>OY747705.1:56970297-57612797 GCA_963556495.2 Valencia hispanica | reverse complement strand
AGAACGCCATTGGCCTGGGCGCCCAATAAATAAATTTTCCTGCGCCAATGAAAAGCTGCCTTTGCCTGGGCGGGATCAAAAAGTTTGACAGCTGTCATAGACTTCAGCGTTACCGGCGCCCCTGAGGAGGAGGGATTTATATCTAATAACACAGCAAGCCTAGCCGGGCGCAGAATGGTTAATGGTAATACCAATATTATTTGAGGATTATTATTATTATAATTACACTATTACATGAGGAGAACATAGCATTGTTGTTGAATTCTTTTTATTTTTTTTATTTGTTATGGTTTGCCTGACGAACTTGGTCACTATTTTACGGGTGGGCGGCGCCCCAGCGCCCTCTATAGACCCACCGCCACTGATGCTGACGTTCTACAGTCTGATATATTCAGACATATTTAGTCTTTGGATGAGGCAGAACGTACCGTGGTGCACTGATAGGGGGCAGTGCTGAGCCCCAGAGGCACAGTGGCCTCTGCTCTTCTTCTATGGATTAAAAAGACTAAAAACTGTCGGATTCGAACTAGGAAGACTCTCCATTAAAGGAGCCAGACTTCTAGGTGGATGGAGCTGATTTAATTATAATTAAAAGCAAAATATAAAGTAATAATTTGGGCTCATAGATGTTTACATCCGTCTCCAGAGTCTCTGAACAGGAGCCTGTATAGCCTGTTGTTAGGGTGTCAATGAAGCTTTGAAGCAGTTATTTCTGCTCTGTGTGGTTCTTTACATATTTATTTATTTATTAGTTATATATAATCATGTTTCCATGGCGATGGTGTTTTTGTCCTCACAGCCTTGGAAATCCCATAAAAACTCCAACAGTGCATGTGGGATTAATCTCACAGTATGTAGATGGTAACAGGACTGTGATGAGTGCTGAGAAAAGTATTCACCCTCTTACAGATCGATTGCTTTGGTCTGATATCACCAGAGGGGGGGCGCTAGACGTTTTTGTTGTCCCTCATTTTGAACGAGGGGGGTAAAAAAATCCACTCTTAATCTATTTTTACCCCTCAGTTTTTAAAATTATAACATAGACTCTGAACAGAGAACTACATATAAACAATGAAATGAAACGATTGAACTTAAAATACGAAGTCTCACGTCTTCCTCCTGCTCCGCATGGAACTGAAATGATCACCTGCTTGTTCGTAATCAAACCGTGGGATTGCTGCAGAGGTTTTGTATTTTAGCCTCGGACAGATGACTTCTCATGGGGGTTTAGGAAACGCTCTCCGCTGCCACACTGGAATTAAAGCGCCACTTCAGCCAAAGTTTTCAAATCAGGGAACATTTGAAGCGATCAGAAGCTCTAAAGAATCCGAGCCGTTTCCTCATCTGCAAGGTATCGCTTCAGCAGGAGGAAATCCCCCACTGCACTGGTGGTTTTCACCCCCTGGCAGCAACAGCTTCCATGAAGTGTTTGTGATAACTGGTGATGAGTCTTTAATGACTGTGGAGGAACTTTAACCCTCAGAGGGATTTCCAACAGGAACCTCGTGTTAACCTAAATCTGAAGTCCAAACATTGACTGGGCCACTCCAAGAGCAATGCAGCCTTTGTTCTGCTGCAGAAGTGACCTTGAGTTTAAGGTCACAAACTGACGGTCGGACCTTCTCTCCGATCAACCACCGGAGCTCAAGGAATCCAATGATTGTTATGTTGTCTGGAAACTTGATGGTGGTACCACGGAGCCACCTTGGCTCAGGACCTTGTCCTGTAACCGAAACCCCGCTCCGATCTTCTCGGTCGTCGTGTCCTTGGGCAAGACACTTCACCCGCCTTGCCCGCTGGTGTTGGTCAGAGGGCCCGGCGGTAGCTCACCATCACCATCACCAGTGTGGGAATGTGTGAATGACTGATAAAGACTAGACAAAGCGCTACACGATTACAGGCCATTTATCATTTTACCAGAACCATGAACGCATCTGCAGTAATGCATGAAAAATGAAAAGATTTGGGGCTCAGCACATCGCCTGATGGCTGGAGGTTTGAAACACTGTGGGTGGTTGGGATAAGTAAGTAAACTTTTTTTGTATGGCGCTTTTCACAGACACATAGTCACAAAGTGCTTCACAGTAAAAACGGATAGGAAAACATTTAAAAACACAATAAAAGCCAACAGTCAGATTGGACTAGAACGCTTTTGCAGACAAATGTGTTTCTAGGTGCTTTTAATATAGGTTTTATTGATCAGTCAAACACACGCTTCACCTCGTCACTCCCCATTATTTACATTTATGACAGATACATGTACTTGTTTTGCTTCAGGTTATTTAAGCACCTTAAAGCTGCATTATGTAATATTTTTGTTAAAATAAAACCGTTTTTTTATCTATAGTCAGTTTTTTTCATGTCTTGACGATACAAATGAATCAAGTACTTTTTGCCGCAGTTGCATGTAGAGGCAGCAATTCCATTTATTTTGAGGTGGTTCGGGTCGGTACCACCTCAGGATGCGCTTGTGAGAGCGCGTACCATGACGTAATGACCCACGTACGTACCCGTGTACGCGTGTTCACAAGGAGGCGGTCTAAGCTAGCTTAGATAAGCTAAGCTAACCAGCCATAACGCCCACACAAGCTCCCTGTAAGTCAAAGAAGAGAATAATTACTTCTCCCATCTAGCGGTGAAACAACCAACTGAATATTACGTTCTAGCCCCGCCTCCCACCCCCTCCCCCATTCCGAGCGCGTTTTAACTCCTACGGTGGCCGTTTCATGCCAAGGTTAACATGGCTTCCGGTACTACGACTAGAAAACTACATTGCATTTAGTTATATGGTCAGACGTCTGCCGCGTCGCGAGTAGACAATCTCCCTCTGGCATTTATCACGGTGCAACTGAGTGTAGCCAAAGCGCGAAAGGTGGAGCTACAATCTCCAGGAATGTCCCTCGTTGGCGAATGTATTTCAAAGATGGAGGCTCAACATGGATTCAGACATTGGCGCGACTCGCGCGTATGTATTCTGAATAGCAGATTCTACACTTACGAGAATACTTTCATTAGTAGGTGGTAGTAATTACACATGAATGAGCACATATTTTTGAAAGAACAAAGGGGTTTTTGCTAAGAATTAACTAAAAAAATACACAGTGTAGCTTTAAAGGTTCAAAGAGAATATAATGTGACGATTTGCATTTGCCATGAAAAAGGAGCGTCACGCTCCTAATGTCCAATTTTGCGTAACTATTTCATTTTATTTCTGGGGTGGCAGCAGGGGAGGCAAGGCTTTCTTTTAGGGTTCCACCCTATGCCACCCCTGTAGATCCGCCCATGGGTAGGTGGAACCATCAACAGGTTCTGCCCAGACGATCTGGAGCTCCGGGTCGGGGCGTAGGGCTTTATGAGGTTAGCAACGGAAGAAGGAGCTTGACGGCGTATGGCTTGAAGTCTCGCGGTATCATGTATGCAGAACCAGGTTTGTCGATTGAAGCAGCTGACCGTGAACTCTGCCTCCTTCAGGTTTGGAGGCGGAGCCTTTATCTGCGTCAGCTCCGGTGGTCGTTCAGAGGCTCATCGAGGCAAATGAGGAAAAAAATATATATAAATAAAGCAGGAAAGTAAGCAGTTTTACTGACTGATGATCAGTCCTGTAGCTACAATATCTGCATAATTTTCATGGACAGATGTATATTCTGCTTCTGGTTGAGCTTGAATCTGGTGATGCTGTAGATCAAATCACTGATTTTATCAATTATTAATGAAAACTCAGTGCAATAATAGATCTGCTGTAGTTTTAGAGCTGCTGATATGTTTGGTGCTCTGCAGCTCTGACAGTAGAAGAAAGATGAACGTAACGGTTCCTCGACCCGAAGGAACTGCTTCTCTCCTGCAGGGAGCTGATTTATCGTCTCCTCCACAGGTTTGAACAGCGACTCTCTGTACCGAGCTCCTCCGGTCTCCAGCGGTCCTGTGGAGCTCCGGCAGGCCCCCGGCTCAGGTACGACACCCATAGGCAGGAGGATGTACTGCGGTTTCAGGACCAGAGCAAGAACTGTGGCTGTGGGACCGCTGATGCAACCAACATCACGCTTCCTTAGATACATGATGATGGAGTGGGATAGAAGATGCTGTGTTGCTATGGCGATCCCCTCGCTCTTTTAATCAGACCTGCAGACAGTAATGGGTGCTGTTTGTAAAGAAACACAATTAAAGATTAACAATAATAATTTGGCTTATTTATTTAGCCTGTCATAAAAGAAAGAAAATGGAGGTTTATTTTTCAAAGTCATGTTTTCACCATGTTAGTATATACATAATTTACAAACTAAATATTTGGCTTGCAAGTTAAATATTTAGTTTAAATATTTTATTTTATAATATTTAGACAGCAAGCTAAGCTAAGCTGACTTAATATTTAGCTAATTATTTTTAATTTATTAATTTATTTTATTGTAAAATTTGACAGTTTAACTTTACCAATGGCATCCCATGCAGACGGAAACATGGAAGACATGGCTCAAGTTTATCTGCTGCTTTAAACAAAATCCTATTAATGTTAACTCAATGCAACGTCCTACTAATGATTATTCCAAGCCCAAGATGTAATTTTATGAAGAAAACTATTGTATACAGAGGGCCTGTAGAGTGGAACTCACTTCTATTCAGCGTCAGGGGAATCAAAAGTCAATTTTCTTTTAAGAAAACAATAGAACAAAGATTACAGGAGTGAAAGTTTTACTTATTTTTATTTTTGTTTGTTCTGTTTTAAATTATTTTTAATTGCATGTGCAATAGATGTTGCATTTTGCATAATTGTATAATTTGCACTGTCCATTTAAATGTGTGTCATGGCAGCTATTATATCGTAGTTTTCAGAGATTTTATTGATGTATTGTTTGTGTGGCGATTTAGATGGACCCCAGGAAGACTAGCGACCACCATAGTGGGAGCTAATGGGGATCCAAATAACAATAAACAATACCTAAAGTCATTAAAACTCTGTTCCTGAAGCTCCACATTTTACTATTTTTTTCAAGTTTTTTTCCCCAAAGCTGTGGAGAAGCAAACAAAAACCTAGGATGGAAAACGACAGAAGAAGAAATCTGCCTGATATTTTTTATCATTAGTAGTAGTATTTGGGCTGTTTCACTGTATCATGATCTGATTATTATCCCTCTGAGCGCTGTGAGGTTTAGCTCACCTTCATTTTTAAAGGTCACACATCAACAAGCTTCATGTTTTACTTGTTAAAGGAAGGCGAAACTCATGATTGCAGTTTTCCGCCACATAAAGGAAAGGCGTGGTTCTAGTTGGTGGGATAGTCCGGAGTGGGAGGTTCTGGATGTGTTGGGCCCACTCTGTCCTCTGTGATGGGAGCAGGGTAGGAAGCCAAACAGAAAAGACAGAGGAGGATCCAGAAGCTCAGTAATGTTTCTATTGTCATCTGTAAACACAGAAACCCATAAACCAAGTTTTCTCTCAGGGAGAACCAGAACATCAATGTGTGCTGGAGAAAGTTCTGATCTGATGATGCCCAACAAAAGAAGAACATAATTCAGGCTGAAACGCATCATATGAATGCATCATGTCTGTCTTTGCTCTGCGGGACGAAGCGAGCCGAAGCGAGAGGCTCCGCCCCCTCTCTCTGGAGGCCCTGCAGGTTCTGAAGAAGTCTGCTGAAGTTCAGGTTCTGATTTCAGCTGCTGAAGTTCAGACTTGGCACCACCAGAGAGAGCTCTCACTCTGTACTTTTTTTTGGGAGGATGAAAGGGGGGGGCCCAAAATCAGAGGCTCGTCTCGGCTCTGGAGGAGAGAGAGACGGGGGAGGACTGGCAGTGTTTGTTCCTCCTGCTCAGCAGAAAAGTCTCTCTGCAGATTATTTGCTCCTGAAAGCATCATGAGACAGGAATGAGCAAAACTGAGGAAACAAATGAATCAGACGTTTCTGTAGAGGATTTATGTGACGTGACGTGACGGGGCGAGCGATTGGTTCTCAGATCTGCAGCAGGGGCAAATTTAACGCAGATAAAAAATAATTTATTTCTAATGTTTCTGTCGGGAGGAAGGACCCAAAAACAGCCAGCAGAGCTGCTGCCTTCAGGGTCAACGTCTCCTCTTTAATCTTATTATTCCACAACTCTTCTGTTTTCCAAACCTGAGTCGGGCTCTGTTAAATCCAAACATCTAACATGCCAGCTGAGGCCTGCAGAGCCTCAGATGGAGCTCGTCTCTCCCAGCGTTGTGCACTCTGAGCTTCAGGAACATTTGTCTCCTGTGTCTCCGGACTGATGAGGACGAGAGGGGAACATGAAACCTGGAGAACAGCGGAGGAATCAAGGGCTTAATCCCCCCCCCCCCCGATCTGGGATGGCAGGAGGCTGGAGAGGCTAGAGGTGGAGCTGTGAAGATGATGCTCTGAGGAAGATTCAATTCAAATTAAAAAATACTTTATTGATCCCAGAGGGAAATTAAGTAGTAGAAGTCCACAAAATGCCATTAAAAGCCTTCAGTTGATCCAAAATGCGGCAGCAAGAGTTCTGATGAATATTAAAAAGAGAGATCACATTTCTCCTGTTTTAGCTTCCCTTCATTGGCTCCCTGTTAAATCCAGAATATAATCTAAGATCCTTCTTCTTACATATAAAGCCCATAATAATCAGCTCCATCATCCATCAGAGATCTGATTGGTCCATATGTTCCTAACAGAGCCCTTCGCTCTCAGACTGCAGGTTTACTTGTAGTTCCTAGGATTTCTAAAAGTAGAATGGGAGGAAGATCTTTTAGTTATCAGGCTCCTTTAGACCTGGGGCGATGTGCTCCACCTTCCCGGTTCTAGTGAGGATGCGAGCAGCAGCGATGTAGTGGAGAAGCTTCTGAGACATCCCAGCCATGGTGCTTATCCCACCGCTGCCAGACCAACACCTTAGCTCGGGTGGTATAAGGTAGAATGAAACTTTACAGATCTTACTCATTGTGGGAACATCATACTCTTCTGGGCGATACTTGCAGCAGATGACATCAGTGTGGAAAAGCCATCTTAGCCCTAGGGTGGACTCTGGAGTATCTGTCTTATGTTGTGCTAGCCATAATGCCATGCTAGCGGAGCAGCTCTCCTGTGGCAGGTGACCTATGACCTCCAGTACATTGTTGGCCCATTGCCGTAGCTCAAACTCAGCAGAGGCTAAAAGACCCTGGAGCTTGTCAACAAGGTGCTTTGCCTAGTGGGGACGCTCTGGAGACAACATTGAAGCACCGCTCCACTGACTTCCTCACAACTTCCTCTGGCTGACTATTGTCATTAACGTGATGCTGTAAGACAAATGTGGCACAGCAAGGCCTACACGTGTGTCCAAATGGTAACAGCTGCCACTCGTAAACTGTGAGAGAACCATCTCCAGGTTCATCCCGGCAGAGGAATCTGAGAAGGGCAGGATCTAATGGGAGCAGGCGAAACCTGCTGAAACATGCCCTTGATGTCACCGATGATGGCCACTGCATGCTCTCTGAAATGAAGCAGGACTCCCAGAAGGGATGCTCCCAACATCGGTCCAGGGAGCAGGTAAGTATTAAGGCTTTGCCCTCGGTACTGGTGGAAACAGTTGAAGACCGGTCTGTTCTTGCCACTGTGGCTGACCAGATGGTGCGCAATGTACCGTGCTTCACGATCCTGATGAGTAGGTACTTCCAACCCACGCCTGATAACAGAGCCTGCTTTTATCAGTTTGTCCATCTCCTCTTTGCAAATTGCAGCCTGTGGCGGGTCTCTGGTGCTTCGAGGAAGCTCCATTTCACGCCGGCGGACTCCGGAAACGCTCCCATGACAAGTCAGAGTTAAGCAATAGCGTACCGGACCGAGCCGCACCTTTCTGCTCAGTGGAAACGAGGCTATAGAATGAAGTGAGGAAATTCCCACTAACAACTAATGAGCTTAATCATATTAACTCCAGACTAACACAGGTCAATAATAATATACTCGTCATTTACGCACACGCACTCTTGAACTTTGTCAAGGTGCTGTCTGTCTCTGACCATCCAGAGAATGAAAAAAAACATAAAACAAAACTCGGTGTGACGTCACTCATATATATGTCCTTAAGCTGGCCCATCCAATAAATAAAACTCTAGAATGGTGCAGTTCATAACTGCAACAGCGTCTTCACTGGTCTGCCTAAAAAGTCAATCAGACAACTGCAGCTGATCCAGAACGCTGCTGCTCGTGTTCCTCACTAGAACCAGGAAAGTAGAGCACATCACCCCAGTTCTAAAGTCCTTACACTGGCTCCCTGTAGCTCAGAGAATAGACTTCTAAATACTTTTACTAGTTTATAAATCATTACATGGCTTAGCACCAAAGTATGATGAAGATCTACTGTTACTATAGCAAGTTTCTATCCTCCTCTAATCTGGAACAAACTTTCAGAAAACTGCAAAGCTGCTGAAACACTAAGTTCTTTTAAATCACAACTAAAAACGTTTCTGTTTAGAGCTGCCTTTGAGTACACGATTAATAATAATGTTGTGTCTTATGATTTTACTATTTATTATTACTGCTTTTATTTTATCACCCAAAACACCTTGAGTTGCCTTGTCGTCAAAAGTGTTTAATACAAATAAAGTTGCCTTTTCTTTAGCCAGTGGATTTAAGTCAGGACTGGATGGGGTCCAACTCTTCCTATATGCGATGGTCCCAACTAGAGCTGGGTATCGATTCACACGTAAACAATCAGTTTGATTCCAACTCTGAAGATTTAGAATCGATTGTGACTGGTACACGTTTGGGATGACTTTTTCAGAAAGACGTTTGCGAGACAGTAGTAGTGCTGCTCCGCTGCTTTCATTAGCCGCCTGAAGCAGAGGGAACCGTATTAACCCTTTAACACCTTAACCTCAAAATGCCAGTCTGGACTTTTCCCCCTACTTTGGCTGTAGAAAGGGCCAGACAACATTACAGGGTTAAATGGATCTTCAGGAGTTGTTGTAGGAATCGATTTAGAATCAGAGTATTTTTTATTTTCTACACTAGTCCTAGCCACTTTTAGATTTTCTGGGACCTGATCTGGGAGATGAGATTTCTTCTTCCTCCAGCCATGGAGCATTGCTGTTAGATGGTGCCTCCTCCATCCTCATGCTCCTGCTGCATTGATCCGTCTCTGTTCTTGGTCTCTCTGCTGGAATGGGATGAGACTGGATCTCTGGATGAAGGAGGATGTTCTGTGAAGATGTTTGCTTCAGGAAGAGTCGTCCCAAGTCTTGATCAATGGAAACGTCTCTAGATGAAGTACCGTGAAAGCATCGGCATTCATCCCTACGTGTTGTTTGAACTCACCCTCCATTGATGGGTGTAAAATGTGGCAGAGTGAGCCCTGTGCAGCAGAAGGGTAAACCCTCAGGTTGTGGTTCTGTTCGCCCTCCGTTAGACGGCCTCACGGCTCCTGCAGACTCTCTGGGTTTCCAGCAGCGTCTGTTGTGGAAACGATGAGTCATGTTTGCTCCGACTGCAGCAGAGAACGCTGCCTGCAGGCCGACGACTCTAACCCATTTCTCCAGCTTTAGCACATGTAATCCTTTCTTTCCCTCCATCCGATCGTCTGTTAGCGGCTCGGTTCTGATGACCCATCAGCTCCTCTGCAGCCCCAGAACCACGAACTGCTCTCTTTCTCTCCCTTCTCTCTCATCTGAGCTGCTGACTTCAGCAAAAACCCAGAACCGCCTCTCCACCTCGGGTCCGTCTCTCCATCTCTTTGTCTTCCATCTGCATCCGTCCGTTCAGTCCTGCCACTTGTCTCTCAGCCTCTTCCTCGGGATTGGTTGGGGGTGATGTCATCGTCTTCCTCCGCATCCTGTCGATAATGAATCAGGAGCCGTGGTTTTTACAGCCAGCTGGGGACAGAGTCAGGACAAAAAGGAACGAGAGCTGCAGAACCGACCCGGTTACCGAGATGTTCTCCTGGTGAATTCCCTCTGCTTCACCTGGTGGAGAACATGAGATCGTCTTCATCCAGCTGGAGGCTGAGCTTCCAGGAGTTTTCTCTTATCTGCAACGTCCTATTCAATCAATTGTATTCATTTGCAAAACTGTGTCTGATGTCTTCCAAACATATTCACATCACAGAATGCTTAACGAGAGGTTTCAACACGAACTTGTGCAGAACCATGACGAGGAAGCAAAAGGATGAAACTCTTTCAACATGTTTTATAAACCAAAAATCTGAGATCTGTGGCGTTTATCAATATTCAGCCCCCTTTTACTCCAATACGCCTAAATTAAGGAGAACATTGCCTAAGTCTAACTGCAGCTGTTCTGGTTTTACCAGCATCATGGAGATCAAGGCTGGTCCAGTTTACAGCAACATTTCCCAGAGCTCTAATCAATCCATCATCTGGACATGGAGAGAGGATGGATACGTACCACAGGAATTTAAAATAGCTGTAATTAAACCTTTACTCAAGAAACCTTCCCTTGATCAAGATGACTTAGTAAATTACAGACCTATATCTAACCTTCCTTTCTTATCCAAAGTCCTTGAGAAAATTGTTGCTAATCAAGTCTGTGAGCATCTAAACAGTAATGAGCTGTTTGAAGAGTTTCAGTCAGGTTTTAGAGCTCATCATAGCACTGAAACAGCACTGGTGAAGGTTACTAATGATATTCTCATGGCCTCAGATAATGGACTGGTGTCTGTTCTGGTTTTGTTAGATCTCAGTGCTGCTTTTGACACAGTGGATCATAATATTCTCTTTGAAAGGCTTGAACATGTTGCAGGGATCAAAGGAACAGCACTAGGCTGGTTTAAATCATATTTGTCTGATAGATTCCAGTTTGTTCATCTAAATGATAAATCTTCTTCACTCTCAAGGGTTACTTGTGGAGTTCCACAGGGTTCTGTCCTTGGACCAATTCTGTTCACCATATATATGCTTCCAATTGGTAGAATCATTAGACAGCATGGGATAAATTTCCACAGCTATGCCGATGATACACAACTATATTTATCCATAAATCCTGATGAACCCAGTCAGTTAGGTAGATTACAGGCATGTCTGGAAGACATAAAAACATGGATGACCCTAAACGTTTTGCTTTTAAATTCTGACAAGACAGAAGTTGCTGCCTTTGGACCAGAAGTTCTTAAACAGAAACTGATTAGTCAATCACTTCATCTGGATGGCATTAAATTGGCCCCCAGTAATAACGTAAAGAACCTCGGAGTTATTTCTGACCAAGACTTGACATTTAAATCCCATATTAAACAGGTTTCTAGGATTTCTTTCTTTCACCTCCGGAATATTGCTAAAATTAGAAACATCCTGTCCAGGAGTGATGCTGAGAAACTAGTCCATGCATTTGTTACCTCAAGGCTGGACTACTGTAATTCTTTACTATCAGGAAGTCCACAAAATGCCATTAAAAGCCTTCAGTTGATCCAAAATGCTGCAGCAAGAGTTCTGATGAATATTAAAAAGAGAGATCACATTTCTCCTGTTTTAGCTTCCCTTCATTGGCTCCCTGTTAAATCCAGAATAGAATCTAAGATCCTCCTTCTTACATATAAAGCCCTTAATAATCAAGCTCCATCATACATCAGAGATCTAATTGTTCCATATGTTCCTAAAAGAGCACTTCGCTCTCAGACTGCAGGTTTACTTGTAGTTCCTAGGATTTCTAAAAGTAGAATGGGAGGCAGATCTTTTAGTTCTCAGGCTCCTCTCCTGTGGAACCAGCTCCCAGCTTTAGTCCGTGAGGCAGACACTCTGTTTACTTTTAAGGCCAGGCTTAAAACTTTCCTTTTTGATAAAGCTTATAGTTAGAGTGGCTTGTGTCCTGTTATCAACTTTTTACTTTCTGTAACATAGAAAGTTCTCTTATATCAGATCTTCTGTTCCTTCTGTGTTTCTGCTCTGTCTTCTCAAACCCCCAGACGGTCGTGGCAGATGGCCGCTCCTACTGAGCCTGGTTCTGTTGGAGGTTTCTTCCTGTTAAAGGGGAGTTTTTCCTCTCCACCGTCGCTACATGCTTGCTCAGTATGAGGGATTGCTGAAGGATTGCTGTGGTTGGAAAGTCTGCATCAACGGGGCCCAACCTCACGCCAATGACTGACGCAATCTGCTGGGATTCCTTAAATAGGAAACTTTTTAACTGATTGGAATGTTTGTATAAATGTATTGAAATGACTTCTTGTTAAGTGCCTTGAGATGACATCTGTTGGGAATTGGCGTATATAAATAAACTGAATTGAATTGATGGAGACCTACAGGACAGCAGGATCATGGTAACTCTGGAGGAGCTGCAGAGATCCATAATCAGTCCACAGGACAACTAGTAGTGGTTGACTTCACAAATCTGGCCTCTTCTGAGGAGAAGAAAACTGTTGTGGAAAGAAATCATGTGTCCAACCCCTGTGAATACAGTAAGTCTTCTGATCATTAAAAATGCTAAATGTGGCAAAAAATGAACTCTGCACATCACCCAGAGTTTGTCTTGGTTTAATCTCAGTTTTATGATGGGTTTATCCTCTATTTTCTTGGTGGATGTTCTCTTAGACAGATTCCACCATCTTTTGTTTTTCTCATCATGTAGGCTGAAGGTGTTTCTCAGGCCCATTTTGCTGCATATTTAACGTAGTTTAAAGATGAAACTCATTTTTATTTACATTTTGCTACTTGTCTTTAGTTTGCTGTCCAAGAAAACATCAGATTTCATTCATATAAATGGTGATTTGGTCACATAATGAGTTTATTAACATTTATTAGTCCCACCTTGCATGGCCCACATACAGTAAAGCCCCAGATTGACTCCATCCAGTCTGTTCTGGATGCACTGTTTGGACCGGCTGTCGGATGCTCCAGTAGCTGCCTGTGACGCCTCCCAGCTCATGTTTTACATTCTGCTCCTCCTGCTGGTTGGTCTGGATAGAAACAGGAGACACATGATGCATCATTTAATTTCAGCTGCATTATGTCCGATTATCTTGTGAAAAGCGAGTTTCACTTGGAGCAAATTCTGCAAAACAAATGGGATGGTAGCGTTTGCTGCTGGAGATAATTGGATCAGCCGCGCCGCTCGTCTCCTCTGCCGTGTTGAATCAAATGAAAGCGTTTCATTTAAACAGCTTCTCAGGAATCTATCCTGTGATCAGTCTAACGGCAGCAGCTGCACAGCGGAGCAGCTATGCTCCCAGAAGACACAGATCTGAACGCAGATCTTTCCAGTCCTGTCTGTGTTGGACAGCTAATCCACATCCCTCCAATCACTGCTATTGGATTATCCGGGACAACATCTCCATGAAGCCACCGGATCGTGAGGCACTTCTCCACAGAAAATTGCTTGTTGGCCTGAATCAGATGAGCTGTAGTGGCGCTGTTTATCGCACAGCTTCTGTAGTTCAAAGAGATTCTCGGACACACACACACACACACACACACACACAGAGACTCAGTGTGTGCTGCATTAAAAGTGCAGCTTTATCTGGTTAATCACACTGTGGTCACCGTGCAGGAACACGGCGGAGAGACGCTACGGCCTGGTGGAGCGAGGAAGGTCCCCTCTGTCGTCTTTACGTCTATGATGCGACCTCTGTAGATCTACTGTACCTGCAGGCTCTGATTCCAGATAGAGGAGGAAACACTGATTGTTCTGTTCTCACACGCTGTGACCTTAAAGCTGCTTTAAGACCTTAAAAACCTTCAGCTGTTTTTTTTTTTTCATCTGCCTCACATGAAGTGGTCATGTTTGCTCCAGTCTGGGGCTTTATTACAGCTATCTGTTTACATGTTTACATGTTTACGTATCCTATCTGCATATTGTGAGTTTGTCGATTTTTCCTGCCGTAGGACGACTGATGAAGATTAGCTGCTGTGCTAATATGCATTGTCCTAATTTAAATAAATAAATACATTCATACATAAATAAATAAATAAAAACAGCTGCCTGGCCGCTTTGTGCGCTATTAGTGAACTTTATCCAACAAACTGCACTGCACAGATACACAAGCTAATGTTAGAGTGGTAAGTGGGGTTGTGTGGAGTAGTACTGAGCAGTCATTATGTTGGCCGCTTCTTTTCTCACTCAGTTGGAGGTCACCTGTTTATATCTTTGATGATAAAACAGTTGTTTTGTGATTAATCAGCCTTTTTTCTTCAGAGGAGTGAAATAATCCTCTTAGTGCTGCGTTCATACGTCCCGTCCTGCTGAGGCTGTGTTTCATCCAAATCCATCCTGTTCTGGTTTTCACCAAAGGAACAACTCGTGGCTTCTTTCAGTCAGGAGCTCATCAGCTCAGCGACCAGGATGCCGTTCAATACCTGTCTGCTTCCTCCTCCATCCGTCTTCACTTTCATTTATCGACTGTCAGCTGATCTATGGCTGCTGTCACACCAGGCTTTGATTAACCGATGGGACACCCGAAGTGTGCAAAAGACGCTGGCGATGTGCTGGAGTGTTAGGGGAGGATTAGGTGAAAAGAATCACAACTGAGAAGGTGAGATGATGGACGAAACCTTCAGCGGGGGCTGATGATCGACAAGGATCCAGCTGAGCATCAGCTCCGTGTATAGGAGGCCGACCCGGTTGGTTCACACATCAGAACTTAACAGGGAGCAGGAGAAGAAGTCGTCCGTTAAGCCAAGAGGAATCCAGAACCTGAACCAAACCTGCCTTGACCTTCTGCTACCTTCATCCTGAAGTACCAGCTTCAAGCTTCAGAATGACACATTAATACCTCCAGAGCTGGAATGTTGTCGTTTCTCATTGCACGTTCACAGATCGTGATGAAGGAGAAGCCCGCCTGTCTCTGAACAGAGCCCAGGCCTGTTCATGGGTTATATCTGCCGATCGTGAATCCAAATCATTTACAGAAAATGTGTGGATTTCTTCCCTGGAGTATATCTAAAATATTCCACAGAAAATGCAGCTTGGGAAGCTGGAATACCTCGGCGCTGCCTTACCTGGCTGATGTTTGCAGATCAGGAATCTCCTCCTAACGCCTCGTTCACGCCGCACGCTTTGTCTGCATCCAAAAAACGCTCACAAAGCGACTAGTTTGAAGCGTTTACATTTTTAAGCCTGAAGCTTGCAAACTGAGCAAATAAAGAGCGAGAGGGCGGGGCTTCCTCTGTTGCAGGATGTTTTAAACAATGGCGGATCATATCGAGTGGCTTTATTTGCTAAATAACGCCGACGTTGTTTGTGGACACGCCCCTGTTCTTGCGAGACGTTCTGAGTTTGGAGAGTTTAATCATTTGTTCCAGTAGCAGCGTATGAATGAGGTTTCGCTTTCAGCGCTGCTTTAAATGTGTAGTGATGTCACTACAGTGAGACGCTCTGATTGGTTGACGCTCAGGGGACGGCGCCGAAAGTTCAGCTAGCTCAACTTCTGCGTTGCTGGTTTCTTAACATGTAATCTGGGCGTTAACGTTCTGGGCGGTGTGAACGCTGCTTTGGACTTCCTTCCTTTTATTAGAAATGAACTGTTTGATCACCTGAGGCTCAGGAAGAATCCACCTTAACGAGCATTTCAAACCTTTTGTTTTCCATAGCGCCACGCTTGGAATCATTTTTTACGTGTTTTATATGTATATGATTGTTGTTTGAAAGAAGAAACAAAAGCTGCAGGAAGTTTCCTCTCCTCCTCCTCCTCCATCGGTAAGCTGACGTCTTCCTCGCTGAAATAATCTCCTGATAAAAAACTGCTTTTACTGACTTGTTTTCACGGTGAACTCGGCGGCTTCAAAGAATCACGCTCCTCTCGTCTGAACAAACGCAGCGTTTTTCTGTCTCTGTGGGAAAGTGAGGCGATCTGGGGTCAGCAGAACGGCGCCTGCTGCTCTCCGAACCTCTGAGGAACACATGACCGAGCAACATGTCGCCTGGTTACACTGGACATCAGCTGGATTCCTCCCTGCAGTCGGGGCCTGTTTTTTTTTCCAAATGATGAAGATGATGATGATGGCCTGCAGGGGAGCTTAGTTTAAATAGATGGAAGGATCTCCTGCTGTCACACATTCATGGCCGTCACACCTAGAGGGGGATTTTAACATGCTCACTGTTCATGCAGTTTTGCTGAAACGCTGCTCCTGTGTGGCGTCATATTTGCGCCACCAGTCTGCATGCCGTCATTTTGCTTTTAGCATTTTTCCCTCAAGCTTTGTGTCCCAGCGGCTGCAGGGCGGCTGCAGGGCGGCTGCAGGGCGGCTGCAGGGCGGCTGCAGGGCGGCCTGGTGGTCGGTAGATCCTGGGTTCAGGTCTCGGTTCTCCCCGTCCATGGTTGGGTTTCCTCCGAAGGACACCAGTTTCCTCCCATCGTCCGGAAACATGCACGTGGAAATGTTCAGCCACCTCTCAGATTGTGTGTGACTGAGATCCTGTGGTGTCTGTCTGTTGGTCCTGTGCCTGACCACCGGCCTCTCCAGGGAGTACGCTCCCCTTTCTGCAGCCAGCCTTCCAGGAACAATGAACACCATCAGCTTCGTCGGCGTCCTCACAAACTGATGGAAACCTCTAATGAACAAACGCCGCTCTGCGTCAGAGGGATCTAATGGCTTTCATGCTCCAGTGAGCTTCTTCACAGCGAAGCAGAAATGTGTAAAATGATCTTTAGATGAGTCTGGATCCCATGGCGACCGCTGTGAGTCCAGGTTTGTGTGACGGGATGATGAAATCCCCCCTGACTTATCAGTGCGTGATGACACGAGCCCGCGCCGCTACGTGAGCAGGTCATCGGCTCTGGCGATGGGCTCCATTTATTCAGGCATTAGTTAGAGAAGCAAATCAATGGCAATTAAGAAGCCTGATTGGAGGGGGAAAGATAAAAAGACAAACAGAAGAAAGGTCAAACTGATGAGGAGAAGGAGTCAGAGAAAGAAGAGGAAGGACGAGTGGAGGTGGAGGAGGGAGGTGAAGATGGAGGACGCTGTTCATGCCTCCCTTATTATCAGCTGTTTAGTCTGCAGCTGGACGCATCAGTAAACTCTCCCTCAGGATTCAACATGTCAGCTTGTTTTTTATCAGCTCACCAGAAAGTTCTCCTCACTTCCTGGAAACTACTGAGCATGAGAACAGAGACACTCTGACCAATGAGAACCCAGCTGACCCCGAATCCCCCGTCGCTCAGCTGACATCCAGCCTAAGGCCGCTCCTCTATTACATTTACACTTAGTCATTTAGCAAGGAACAACACAAGCATTAACAAGGCCAGGGTCACACAGTGTAAGTAAGCGCTGTAAGAAAGAAATGTCTCGCCTCTTACAGATATATATATATATATATATATATATATATATATATATATATATATATATATATATATATATATATATATATATATATATATATATATATATATATATATATGTATATATATATACATATATATATTGCTGTGTTTCCTGGAAATATTCTGAGGCTGATCCTGGAGAAAATAGACGTCTGCTCTCCATGGAGGTGAATTCATGTCTTTCTGTGAAACTGGAAGATTCTTTCAGACGATGTCAGACGCTCGATGGAGGGGAATAAGGGCAGGAAATCCATAGAAATAAAACGATTTGACATCACTATGCAATCTGAATTATTAAAAGAAGCTCTCCTGCATTTAGGGTTTGAAAGAAATTCCCTCATGGAAAGAATTAGGAGGCTGCTCCTCTGGGATTGGTTAATCACCCCATTTGTTACCTCTCCTCTGGCTGTTTCTGCTCTCATCTCTTTTGAAACATCTCCATACATTTCTTTAAAGAAGATGTTGTTTTTATTAACCTTCTGGACCCGACGACAACACAGTTGTTAAAATCTGTGAATAATGTAAGAGCCGCTGCGGGATCGCTAATCCTGATTTCCTCCCCCAATAAAGAGGAGTTCAGGTGTCCTGTGGTTTGGTTCATGAGTGGGGGTTGGATGGACTGGCTGTTTGGGGTAGTGATCCAGTTTCTGGAAAGAGAAGAATCACCCTACGGTTGTGGGCTAATGGTGGCCGGAGTCTCCATGAGATGAGGAGCTCAGAGAAGATTCACTGCTTCTGCACATCACTATTATATTCAGCTTATTTCTGTAGTGCTAATTCATAACACATGTCATCTCAAGACGCTCTAAAGGTGATTTCAATTTATTCATCCATCCAGTTTTCTATCTAAGGAATCCCAGCAGATTGACTTCCGGCTTCACTCCTCCTGGACCAACATGTAGCGACAGCAGACAGTCGCCTGCGTTGTGTCGTTGACTTTACAGCAATCCCTCATACTGAGCAAGCATGTAGCGACAGTGGAGAGGAAAAACGGCCACCAGAGGAGCGCAGAGACCGCGAAGGTTTATATGGTAAAAGCAGTTCAGAGAGATAAGAAGGCCCAAGACCATTAAGACACTTAAAAACCATTAAAAAAACCTTAAAGTCGATCCTGAAATGTACGGGGAGCCAATGCAATGATTCTAAGACCGGTGTAATGTGCTCCCGCCTCCTGGTCTTCATCAGGACACGTGCTGCTGAATTTTGTAGTAGTTGTAAACCTGATATACTCTTTTTGGGAAGACCAGAAAGCAGGACATTACAGTAATCAATCCTACTGGAGATGAAAGCATCAGTGTCTCCATGTTGGCCCGAGAGAGAATGGGGCGGTCTCTGGCGATGTTCTTTAGTTGATAAAAACCTGTTTTAGTAATATTTTTATGTGAGGAATAAAAGTCATTTCAGAGTTAAAAATCACGCCAATGGTTCTTCTCTTGTAAAGAAGGATTAAAAGACAGTGATTGTAGTTTTGGTAAAAGTTTCTCTCTCTGAGCCTCAGGACCGATGACTAAAACTTGAGTTTTGTCCTGGTTGAGCTGGAGAAAGTTTTCTGCCATCCAGGATTTAATGTCTAAAATGCAGTTAAAAAGTGTATCCATTGGCCGTGTGTCATCAGGAGACATGGAGATGTATAACTGTGTATCATCAGCATAACTGTGAAAGTTAACTCCATGTCTCCTGATGACGCTGCCAAGAGGGAGCATATACAGGTTAAAAAGCACTGGGCCTAAAAAGTTGATAACAGGACACAGTGGATGGATGGATGGATGGATGGATGGATGGATGGATGGATGGATGGATGGATGGATGGATGGATGGATGGAAGGATGGATGGATGGATGGATGGATGGATGGATGGATGGATGGATGGATGGAAGGTAAATGGATGGATGGATGGATGGATGGATGGAAGGTAAACGGATAGATGGATGGATGGATGGATGGATGGAAGGTAAACGGATGGATGGATGGATGGATGGATGGATGGATGGATGGATGGATGGATGGATGGATGGTGATATAGCATAATTCCAGGTTCTAAAGCATGACTCTGGAGCATTAAAGCTCACAGCAGATTTAATATTTAGTAATAAATCTAACACGATAATACAGCTTTTTAGCATTTTCAAATTAAAAAGGCAACAATTTTGCTATAACTGCTATAATAATCATAATAAAACTGGATATTTTAACATAAGAATAACAGTCAGAAATGGTTTGAACTGATTTTTTTTTACTGTAGATTAAAAAATCTTGAAACATTTTAGATCAGCTTCTGATTTATTTACAATCAAATAAACAGATTTTAATAGAACCAAAAATCAAAAATCATCTGTTTTTCTTTTATTTGTTTTTTCTTGAGTCTCCCCCTTTGCCCTCATGTCTTAATCTTCGTCTCTCCTCATCTGTTCCTCCTCCTCGCCTCACGGTCGTTCATTAATTGACCTTAACGGTCTCAGAGGTCATGACACCCAGCTGGTGTCTGTCCAGCTGAACCTTCAGACACAGAGGAAAAGAGTCACTTAACCTCTGTGTTTGGTAGCAGGTTGGTAAGATACGCTCTACGAAGTTCTCAGCAGCCAGATTTATGTGTGTTTACGTGTTTGTTATGATTTTTGTTTAAAATGTAGAGACAGAAACATGGAGTGGAGACCATGTTTATATGACTTGAGGGAAGGGGCTATGTTTCTGACTGTGTATGACTGTGTTTTTAATTTATTAGGTTTTAATATTGTGTGATGTGTAGTGGTTTTTTTATCCTGTGTAGCGCTTTGTGCCGACAATGGCATGAAAGCGCTTTATGAAGTAAAGATTTGGTTTGATTCTTGTTTCAGTCGTTCCCCAGATTCGACTGTTGAGGCCCGTTTGAGCTAATCAGGAGCACAGAACCTGGATTTGGCTCAGGCAATGACCAAAGATTATTGAGCTTTTCAGGAGAGAAGCCAGAAATCAGGTGATTTGGATGCATATGTTTCCTCAGGGCAGGAATAGTGAATATATGATCAAATTCGATGCAAAAATAAAGATTTCTGTGGTGCAACAGTCTAGTTCTCGTCTTGTGGTTCTATGAATGTCGAGTCCCTCAGAGTCCCCCGGGGCCTGATGGGTCAGTCGAGTTCCCTCTGCAGCCTCGACTTGTATTGACCAGCGAGATCATCAGTCACAATCCATATTCCCAGAAAGAGAGTGTGAGATTGTGTGTGTGTGGGTGGGTAATTAAAGATGGTCGGTTAGACAGTGGCGACCTCCATCATACTAGACAACAGGCGCTCACTGTCATCCATCCTCAAACCTAATCATTCTTTCATATTTCTTTATCTAATAAAAACATATTTGCTCCCTAATGATGCCAACATCATGATGTTAAACCTCTTCTTATCCTACTCTTATTTACTGCGTAGTCTTATCATATATATCCCCTGATATTTGTATACTTTAACCTGTTACTTTAATCTTCCTTCCAGTGTTTCCTCTGTGGGAGCCCTCTGCATCGGGAGCGGTGGTCGGCTGTGGCGGCCTGGGTGCTCTCCAGGTAGCGCTTGGGTGGAGGTGAGGGTCTCGGCCTTGCCTCCTGTGTGTCTCGGCTGCTGCGGTTGATCTGCTGCCGCCGGTGCAGATGGCTCCCTTGATGGCGTTTCCTTACCTGACTCATCTGCACTCAGCCTAATGTCCTTTTTATTCATTGTTGTTCTTAAGTGTTTGTGTGCATGGGATTTGGGCTGGGGGAAGGGGGGTATAACTGTGATCATGGTTTTAAATCTATGGGTGAGTGAAGGGAATGTTGTTTATGTGGGGTCATTTTAATCTGTAAAGCACTCCGAGTTGCAACTCTTGTATGAAAACTGCTTTATACATAAAGTTTGATTGATTGATTGATCCTGACCCATCGTAAGGGTGGTTGGGTCCTCCCTCCTCCTAACCCTAGTCAGTTCCTCTTGGAGGATCCTAAGGTGTTCCCAGAACCGGAAGGAGTCCCTCGTCTGGTCTGAGTCCTTCCTGGGGCCTCACCATGTCTGTCATGCCAGAACTTTACCACCCTGCAGAGGAAGCTCTTGTATATGGGATGTGGTTATCGGCCATGGTCTATGTGTCATGGCTCGTTGGGACGAAGACAAAACAACCCAGATAATCCACACGAAGAAATCAAAGCCAATATTGTCCACGAATTAAGTTGTTTGGAGGTCCTTGTATGTAGTTAAGTGAAGAAGGGCATGGAGCAGTATGGTCGGTTAGAGCTATATTTCTAAACTTCTGAATGTCCCGCAATGAATCCAGAAGTGGACATAGAGCCAGCCACAGCCAGGTGACTCTCAGCAGTAGTCCATGAGTTCAGGAGCTCCCAGAGAGCTTCAGAAAGACCTGGATATAGCTGCAACAGTAATTCCCTTCCAAACGAAAACCTCAATGGCCGCGAGTCACGTTCACTGTGCAAGACTCCACTGCTGAAGGAAAGGCATGTTGAAGCCTATTTAAAGTTTGACGCAGAAGGTTTGGACAAGACTGATCTAGTCCGATCAGATTAAGTCAAAACTGAAGGTCAATGCATACACCATGTTTGGAGGAAAGGCGGATCTGTACATCCAACCGAAAACATCTGGCCAAAAGTAGAGTTTGTTGGTGGAAATATCATGATGTGGGCTGTCTTAAAGCATGTGGTTCTGGCAGACCTGAAGGAAGAGTGAATGGATAGGTTTACTGGGATGTTCTGAAGAAACTGAAGATGAGACTTTTGGATCTAATAAAACTAAATTCATAGAGTTAATCTACATGATTTTAAAGGTTTTACATTAACATTCCTGTTTCTCATCCCCTAAATTTAAATGTTCGACCTATCAGATCCTCCAAAGAGCTTTATTTGAAAATGTTAAAATTTCCCAGCATTCCCACTGATTCATCCTGTCTGAAAACAAAGATGTTGAGTTTTAACTGTGTGGAGAGATCTGAACCCGTCATGCCAATAATCCATACTGATCAACTGCTGATTGACTCCTTTAAGCAGGATGCAGTCTTAAACGTTATTTACTTTATTTAAGGCTTCATTAGTTACCATCCAGTCAAGACGTTTTGGATGATCTTTGCTCAGATTTCCTGCCACACGTGGTCTCCTGTTGATGTGACGGTCCAGAGCAGAAGCAGAAAAAAAAAACGAAGGGAAGCATTTGTTTCGGAAACAAACGTGCCTCAAACGTGACAGAGATAAATGGATGGTTGTCAGGATCCTGTGCACGATGATTAGAGAGCCGTTCAGATCCCAGCTCTCCCTTTGACTCTCTCCCATCATTATCCCGACACAAAGCCCGCTCAGTAACAGATGTTTTCTTGTTTGTGGAGGCTTGGAGCCGGCATTTAGAGCGCTCAGAAATACATCTGATCCTCCTCAAACAGAAACACTGAAGATAAATGTTAGAAAAGAAATTAATGTCTGCTTCAACTTCTGTAGTTGATGAAGGGATTTTATTTTGAAGTTCGGTCTGAATTTAAGGGTTTCTTTGGGAATGTTACACATTGGAGAGGTATATACTCATACCGGCCCAAGAGGAACTTAGCTGGGGGGCTGTGGCTTATTCTCGGGGGGGGGGGGGGGGCAGTAAACGATCTTTTTATTTAACCCCTTAGCAGTTGTACGTCCTATTAGCGGTATGTTACATACTTCTGCGTAAAATAAGCCTTTTTTGCGACACCCTTTTTATGTACACATACCCATTATACATCATTAGAAAGCAACGATTCTGAATGATTCCAATGATGTGTCAATCAAGAATCCAATAATAACTGTAGACACAGTAAACGCTTTAGCAAAACCACTCAGAAGGCAAAATAATGCCCAACTCACCTTTTGAACCTACATATCATTGACAGCACAGAGCCATCTCGAACAAGATTGGTCTTTTTACGTCCACAAAGGTCCAGACAATGTCGCCCAATTAAATAACTAGTCCACAAGTCTTAAGTGCACAATCCAACATAATCTGCTGCTGAAAACCTAATTAATTTCCTCCCTTGTGTGTATTTTCACAATGTTTTCATCATAACTACCGTTAATAACTAGCTAAAAATAACATGGCACCGTTCTTCTTTTTTGTGATGTTAATTGGCAGCTAGCAAACAACAAACTGGTGCATTACCATCACCGACTGGTATGGAGCGTGGACCAGAATGTCACTAAAGGTTGTCGTTGCCTCTCTAAGACTGGTGATGTATTTGCGTTGTCCCTGCTTGTGCTAGCTTCTCTCTTGTATTTATTAAGCCAAGGTCTAATGTCCATTTTGGCATCCAATCGTATCAAAGTATCTTCTACACTGCCTTCAAAAGTCTCTATTAATAGCCTACAGCACCCTCTGCTGGTTGTCTTGGGTCAATACATTGCATAGTTGCAACTTGATTTACTGGGGCATTGTAATCCGTCTTGGGCAGGTCTGATACCCGAATGTGCAGGCCCCCGCCTTCCAGGCCTGTATATAGAAAACACAGTTTCTGGACCGGTATTATCTATAATCCATTCATTCTTTGGCTGTTTTTTTACAGCACCCTGTCATGAATAAAGCTCTTGAATTAAGTATCTAAGCTCTCAGTCTCTCCGGTAGTGGTGTTTTTTTTCCCAGGGATGACACAGAGCGTGTTTTGCACCGATGAATAAAGATGTTAGTCTTGTTTTGGGGATATTAGTTGAGGATGAAGAGTAGGACTGTTTGGTTTGAGGTGTCAGAGGACAGAAACACTATAACATTGATTAGATTATGTTTAATTTATAACTGTAGATGTTTAGGACAGAGTTAATTGTTATGACTTCTCTGTAGTTCATAATCAGATGGATTTGAAAAACGGGGTTTTGGTAAGAATGATGCATATATAACTAACTAAGCCAAGCAAGGAGCCTTGAGGAACTCCACCATGGTTCTGACAAGAGGAGGAGGGTTTTAAACCAAGATGTGTGATTAAAATGGGGCCCAATATGGAGCCTTGAGAAAATTCACAACGTAAATACAGAGAATGGAGCCCAATTAAGTGGATTAACTTAATGTCATGATCACAAAATCCAACAATACCGTTACAGTTTCTTGTATTTCTAACATCGTGCCGACCCTACATGCCAGCGTTGATTATAAGCACAGCTGTAACATCTTACAGGATTCTGGTGGGTCAGTTATTGCTTTCACACTACATTCACCCATTCACGCACACATTCACACACTGATGATGGTAGACTACATTGTAGCCACAGCTGACAGAAGGGATGGCTGCTGAACACAGGCGCCACTGAGTCCTCTGACCACCAACAGCAGGCAAGGCGGGTGAAGTGTCTTACCCAAGGACACAACGACCAAGACGGATGGAGCGGGGATATAAACTGGCAACCCTCCGGTTACAGGATGAGCGCCTACCTCCTGAGCCACAGTTAGGTCACCCAGTTAGCTGGTTTATCATCCATCTCATCTGTCCTCCTGCAGAACCTACTGATACACCGGTACCACTGCTTCCACCAGGAGGATTCACTCCCATACTGTTGTCAAACTTTGTACTGTTCCCAGTGACTGTTCACTGAGTTTAAAATACAGACTTCAGCAGCATTTATATACTTGATTTCTAGAGATTTTAAGGTAATTTTGGTGGTGCCTTTCTAGAGAAAACTTGATGGTAAAATGATAAATAGCCTGCATTTGTTTAGCGCTTTTTCAGTCAAGAGGACCATAAAGCGCTTTACACTACATTCAGTCATTCACCTATTCACGCACACATTCACACGCTGATGGTGGCAAGCATTTTAGCCCCAGCTACCCTGGGGCACGCCAACGGAGGCGAGGCTGCCAGACACAGATGCCACCGGGGCTTCTGACCACCACCAGCCCATCTGATGTTTGTGCTTGAAGTACGTTTGTTTTTTATGCTGAGTTTTGACTTTAATCACTCTTGACTTGTGTGTCTCAGAGGAATCAAATGTATCTTACCAACAGCGCAGGCTTCACTTTTATCTTCCAGAGAGGAAGAATATTTATCTTCAGACTGTGGAGGAGTGTGGGCGGATGCTGGAGAGCATCCCAGAGTTTCCGAGTGACCCTCAGGCCAGCCACCAACTCCTGGACCTCATCAGCCAGCATCTTAACTTGGTCAGCCAGCAGAACCAGACCAGCCCCCGTCTGCTGGGACAGGCCTTCGCCAACATCTTCGTAAAGCACTACCTGAGGTACAGAACATACATTCATTCATTCATTCATTCATTCATTCATTCATTCATTCATTCCCTGGTTCAGAGGATTCATTACTGGATGACTGGAGCTAATCAGCACTAGGGGATCTGTCCAAGAGCTGAAAGTTCAGTAAAGAGTGCTGACGTCTTCATCCATCATCTCACCTCTTCAGGTGGTTCAGGATGGATCTCTGGGCTGTGAGGTGTTAGAGGAGCGGCGGAGCGGTTCATGTTCCATCCAACCATCTTCTGCTGCTCATCCAGGATGAGTCTTTGGGAAAACGGCTCCTTGATCTGCTGCCATCGTTGTCGGGAGGAACCGCGTGTTAATTTGGGACTCTGAGGATTTCTATGAGCCATTAGGCCCGGTTTGTCTGGGATGGTGGTCCAGCTTTGTCCACATTTCCACCAACTAGCTGTTGCTTTTAAGGTGACTGAAGAATTTAGAGAGGGTAGTACCAGTACCACAGCATGATGCGACCACCACTGTACTTGACAGTTGGTCCAGTGTGCTTAGGTTATTCACCTTGACTCGTCCAAACTTACTTCTCAAATCAATTCAAAAATACTTTATTAAACCCTGAGGGAAATTAATTGTTGTTGTAGCTCAAACAATTAATTATTTAAGGAGTCGTTGTAGATCATGATGACTGTGGGCGGAAAGGATTTCCTGTAGCGGTCTGTGTTGCAGCAAAACTGAAGAAGCCTCCGACTGAAGACGCTCTGTTGTTGTATGACAGTCTCATGAAGAGGATGCTCAGGGTTGTGCATATTTTTTTTGATTTTATGAAGAATCCTTCTTTGCATTATCATCTTCAGATTTTCCACAGTCGTCCCCAGAACAGAACCAGAACCTTCTGTATCAGGTTGTTGGGCCTTTTTAAGTCCCTGGCTCTGATCCTGCTACCCCAACAGATGACGGCTGAAGAGATTACACTCTCCACAACAGACTTGTAGAAGATCTGCAGCATCTTGCTGCAAACCTTGAAGGACCTAAGCTTCCTCCAGAAGTCCAGTCTGCTCTGTCCCTTCTTGTAGACGGCTTCACTGTTCAGTCTCCAGTCCAGTCTGTTGTCAAGGTGAACTCCGAGGTATTTATACTCCTCAACCACCTCCACTTCTTCTCCCATGATGGAAACAGAGTTTGACTTATCCCCATTTCTTCTGAAATCTACAATCTACTCTTTTGTTTTGTTCACATTCAAGGTAAAAAGATTGTTTCCATGCCATGTCACAAAGCGTCTCGTCACCGTTGACAACAGATAAAGTCCAGCTTGAAAGTGTTGACCTTAAGGCTGCTTCTTCTTCTTGTTCTTTTTTCTTCACGTTCTTCTTTTATATTCCTCCGTCTCGATCAGCACCATCTCGGTCAGTGTTCTTTGGACAGGTTTCCAGGATTTATGGACACATTTCTTGTGCTTGTGACTAGAATATGAGAGCCGGTTTAAAGGCCGTTTATCTCTGATGATGAACAGATGAAGAGCAGGACGGCCGTCTTCTACCATATTATCCCATTTGCTCCAGATCTCAGCTTTATATAAGACTGGAAAGTAAAGATTTCTGTCGAAATTCCTTATGAAATAACATAAGATCAATCGGAGACAACATGAGCAAACCATCCCATGTGTTTCAGGGTGCATTCAAACCAGCCCTGTCCAGTACGCTTTAACCAAACTTTACATTGTCTGCCCAGAATGTCCGGTTCATATGGGGAGGTGTGAATGGGCAATGGAACCAAAACAGCAAACTCTGGTCCACCTAAAAACCTAGGTGTCGGACCGGTTCAAGTGAAGTCTGGTGCGGTTCAATTGCATATGTGAATGCCAAGCAGGCCGGGCGACGCGCCAAAAGCAGGAAGCGGATAATAGCGCCTAACCCTAACCCTAGCGCATTCTGGGTAAATACAACCAACACAACAGCGCAACCGCAACTCTGCCCCGTTTTCTGCTCATGCCAAGGTCAGTGTTGCAAAGTGTTTGTGTGGAACATTTGGCAAAGACAAACGAGCAATCCAAAAACTTCTTAAGTCTTAAGCTGCTCCATGTTTGTTTTCATTTTGTGAAACAGGAAGTTTCCCTGTCTCCACTGCTTCTTGGTGCAGAGCCACCAACAGGCAAAGAGGTAAACATGTTGCTCAAAAGGTTTGGTTCGTTTGACAAAAGAGCATTGTGAATGCCAACCGCACCAGTCCCCAAAGGACCAAGTCTACCGGACTGTCAGGTGTGAAAAGGACCTTAGTCTTTATTCTAAACCTATTGCATGGTCCACATCAGCATCAGAGAAACGATCCCTGTATTTGAACTTTATTGACCCTCTCTACACATTTGAAGACCCTATGAAACCATCTGTGATGTTTTATTTCCAGTGCCGATGGAAATCCGGAGCATCACTTCAGGATCTTAGAAGCTCTCATTGCATCTGGAGGTCTTGACATGCAGACTGCACCAGGTAGGATCTCTTCTTTTCCTTCTGTGCTGCACCAAACAGACGCCTGGTTGCCGTGAGCTGCTGAAATCCAGACGTTTGCCTGATCTGTTGGGTTAAAGTTGGTCTGACGCTATCAGGATGAATCTGACTTGCAGCCTTTCTAAGCTGGTTGGAATGGTTTTAGGTTGGTGGACGGATTCAGGTTTGGAGGACATTAGGAGCCCCTGTGAGGCTGGAATTTGATAGATGAGGTCAGAATTTTGGTCTATGTTGGATTTTAATGTTTTAAAGTCTGAATCTTTGTTTCCCTAGTGAGGTTCTGTGAAGATTCATCATTAAGCTCTATTATATTCATGGAGAACTTTTGTCCCTTTTATTATAAATAATGATGGTATAGTTTTATTATCATTAAACTGTTTATTTCCTCAGGTTTATGATGGCCTCCAATTGTTCTGCTGCAGCTCGTCCTGTTTCTCTTCACTGCTTTCTACACATTAAAACCTCAGATATGAGGTTTAATTGTGGAATACTGGGAAATTATTCTTCATATTTTGCAAATAAATTTCACCCAATTTTTCCAAAACGATTGGAAAACCTGTCGAATTTGGTGATTGAGACCTTTCTGCAGAAGCACCAGAGTTCACACATCTGTGGATTTTTTTTATGACATAATGATGAAATATTCAGAAATCATTTGATGCCCACAGTTTCTTTTGTACGTGTACAATTAAGACATCAAAAAGCTTTTATTTCCTCATATTGGCTCAAATATTTCCGCTCTGTATTTCCTGAATTTCTAGTCAGACCTTATCCCTAACACAAGACATTTCTCAACAATGGATTTTTCAACCGAAGCTGCCACCTTTTTTATTAGATGTTACAGCTGTGGTCATTATCAACGCTGGTATGTAGGGTGGCATGATGTTAGAAATACAGGAAATTGTGACGGTATTTTTGGATGTTGTGATCATGATTCAGTTTGGACCTAATGACGTCCAAACTGGACCGTTCATTCCTGAGTGGTTCCTCTACAATCAGGCTGGGACACTCAGCTAAATGAAGCTAACAGATTTCTGTTTGGTTTTTCTGACTCTGGTTTTGTTACATGTTTCCAGTATTTTGTGTCAGTTGTTTTGGGATAAATATGAAGCAAAAAAAGGTGAACCAAATGAAAGCAAATGGCCTGTACTTGTATAGCGTTTTATTTAATCCTTGAGGACCCCAAAGAGCTTTACACTACATTCAGTCATTCACCCATTCACACACTGGCTGCGTTTACATGCAGCCAATAAAACCAGAATATTAGCAATAACCCGGGTATGCACGGCCATGCAAACACTGGCAAAAACCCTAATATGCTCATATTGAGGTTTTTTAAAACCCGAATATTACCCTTGGGTAAACGCGTATCGGCATATCCCCTTCAAAAGGAACATTGATTTGTGTTCTACGCATGTTCTATTCGCAAGGAATCTTGGTCTTTTAAGTAGAGGAACTACTCAAGGAGGAAGAAGAATCGGAAATGATGCATATTGCGTCTTAAGGGTTTCCCTGCCTCCTGACACTAACCGTGTGTCGCTGTGTACATCGGAATTTGTCAGTTGATTACAAATCCATGTATACAGGAGTAACTCTCTCTCTACTCACGCATGTAAACGGGTAATTCCGAATGTTTCAGAAATCCGAATAGTGACCTAAACCCAAATATTGGCAAGATGTAAACGTAGTCACTGACAGAAGCAAAGCTCCCGAACGCTGGCGCCACCAGGCCCTCTGACCACCACTAGTAGGCAGAAGGGTGAAGTGTTTTGCCCAAGGACACAAGACTGAGACGGACGAAGCGGGGGCTCGAGAACCGGCAACCCTCTGGTCACAAGACGAACTCCTAACTCCTGAGCCACAGTCGCCCCCAATGTAACTCTGGACATGAATGTTTGGGTCTAAATCTGGTAAAACGGTGTTTATGTTGATCACAGCCTTCCTACGGACAGTTTATTGTTTTAGCTTTTATATGGTTCCTTTCACCCAGTTCAGGAAGACATTTAGAGCTGTTGGCGTTCCACAGCGTCTATAATGCTCTGGTTCTTTGGTCCGAAGGTGAAAGTTCTCCGTGGGATAATATCAGAGCAGAACCAGAGGATCCACTTGGCGCTCTCTGAAGACTCTTCTGTAACGTCTCTTACACAACCATCTCCTTCAGACAGAGGTGTCAGAACCTGTGGTGCTGTTGTGCTCTCAGAAAAATTTGAGAAATTACATCTGTGATGTGACACAGCTGAACATTTAATTTTCCCCTTTTGGATGTTACTGCAGACTTATAGTTCATACCATCTAGATGAGCTCGGCTCAGGAGATTATCAGCTTTAAAAGCTGCCGCTACAGATCATCATTCTGGTTTCTGTGTCCCTCAGTCAGAGATTGGCTTCAGAAATGATTCTCAGATACTAAATGCTTGTCCAGTTTTTACATGACTATTGAATGGCCTCAGTTTTGTCTCTTTAACCTCAGTCACGTCGGAGTCTGCAGGGTGAAGCAGCAGAGCTTTTCTAGTCTATCTCTCTGAATGCCAACACCAACATGGTGGACCGGCGCAGGCGGGTCACGGCGAGGCTCGGCATGGAGACGGCACGTCTCACTCTTTGTTTGATGAACGTCCCACTCTGAGGAGAGGTGGGCCGAAACCCAGAGGTCAGGTTCATGTGGGAGCATTTTCCTCACCCATTACCTCCCCCTCCTCCTTCTCAGACAGCATTAGCAGAGGTCAGAGGTCAGCGCTGTGCCTGTTGGCTGTATGTTAACCCGTCAGCAGAAGGCTGAGGCGGCGGACTCTCAGGAGAGCTGAGTCTGTTTGCCAAATGGACTGAATATACGAGCGGTACTCCACCTGAGAGCCGGGCTCCGCCGGCGGGGCTCCTGCTGCTCAAGCGGTTTAGAAACGACTGAATTTTTAAGAGAGGAGATTTATGAACTCTTAGACACGTTCATTCACAGTCTGTCCTTCTCCTTCTGCTGCAGTCATGAGCTGTTTTCCTCCTGAAGCACGGAAAACATCCCTGCAGCTTGGTGGGAATACAAACACCTAAAACACACACCTCTGTTTCTGGATATCAGGCCAAGGAGGGTTTGACGGTTTAAATCCCTGTTTGAGCATCATTCTGGGGTATCTGGCTGCAGTCAGGCCTGTTCCGACATTATCCTAAGAGGTAACTGCATGTTCCCGAATGATCAGATCTCAGTTACCTGTTGATCTTTAACAAGAACCAGTTCTAGCTTCAGCTCAGCCAGGATACACTGAACTATTGGCTGTTGGGTGAAAAGTACCCTCCCCTATTTATATGTATGTGGCTCCAACCAACTGCGGTAGAGTATAATGGGAATGAATAGTCAATGGAATGCTGTGAATGCAGATATCTGGCTTTATCACAAGACCTTTAACTAACATGTGTAGAGGAAAGGACCATAGACTGTATAAAATGGGCGGAGCCTCTGCGACGTCACCTGTAGGTTTCTGAAGAGCTAAAATGAAGCCCAGTGGGCGGTTCCCACCACCGCCATCTTGGCCGAGTCACACGTCTCGTCACGCCCTGAAAATACCAAAAATGGGTCCGGGTCCGCCTGGGGCTCTGGCGGTCCTTTGGACGTCTTTGCTCCGATCTCCTTCATGTGTGCATCGATTCCTGGGAGACGGATTGATGTCTGCTCACACCAACTATCGAACACTCTTATGGAGAAACCTTATATGCACCAGCATGCTAACACACACACATAGATGTGGGGTCTCTGGTGTTTAAGGATATATTCTTGGGCTGAGGTTATCATTACTAGAGCTTGATTAATCGGTACCATGAGCTTTTCTGTGACATTGTTGTTGTATTTTTATATCTATTTTTGTGTGATGTGGTTGTGTAATTCTTAGTTCACAATGTTTGGTTGGTTTTGTCGATGTTCCTTTTTCGTGTTTTGTTTTGTTTTTCCCCCTCTCTCTGCCGTCCTGTGGGTATGGAGGCAGACTTCAATGTCTTCCTGGGTTTTCTTTGTTCCCTTTCCTCTCTTGTATTTTCAACTCACCCTCTCTCTTGACATTTTGTTTCCTACCTCTCTTCTTCATCTTCCTTCTTTCTTCTCCTTAATTTTCCGTCTCCGTGTCCATAACATCAGGGAATAGAAACCCCAACAATTCATAATAAAGATTTTTCACACATATATCAAGTGGAGGCCTTTAGAAAAAGCTGCACCGCTCCGCTTGTGAAAGTAAATCTGTTGGGCTTCTACTTGGTACTCAGACACCAATTCTGAGCTCCACACGGCCAAACAGGACACGTAAAAAAAAATAAAAAAATACCAAAAATGGGCAAAGAGGTGGAAATGAGAGTGGGGCTGTGAGTGTGGGGGCGAATGGTTGACATCTTTAAAACTCTGAGCCGATGTAGCTACAAGCTAACTGAGCTAACCGAAGCTAACAGAGGTTAGCAGGCGCTTTTAGCCAGAAAACAGCGGTTGAGTGACTCTGCTACCCCTCTGCCTTCTAGGCAGATTCAATCATTTTGTCTAATAAAATCATGAAGCCTTTTTGGTCCATAACTTTCACTAAAACTATGTGAATTTTAATTAAAACTAATTTTAATAACCAAAATGTAAAGAACAAATGTGATCATTTCAACTAATTTTCTACCAAGCAGCGTTATCTTAAATGTACAGCAGAAACATAATTTTACATACTATAAAAAATGGAGCAGAGACTTGTTGGATGGTTTGTTAGTGTAACCATTACCACAGGAAGCCATCTGTGTCCAATAAGAGCATGATTAACATCCAAACAAGAATAAACATTGCAGACATTGTAACTGATGGTCAAGTTCAGAAAAACAAAACGCCCGAGGTTGAAGGTCTTCCCTGGAGCAAACAGGGGGGGAGGCAAACTGTTAGCCACTTGCACTAGCGCTGACGGTTCAGCCTGTCAAGGTTAGAGAGAAACCTGTCGAGAGAGAAAAAACACACACCAAAATCAGAGAAGGAAAACATGTTTTTTTCTCTCTTTGCTATTCAGAGCTTAAAGCAAGAGAGACAGAGAAAAAATTAAGTGTTTCCATCAGTCTTTCAGTGCTTAACACTAGAACTCCCAGTATTTTCTGATCCCCAGCTGCTCTACCAGAGCTCGGTCAAATGACCGCTTGGTTTGAAAACAATGACTGAATCACAGACAATTAGCTGCCTTTCATTTGTAAATGTAGATAGCCAGTGGAATGTGCTTGAGTGTTACTCCTCCTCTCTTCTCTTCCTCTGTCTTGAATCTGGTCAACTGAACTTCTCCGTGCAATTGGATTTGTGTTTCCTGTCTGTCTATTTATTATCTTTCAGCTTTCATACTCACACCCTTGTTACAGTGCCAGTCCAGCCATTCAATTCAATAAAAAAGAAGAGTTTATTGATCCCAGAGCGAAATTCCCAGTCCCAGCCCCTGTTAATTTCACTTTTTACTTCTCATTAGTTTTCTAAAAGTCTTTTCAGATTCTAGTACAGGGCTATCTATACTACACCTATAATACATATTTAATAATTTTACTGTGGATCTTTGGAGAAATAAGTCAAAATACAGGGTACAGCTTTTCCGGAATCCGTGTTTGTGTCACTTTTAGAATTTTATATCTCCAAAATGCTAGAGGTGATGCCAAAGTCTTTTCAAATTCTAGTAGAGGGGCAACTATAGCACAGCCAGAATATATATCTCATCATTCTTCTGTAGATTTGTTGAGGAAAAATAGGTCAAAGTAGTATAGCGACTTGAGAAACATGCATTTGTCTCATTTTATGTTGTTTTCAGGAATTTATTTCTCCAAAACACAGAGGTGATAATTTTACTATTCTACTTCTGAATGATTCTTGTGAACAAAATACAGAGAAGGCACCCTCAGCGATTAGAAACGGACAAGTTTGCGGCAGTCTCCGAAGTTTGGCGGAAGTTTGTTTCCAACTTCATCAAGTCCTACAACCCAGGCCGGCACATCACTATCGACGAGCAGCTTTTTCCAACAAAGTCTCGCTGTCCTTTCCAACAGTACATCGCTTCAAAACCTGACATGTTTGGAATTAAGTTCTGAGTTGCATGTGATTTGAACTCCAAATACATGTGTAATGCTATCCCTCACCTTGGCAAGGACCTCAGTCGTCCCTCAGGGGAGAGACTTTCTGAGAATGTAGTGGTGAAGCTGATGGAACCGTTTATGGACAAGGGCAGAACTGTTACAACTGACAACTACTGTGCGTCATTATCATTGGCTCAACGACTACTCAGCCGCAAAACTTCACTTGTTGGCACCATAAACAAGATTTCTCGCGAGGTTCCACCATCAGCCAAACAACCACTGAAGCGCAACAAATTCACCACACAGGTATGTTGCAGCACTTTTACCCCTGTTGATAGTGCGGTGTATATTTTCCCTTTTTGCACCATGAGCTCCAGTTTTGTTGCACTGTTATACCATGTATAACCTGCAATGACAATAACATAATTTTTTTGGTCTTACTTTTTAGGTGTTTTCAACAACTGGCACGACTCTCACTGTTTATGCACCCAAGCGGAAGAAGACCGTCTGCATCCTCAGTGCCATGCACAGTAAAGTTGAGATTGGGGAGAACCGAAAGAGGAAGCCAAACACAGTTACTGACTACAATGTCATGAACTGTGGCGTGGACATTATGGACCAGAAGGTTTGGCAGTACGCCATGCGTTCAGGAACCCGTCGATGGCCAGTTGCTGTGTTTTATTATATTCTGGACATGGCAGCAATGAATGCTCACGTGCTTTATCGGGCATGCACTGGAGTGAAGGAGAGAAGGGTGGACTTCCTTGCAAATCTTGCAGATGAGCTTTCTAAGCAGTTTACGCAAGGAAAGATGGCTGAGAAAGAGCAGGTTCTTCGGCAACAACCTGCCACACCATCCCCAGGGAAAAGAGCCATATGTCAGGTGACCATCCAATGTAAAAACAATCGCACAACTTCACGCTGTGTACACTGCTATAAGTAAACGTGCGGAAGATGTAGAAAGGACTTTGAGTGGGAGTGCCAGAGATGTGCCAACGAGAACTGAAACAGTGAAACATGGGTGACTCCGTCACACACACACACAATGGATATTTGTATATTTTTATATTGTTTGTATACTTTATTTTTGATCTTTTTACCTGAATATGAAAATAAAAAATGTTTGATCGTGAAATGTTTGATTCTTTGAATGAATAGTCACTACACTGCTGATTGACAAGTAGGGGAATTTGCAACATTGTTTTGTTTTTGTTTTTCAAAAACTGTTGATTGTGTTATTTTAATATTATTATATTTTAATATTATTATATTATTTTTTATCAAAATTAAAATATATTGTGTTTGTAACATGTTGCAACCATCCCTGAACAGTGTTGAAACTGCACCCGGGCCAAGGGACAATTGCAACACTGGAGAGCTTTCATTTTAATGCAAATTTAGAAGAATCTGTTCCCTGTAGTCATCTTTAAATAGTTTTAACTGTTAACAGAGGGATGAAAGTATATTGTATAAAAATCCAGTTTGTCTCATCCACAAGGTTTTTGAGTAATGGAGCCAAATGCAAAACGTGTTGCAACTGTCACCAATCTCCCCTAATTGCCACATTTACAGAACAAAGGCACCTATTCACAAGTGATTAATAGTCCTAGATAACAACAGCCCTGTCAAATGACTGCTCTGTGGTAGAGTGGTGGGGATCCAGTCAAATGACCGGTCTCTGGTAGTTCTAGCAATAAAAAAAAGGACTGTTTTTACTTTTAAAGTCCAGAGGAAAATAAAAGTTGGTCAGTCTTAGAAAATGGGTCTTAAATAAAAATAAATTCTCCTTTGGCTTTCAGGGCTTCCGTAAAATTCTTACTGTTGTGGGGGAAACGTCTGAGCGTTTTCTTTTCAAAGAGACCCCAGCCATGCTTCTGTTAAAAACAGTTGAAGAACATCTTTACTTTTAAGTAGGGTATGCGTTTTTAAAACATTTGGGGGCAAAAATTGCAGGACTTTTAAGGGGTTAAACAGTTTTTGAAAAGTGCAAAAACCCAGAGGAATGTTGATTAACTGCAAAATACTAGAAGTTGAAGTTGTCTTGTACAGTAGAATCTCATTGCACATCTATGGACATTTTACAGCCATAACATCCTTACAAATGTAGGTTTTCGTGCATAAGTTTGACGACATCTCTGTTGCTTTTTCAACTACTTACCTGCAGGATGTTCAGAGAGAGCAGTGCAGTGCCTCAGCTTTTCTGCATGTCTTTGCTACCCCATCCATAAACAGCCGGGAGGGCAGCAAAAATCAGGCTGCAAGAACCCCGCTCTGTAACCCGGTAGTTTTAAGGTTGAAGCACAAATTAAGGCTTAAAGTGAAGAGAGGCACACAGGCCTAAAATACAAACATCGCAGCAGTTTTCTTTCCTCCATGAAAAATCAAAACTTTACCCCTAAAAAGTCGGCGGATCTTTCGTTGAAATGACTTGAAGATCAGCTGAGACGACGCGTTGAATTATGCTAAAAAAAATTTGCATCGTTCAAAGTTTGTTAAGATGTGAGCTTCAGATGTGGGTGTTTACAGATGCATGCTTGGGCTGAGGTTACCACGAATAGATCTTGTAATAATCGTGAAGCTTGTTCGTGGCTAACGTGTTCTGAAGGTTGAAATCCAGACATTGATCGCTCCAGACATCCTTCTTGTCCTTGTGACCGATCTTTGGCCTGCTTGACCATAAATCCTTCCTTCAGGAGACGTTTGGCTTCTCCGTGTGAGAAGGTCACTCCATGCTGACTCATATCTGACTGTGGTGCTGCACTAGTTTCCAGTTCAGGGCAGACCTGAACCCTTGTGGTTTCCTTTCATCTCACACTTCAAACTGATGATGTTGGAATCTGCAGATGTTTAGAAATGAAGCGAAAAGCAGGACTGCAGGTTTTACTGCCCGAGCTTAACTCTGAACCTGGAGCTGCTCAGATGTGGATTTTCCTAAATCCCCTCATGTTAATCTTGTATTATTTAATCTAATATTAAATTCATAAGATGCTTACAGTCAAAGTTTGACATGTATAAATATCCCATGTGTGTGTCACACGAATTCATAACCGATGTGTTTGTGTGGAGGGTTCATCGCGAAGTCAAGCCCCCTCTCAGTCCCAGTGGGAGCTCAGCATTCAATGTAATCCTGCTGCATGGGGTCAACAGGAGGGCAACACACACACACTATTGTAACATGTGTGAAGCTGGGTAGGAAATCATGGTTGTATAATTGTATTAGAGCCGACTGAGCGCTCAGCTTTTTGCTTATGTTTGTCATGTTTATGGTTCATTTTTGTGACTAATTATGGCGGCACATACAAGCACAGCTCCCTCATCCATTATCTGCTGCTCTTCATGAAAAGCGCATCCACCGGGATCAAGAGGGTCCTCCAGGACTTGGAGCCGGTCCCGGTTGGAACTGCTACCCTTCCCAGGGTCGACTGATGACAGGGAGAAGAGAACTTCTTGGAATACCACCACAGGTACAGGTAACTATATAGCCTCAAAAGTGTCCTTAGTGAGAGAAGGAAGGAGAAAAGAAACTGTTGAAAAGGAACTGCTGGTCACACCAGGGAAGAACGAGCAGAAGCAGAGCTGACTGACGTGTGGAGAGAAGGCGATCCTGGCAGACACGCCATGGAGACGGTGTCTTCCCCACAGCCAAAATCAAATGGATTAATGGTTAACCTACCAAGAGCAAATCATGAAAATCTCATTAAGATAAATACGACTTTGACTAAACAGAAAAATAAAACTATTAAATGTGGTTTAAGGAACATAAGATCTCTCTCCTCAAAGACTTTGTTAGTAAATGACTTGATTTTTGATAATCAAATTGATTTGTTTTGTTTTACAGAAACCTGGCTGCAGCAGGAGGATTATGTCAGTATAAATGAGTTAACTCCTTCCAGATATTTAAACTTTCACATTCCTAGAAGTACTGGGCAAAGAGGAGGAGTTGCAACCAGACCAATTGATAGCTACAGTTCTTTTGAACATCTAACCCTTATTTTTCCTCATCCAAGTTGCAAAACATTAAGAGCACTTTTGTTTGTGGTTTTGTATCGTCCACCAGGCCCTTACTCTCAATTCTCGGATCAGATCTCACATTTATATCTGATTTAGTATTAAATACTGATAAGGTCATTATAGTGGGGGGTTTAAATATTCATGTAGATACTGAAAGTGATAGCCAAAATGCAGCCTTTAATGGTATCTTAGACTCAATTGGCTTTACTCTGTTGAATTCCTTGGGTGTTTGGGCTTTGGGTTTGAGTTTTTTCCTTCCACTTCGTTTTTCACCCTCTTTTCCCCCAGGTGCTCTCTTGCTTTGTTGCTCTTGTCTGTGTTCATTTCTTATTTATATTCCCAAGTTCCTATTAATACTTATTCTTTATTAGTCCCAGTTAGTTTTGTTCTATTTAATTCGTCTTTAGCATAATCCTCTGTCTAGTCCTTATGTTTTGCTCCTGGTCTTCCTCCCAGTTTCTCTAGCCATTCTGCCTTCTGTCCCAGCTACTGATTGTTTCCACCTGCTCTCTCCCTCTCACCTGCAACTGTTTCTCCTAATTAGACTTTAGCCTTCTCCCTGCCACTTACACACCTCCTCAGTATACTTAAGCCTTCCTCTGACTGTCACTACTCCCTCGTTCGTCGTCTTATTTCCCTGCCTGGTTCCTGCCTTCCGTCTGGTTCCTGTACTCCATTTTTGATCATCCCGAGTTTCTGTAAGTTTCATTTGTACCCTGCTGCATTTGGGTCCTATATATAAAGACATGACATACTCTAAAAGTACAGGGACCTACCCACTCTGGTAAACACACTTTGGACCTTGTACTGACATACGGCATTGAGTGTGAGGAAATAACAGTTGTTGTGATTCCATTTCAAATAAGATGAACTGAACAGACTGTTGGATGGCTGGGAGCCATTTCAAAGATGGACTGAGCAGACCACTTTTCCAAGCAATCCTAGCAGTGACCCACAACACACTCCTATTGGATCCGTGGCCACCAATGGTGACATCAATGGTGACATCAACGATGACATCACGGCAAAAGGGCTATAAGAGTGGTAGTGGCCGCCATTTCAAACTGTTCTCAAGCCAGAAGTTTCAGAGAGAAACTGAGGCTCAACAGAGGACATCTCACCGGTGAAGATTCTCTTTTGTTCTGACCCGCTGGACCGGGAAGAACTAATTTGAAAGCTTCGAAGTGCTCATCCTTCTCAGACTGCTCCCAGACAGTTTGTTAGACGTCGACCTGCAGGCCACACGGTGTTTGAAAATCCTGCACAGGTTTTTTTATAACTCTTCTTTTTCTTGCTCAACTATGGACACAATTTGCTCTCCTCCTAGTGGACTGGACCTCCTTCAAGGCAAAGTAGGACTGAACCTGTTCATTTATACTAATATTGTGTCTGGGCTGAGATAAATAGAGAGAGTTTTAACCAGTTCGATCTCGTTCATTGTTGGGTTAAAGTGTTTTTAAGCACTGTACCTGTTTGCTCATTTTTGCGTCGCCGCACGCATAAGTTGGAGCTGTAATTGCTGTGTTTTTGAAACAGTTTGTTTTATCCTGAGCGGATCACGCCTTTCTTTCTTTTTCCTTCCTCTCTCTCTCTCTCTTTGTCCCTGATCACCCGGTCGGCAGAATCGGGCAGATGGCCGATCCTACTGAGACTGGTTCTGGTTCTGCTGGAGGTTTCTTCCTGTTAAAGGGGAGTTTTTCCTCTCCACTGTCCCTACATGCTTGCTCAGCATGAGGGATTGCTGTAATGTCAATAACACAATGTAGGTGACTGTCTGCTGTGAACGCTGTAAGTCATTGACTCGATGCAATCTGCTGGGATTCCTTAGATAGAAAACTTTTAAACTAATTGAAATATATGGATGATTGTATTAAATTGACTTTTCTTGTTAATTGCCTTGAGATGACATTTGTTGTGAATTGGCGCTATATAAATAAATAGAATATAATTGCTGTATGACATTGAATTGAAATGAATTCCAGTCTGCTGTGTGGATTCAGCCTCCAGAACAACATCTAAACCCCCATGAGAAGACATCTGTCCGAGGCAAAAACCCAAAACCTCATGACAAAACCTCTGCAGCAAACCCACTATTTGATTAAACACAATCAGGTGATCATTCCAGGTCCATGTGGGGCACGAAGAAGATGTTAGACTGTGTTCAGGCCACAGCAGGCGAACTGTTCATATTTTAAGTGCAATCGTTTAATTTCATTGTTTATATGTAGTTATCTCCTAAGTTTGGATTGACTATAATTTCACATGAATACAAAAAACCAAAATGCTATTCAATATGTTATCGTTTTAAAAGCTGACTGGTAAAAATGGCTTGTCCCCCCGCCACCTCTGGCTCGGTGTATGTAAACCTCTGGTCTGACCTGTAGCTCATCCCTCTCAGGAGAAAATATGAACATCCTCTTCCATCTCTTCTCTCTCCTATCGATCAGGTTTAACAGATCATGCTGCTATTAGAAACCCACCTGGGTCAAGTAAAAGTGAATTTGCCCAGAGCTCATGTCAGATTGTGCTTTTTGCATGTTGGCTTGAAGTAAAATAATTGACGGCAGGATTCTGCTCTGAGAAAAACATCCAAGAAGTGAGCAGCTGATGAATATTTGACTCCCTTCTCCACGGCCGTCGATAAACCTTCAAACTGATGATGCTGAGTTGCAGCCATGCATAAAACAGTGTGATAAAGTCAGGATAAGACACACATTTGTTCCATGTAGTAATTATAAAAGCTTGTTTGTGCTCCGTCCAGCAGGCAAACAGACCAGCTCTCCTGTGTGCCGAGGTGTTCGCCTCCATCTGCTGAGTGTGAGATGTTTCTGCCCTGAAGGGTAAATGTGATGCAAGGAATGATGGCTGAATATCAATGCCTCCTCTTCCTCCCAGCTTCCTTTGTTCCCTCTGCAGAAATCACCTGAATCAGCCCGAGGCGTATCGGAGCAGCAGTGTTGGCGCGCCGTGAAGCTTTGAACTGATGCCGTGAACACGTGTTGTGGCTGAGCGCGCTGTCGGTGCACTGCTAACACGCATGGGGAGGAGAAAGCAAATCAGTCCTCTCTGATGGAGGTGAACTCAGAGCTGCTCAGACAGCTAACCTGAGAGAAGGGAAACCAGCCTCCTCTTCAGGCCTCAGATGATAACTGTCGTCTCCGAATGTGTGGAACAGCCTCGGGTTTTTTCATCGCCGGAGGACGACGAGTCCTGCTGTAGCACAAATAAATACAGCTGTTTTCTTATGGCATCAAAACGATGCCAGCAAAACATGAAACTGAAAAGTATAATAATAAATGTGACCAACTTCACGTGGAAAAAATAAACGGCTGTTCTTTGCAGACATTCTAACATTGAAGAGAGAAAAAAATGAAATAAATACAAAATAATAAAATATGTTGTAGAGAAAAAATCGGATCAAAACGCCAGCTTAAAATGAAACTGAAAAGAGAGATTCATTTTGAAAATAAATATTGGCATTGAAAAATATAATTGCATCTGAAAATGTAAATTTTGAATCTGAAATAAATGTAGTGAAAATATCTGTACTGAAAATGAAATAATAATTGAAAGTGAAAAAAGTTTAAATGAAACATAAAATGTGTGAATTGAAACAAATAACTCTCAATCCAGTTTTCCCACTTTTTTTACAATACTAATCTATTTTTTCAATGCCCCCGTTTTTTGGTGCTGCTGCTTTTCAGCTTCATTCCTCTGTCACTGTTTTGACGTTGTGCACGCGCATAAGGGGCGGGGCTTCAGAGCCGCACGCTCTCGCTTTCAGTTGTCAGCAAACAAAGGTCACTTGTAGCTCTTTTATATATCCTTAATTCTGAAATATCCTCGTATTGCAGCAAAATCCTATTTGACATAACGTTCAAATGAGTCAGGCTAGAGTTTGATTCCTTTCCTTTCATTGACCGTTTAAATATACAGGTAGAAATAATCTTTTCTGTTTATGTGGCCTGGTTGGTAAAATCATTGTCTTATATGGTTGAGGTCATGGGTTCAAATCCATCTGTCCATTTTTTTTATTTTTTATTTTTTGGCTTAGTACACAAGGGCATTTTAGTTTTTTCAATATATTGTTATACTGTGATAGTGTTAATATACTGTTATATTTCCTATTTGTGTAAATATAAACATTTGGAGTTAAACAACACACTTTATCTTGTATAAAAGTGTATAAAAGTGCTGTTTGCATGTTATCTGTACCTATGAAATGGTTTCAAATATGGGAGGATGATTAAAGTTGATAAGGAAGATTGTATTTAAACGAAGTAAAGTTTTGCTGATGGAGCTCAAAAAGCTAAATGTTTGTGCAGCCGACTGAAGGATCAGGACACCTGCTGGAATTTGGATAATTGCAAAATGCAGGTTACCGAGATAATAGAAATAGAAAGGTGGATTTGAACCCATGACCTCAAGCATAAAAGGGAGTGACTTTACCGACCAGGACGCCACGTAAGTGGTTTCGTTTTAACGTTATATCAAATAGGATTTTGCTGTAATACGAGGACATTTCAGAATTAAGGATATATAAAAGAGCTACAAGTGACCTTTGTTTGCAGACAACTGAAAGCGAGAGCGTGCGGCTCTGAAGCCCCGCCCCTCATGCGCGTGCACGACGTCAAAACAGTGACAGAGGAATGAAGCTGAAAAGCAGCAGCACTGAAAAAAGATGAAAGTGTGAAAAAAAGTCCGTTATTTGTTACAATGTATTTGTTTAGAATTTTATTTAAACTTTTTTTCACTTTGAATTTTTATTTTATTTTATTTTCAATACAGATATTTTCACTACATTTTTTTTCAGATTCAAAATTTATATTTTCAGTTGCAATTATATTTTTCGATGTCAATATTTATTTTCAGTGCACATGTTTCTATCATTGTTTTGATCCCAGATTTTCTCTCCTTCCTCCAGAAGGACAACAGACCAGATATTCAAATATTTTGCATTCATTTCATTTTTTACTCTCCTCAATGTTAGAACGTCTGCAAAGAAAAGCCTTTTATTCTGGACCAGTGTCTTTCCACTTGAAGTTGGTCACATTTATTTCTGCACAGAAAGTCAAATGTGAAGCTCAAGAGTTTTATAACCTTTTATGTTACTGTTTAAATCCACTTTAACAGCGTTGATGCAAACTTATTAATACTTATGCAGTTTTTTTCCCCTCATCTTTCTGCTCTTTCTATCAAAATCTCTAACTCCAGTCTTGAGGTACGGTGCCACATTTGAGTCCTGCTGAAAATTCTCGGATCCAACAGAACAGCGGAGCCTGATGGCGTCGCTAAAACCCGAACCAAACAGAAATCCCCATGACAACCAGTCACTCATCATCTCTTCTGTGGTTCCAGGCAGCAGCTTCATCGGCTTCTAGTCGACTGAATTATGTCTGACTTCATGCCTGTTTGTTTTTCTGGATGGACTGGACGTACGTTTGACCAGAGTTGGACGTTTACTGCTGGTTTAATATTGCTTTATGTGCTGGAAATGACCAGATTCCAAGCTTTTAGGAATATTTCTGCTGATTTGGGTAATTTTCCAGCTGCAGCGTACTCATTTATCGAAACGGCTTCAGTGCCAAAAGCAACCAATGAAGAAGGATCAACAGAAACGTGTCTGGTTGTTTCTCGATTAGCTTTTCTTCCTGACGTCTCCAGCGGTTTTTCAGGGTTTGCTACGTGGAGTTTACTACACGGTGCAGGACAACAACACGTGTCGAGGTGTCTGATCTCTTCTGCATCCTCCAGCAGGTGGACATTATGAACCTCCAGCTTTGTGCAGACCCATGTGATCCCTGCTAGACGCCATCAGGTCGTGGTACGGTTCTCTGCAGGGCGTCCTGCTGACTGCAGGAACTGCCTGATTAACACCATCACTGTACTTCCTGATGATCCACACCTTCTGAACAGATTCCTGTATCAATCATATCTGCAGCTTTCTTTGCTCTTAGCGCTGTGACTTGTGGAGAAGCAAGTCCAGCTCCCCGAGGTCACGGTTCTGGTTCTGGTTCTCTTCATCTTCTGGCCAAGCTGAAAACCCCTCATGACTTTCCTGCAGTCTTAAAACTTTGACGGTGTTGAATAAACGTAATTTTCTTTTTACTTTGAGCTTTAAGAACAGTAATCCTCCTTCACGGACTCAGAACATGAATTGAAGTCGTCGTTGCGCTCCACGATGCCGGGGCGGACGCTGCAGGTAGATCTGGAGCAGAGCAGAACATCAGGCATGCTGATGCAGATTAAAGATGTGGAACATGCATTACTCTGTTTGTCCTCCTGTTTTCCTGTTTCAGCTTCCTGTCTCCGTTCCTCCAGCGTTCTGCAGGGATTTCTTGTTTTTCTGCTCGTACAATTCTGTTTTTAAATCCACTGTTTCTGCCTCCTGACTCAGCTCCCTGTGAATGAATAATGAGTCAATTTCTTTACCTCTGGGCAGCTGTGGGAACAGCTGCCCACCGAGTGGGCTGATCAGTATGCACGAAGCGCCTCATTCAGACTTTTATGCAGTTGAATTCGACTCGTAAATTGGTCCGAGCGAGCGGCTCCTGGCCTTGGAAGGCTTTGTGGATTCTGCCTCGGGGGTTTATCCGCCAGACTCCGAGGTAGGCCTCCGCTCCAAGAGGGTGACGGATTGTTTTCAACAGGCTGAAAGTATCCAAGGATGTCTTATTTTCATCCTAATGATCAACTAAATGAACTGTTTCTCTCAGAACAAGACAAGTTCTACAGCTTTTCCTGGCAGACATGAAGGAGGCTGAAATGAGCGGCTGCTGGCGTGGATTGCTTCCCATGGAGTCTCTCAGGGTACTCCTGGGGGCTGCAGGATTCTGGGATACCAGAGATGCTTTAAGGGACTCGGTTCTACGGTTCTACACACACAGAGGAGGTTGCTTTTAGTGCAGGTTTAGATCTGAGGTCAGTTCCTCAGTGGATCTCCGTTCAGTACCAGAGCTTCTATTGTAGCATTGTTCAGCTGTGTGCCGGAAATCATTTTTCTCTTCAGAGTTTTGATTTAAAAACCTTTTTTTCCCAGATTTTCTTTCCCTGTTTACTCCTGCAGCGGGACACCTGAACTCAGAAGCACAGATGTGATCAGGCTTGTTGCTGACCCTGCTCTGAAGAAGATTTTTTATTTCATAAGCCCTGCATTAAGCCATGCAGCCTCTAGTATTGCTGAGCTCAAGCTGATTGTTTGATTTTAACTCATTTCTTCCCCTTTTTTTTAACCCTGAGCCATTCGCTGAAGTCCGACCCGTTATCTCTCTGTCGCTCTGTGTTCCTGCTGCGCTCCACAGAGAACCCCTCCCTTATTTTCAGATCTGGTCAACGCTTGTCTGTCTTTGCGTGAGATTGGCTGCACCGTGCACCCATCAAAATAAAGCCCCACCCCTCCCTGCATGGAGCCCAATCAATGCAGTCGGATCAGTGTGGAAGAATCCGACGTTGTTTCTTTAATCTGCTTTGATTGATTTGAGCACACAACTTCTTTTTTAGAATGACAGAACATTTTTCATGGTGGCAACATGTTGGAGCAGCTCTGTTGGTTCTGACTGGTTCTTCTTTCAGACTTTTGCTCATAATTTATCTGGTTGAGACGTTGCTGTTTGGACAATTATTCCTTCTGGTTCTGGATGCTGAGCAGCTGGAAGGATTTTTTTTTCTCTTTTTCACTTGCTGACAGTTGTTCTGATGTGTAACCATGGCAACATGGAATGTTTTAACTACAAATAATTCCTGAACTACAACCCGTAAATCCCAGAAGAGCTGAACAGGAGGCTTCATGGATGCAGAGCGAGGAGAAAGTCCAACCATCTCTTCCATCCATCATAACGGACAATGTAAGATCGCTGGCTAAGAAGCTGGAGGAATTCAGAGCCCTCACAACAGCTCAGCCCGAGTGTCAGGAATGCAACATTATGTGTCCGACTGAAACATGGCTGCAGGATCATATCTCAGACTCAAACGTCTGTCTGTCCGGCTTTCTGACCAAACTGCCAGACAGAGATTTAAAAAGGGAGCGGCAAAAGCTAATGAGGTGGTTTAGGAGAGCTAGCCAACAACTGATGGAGTCATCCAGGACATCTTGCTGTGGATATTGAGCTGTTAGCAGGTCATGATGGTCATAAGGCCGTTATTCAGCAATTCAATTCTATTTATGTATATAGCGCCGGTTCACAACAGATGTTATCTCAAGGCGCTTTACCAGAAAAGTAATCTCAATACAGTTATACCATACCACTTTATTTGTATAGCACTTTATACACCGCCATACGGCTGACCACAGTGTTTGAACAAATAAACAAACAACTACAATAGCAGTAAAAAGGTTAAGAGCAAAAATAAGAAAACATAACAAATGTTCTAAGAAGAGAAGAAACCGACCAGCTGCTAAGATTAAAAGGCCAGGGAGAAATAATATGCAATCATTCCAATCAGTTCAAAAGTTTGCTGTTTAAGGAATCTCAGCAGATTGCGTCAGTCATTGACTTGATGTTAAGTCCCTTTGATGCAGACTTTCCAACCACAGCAATCCTTCAGCAATCCCTCATACGGAGCAAGCATGTAGCGACGGTGGAGAGGAAAAACTCCCCTTTAACAGGAAGAAACCTCCAACAGAACCAGGCTCAGCAGGAGCGGCCATCTGCCACGACCGTCTGGGGGTTTGAGAAGACAGAGCAGAAACACAGAAGGAACAGAAGATCTGATATAAGAGAACTTTCTATGTTACAGAAAGTAAAAAGTTAATAACAGGACACAGTGGAAGTTCAGTTACTGGGAGGATCATCCCAGTCGATGCCCCCCGTCCAACAGGGCATTGCAGCCAAGCAGGATACCAGACCAGGTATATCTTCTATGGAGAGAAAAACACTGAGAGAAAACAAAGTTAACAGTCAAAATAAGAGCAAATAATACAACTGGAGAGTAGTAGGAGAGAAAAGTGGCAGAGTGAAGAAAATTGGTAAGTCTGTCCTCCAGCAGTCTAAGCCTATAGCAGCATAACTACAGAGATAGCTCAGGATGACCTTAGCCACTCTAACTATAAGCTTTATCAAAAAGGAAAGTTTTAAGCCTGGCCTTAAAAGTAAACAGAGTGTCTGCCTCACGGACTAAAGCTGGGAGCTGGTTCCACAGGAGAGGAGCCTGATAACTAAAAGATCTGCCTCCCATTCTACTTTTAGAGATCCTAGGAACTACAAGTAAACCTGCAGTCTGAGAGCAAAGGGCTCTTTTAGGAACATATGGACCAATCAGATCTCTGATGGATGATGGAGCTGATTATTATGGGCTTTATATGGAAGAAGGAGGATCTTAGATTCTATTCTGGATTTAACAGGGAGCCAATGAAGGGAAGCTAAAACAGGAGAAATGTGATCTCTCTTTTTAATATTCATCAGAACTCTTGCTGCCGCACTTTGGATCAACTGAAGGCTTTTAATGGCATTTTGTGGACTTCCTGATAGTAAAGAATTACAGTAGTCCAGCCTTGAGGTAACAAATGCATGGACTAGTTTCTCAGCATCACTCCTGGACAGGATGTTTCTAATTTTAGCAATATTCCGGAGGTGAAAGAAAGAAATCCTAGAAACCTGTTTACTGTATCTTTACAGTATATTTAGAGGCCTTTTCAGATTTGTTGCAAGACTGACTGCTACTGGAGTCCCTTCCTGCTCACAGCATCACCATCCACAACGACTCTGAAGATACTTTAATTATCTGAATTACGACAACATTTAGTTTCCCTTTTGGATAAACAAAGTATTTTTGAATTGACTTAAAAAAAAGAAGAACAATTATTCATATTTAAAAAGTTCCTTATTAATTTATGTCAAATCAAAATTCTATGTCTGAAATTGTATTAACAACACTTTGAGTTGCAGGAGTGGAACAACAGAGTAGTGTAGTGATATTTCCACAGTGGAGGATGTCCACTCAGTTACTGCAGCAAAATTAAACCATGTTGGCCTTTTTCCAATCAAATCATTGACCAGTAAATCAGCATGGTGTTTAAATGAATATGAAATTATCATTTCTCTCATTGTCATTCTAGTAGCAGCTCCTCATAAATCCGTCCACCAGGAGGAACCGCATGTTGAAATGGGAAATAATGCACGAAATACATCATTAACGGTGAGCTTTCGGAGCGAGGTAAACTACAGCAGTGATGGTTTCAGGTCCTGGTGGGGATGATGCAACGTCAAATAAAACCTCAACATAAATTCTGATGATCTCAGCTTAGAAACGAGCAGATCTGCCTGATGGCGGGTGTTCAGCAGACTGCTTTGACCTCATCACTGGCATCCACTCAGATCCTGCAGATAACCACAGATGTCCGCCTCTTCATCCTCCTCATCTTCCTCACCTCACATTTCTCTATCCACTTACACTCCCACAGCCCTCACCTTCAGAAGACAGCAGATCACAGAAAGAAAGGAAAAATATTATAAAGAGAAAAAGAAAAAATACCTAAAAAAATGTAAAAACCTTAAACTAAAAAACAAACGTTAAACAAGAGAAAATAAAAACAAAAAAAATTTAAAAAGTGAAAAAAACAAGAGACGAAAGAAAACGGCATAAAGCAATAAAAAACAAGAAAAGAAACCTGAAAAAAATGAGAAAAAACATTGAAAGAAAAAACAGAACATAAGAAAAAAGGAAAATAAAGACTTTATATCTCCGGGTTTGTTCTTAATGGATAGAAATCTTTATGGAAAATCTTTGGAATAAAAATGAAAATCATTCTTTTTTATCTTTTCTCTGACGTGTTTTAAAAGACATCTGTTCTGATTTCCTTCACCCTCCGGCTGAAAATCCTGGTATCAATTCAGCACAGCGTCGTCTTCCTCACCAAGATAAAAAATGTCTGTGTTCCTGCTGTAGTTATGAGTACAGCATAGTAAGAAAAGGTTGTGAACAGGTGTGTAACATCCTGACCGCGTGATATGGTGCAGCAGACAACCCCTGTTTTACAGCAACCACACACCTAGAAATAAAAACACTGTTGAATGTCACCACACTGTAAAAAAAAAAAAAAAAGAAAAGAAAAGTATGCTGAACTCAACATTTCAAGGCAACAACCTTCAGTGGAATTTTAATTTAGAAAATGTAACTTTTGCTTTTGTGTTTGTCCAACTTGGATTTTTATGTTTTTCCAACTCAACCGTAAGTTGTAGAGATTTCAAATTCCAAGCTCTAAGAACTTTGAATCCTGAGTTTTTACACATGAAAGTAGCAGTGACCTTAAATTTTATGTGTTACAAACCATGAATCTTAAATTTCTCTAACTCAGTCATGGGTTGGGGGAACTTAAAGTGAACAAAAGTATGAACGCCACACTTTTGTTTTTGCTCCCATTTTTTATGAGCTGAACTCAAAGATCTGAAACATTTTCTATATAAATAAAAGACCCAGCACTATCAAATATTCACAAATCTTTCTAAATCTGTTGGTGAGCACTTCTCCTTTGCCAGGATAATCCATTCCCGGTGCGGCATATCAAGCTGCTGGTTAGACAGCATGAATATTACACGGGTGTGCTTTAGACTGGCCACAATAAAAGGCCACTCTGAAATGTGCAGTTTGATCACACAGCATGCTGACTGCAGGAATGTCTACCAGAGCTGTTGCCCTTTGAGCTGTTCATTTCTCCACCATAAGCCGTCTCCAAAGGCGTTCCAGAGAATATGGCAGTACATCCAACCGGCCTCACAACCGCAGACCACGTGTAACCACACCGGCCCAGGACCTCCACATCCAGCAGGTTCACCTCCATGATCGTCTGAGACCAGCCACCCGGACAGCTGCTGCAACAATCGGTTTGCCTAACATTTTCTGCACAAACTGTCAGAAACCGTCTCATGGAAGCTCATCTGCATGCTCGTCATCCTCATCGAGGTCTGGACCTGAATCCCGGTTTTCCCGTTAGCGTTGGTGGCGTCGTGTGGGTGAGCGGTGTGCTGATGGAGTGGCCCGCGGTGGTGGTGGAGTTATGGTATGGGCAGGCGTATGTTATGGACGACGGACACAGGTGCATTTTATTGACGGCATTTTGAATGCACAGAGACACCGTGAAGAGATCCTGAGGCCCATTGTTGTGCCACGACCATCACCTCATGTTGCAGCATGATAATGCACGGCCCCATGCTGCATGGATCTGTACACGGTTCCTGGAAGCTGAAAACATCTCAGCTCTTGCGTGGCCAGCATACTCAGCGGACATGTCACCCATTGAGCATGTTTGGGATGCTGTGGATCACCGTATACGACAGCGTGTTCCAGTTCCTAACACTATTCAGCAACTTCACAGCCATTGAAGAGGAGTGGACCAACGTTAATCTGTGTGTCCAGATTTACGTTGGTCCACTTACGTTGCAGCCTTTAATTGTCATGATGTTAGGTGTTTGTGTTTTTGTTAGTTGTTTTCATTATTTAGTTTCATGATCATGTTAGGTTATTCCTTGTCTTTATTAGTTATTTCTGGCACTTCCTTGTTTCCATATTTCTTCTTGCTCTTAGATGTTGTTCACCCTTTTGCTTCGGTGTCCACCTTCTCATTTGTGTTTACTTAGTTTGTCTCCTTATTTATTTCTTCCTTCTGTTCTCCAGTGTTTCCTTCAGTTCCCCTTAGATTCCTCCTTAGACATATTATCTTTAGTTTCTAGTTTCTTAAGAGTTTTCTGTCTCCCTTGCCATTTCTTCCCTTTCCTGTTGTCTCGTTGCCACTCTGCTCTTTACCCAGTTTCACTCATTGCCCTCACCTGCATCTGCTTTCACTAATTAGTCCTTGGTCTTCTCTGTCACTTCCTCATTCCCTCCTTAGTATACAGGTCCTTCTCAAAAAATTAGCATATTGTGATAAAGTTCATTCTTTTCCATAATGTAATGATAAAAATTAAACTTTCATATATTTTAGATTCATTGCATACCAACTGAAATATTTTAGGTCTTTTATTGTTTTAAAACTGATGATTTTGGCATACAGCTCATGAAAACCCAAAATTCCTATCTCAAAAAATTAAAAAATTAGCATATCATGAAAAGGTTCTCTAAACGAGCTATTAACCTAATCATCTGAATCAACTAATTAACTCTAAACACCTGCAAAAGATTCCTGAGGCTTTTAAAAACTCCCAGCCTGGTTCATTACTCAAAACCGCAATCATGGGTAAGACTGCCGACCTGACTGCTGCCCAGAAGGCCATCATTGACACCCTCAAGCAAGAGGGTAAGACACAGAAAGACATTTCTGAACGAATAGGCTGTTCCCAGAGTGCTGTATCAAGGCACCTCAGTGGGAAGTCTGTGGGAAGGAAAAAGTGTGGCAGAAAACGCTGCACAACGAGAAGAGGTGACCGGACCCTGAGGAAGATTGTGGAGAAGGACCGATTCCAGACTTTGGGGGACCTCCGGAAGCAGTGGACTGAGTCTGGAGTAGAAACATCCAGAGCCACCGTGCACAGGCGTGTGCAGGAAATGGGCTACAGGTGCCGCATTCCCCAGGTCAAGCCACTTTTGAACCAGAAACAGCGGCAGAAGCGCCTCACCTGGGCTACAGAGAAGCAGCACTGGACTGTTGCTCAGTGGTCCAAAGTACTTTTTTCGGATGAAAGCAAATTTTGCATGTCATTCGGAAATCAAGGTGCCAGAGTCTGGAGGAAGACTGGGGAGAAGGAAATGCCAAAATGCCTGAAGTCCAGTGTCAAGTACCCACAGTCAGTGATGGTCTGGGGTGCCATGTCAGCTGCTGGTGTTGGTCCACTGTGTTTTATCAAGGGCAGGGTCAATGCAGCCAGCTATCAGGAGATTCTGGAGCACTTCATGCTTCCATCTGCTGAAAAGCTTTATGGAGATGAAGACGACCTGGCACCTGCTCACAGTGCCAAAACCACTGGTAAATGGTTTACTGACCATGGTATTACTGTGCTCCATTGGCCTGCCAACTCTCCTGACCTGAACCCCATAGAGAATCTGTGGGATATTGTGAAGAGGAAGTTGAGAGACACAAGACCCAACACTCTGGATGAGCTTCAGGCCGCTATCGAAGCATCCTGGGCCTCCATAACACCTCAGCAGTGCCACAGGCTGATTGCCTCCATGCCACGCCGCATTGAAGCAGTCATTTCTGCAAAAGGATTCCCCACCAAGTATTGAGTGCATAACTGAACATAATTATTTGAAGGTTGACTTTTTTTTTTGGTATTAAAAACACTTTTCTTTTATTGGTCGGATGAAATATGCTAATTATTTGAGATAGGAATTTTGGGTTATCATGAGCTGTATGCCAAAATCATCAGTTTTAAAACAATAAAAGACCTGAAATATTTCAGTTGGTGTGCAATGAATCTAAAATATATGAAAGTTACATTTTTATCATTACATTATGGAAAATAATGAACTTTATCACAATATGCAAATTTTTTGAGAAGGACCTGTATATTCAGCTCTCATTCAGTCAATAATCACTGGTTCGTTGTCAATCTTCCCTCCTCACCCTTCCCGGTCAATTTCCTGCGTTTCCTGGACTCCATGTTTCCCTGAGGTTTTGTAAGTTTAAAGTTCTATTAAATTGCATTTCCTTAATTTTCTGCACTTGGGTCCTCTCAATCTATTAAACATGACAGAACGAACCAGAACGAACCAGCCAGCAAATGGACCTAACAGATACCTTTGAGGAATATGAATGGGCAAACTTACAGCAGACAGTCAGAACTTTTAACGACACAGTTCATGGATCATGTTCTCCTTGGGAGAGACTAGAGGTGGCGGAGACAGCCATTGCCCAGCTGTTAAGATGGCGTCTTTATTGGAAGAACTTGGGTCTGGAATCCGTCCTGGAGGAAGCTGAGTTTAACAGTCAATGGGCAATAGCTGAATTACCCAGCCGGCGGATCGCTCCACCACCCACGCCGGTCTCACCTGTTTCCTCGTTTGTCCATCCCCTTCGTCCTCTCAGCTGTCATCTGCGTGACCCTCAGCTGGCTCCACGTGTCGCAGCCATCAGATTCATCCCACATTCTGGTGCCGCTGCTAGTTCGGCCATTACAGCGGCTGATTCTCTACTGTCCTTCAAACCAGAGGAGAGATCAGACCTGGGTTTGAAAACTGACCCGCCTCCTCACATCAATGAGTCTGAACTAGAGAGTTTCTTCTATGAAGACAGGGAGGATATTTATCCCCTGCAAACACCCAAGTCTACCAAGGGGAAGAGTTCTCATCTGGGTCCTTTATCACCTCACCCTACTTCCCCATCAGACTCGGTCCCCATGCCACGGCACATCACCGAGGCTCATGGACTATTCCTGCAGCAGACTTCCAGCCTCCAACTCCAGATGAACAATCAGCAGTGGCTACCGATCAGTTTCCATGCTGCTCCCAAGGGTGCCTTCCTGAGGCCCAGCCCGTAGACCTCTCTAGTGGGTTCCAGTCCGCTAACCTTCTCTGCAGGCTCCCAGCCCTGGAGATCTCCAGTGAGCCTTCCGGGTCTCCAGAAGGTGACCCTTACCATGGGTTCCACAAGCCGCCAGAGCTTTCCTCCGTAGTCTCTCATCATAGTTCTACTGGGGGTGTCCAGAGGGACACACATCGGGCTCCAGCCTCTTGGGTTCTACGCCATGCCCGGGGTCCTCTACGCCACGCCGTCACTGTGGGTCCTCTACTCCTTCCTGTTGAGGGTCCCCAGCGCCCTACCAAGGTCCCCTCAGTCACGCTGGCTCCCTAGCTACAAAGTTCTCTGCAGCCAGTTCCCACCCCACAAGGTTCTCCGCCGCAGGCCTCCACGCCTCCACGCCTCCTGGTTCCTCGTCGCCGGCCTCCTCGCCTCCTGGTTCCTCGTCGCCGGCCTCCTCGCCTCCTGGTTCCTCGTCGCCGGCCTCCTCGCCTCCTGGTTCCTCGTCGCCGGCCTCCTCGCCTCCTGCTCCTTCGTCGCCGGCCTCAGGACTTTTTTCTTGTTTTTGACTCTCATTTTCATTATTTACTTTAATGATCATGTTAGGTTATTCCTTGTCTTTATTAGTTATTTCTGGCACTTCCTTGTTTCCATATTTCTTCTTGCTCTTAGATGTTGTTCAACCTTTTGCTTCTGTGTCCACCTTCTCATTTGTGTTTCCTTAGTTTGTCTCCTTATTTATTTCTTCCTTCTGTTCTCATATTTGTTTATTTATTAGGATCCCCATTAGCTGTCAAAAGTGACAGCTATTCTTCCTGAGGTCCTCATCAATTCATTAAAATAATTACATTCACAATATCTCAAACATAAACCAATATACACTCCTTACCACAATAGATACAAAATGTAACATTTATAAAATCCTACACCATACCATTGTCCATAAAAGTAGTCTTAATGTTCAAAACTTTCCGAAACATATAATAGGCGGAAGCCAGAATTGAACCTACCACCCTCTAAATTACAAACCAACTACTCTACCCACTAAGGTGCAGTCACATATAGATCTTTAATGGTAACTTAACTATATATATAAGTTGTATTGACCAAAAACAAAGCTCATATTCTACTGTTTAAATGTTTTTTTGTGTGTGTGTTTTTACCCTAATATTCAACGATTTATGTTCACAAGAGATTTAAAAGCAATTTTAATGTAATTAAATTGGAGCAAAACCTACCTCTGCTGGCTCCTTGTCCAAGTAACACACTTACAAAAGTTGGTTTTCCCGCATTTCACAACCAAAATATGTAAGTTAGCACAAGCTTCTCCTTTCGCAATGACCTAAAACATAGAGATACAAGTACTGACAACACACTAAATAATGGTACAGCTTACAACTAGCTCAGTTTTTCAGTCTGACTTAAATTACAGTCCCTATATGTCAAACTTAGTTTTTCAAGTTTTCACAACTTAAAATAGTTTTGCAATTGATCTTGTGGAGGCAGATTTATTACATCTGAATGATTTCTTTTCCATTTCTTCCTTTTCATTCAGCTTTCTGTTATCAGACCTGCTGGAGGGACTCAGAGGATAAAACTGTTCTGACTGCAGCGATTGATTGGGAAGGTTCTGCATGAGGAAGATTTTGGATTTTTTTGAGGTTGTTTAGAATGAAACTTAAGGTCAAGAGATCAGAACCCAAATGATTGTTTTTTCATTGGAGTTTCATCTTTCGGTTTGGACTCCCATCATCAACCTGCAGACCGCATCAATGTTTCATGTAGAAAGGAGCTGGCACCCATTCTGCTGCAGCATTTATCTATAATTCAGGACGAGCAGTCGAGAAGTGAAAAGAGAGAAAGTTTGGCTTTCACCTCTGGACAGAAACATTGTTCTCTTGTCTTTGTTTACTTCATCAATACCTCCTGTTGAGTCGTGCTTGAGTGAAAAGTTTAACTTTTTTATGGATTGGCGCTGAAGGGTGACTGCGCCGAATGCCTCGCCGTCTCCAAGGTAGTCGCTTTCATCTCAGAGATCTAGAACAAAGCTCTTTAATAAGTGATGAAGCACCCTGCATCCTCCTCATAGAGATAATCCATATTTGATATTATTTTCGCACGCAGACACGCATGATCGCTGACAATACATTAAAAGCTGCAGTGGCCCAGCTGATCTGTGGCTTATGAGAAACAGCAGCAAGTCCACGGAGCATCAAACACGAAGTTGAAACCGTCTGGAGCTGGTTTCACTCCAGCAGCGGGTTCATTAGAACCCAAGAGACGATTCCAGACTCTGGAGCTGAGTTTTTCTGAAACCTGAACCAAAACTGCACAGGTGAAAGCATCAAGTCAGAGCTGCTCCATCTTTTCTAATCCCGTGCAAATGTACATCATTTTAGCTGCCAGAAAGAAACTAAAATTAAATACATTTGTTTTTGCGCCACAAATTCACATCCAGGTATATAGAATCCACTTGGGTCCAATTTTGATCAAAGCTGACCAAATTCATTCCATGTAGGAACGGTCGCCACCATCCAAAGCCATACGATCTTCACACCAGTGAGTCGCTCATGGAGGGAGGGGGAGGGGGGCAGGGCCAGGGGTGTCGCAACCCTGTCGGATGTGGGCGTTTCAAATACCCACACTTTTCCTAGTGAGATGATTACACACCCTACCTTTTCCAGCTGTTTTGCGCACAATGAAACCGCACAGTTTGTACAGAGGGGAACATAATTATTTGGCTGCCACCAATTGTGCAGGTTGTCCCATTTAAAAAGATGAGAGGTCCGTAATTTTCATCATAGGTACACTTCAACTGTGAGAGACAATGTAAAAAAAAGTCAAGGAAATCACATTGTATGATTTTTAAAGAATTTATTTGTATAGTTGTGCAGAAAATAAGTAACTTCTTCTTTAAGAAGCTACAGAACTATATGGCGGGAACTGGTCAGTGACCTGAAGAGAGCTGGGACCACAGTAACAAAGGTTACTATTAGTAACACACTACATCATCATGGATTGAGATCCTGCAGCGCTCCAAAGGTCCCCCGGCTTAAGCCAGCACATGTCCAGGCCTGTGTAAAGTTTGCCAGAGACCATCTGGATGATCCAAAGGAGGATTGGGAGAATGTCATGTGGTCAGATGAGACCAAAATGTTTTGGTAAAAACTCTTCTTGCCATGTTTGGAGGGGGGAGAATGCTGAGTTGCCTTCCAAGAACACCATACCTACTGTGAAGCATGGGGGTGGAAGCATCATGGTGTGGGGCTGCTTTTCTGCAAAGGGACCCAGATGACTGATCTGTGTAAAGGAAAGGATGAATGGGGCCATGTATGGTGAGATTCTGGACAAAAACCTCCTTCCATCAGTGAGAGCATTGAAGATGAAACGTGGCTGGATCTTCCAGCATGACAATGATCGCAAACACGTCGCCTAGGCAACGAAGGAGTGGCTACAAGCATTTCTAGGTCCTGGAGCGGCCTGGCCAGTCTCCAGACCTCAATCCTATAGAGAATCTGTGGAGGGAGATGAAAGTCCTGAAACATCCCAGTTCTAGAGAAGATCTGCATGGAGGAATGGGCCAAAATATCAGCTACAGTGTGTGACAACCTACAGGTGACCTTTGACCTCTGGCATTGACAACCAAGGTTACATTACAAAGTGTTGAGATGAACTTTTGTTATTGATCAAATACTTATTTTCTGCATCATTATACAAATAAATTCTTTTAAAACAAAAATACAATGTGACTTTCTGGATGTTATTATACATGTACATGTATAAAGGCTCACTAAATGCATGTTCTGGGAAGCACTCAGCTCTGACAAACTCCTGCCCCGAAGAATCTGAGATTTTATTTTTAATCCATGTCACCTCTAACTGAATCACCCTAATTTTTACGAGCCAGTTCCATAATGTCTGATGACACGTTCAACTTTTGAAAATGAATCCTTAAATCAAACAATATTGGTAAAATATTGACAAAATTAGTAACGTGTGTTTTTTTATCGTGAGATATATTGATATCGACTGATGAAAAGAATTATCGTGATAGAATTTTTTTTTACCATATTGCCCTGCCTCGCAATAAAGACATTTAAATGTAAGCATTAAAAAAAGTGTCAAAATAGAAATTAAAGTTATTTTTTAAAATATACTCCATTATTACACAAGAAAACAAGGTTGGAAGAAGAACCAATCACAACCAGCAAATGAAAAAACTAAAAGAACAAACAAAACATAACCTGGTTGGATTAAAGAGAAACATCAAATATTGCATGCTTAACATAACCTTGTGCATTTTAGGTCACATTTCTGTATTTTTTGAGCTACTATGTCACGTGTGAAAAACATTTCACAGTAAACTTTAAGAGATAGATACCGTAGGAAGGTTCTAAGCAACCTTTTGAAGAACAGGAACAGTGGGAAATCACCTCATTTTCTTAACAATGCGTCATATTGCTCTCGCTTATTGAAGGGCAGCCATACCAACTTTGTAGAAAGACTGTAGGAAACTATGGACCACTCCCAAACGTTTACGAACTCCAGATTTAACACGTGCCCATCGTTGGTCAGAACGTTCATGACAGTGTGTAGTTTTTACCATTGATCTCTGGAAATATCCTTCAAAATGTTGTTGAAAATGAATAAAACGATGCCCAATCATTGAAAAATATTGCCGGCTTTGCAACATATAACCATAAAAAGCGGGTCTGAAATACATGGGCGCAGGTTCTAGTCTCTGAGGGACGCCATATTGGATGCCATGTTTCCTTCTATGTGAACTTATGTGGACAAAACACAGTTAGAGCAGACTCTACCTCTACCTCTACCTCTTGAAAAAGGGATGCTGTCAATCTATGTGTAAAATATCGACACGAGAAGAGAAACCGAAGAGAACAAACTTTAGCGATGCTAGCAGCCAGATTAATGTACAAAAAAAGAAATGATCGCTTTTACGTGTTAGACTTAGCCTACAAAATGCTGGAAACTTTCACCATTCATAAATGTTGCTGTTTTACACATTTACCTCTTCGCTCGTTGCCAGTGATGAAAGAGAATCTGATGCTGTTGTCATTTTCCTGCGTATATGATTTCACTGAAGGTCGAACGATCTGGCGATGTAGTAGACTCGTTAGAAAATTCCGCAACGACACTCCCAGGGATTTTTGGCCCTTATGGCCATTTGTTGGTAAGGTCGTCACACGAACACAAAAATACAGCTAGTTTGCAGTGATTTAGGTTTGTACTAAATCAATAATATTTCACAGCTGATGATGGATGGATCTCATAGCTAATGAGGAGAAACTGATGATGAAACACATGAAGATTGGTTTTGATTGGTGGTGATGAAGATGATGACAACCCTGGGGGAATGATGACGATGAGGGTGTTATTGGCGTTCGGGATAATAATGACACCCTTTATGATGAGAACGCTGCCTGGAGATGAAGATGATGTTGATCACAGAGATCATAAAAGAAGAAGGAGCAGTTCTGGATGAATATGATACTAAAGGAAGTCTTAATGTGTCCAAACTGGCAGCGGATCAGTTTTCACGTGTAATTAATTACTCCGAGGGACGATTAGAGGTCGTTAATAACTCAGTGATAACTGGAGGACAGAGTCCTGATTAAAAGGCTTGATTATCCCGACCTGTCTGCACACTGCTGTTTGTTGGGGGGGTGCTGGTGTCTTCCCCCTGTCTGAATGTCAGATGTTCAATCAACCAAACAAAGACAAGACCAGAGCGACAGACCTTTTATTTTAGCTCAGTTCGTCGTTTTTCTCCCTTCAGTGTGAGGCTGGTGGTCAACTCAGGGGACGAGGCGATGGATGTTAGGTTCATGACAACATCAGACATTTTGACCGGTGGGGTCAAAAAAAATAATCTGTTCATAATCTATTTTTACTCGTCATTTTTTAAACATAATCAACCTTATTTATTTTTTATTCATGTTGAATAATATTGAATCTGAACAAGCTGAACAAGCTGAACAGAGAACATATAAACAATGAAATGAGATGATTGTATCCTAAATACGAACGGTTCCCCTGCTGTGGTCTGAACACATAGTCTCACATCTTCTTCCTCCTGCTCCACATGGAACTGAAAACTGATCATTTCTAACAAGGTAATAATCATCCTAACATCAGACTGTTTCTGTTGCTAATGTGGATTTTTCTGAGCTTGTAAGACGTTCCCTCCATCAGCTCCTTCATTTGGGTCTCATCTGACAATAGCTGAGAAGGATGCAGGTTTCACGTTGCTGTGTGTCTTAAAGCCAACAAGGACAGAATGACTGAGGCTGTTTGCAGCAGGACGGACAAAGACTTGATGAATAGAGAGGAGCAGCTATTTTTCCTCATCCTGAGATTGAAATTGCTGAAGCAGATGAACAGACGACTGAATAAAAGGAAAAAGGAAATCCGAATGAAAATACGGGTTTTCTTGGTTTAATGAAAATCCCATCTGCTTTGTCCAGCTCTGTTTTCTTTTTATTTCTGCTCACTTAAAGAAAGACTCAGAAGCTTTTATTAGAATGGATGCTAAAATTGGAACAAACCAAGACGACGTGTGACCCCAGAGCTCCTTTTTTCCAAGAAGTTGGTTTCAGCTGATTTGTTTCTCCACACCAGCAGAGACACCGGTCTTCCTGCTATTCAACCTTCCCCATGCAGCTGCTGGTCCTCTTCTACACAACAATTATTCAGTCCGTCCTGTGTTTGTCCATCACCGGGTCGTAGAACTGGACCGGTCCAGACTGCAAAAAACAACCAGGTCTGCATCAAGGAGTCTACAGGTCGAGGGTGGCTAACATCTCTGCAGACCCCACACATCCTGGACATGCACTGCTGTACTGCACTCTGCTGTGAAGCTAGAAATTAGCAGATTAGCACCATTATAACCTGCACTTAAATTATATATGTTGGGTGTACATACATACACACATATGATTATATTTGTTCTTTTTTTTTTTTTTAGCCCCCTTTTGCTGTGAGCGTGTGAAACTAAACTCAAATTCCTTGTTTGTGCAGAAAATATTGGCCAATAAATCGGATTTCTGATTCAGTGAAGCTTTCACTTCTTTGAAGATCTGGGATTGAAAAAATATGGATTGTTGGTTCTGAAGACCAAGCAGACTTGGAGGAGCTAATGGGTCTTTGGTCATTTAGACCAAAGGTCCCCGACCTTTTTTCCTTGCCTGTGTCCAAGACAAGACTGGACTCCCCAACTCCCCACATACACGCATCAAAAGTGATTAATTACAAACTTTTAATTGCAAAAACTGCACAGCAGTTGTAGGTTTTTGTTCTAATTCTTCTTGTTTGACGTGGTAGACTATATAAACAATATATGAGTTTTGTCTTTTGGATGTTAGAAATGCAATATTTACCAATATAATTTTGGCAACCTCACAACTTCAGCACAGACAGACCCCCTTGGGGGACCCTAGGTTGGGGACCACTGATCTAGAAGATCTTGGATTTGTGTTTGTGTGAACAGGAAGTGATACCAAACCGGGTTTCCATTACCAGAAATGAAGACGAAGTGACATAAAAACAACCACAGCGACTCCAAAACTGAGGGGTGTGTTTACTGCAGCAAAGCTGCTAATCTAGCTAATGTAGCTAGTACCGTTACTCTAGCTATTGTAGCTAATACCGCTAATCTTGCTAATGTAGCTAATACTGCATTTAGCTATTGTAGCTAATACCGCTAATCTAGATAATGTACTAATACCGCATCTAGCTAATGTAGCTAATACCGCTACTCTAGCTAATGTAGCTAATATCGCTAATCTAGCTAATGTAGCTAATACCGCATCTAGCTAATGCAGCTGATACCGCTAATCTCGTTAATGTAGCTAACATATCTAATATGGCTAATGTGGCTAACACAGCTAATACTGCTAATGTAGCTAATATAGCTCATGTAGCTAACATATCTAATATACCTAACATAGCTAATACTGCTAATGAAGCTTATATATCTCATGTTGCTAATATAGCTCATGTAGCTAACATAGCTAATGTAGCTAATATAGCTAATGTGGCTAACATAGCTTATAATGCTATTGTGGCTAATGTAGTTAATATACATCATGTAACTATCTAATGAAGTGACTGAAGCTCATACCGCTAATGTAGTCGACATAGCTGATGTAGCTAATTTAGCTAATATAGCTCTTGTAGCTACAGTATCTAATGTAACGAAAGTAGCTAACATAGCTAAAATCGCTAATGTAACTAACATAGCTATTATAGCTCATGTAGCTAATGTAGTTAACGTATCTAATGTAGCTAATGTAGCTGATGTAGCTAATACTGCTAACATTGCTAATGTATTTAATGTACCTGATGTAGCTAACATAGCTATTATAGCTCATGTAGCTAATGTAGTTAACGTATCTAATGTAACTAAAGTCGCTGATGTAGCTAACGTAGCTATTATAGCTCATGTAGCTAATGTAGTTAACGTATCTAATGTATTTAATGTACCTGATGTAGCTAACGTAGCTATTATAGCTCATGTAGCTAATGTAGTTAACGTATCTAATGTATTTAATGTACCTGATGTAGCTAACGTAGCTATTATAGCTCATGTACCTAATGTAGTTAACGTATATAATGTATTTAATGTACCTGATGTAGCTAACATAGCTATTATAGCTCATGTAGCTAATGTAGTTAACGTATCTAATGTAGCTAAAGTTGCTGATGTAGCTAACGTAGCTAAAACACCCAATGTAGTTGACGTGGCTGATATAGCTAACATAGCTAATATAGCTAATGTAGCTAAAGTCGCTGATGTAGCTAACGTAGCTAAAACAGCTAATGTAGTTGACGTGGCTGATATAGCTTATGTAGCTAATGTGCTTTTAGTTTCAAAATAAAAGGCTCCATAAATGGATCTGGAGTGCCGACTGATTCAACAGAACCCACTGGTACCATGTGGGCTCGTTGGGAACAGCTACAGAGTCACATGGAGGATGTAGAACATCCAGGTCTGTTTCATTCAACCTTCAGAACTTGATGTACCTGGTTTTTATTCCTCTGACCCAACAAAGAGACGGTTCTGTTTGGTTGTGCTTGATTTGGATTATAGTACCATGTATTAGGTCCAAACCAGCGCTGGAAGCTTTTAATTGGAGAAGTAAAAGATCCAGTGCTGAACAAGGTATCTTGATTTGTAATTTACTGAGTTGGTTCTGCAACGTAACACTGGTCGGAGAGTCCTGAACCCAACTATAGCAGCTTTTCTCCTGTGGGTCGATAATTCCTCAGCTTTGTTTTATTTATTTTCTATTTTTTATTTAAAGTTTTAACTTAAACTGACAGAATTCCACTTGAAACTGGCTTACAGGTAGATACTTGGATTTGTTTCTCAGCACATATCGAACTCTGGAGCTCTGTGAAAACAGCTGTTTGACAGTGGAATAAAGTATAAATTAAAGATAAATGTAAGAAGGTCCTTAAATATTGCAGCTTTGCCCATGTTTTTGACAGTAATGAGTGCAGACCAGGCAGTGGGTTTGTGAGTCAGCTCACAGAGCTCCTCGTCTTACTCGCTGTGCATCTGAGGTCTCGTCCGGCTCATTCCTTCCTTTCCTGCCGGGTCAGCCGGGCAGCTAATGATGCTGTCAAACAGTAATGTGGAGCAAAAATATCTTTCTGCTTCTTTGCACGCACATGGACACGCAAAACCACAGCGGACAAACACACAGAGCAGTTTGATGCTCACAATATGAGGACTTAATAAGGGACCGGTGCTGCATGTGAAGCAAGCTTCTGTGAGTCCTTGTACTGATCAGATTAAGTTTACACACTTTATTTAAAACTGGTTTTCCTGTTGTTAGTTTTTATCTTTAAAAACCACAAACAGCTGGATTCACTGAAAAGAAACCAAACAAACTTCCCCTTCATTAACATTCAGAAAGCCTCCGACCTCCCGATTTAATCCCTGGTATACTGTCAGAAACTGAACTGGATCTTTCTTCTACTTTGGAGTTTGGCTGAATTTCTATTTTTAATCATTTTCATGTCAGATGTTCTGTCCATGATGGCACCTGTGTCCTGAAACAGTCCGTATGTTTACATGCACATCTAAATCAACCTTTTGGCAATAATCATACTAATAGCTTAACCAGCCTTTATCCCAGTTTACATGTAACTCAGAAAATCAAACTATTGAATGAAGTGCGTTCTACTCCGCGACACTAGGTGGCGACATGGGTCCTTTCACGTTGGCATTCTTCCGGTTGGCCTAGAAACATGAGGCAGAGTAAAAACGGGATATGTACAACGATTGAGGAAATGGATGACCACAATCAAACAGTAGATGCTTGGTCAGTATGAGGGATTGCTGAAGGATTGCTGTGGTTGGAAAGTCTGCATCAACGGGGCCCAACCTCACGCCAATGACTGACGCAATCTGCTGGGATTCCTTAAATACGAAACTGTTTAACTGATTGGAATGTTTGTATAAATGTATTGAAATGACTTCTTGTTAAGTGCCTTGAGATGACATCTGTTGTGAATCGGCGCTATATAAATAAACTGAATTGAATTGAAAAATTACAGTATATTTAGCACATAGTGTACTGTTTGATTGTGTTACACTCGTAGCTGCTCATTCCGGTGTTGTTATTCCCGCTTCTGCAGTCTGGGATGTCATTTACATGCAGAGAAATTCGGCTTTCTAACCTCATTATCTGGATGCTGAAGCCCTACTTCTTTTTGTCAAATCTATCATCAATGCTACTGATGCCAGTTTGGCAGATGTAAAATAGTCATTTTTGGGGGTGTCCTGGGTTTGTTTGTGATCTTAGGCTGGAGACTGGGTACAGTCATGGATACAGAGACAGCACCAGTACGAGGTTTCATCACCAAGAAGGTACTTCAGCCTTACAAATGCCAAACTCTCCGTTCGTAGGGTGTTCATTGGAACACTGAAAGGACCCCCCTAGAACAACTTAATTTGTCCTTGCGGCATACTTACGCCCACCATAAGAATCTGGGACTCTGGAATGTTCTACTGACCCTTAATAATCCACGAACATCATGCGTTGTTCTTCGGTTGTTCCCAAGTAATTTGTACGGAGTCTCTACGAAGAGGAGTTTTGTGCTGCATTTGTATAAAATGTTGGACAAGACCATCAACCTTGACCACGAACTGACAAACGGGCTATGAACCCTGGATTCTTAGAAGGCTGCCTTAAGGATGCCGTAGGCAATGGTCCAAAAATGATTCGTAGAGTATTTGCAGTCGTATCTGGGTCATTGTGACCATTGCTTTACTAGTTGGGGTGGATTCTCTGTTTTGCAAGACATGATCAAGCGATCTGGAGCTGGATTTAGAGCAGAAGACCTCCTGGGGATCTGTACAGTACATAAAATGTACCTCTGGGTTCCTTTAGGGTGTCTCAAAGGTACCTATCGTACTATTGTGAGTACCACCTAGATGCCTCTAATTAACCCTTTGTTTCCCTGTGTGTGCTGTTGTGTTTTATGTGTTTTATAGTTTTCTAGCAGGAGTTACTTGCTGCAGGAACAGCAAGTTGCGACTGTAATGAAAATCTTTGTGTTGTGTCTGCCCTGCTGTTTGGTTCAGAACCAGAACCGGTTGTTGAGTAAATCAGCCTCCTTCCCTCAGTCCGGTAGGCTGAGACATTTTTCCAGATGTTTGCAGGTTCCTACAAGACTTGTAGGAGTCTGAAAACACCTTAATCCAGCTTTCTACATAATGTTCTTCCATAAATGTCAAAGCTCACAACACATTTTTGCCCTGTGGACAGGTTCTTCCACCTGAGCCGTGAATCTCCACAGCTTCTCCAAAGTTACCATGGACCTTCTGGCTGCTTCTCTTATTAATCTTCTCCTTGCCCAACCTGTCAGTCCAGGTGGACGTCCATGTCCTGGTAGGTTTCCAGGTGCTTCATCCTCTCTCCATGTCCAGATGATGGATTGATCAGAGCTCTGGGAGATGTTATTGTAGAAGTTAAGCTTGCTTTAAACTGGACCTTAACCTCCTCCCTGACATGCTCCTGGGCTCCTTGGTCTTAATGATGCTGGATGTTTTCTGATATTCTCTACAGAACCTCTGAGGCCGGAACTGTCTACTTATGGCCAGCTTTCTGCTCAAAAACAATGAATTTTGAATGGACGGACAGACAGACAGACCATGTCCACATCACATAGACTCATGTTGAGGAGTGACATTTCACTTAGGGATGAAGGTTGTGGACTCTACCACCCAACAACCAGCCTGCTGTCTCCACAAAGCAGCATCCAGAGACGAAGGAGACTCTCGGTCTGTCTTCCTGTCCCTCTGAGCTCATGTGTTCGCTCTGCTGCCCCATTGCGTGACAAATCCTGACATGTTCCAGATCTGAAACTAGTTCACTCGTTCCAGGAAACGTGTCTGCGTGTGAATCGGAGAATAAAACACATCTGTGTTTGTTTCACATCATGGAGTCAGAGTTTCCTGAAGAGAATGAGTTGTTTTCTCTCATCTCTCTGCTTTTTAATCTCCTGTTTGCTCCCTCTCTAGCTGCTGTCCTTCCGTCGCCATCTTTTTCCATCTGACATGCGGTCCTCTGGGGACCCGGTGGTCTCGACAGCTCTGAGATCTCCTGTCAGCCTGCTGAAGTCTCACAGGAGTCAGTTTCCGTGTGTGGAGAGCTGGGATCCGATTGGCTAAAGAGCTTTAAGAGCACTTCAGAAGGTGTTTGAACCCCAGCAGAGCCTCGCTGAGCGTGATATAACGTGTTTCTGGGAGCAGTGAGGGGAGGGGGTTGCGTGTCCTCTCCGTCTTCCTCGCACGCTACCTCTCACTCTCCTCCTTTTCCATGTCAGGCGGAGGAAGAGGCGGCCGCAGAAAAGGCTCTTGACATTGCTGTTTGCGTGTCAGGGCATGCAGATTTACGGGCTGTGTCCGCACGGCAGCGTAAACACGAGGTAAACAACGAGACACGGGGTCAGAGGTCAGCGATTTCAGCCTCGGCGCTCTGCAAATGTCAAAACTCCAGGAATAAAAAGCGAAGAGATTTTCTGTGAGTGCAGAGGGAAACAAAGGCGGTTGCACCTGTGCGGATGTTGACACGCTATCTACCAAAATGATGGGTCCAACTTTACCAACAAAGAAATATTAAATATTAGGATGTTAGGGGATGTTTATGAGGGGGAAAAAACTAACCCCACCATGAAGCTTTACACTTGGGTTAAGAAAGAAAGCAGCAGCCAACCAGATCAATCAGTTATTCCCAAGAGGAGAACATCTCACACAGCTACCAACCTTCCCAGTACTGGACTTCCCAGCAGATTCAGCTGAAGGACACAGCGGAAAGCTCAGAGGAATGACCAGAAAAAGCTCCATCTGAGACTCTGCAGGCCTCAGTTAGCAGGTTAAAGGTCATGACCCTGAACACAGCAGCAGATCCACCACAGACTGGCTGAAAAATATAAGAATCAGGGGGATGCAATGGCCTAGTTAAAGTCCAGACCTCAGACAGACTGAAATGGAGATGAGCAGGAATCTGGAACCGGTTCTGCTCGGTCTGAAGGACATTTTCTAAAACAAATGAAGTTGTTTCCACACCCAGAGACACATCATCCGTGTTTTTCTGCTCTTTTTGTCGTAAGGATATTCCTGACTGTCATCAAATCTTGTTCCTTTGCTTCCCTGATGAGCTACAACCCAAACTACATGGTGAAATTCCTCTTGTCATTGTGTCTGATGCCTTGTCCACACGTAGCCGGGTAACTCACAAAACGAAGATATTTTTCTACGCTTTGGCCCGTCATCCACACGAAAACGCAGATTTACGGCACCGAAAACGAATCTTTCTAAAAACTCCTGCCAAAGTGAAGATCTGCGTTTTCTCCGTTTCAATCGTTTGCGTGTGGACAAAAATAACCGGAGTTTTCGGCTCCGTAACGTCACTTTCCGCGACGAAAATGTTCCGACATCTCATGTGCGACCTGTATTTACACTCAGAAACAGCATTTAGCCCTCAGAGACGTGTTGGCATCATCGATTGTCCAAGCACTTTTTAGTTGCTTGTTTTTACTGCTCTATGTAGAAGTCAGAACAGGCTGCCCCCTACAGGTGAGACTACATGTCTATGAATGTACTTAACAACGCACTGATGCGGTTAGGTGTGGACGGAGATTTCTTTTTTAAATATCCGTTTTTAAAATACCCCAGCTGTGTGTGTACATGGTCTGAGGAGGCGTTCCCAGCTCAGCGTTCTCTCTCTCTCTCTCTCGGGAATTCAGCCTCAGTGGGAATTTTCCACTGTGGAAATATAAACTGTTGGACAGTTACCTCACCCTCTCGCTCCCTCCACCTGATCTCTGCCGTCCTTTCTGCAGCTTTAAAGCACCGACACACACATTTAATGCAACACATCCCTTTTTTTTCTCTTTGGACTTTGTTTCATGAGTTTTTATTTGCTCGGAGGATTCAGCTTTTCCACACCTGCAGCAGCAGGTGGGTGTTTGCTCCCTCTCTAGATGTGAGAGAGGATGGCAGTGGAGGCAGAGATCAGTGTTGGTCAGTGGGCCTGGCTCGGCGCTGCTGCAGGGAATGCCTTACTAAGCTGATTAAATGTTCTCAGAGCCTGAACTGCTGCCAGCTTCCTGAGCGCCCTGTGTGCCAGTGGAGCAGGACGACGGCGACGCTTCATTCATGGACTCACGTCCCCCTCAGCTGCTGCATCCAGCCGCTTCTCCACATTGTTCTGGAACAATCTGCTGGTTTCGTCTCCGCGCAAACGACTCCTAAATTAAACGGTTGTCGTTTTTCCTCTTCCTTCGCTAAAGTGAGCAAAAGAACATTTTGCTGTTGAAACTGCTATCTCAAACCAGAGTTCTACAAATCCAGCCCTCCAGTGCCGCCGTCCTGCAGCTTTCAGAACACATCCGGTTCTGTTGCATGTTTACGTATAAATAGGCTGGTAAGTGTCAACATTCATCATCTTTACCCCAACACTGTAAGACGAATCCTTTGATTTACAGTTAAAATCCCAAATTAAAAGAATACCATCTCAGGTCTTGATTAGCTAATGATGCTTTGCTTCTTAAAAAAAGATGAAACCGAGTCCTTCAGGCGTTTTTACTCTTTAATACTGCATGTTGGCCAACATGGAGGAACAGAGTGCACCCAAACAGTGCCATCATTCAAGTCCCTACCCAACCCTTCTAATACAAACCCTTAAATGGTATTTTGCAAACAATGGTTATCTTCTATCGCTATGAGCTCAGGCTAAGCGTTCACTCCTGGAGAGCCAGTCAGTGCTAGTTCTGATTAATCTACACTACGTTCTGTCCAGTACATAGTGTAGATTAGTGCTGTCAAGAGATAAAAAAACCAGAGAGGAATTAATTATGATCTGTAATTAATCAATCAAATCTCCTTTTTAACCTCTCCTAATAATTGCTGAGAAATTACCTCATCTTGAGGTTTTTTCATGTCAATTCATTACTGTTGAGTCTCTGCCAGCGGCTGCCGCTCTTCTGCTCTGCTCAGCAGGAGTAGACACCGTTACACACTCTGGGGACTGTCAGTGAAGTTATCCTTCTATGATAACGAGACATGTTTTACTGAACATGTATGCACATGCTCTCTCTCCTCCTGTGCATGTCACGCACACAGCGCCCCACGACGTTCACTGCTGCAGCACCACCAGAGGGGGAGGCCCAAACGCCTTTATTTTAGAACTTTGAACTCCACCCACATTAAATCTGAAAATGCACAAAGAAATGTTTATGGTGACAGACATCGCACTACACCAATTACATTATTATGGCAGACCAAATTTTATATTATATATATATATATATATATATATATATATATATATATATATCACATACATATGACAAAAAAGTGGGTTAATGAAGTTCTTTATTGTTTTAACAGACTTGAGCCGATGCAGTCCCAGCTATTTACATCCCGATGTCTTTGAGACTAGTCCCAGTGCTGTCTGCAGCCTTCGGCTTCGAGCATATGCACGATTCATTATCATTCTGGGCTCTGTGGGATAAATATATGCTTCAACTCCAGCTGAACATGGGCGGGCGGAGCTGCAGCTCGCGGACTGGCCGCCTGTTGTGAGCTCTCTGAGACGGGAGAGGAGCCCACGGCAGCACCGCTGCTCAGTGAGAAGAGTAACAAGGACGCTTCACATTCAACGAAAGAAAGTGCCTGGTTCTGCTGGAGATTTCTTCCTGTTAAAGGGGAGTTTTTCCTCTCCACCGTCGCTACATGCTTGCTCAGTATGAGGGATTGCTGAAGGATTGCTGTGGTTGGAGTCTGCATCAACGGGGCCCAACCTCACGCCAACGACTCGATGCCGGGATTCCTTAAGTAAGAAACTAACTAAAACTTTAAACTGATAGGAATGTTTGTATTGAAATGATTTCTTGTAAAGTGCATTCAGATGAAACATCTGTTGTGAATCGGCACAATATAAATAAATTGAATTGAATTTGTCGCTAGTCACTTTTTTTTTCAAGGGTCGATAGAGGGGCCTAAAAAACTTGCTAAATATAGCAACAAAATCAATAAGTTGGCAACACTGTCTGCAGCTCACTGCTCCTCCTCGCCTTGCCCCCCCGACTACAACAGAAGGCAGTCAGCTACTGATAAGCAGGCCTACAATGTCAGACAATCCACGTCCACTTCAGGGTGTGGTTAGAGATGAAAATCAAAATGTAAAATTAGATTAAGGAGATTTTTAAAAAAACATATCGTGAATTTTAATTTGATACCCCTAGAATAGATTATCTCCCGAATGACGTCTGTTTAGTCATTCTGATACATTCTTATCAAAACCTTTACACACGCAGAAGGCTTTGTGTGTTCCCAACATGACCTACTATCCTAGATGCACTTGCTAAATTCGGGAACAATTAATTAAATCCTAATGACATGGAAATATTCCCAAACAGCCAGCTGCCTCTTTCTGCAAACCAGAGGTAATTACTGAATATCTGCATAATAATATCAGAATATGAATTGTATGTCTACTGGCATGTTGCCTTTATCTCTTTTCTTCTCTAGAATCACCAACGACTTCCAGTAGACGGCAGGGCGGGCCGTCTTTTAGCCTGCTGGAGGACAAACCGCCCCCGGTAGACGGTACATTTTTCACACCAACCAGCGCTGGTCTTTTACAATCACACGCTTTTTTGCACTGACACTGATTTACATCTGCTGTTGAACCATTAGCTTAATGTCTCATCTAAATGTATTCAAACTGCAGCTCCACTGAGACATCGGGTGCTTGGTGGCACTAATTGAGGAGCAAGTGTCTCCTTGTAGAGGCTTTGTGAAATAAACAGCTTAAGGTCAATCCTGCTTTGTGCATATTATATGAAATCCTTTTAGGGTGAAATCCTTTAGTGTGACATCAGCGTTCATGGATGTCACTCTCACATCGATGCAGGAACACGTTCATCACAGCCTGAAAGGCAACAAAAAGCATTTCTGTCCCAAATCATTTTAAACGTTCTTCAGGCTGATGCCAAACTGACCGTAAATCGCTGACTCCATTCATTCCAGGTTTTTTTTGGGCTAATGACGTAGTCATGGTAACTCGAAACACCAACAGAAGTAATGGCACCCAACTTCAGTCCGAGCCGCACTGTTTGATATCTACATATACTGCGGCGGTGCACGCTACGGAAGACATAAAGAGTACAGTTTAGAGCCGTAGAATAATGGTTCCTAGAACAGCAACCCTCATGGTGGCAACATGTTGGAGCAGCTCTGCTATGTTAGCTCTGATTGGTTATTTTTCTAGACTTTAGTTCAGATTTTTTTCTCCTACTTCAACGTCTTTCTGCCCGGCTTTCTGACCAAACGGCCAGACAGAGATTTAAAGAGGAGCGGCAAAAAGCAAATGAGGTGGATTAGCCTTGGTAGCCAAAAACTGATATCCTCCAGGACATGTTAATGTGGAATATCATCTCTGCATTCTGGATATTGAACCGTTAGCATGTCATGATGGCCAAGAGACTGTCATACAGAAACAGTTTTCAGTCAGGGGCCTCGTCAGATTGGTTGCAAGACTGACTGCTACTGGAGATCCATCCTGCCCACAGTGACTCTTTGAAGACATTGGATGAAATGAATTACAACAACAATTAGTTTCCCGTTAGGATAAATAACAGATTATTAGTTTAATTGAAGACATCTTCGCACCGCTCTGAGACGGTTAGCTCTGCAGTGAAGCTGTGGTGGACATCAGCGGGAAGAAGCTCTAGATGACTTCCTGGTCATAATGTTCTGCCACACAGAAAGGCCGACTGTGCGAGTGACGGGCGTTACTGCGAGGCGAGAAGCTTCCGCTTTTACAGGATTAAAGTTCATTGATGCTTTTTCATCACAGCCCATCGATCCGTTTTCCAATATCCTCGTCCCGCCGCCAGCAGCAGCCTCCGAGCGTCTCAGGTGTTCCACTGCAGTAAAATATCTCCTCCATTTCCTCCTAGAGATGTTTATTTACCCGCACACTCTGAAAGCCCTCAACCAGCAGGTGGATTTCTAACAAACTGGATCCCTGGGATTGATCCTGGACCCTTTAAATCTGGATCGGATCACCTGGTGAATAAAGGCATGCCTTCATAAGCAAATTCTTCAAACTTCATCCGCCATATGAATGAGGAGTTTTTTTCTAAATAATTGTGAAGGAAATTTTTAAATATTGATCATGTTCTACGTATCTAAAGTCATGGACTATAAAACAGAAGTGAACTATGTGATCTTTGGATCGTTGCTTGCAGAAGCTTGTGTGCAAAACAGGATGTGGTTGTGAGGAGATGTCAGTAATCGACCAGCTCATTGTGTTTGTTTTTGTACTGCTGTTGCTGGGAAGAACATTGTGGTTAGGTGTGACAAAAGTGTTTTAGTACTCATGTATGCTTGTACTCGGGGCTCTGCATTCCTGACTTGTCAGTAACGGGGCCTTCGAACACCAGATTAGGATCGATATTTCTCAAGGTGCTTTGTTGATATTGTCTCATCCCAAAATTCCAGAACATGAGCAGAAGATTTATACGATCGTTTAAAGTTCTTCAGCATGTTCCTCCTGATTTTAGGCCATTCATCTGCATGCACGATGATTTATTTAATCTCCAGAACAGTAAATAAACCATCTTTGGTTCTAAGTTTCTTGTCTTAGAACAAGTGAATGGAAATGGATCTGACTGTGAATTTGTGCTGCTTCTCACATCAAGACTTCATATTTTGCTCTTTTCCCCATGACTGCTTGGTTCAGATCCAATGAGTTGTTCCCTGTCTGCAAAATTCATCCCTCCATCCATCCATCTGTCATCTTCTTACCCGAGATCTGGTCTAGAAAGCCCCAGGAACTGTCCTGCTCCTCAGAAAGGATGCATGGTTCCTCCACAAAGTTCTGGGTCTCTCCTCTTTAATTTGCAGGAAAGTATTCTGAGGACATCCCTCGCAAACTTGAGGCCGTTGAACAGATTTTCCGTCAAGGACCGGTTCTGAAGCTGGAACTGATTCTTTTGTTGTCTATCATTTGAAGAGCTTACCATCATTTATCCATCATTTATTTGGGTAGTTTCCTTTCCATCCTTGTTGTCCTCACCTTCCTTACCTCTCCTCTCCCCCCCTTAAGCACTTATTTGTGTCTGGGTGAGTTATTTTAATAATTGCTGACCTTCATACGAGCCACCAGCTGAGGAGCTTATGATCAGGACGCTGATCCAGATCTCGGCGTGGTTCATCTCATTGAGATTCCCTCCTTTCTTTCATCCGTTTAACAGATAATTGACTCTTTGCGTGCAGAACCAGACAGACAGCTAATGACTCTCTCTAATAGGGCTTAGTTCAGCTTTCTGCATCACACCGTCTGGCCCTCATCTAATCTGAACCGGGCCGTCCTCCTCTGGCCATCATGGAGTTAACGCACCAAGAGAAAGTGGTGAGGAAGAGGAGGGCAGGTATGACAGAGAGAGACATGCCAGAAACACAAGGAAAGACATGTCTGTCATCCGGGAAGACAGGCGGAAGGACAGCTTCATGGCCGAGATGATTGATCCGGATGAAGGGCTCCAGTTAATAACCATTTAGAGCTGACCCTGAGCAGAGGTAATGATGCTGAAGAGGCAAGGGCAAGGCGGAGAACAGAGGGATGAAACGAAAGAGAAGAAACAGGAAACAAGAGTGTAGCGACAGGCTGAACTTTAACCCTGCAGCCCTAACAAGGCCGCTCGTTGGGCTTCAGAGAAAGAACATGATGTCTAAAGAAAAGAATCCGAGATGAAGAACAATAAGGGAAGATCCCGAAAAGGGGAAGTCTGAAGATTATTTAAAAAACATCAGAGGAAGGAAGGTTTAGGATGGAAGGTAAGGAAATAATGAAGAGGTGTGGCTGATAGAAGGCAGGAGAAGGGAAGAAACTGGTGGGAATCAGATCAAGGAGACGAGGTGTTGTGGAAATAAAGTGATAAATCTTATCCCAGTTTTCCAGAAGAACCCGGAGGTGAACATGTTGACCTTTCTGCTACATGGCTGAATGAGGACTTACCCTGAAGTAGGGGGAAATGATGTGTTTTTGCCGTGATAATGACACCGAGGTGTAACCTCTGCAGAGGCGCCCACGCCTCCCGGTGTCGGCTGGAAGATGAACTGCGGAGGTAACGAGGAAGTGTGGAGAACATGCGTGGCGGGGGACCTGGACCACGTGTTGTTAGGTTGACGGAACATTAACAGCCTCAGATCTAATAAAAATGTTCCTGTTATGGTTCAACTGTATGAAGAGATCAGATTCAGCCTGACCTTGTTGGGTGTCCAGGCACCATCATCCTGGTTTCCCTTTGGTTTAATTCTCTTTACATGATCCTTAAACATGATTTGCTTTGATTTATGAACTGAAGGGATGAATGAAATTTAAGACTGAACAAAGTTAAGGTGGTTCTGGTAATGTACCCTGTTCTGATGCAGCAAAACACTGTGAATTCCACACCCTTGATCCCAGTAGACAGACAGTATTCAGAACAGGAGCACATCTGCTTTTGCTACATGTTGGTCCACGAGGAGTGAATGCTGCAAGTCAATGACTCGATGCAATCTGCTGGGATTCCTTAGATAGAAACATTTTAACTGATTGGAAAGTTTGGATGAATGTATTGAAATGACTTTTCTTGTAAAGTGCCTTGAGATGAAACATCTGTTATGAATTGGCGCTATAGAAATAAACTGAACTGAATTGAAAATCATGGAGAAATGACCATACTTGAATCCTCCGTCTTTCCTCCTTTGTAGACCTGAGGGATACATTTTTCCATACATCAACATACCCGACCAGACAAGAAACGGTGTGACAGCTTGCTTAGAGTCATGGAGACGAGGCTCTACAAATCAGGGGGCTACAGAGGTCACTGCTTCTTATTGCCGATGATTGGATAAAGACATATCCACATTCAGGCTGGGGTTCCTAACATCGGTTGGGTTCTCGGTCAGGTGAAGGAGCTTTAGGGCGTTTGAGACCCAAGGCAAGGCAAATTTATTTGTATAGCACACTTTCAGCAACGAGGCAATTCAAGTTCAAGGTGCTTTACGTGATTAGAGGAAGAAATGAAAGCAACAGAAGACACAGCATCAAAGACATAAAGCACATTAAAACATACTGCTGTTATGACCTTCCAGCTATAATTAATTAATCAAAGGTAGCTCTAAATAGATGGTTCTTTTAGCCTTGTTTTAAAGGAACTCAGTTTTGCAGTGGTCTGGAAGTTGGTTCCAGATAAGTGGAGCATAGAAGCTGAAATTTAACTTATATCTGTTCAGTCTGTCTTTGTAGATCTCACAGTGAACCTGGAGTCGAGTTTTCCGCCATTTTCTCTCGAATCGTCGTTGTGAATAGTGTCACATAAAGTCGCCCCTCTGTCCTGGAGGTTGTCAGTAAGCATGTTGAAATCCCCCACAACGATTAATTAATCATAGTCAATACATATCACAGAAAGAAGGTTGCAAAAGTCATTGAAGAATGTAGCTCTAGGTTTTGAGGGTTTATATAAAGATATAAATAGATCCCTGTTATGGTCCTGTATCTGGAGAGCTAGGTACTCAAAAGAGTCAAATGTGCCCAGGAATAACTTTTTCTAAAGTTTATTGAGTCATTAAAAAATGTGGCTTCACCAACTCCACGTCTTTTTTTTCTTGGTCTAGATTAGAAAACTGTAATTTGGAGGCGCTGACTCAGTCAATATAGGTGTCTCATTATTTCCGTCTAACCAGGTCTATGTTTTGCTCAGTGATGAAGTCAGTAGGAGCGGCCATCTGCCACGACCGTCTGGGGGTTTGAGAAGACAGAGCAGAAACACAGAAGGAACAGAAGATCCGATATAAGAGAACTTTCTATGGTACAGAAAGTAAAAAGTTGATAACAGGACACAGTGGATGTTCAGTTACTGGGAGGATCATCCCAGTCGATGCCCCCCGTCCAACAGGGCATTGCAGCCAAGCAGGATACCACTTCCTCCTGTTTGGTTCTAAAACCAGTTTAAGGTTGATGTTACAAGGATGTTCTTCCTTCTGTCATCAGCAAAGATATTAACAAGGTTATTAAAATTAGTCTGAAGGACATTTACATGAATCACATATCAAATCTCTGTACCAGGACTAAAGTTGGCACAAACACGCCACACACACCTACATCCTGTTCCTTTACTCCTGGTTTTTATCCTCTCTTGCGTTAAACAAGTCTCGTGCTGTGCTCAGGTCTCCTTGCGTGCGCTGTCAGAGGCGCTGCTGGCGGTCAGGGTCACCAAAACTGTTCAAGGACGTTCCTTCAGGAAGCAGCAGTGCTGATGCAGGGGAGGATTACTGCTTAGGCAGGATTTTACTCTCCAGTTTAAACAACAAAACTTTATTTTTGGTGTCCAGTTTTAGAGTTTACCTGCCGAGCAGTTTCTGCTGTTACTGTGGCTCATTAATAACTCATAATTTAAAAAAATGTTGGTAATGTTAGAGATGCACTAACTGCGGTTTAGTGGATATTTACGGCTGAAATTCATGTCAGATTCTGAAGGGAATCTTTCTCTCTTTGTGTTTTAAGCAAGGCGAGGCAACTTTATTTGTTTATCACACTCTCAACAAGAAGGCAATTCAAGGTGCTTTACGAGATTTGGGATAAGATAAAAGCAGCAATAAACCAACAGTAAAAGCATAAAACACAACATTGGATATGCACAACATATGATAGATGAAAGCATTACTCAAAGGCAGCTCTAAACAGAAACGTTTTTAGTTGTGATCTAAAAGAACTCCGTGTTTCAGCAGCTTTGCAGTTTTCTGGAAGTTTGTTCCAGATTAGAGGAGCATAGAAACTGAAAGCTGCTTCTCCATGTTTGGTTCTGATTCTAGGGATGTTGAGTAGACTGGAATTAGAGGACCTGATTGGTCTGGGGGGGGGTTGCTATAGTAACAGTAGATCTTCAACATATTTTGATGATAAGCCATTCAATGGTTTATAAACTAGTAAAAGTATTTAGAAGTCTATTCTCTGAGCTACAGGGAGCCAGTGTAAGGACTTTAGAACTGGGGTGATGTGCTCTACATTCCTGGTTCTAGTGAGGAACACGAGCAGCAGCGTTCTGGATCAGCTGCAGCTGTCTGGCTGACTTTTTAGGCAGACCTGTGAAGACGCTGTTGCAGTAATCAATCCGACTAAAGATAAACGCATGGATGAGTTTTTCTAGGTCCTGTTGCGACATCAGTCCTTTAATCCTAGAAATGTTCTTCAGGTGATAGAAGGCTGACCTTGTTATTGACCTTTATGTGACCCTGGAGGTTCAGGTCTGAGTCCATTACTACACCTAGATTTCAGGCCTGATCAGTAGTTTCTAGCTGGATTAACTGAAGCTGTGTGCTCACTGTTGATGCTCAATGCATTTAATTAGGGTTTGGATGGGTTCAAAGTCACCTGGTGACATTGTAATGTGGAGCGTTTAGTAGAATTCTTCATACGTTGTCCTTGATGATCAAGCAGAGGTTCTAGGAATCAAACCTTGCTCTTTTAAGCTGCGTTGTTTGCACATCTTTCACACCTGCTGTCTCCTCCGTCTCTGCATCGTAATAAAACATAGAGGTAATGTATATGAGTTATGTTCACTAGGCTCAGCCTGTGGATCTGTCTTTGGGAGCTTTTTGGTGACGTTCCTCTGGATTTGTCCTGCAGGAGAATTCCGCTTCTTCTGCTCCCATTATTCCTTCTGGACGTGTTTAATGTGTTTTAGTGTCAAAGGAACATCTGAACCTAAATCTCCCATTGAACCCTAAAGCTTCCTGTTATTCTTCTGCCCTCTCCAGACTCCTCTAATAAATGTGTTATTGCTTCCGGTTTGAGCTGAAATGTTTCCGCAGCTGATCGACATCTTTAACTTCATACCTGCTGAAGTGAAAACTTCCCATGACTTCTCTCCCAGTCCTTGCCTCTCTCCAACCAGTTTGTCCTTTAATCGGATTTCAATCTCTTAGCTCTTTTATCCCCGACCTCCATGAATGCTAAGGAGTGAGGATGAGTTGAGGGCTATTGATGCAAGGAGGTGATAGGGAATCAATAGGCCTATAAAATGAACAATCAGGCTGAGAGGCCTGCTGGGAGCCCAGGGGAGGAATATTACCTCTGTCTGTCTGACTCCAGAGTCTCTAATGAAAACGTACAGCCTGCCTCCTCCTCTTTACTTCAGATTACACCGAGTAGCGCTAGCTCAGATTCACACCAAGCTGCCGTTTGGTCAGAAAACTCAGATGGGGAAACTTTAAAACTCAGAGAGAAGCACGTTAAAAGGCTCGTTTAATCATTTATTGAGTTTCACACAAAGATTGATGTCAAAATACTTGAAACAAAAATGTTTTTAATGAATCTGTTTGAAAAGTGAGGATGTAAAATGTTTTAAAAAAAGAGAATTGGTAATAGTTGTGAATCTCTTTTCTCTGATTGAAATGATGAATAATTAAATCTGGTCCAATGCTGATGACAGAATAAAACCAAATCATCGAATGTTAAAAACAAACAAAGCATTCGGCAAAAAAAACACATCTTATTGTGACACAATATGTTACATTCAATTAAAAAATAAACATGAATTTAACACTTTTGATACTTATTTGTGTGGAATTATTTCTCTGAAAGTCAAAAGCAGCTTTGATAGATGAAAAAAAAGGTTTTTAATAAAGATTCAACAGAATATTTGACGTCCAAAGTCCCACAGATTTCTTAAAAGATAAATCACCCTTTTTAGTTTTAGTTTTTACCAAAAAGCTGAATTTTAAATTGTAATTAAATGTACCCTAAATGGTGTTTGTGTTTTCATCTGTTGGTTTTATTTAATCATAGTTCCTAACTTTCTTCAGACTTGCAGGCTACTTTAAAGAACTTTACAGAGTGCATACCAGGACTTTGACAAAACTTACCGTTTTTCTTTTAAGAACTACCATTATTTTTCATAAACATTCTAGATTATTATCCATCCCTTGCACACAATGCTTGGTCACAATGCAACACCTACTTTCCACAATCCTTTACAGCGCACCTTCCCTCAGCTCACAGGTTACTTTCTGTAAGTTCATTATATTTAAGGTTACTTCCTGGACCTTTCGGATACTTTCTGGAACTTTCCAAGCCTGTATGTTTTTTATGGAATTTGCCCAAAGCTTTTACAAACTTAATGGGTTACTTTCTACAACTCACAGGTCCTGAAAGTTCTGTGAAAGCAATCAGAAAGCTCTGAAACTTAAAAGTAAACATGTTGTCAAAGAAACATAGTAACATGTACGTTTTTTTGCAAAGAAAGTTCCTGGAAAGTTTCCGTTTTATGGAAGCAACCTGGGAGTTCCTGGGAATGTTCTGCGTATGTCGAGGATAATGATTAGTAACCTTTATGCATGTTACTGGAAAGTAACCTCTGAGTTCTTGCCAAGTTCTACGAAAGTAAATCCAAGTTATATGTATGTTACAGCAAAATGTTCAGTAGTTTTAAGTTTGTTCCATGAAAGAAATCTAAGTTCGGTTGATTCTATCAAACTAACCGCGAGATTTTAGGAAAGTTAGGAAAGTAATTGGAAAGTTGTACACGTGTTGCATTTGTTTTAGGTAGTAATCACTAATAGGTATGCTTCAGGAAAGTAGCCTTCGAGTTAGTAACCTGTGAGTTCTAGGAACTTTCAGTGAAGTACCTTAAAGTTCCAGCCATAATCCAGAAAAGTAACCTGTGACTTTAAGAACTGAGAAGAAAACAAACTCAGTTCTACGTTGATGTTAGTTTCACTTTTCTTCTCTGGATCACAATAAAGAAAACAGAATCAAGTTCAGTTCACTTCAATCTCAGCTGATTGAAACAAGAACAACATTTGTTCTGCAGAACAATGGAAGAGAAACCAGAACATCCAGATACATCAATACAAATATTAAAGCTAAACTATTAGAGCCCAGAGAAGTTGAGATTTTCATGTGGACAAATATTTCTGTGTCATAAGAATGAAAGAAAACATCAGCAGTGAAATCCTTTCTGGCTCCTGGAACACAGACACAGAGAACTACATTTAAAGCAGAAAACTATAGAAGAAGAGAACAGCAGAGCAGAGACACCAGAACCATGAACCCAGATCAACAATCAGGGAGGAGAGAGGAGAGAAACCTACTTGGGTTTACACAACTCTGCAGAACCAAAACCACCAACCCCGAGTCCAGCATGTAGCGTCTGAGTGAATGTGGTCTGGACTCTGTGGAGGAGAGTCATGGTTTCAGAGACGCTGTAGAAGGACAGAATACCTGCTCTGTGATCCAGGTACACTCCTACTCTGGAGGGAACTGGACCTGAGATGGAGGTCCAGATCTTGTTGTGACCAAAACTAGAACCAGAACAAACTAATGCCCAAGATTTGTCATTACGTCCAAATCCACATTCATTCCCTCCTCCTGCTCTGCTGATATTCTTGTAAGCGACTGATACATAAACTCCTCCTCTCCACTCCACCTCCCAGTAACAACGTCCAGTCAGACTCTCTCTACTCAGAACCTGAAACCAACTAGTGAATCTGTCTGGATGACTAGAAACACTCTGAGGTTTATTCATCACTGTCACCTTCTTGTTCCCCTCTGATAGTAGCAGATTTCTGTGTGCTGTGTTTGGATCCATTGTGATTTCACATGAATATCTTAAGAACTCAGCTCTGCTCTTTGGTTCTGGTTCTGACAGTAGAAGGTCCACCTCAGAGAGCATCAGTGAGATGTTTGTCCATGTGTCTCTCAGGATGTCCTGTAGCTGATCTCTGAGCTCTGACACAGCTGCTGTCACGTCCTCAAAGTGTCTCAGAGGACGGATGTTGATGCTGGATGAGTGTGTAGACTCACTGAGTGCTGACAGTGAGGGGTAGTTGTGGAGAAACTGGTTGTGATCCTCTGTGTCTGAGAGCTGCTTCAGCTCAGCGTCTTTCCTCTTCAGCTCACTGATCTCCTGCTCCAGCTTCTCCTGAAGCTCTTTGACTCGACTCACTTCAGTTTCCTGCTGGGATCTGATCTGCTGCTTCACATCAGAGCTTCTTTTCTGGAGGAGACGGATCAGCTCAGTGAAGATCTTCTGGCTGTCCTCCACTGTTTTATCAGCAGACTGATTGATGGCCTCCACCTCCTGATGAAGCAGCTTCACATCTTCCTCTCTGTCCTGGATTCTCTGCTGGATTTCTCCTTGTCTCTCCTCCAGCTCTCTCTGCCTCTCGGTCCTTTCTGCTGCAGCTGGGATTGTGTCGTGGCCTTTATGTTCATCCATTAAACACATAATACAGATAGACTTCTGATCAGTGCGGCAGAACATCTTCATCACCTCATCATGACGAGAGCAGATGTTCTCCTGGAGGTTCTTGGAGGGCTCCACCAGCTTGTGTTTCTTGAAAGGAGCTGAATCATAATGAGGCTGAAGGTGTTTCTCACAGTAAGAGGCCAGACAGACTAAACAGGACTTGGTGGCTTTCAGCCTCCTCCCAGTGCAGACATCACAGGCCACATCTTCAGGTCCAGCATAGCAGTGATCAGCAGGAGCAGCTTGGAGTCCAGTCTTCTTCAGCTGCTCCACTAAAGCTGCTAACATGGTGTTCTTCTGCAGGACAGGCCTCGGTATGAAGGTTTTCCTGCACTGAGGGCAGCTGTGGATTCCTCTCTGATCCTCTTCATCCCAGTGGATTTTAATACAGTTCATACAGTAGCTGTGTCCACAGGGAAGAGTCACCGGATCCTTCAGTAGATCCAGACAGACGGAACAGGAGAAGGTTTCTCTGTCCAGCTGCTCCATTTCTGCTCTCAGTCACACTGACTGTGTTACTTTCATTTCCTGAGAACAGAAACTTATCAGAGCTCTGATCTACCAATCATGTGTCAGTGCAGAGAGGCTGCAGCCAATCAGCTTCTACCTTCAGCACTTGTTGGCTCCGCCCAGCTTCAAACAGAGGGAGGAGCATCAGGCTCTGATTCCAGGAAGAGGAGGGCTCTTACAGTCATAAAGTTTCAGGTTTAACCGGCTCCACAACAGTTTCCTGTTCAAAACAACTGACTGAGTCTCCAAAACTCAGATCTCCACCATCTGATCTCTCCACAGCATCAGATCATGAAATAAAAGAATCGTTGCTGCTGAACAAACTGGATGTTTGGTTGCTCAGGGAAATCTGCTGCCTGTTTCCTAACTGCACTATAATGGCAGCAGGACACAGAGAGGTCAAAGGTCGCATCATATTCATAGCAGTTCATGAAGCTGTAAAACTTTTCCACGACTCCCAGCAGACAGAGGAGCTGCAACCAAACATGTCTGGCAGAGGTCAGAGTCCTGGAGATCTTGAACTTTGACCTCCAGCAGAACTTTTCCAGCTTTGTTGAGTTTAGCAATAAAACTCTGATTCAGCAGCAGATTTGTTTTATATATATATATATATATATATATATATATATATATATATATATATATATATATATATATATATATATATAAAATACGTACTTACAAATACACACTTTATCCTCTAGTGGAGAAATGCTCGACTAGTAAGAAGTGTGAGAAGGGAGTGTCGAAGGGCAGAATGAAAATGGAGGTAAACTCGACTCCAGGGTCATTGTACTTTGGTATAATTTTAACTTTTTACTTACAAATGTACTTTTTCCTCTTTTATTTTCGACAAATAGGGACTTCACTTTGGAGAGACAGTTTGTTTATATTTGCTACTTTTCCTTTTTTTTTCCAGCTAATAAGGGTTGTTATCCTTGAGGCTCTGTTGCTGAAAGGCACATCTTTAATAATTTAAGCAAGTATTCGTAAATACACTGTATGGTATGTTGTTGATTTGGTCAAGAGTTGGTCAAATTTTGTCATCATTCAATTTGAGATAGTTTGAGGTGAACCAGGATTTTACTTCAGATAAGCAGTTGGTAAGGGACGGCGGTGGGAGGGTGGAGTTAGGTCTACTAGAAAGGTAGAGCTGGGTGTCATCTGCAAAATGGTGGAAATGGATGTTAAATTGATGAAAAATATTACAAAGAGAAAGGATGTGTGGTGGAAAATTGTTATGCAATTAGGAATTAAGTGTATATTCTCTGTTTAGTGAATACATCTAGTGTAAAATGACAAGCTTATTGTTCCAGCTTAATGTTATGAGAAAGATATATGTGTCAGGTCACCAGAGAGACAGACGCCGGGGCAGTAAGATAACAGTCTGGCCTTCGGATGAGCTGCTTTATGCGTTGATATGACTCGCATGAAGCAGTTCTCTGGAGGCGGGGCGTGAAGGTTGGAGAAGACGTCTACAGAGATAAACAGTGATTGCTGAATACTATTTAAGCGGTTAGTTAGAAAGGTTGGTTAGGGTGATGCACGAGTAACTCTGTCCCCTCCGTGTCTGGCCAGACATGTTTTTATTAAATACTTAAACGCCTTCTTGGACTCAAGTCTTCTTTATAATAGAAACCCTGAGATATTATTTTTTGCCATTACAGATGCAATTGGTGAAGAGAATGGGGCCCCAGGACAGAGCCCTGGGGCACACCAGTGGTGACAGGGGAAGGCTGAGATCTGAACGACTTGAGTTGGAAGAACTATATTAAAGTTGTTCTAAACTTTCGGTCTTGTGATTTTGTAACTAAGAAGTATATTTCAGTATATGACTAGTATGATACAAGTATGATACAGATATACTTCTAGTATTACAACAATTAAACTATTAAAAAGGCAAAAAATAGTTGTCCGTGTTGACGGGTGGAGGCTCAGTGTTTGATGCAGGGGCCTGATAATAAAATAAAGTTAGAGGGAAATCTTCTCTCTGTGATTCTGTGATTTTCAGGATGAACCGTTGATTTCTTCCAAACACATTCCCCCCCTTCATCTGAAACGTCGTTTTCATTTGATTTGATCAGTGGTCCCTCAGAAAGCTTCGCCCTTGACTATACAGAACATTCCTCAATATTTTCTCAGCGGGAAATCATATATTTAATGAAAAATATAAGACCGGTTTTTTATTTTTTATTATTATTCCTATTAAGAAGTCTGCTTGATGGGAAAGTTAAAAATTTATTCTGGACCGATGAGAGCCTGAGATCTTCTCCTCCTATCCAGGAGACGATGAATATTCCACACCACTCCTCTCACATCTCCCTGGAGCATGGAAATCTTTACAGCCCGGCTGCCTCGTAACGCACTAGTGAATAAATTTGCTCGAGACAGTAGTAGTGTCTGCTGTAATTTATTTCTCATTTACCAATGCTGAGCGATGGGAACCAACAAGAGAGAGATTACAGCCACACGGCTTGTTGGGAATTTTGTCAGAATGATGATTTTTAGCCTTCGGGTTGTGTATCTTTGCTGGTTCTTTCTGTCATTTGAAGTTGTGGTGCAAACTTCAATGTTGAGAAGCCCGGTTTTTATCCCCATAGCGGACCAGATTTCTACCCTCACACCGCTGTTTCAGCAAACACGACGGTTGGATTGTGCTGGGTTTGCTTTGGGTCTCGCTTCGCTATTTGCAGGTGATGTTGGTGTCATCAAGCTCTGACCTTTAGCGTACACTGAAACATTCTGCAGCCAGGAGGGAAGCAGTTGGGATCTAAGTCAGCCTAACTGACACCCCTGAGCCCGCTCTACTGTCCTCTAGAACCCGAAGCTCCCTCCTACTAGAGGTGACTTCTGCTGGTCTTTGTGCAGCCAAAGTTTTTGCATCTGGCTTGTCTGTGGGCGCTAACCTCAGTCAGATGGTGGCGCCAGACAGACAGAGGATGAAGGAAACGACAGAGCATAAGAAGAAGAAGAAAAACAAAGCTAGAAGAGGTCGGCTGTTTTTCCAGTGTGAATAATTGATAACTGCCTTGATTGTCTGGTGACAAATCACTTTCTCCTTCTCTTTGGTCCTTTACATCTGCTGCTCGCCTGAGTAGACGCAGGGAGGTTTCAAGCCCTTAAGTCTGCGATGATGGTTCATATCCAGAAAAAATAGGAATCTTTCCTTTGATTCGAAGAAGAGTGTCTGCCTTAAGTTTAGAAGTCTTTGGTGGTCTGGTTCAAATGTGCCAACAAGGAGGGACGGCTTATGGCCTCGTCTGCAGCAAAGGCTGAAAGGAAAACTCAGATATCGCTCTTATTACTGGAAAAACTGAAGGTTGTTTTCCAAGACCATGAAGGAGTCATAATCCCTCTGGTAAATTCTTAGGCTTAGTCCCATTTGACACCTTTAGCCCTCTGTCTTAGCCTTTAGGCAAGGCAAGGCAAGTTAATTTGTATAGCACACTTTCAACAGCAGGGTAATTCAAGGTGCTTTACATGATTTGGTGATTTAACAAAAAACAAAACAAACAGACATGGAATATAACATTGGAAATTAAAAGTAAAAGAAACACACATTACACATGATACACAATAAAGAAAGAGAAAGATCAATAAAGCAAGAGAGTATGAACACATTTAATACATATGACATCAAGCATTTAATCGAAGGCAATTCTAAACAGATGGTTTTTAGTCTCGATTTAAAGCAGTTCAGAGTTTCAGCAGCTCTACACTCGTCAGGAAGTTTGTTCCAGATTAGAGGATCATAGAAACTGAAAGCTGCTTCTCCATGTTTAGTTCTGAGTCTAGGGATGTTTAGTAGGCTAGAGTTCGAGGACCTGAATGGTCTTGGTGGTTGGTACCATGACAACATGTCTTCAACATATTTTGGTGCTAAGCCATGTAATGATTTATAAACTAGTAAAAGTATTTAGAAGTATATTCTCTGAGCTACAGGGAGCCAGTGTAAGGACTTTAGAACTGGGGTGATGTGCTCTACTTTCCTGGTTCTAGTGAGGAACACGAGCAGCAGCGTTCTGGATCAGCTGCAGCTGTCTGGCTGACTTTTTAGGCAGACTTGTGAAGATGCTGTTGCAGTAATCAATCCATCTAAAGATAAACACATGGATGAGTTTTTTAGCCCTTGCTTTAGCCCTAGGTTTGCACGTTCTTGAGACGAAGGGGTGTCTCAATATGATGTATGGTCAAGGGGTAGAGGTTAGGGGGAGGGCTGTACACCCCTTCAAACAAAGCTTTTCCACATACAGACCCAAAATGGAGGGGTAGCAGGAGCTTCTTGAGTAAGTCCAGCAACATGGCGGCAAAGGAGCAACACAAATGTAAGTAATTTCTGCATTATTTGCGACTATTAATTTCACAAGAAAGCTTTTTTGAGTTTCCTATTACGTGGTCACTTATGTAATTTACCTATAACTTCGCTGTTTCAAATGGTATGCAACCAAATCAACGTAGGTTTGTTTTCCAACAAATAAACTTGCTCATATTGTCAGGTTTCTTTTCGGATGACTCTAAAAATCAGGCACAACTCCAGACAGCAGGGTAACAGTTTTTTTGAAAGGATTTATTATTTGGTAAAATAAGACTGGAGCTTTGGAACGGCCAGATAGGAACTCGGAGAACGGGAGAAAATGAAAAGGAGCAGGTAAGTGGTTATTGAACTGTTTGGATCTGGTGACTGAGAATATGAAAGGAGATGTTCTTACTTGGTTGCCAGGAGAAGGAAACTTGGGGAAGGTGGTAGGAGACTGTCCACTGAGGCTGGGCTGGCTGGGGATGAATGGCGAAGGTGGTGGATTCCGGTCTTGTAGGTTGTGAATAATGGATCCACTCATGTAGCCGTTCTTTGCAGGTGTTCTGTTTTGTTGGAGGGTGGACAGACAGGTGACTGCGATGAGCGGTAAGGTTAGTGCTGTGTGTTGAGCGTTGCAGGAGGAACGAAGGAGGCTGACCAGGAGGGGATCCGGAGGAGCTCGGTCTTGGTGAGTTGACTTGAATCTTGAACTTAGTTTGTTCAAGACCAACCTTGAGGGTAACCAGTTGAGGATCGGGTACTTGGGTGGAGATGGGAACGAAGAAGGATCTCAGGAGGATCTCAGGAGAGGAACACGTTTGGCAGTGGAACCATCTGGCGTCAGCCTCCAGGAGCCGTTCCCCTTTTAAACTGGAACTGTGATGAGCAGCACCGGTTGCAGAACCTGCCAGTCACACCCTAAGGAGAGAGGTAATGGAGAAACACACCATCCATCCACCAGCACACAGCAGCAGACTCCTAACACACTATATATATGCGCTATATATGTTTCATATTGGCTACATTGGATGCAGTGTTTTTTAAATGCACCTAGTAACACGTTTATTTGTACACGTGTTACTCTGGGCAAAGCACTGGTTTGCTCATAGAAAAAATATATTGCAATATATGATTTATAATGGTCATCTAATGTGTTGGATTCGTATGTCTGATGTGATGACATCAAAGAAATGAGACGGATCGTGGCCTGTCCCAAATGATTGCGGGTAACTGCTTACCCTGACCCCTTATAGCTCCGTTTTAAGCCATAAGGGGGAGGGCTAGGGTTTAAATCTACTCTGGATTGGGCCTTAGTCTGCCACAGGATCTCCTTCCCATTCTGATGTATTCACAAATCCTCCAAAAATCCAGGAGTTCCTCAACTCAGGGTCTCCTTGTTTTAGTTCCGATCCACGTCTTTTAATATGAATCTTGGTGAGGTGAGGGTTGGAACGCAGATGAAGCAGAACGCCTTTCAGCTCCTTCTTCACCACGTTAGAGCAGAAAATCATCTGAATCACAGCGGACAAAGCTTAGATAAGTCTATCTCCGGATCCATCCTGGAAATAAGAGGTAAAGAAACAAACTGAGACAGATTACTCTACTTCTTGTGTCTTTTGTAGCAGTAAATCTGCTCACAATGACTGTGATAATGTGGCATTCTGACTCGTGACCTTCCGCGGGAATTAATCAGCACATTGTTGCCTCTTCATCACCCGTTGGTGTCTTATTGGAAACGGAAGATCTTATCGGAAGGTTTGACACCAGACTGAAGCACCGAGGTCAGAGCTCTAATTGAAAATGCCACAAACTTCAAATAATTTAAACGAGGACTGTCTGGTCGCCCTGCATCCCAACCGTAACCTCCCCCGTTCCAGCTCCATATGTGATCTCTAAGCTCCCCCCTCACTGTCCAACCCTTTGTTACCCACCTAATCCCCCCTCACGGAGACCTGCCGAGGCTTCCCATGGACATGGAGGCCACAAGGTCAAGACAGAGCGGACGTAAATCTGTGGCCTCGCCATCAATATCCAACCCCCACCTCCCCGTTCTATCTGCAGCACACATACTCTCTCGCTCTGTGGCCAACAATAGGCCCGCTCTGTCTGGGTGTAAATAATGCTGAGACTGTGCTGGTGAATGGTGCCCTGTGTCCAGGCGATAAAACCAATATAGTTATAGCAACATGGGGGGGGGGAGCGGAGGAGGACGGCGTTATCCTCGATCTGTGTCACGGCTCACCAACAACACGTGTGTGTCACACTCTTGGTTATTAATGCCCGGGCCGTCAGGATATTTCCTCCCCCTTCCCGAGCTGACGCCTCACCTCGCTCTCTGATATTGCTTTTGTTCTCTCATCCGTCGCTTGGCTCCAGACCTATCCGGAGATTCCCATTGTTCTCCAATGTCTCCTCCTGGTTCGCGCTCTCTTTGTCATTCGTTATTCCCAAACATGACCACAATGGGCTGAGCAGATTCATTTGCATGTTGCTTTTCATAACGTTGACAAGCAATTAATGCGCTGACGATAAAACCGGAGTCGAACAGAACCAAATGCTAACAACAGAAGTCTGATTTGTGTCAATCTCAGGAATTGGTTCCGCGGAACACTGTTTGGTCGATTGAACTAAGCCGTTGCCATTGACTCTCCTACCACTCCTGTATCATCAATGGTCTGTATTTATTTAGAATATGTGGCTAATATTAACAGATTTGATAATGCTATAGGTTATTGAGGAAACTTTAATAATATTCCTGTAACTGTCGCATGATTGAGCTTTCCATCCACTGTGGTGTAACGATTTTGGGACAAGACTGCAGAGATGAGATGTCCGTTGACTTTGCATGATAGTCTTTAGTGCAAGAAAAGGTAAAATTGTTGACTGGTGGAGCAGCAGAAAACAGGACAGGAGTTACACGTCCATCTTTAGGCCCATTCACAATGCAAGACTGTTGCGAGCACCTAGATACTGACTGCCTGTATATGCTCTATGCTGTTCTATTAAGAAGAGCTACTGAACAAAAGACTTGATTTTCTACTAAAACCTATAAGCTTAAATCAAGAAAACAGAGCGAATAGATGAATTTCTTGATATTTCTGGATAAACTTAGAATTGAGTGCTTTGGGCCAACACATCCATTCATTCTGGGATTAATAAAGTTTATTGAATTGCATTTAATGAAGGGATACCTCAGCATGCCTTCATTTAAATCTGTTGATATTATACACTCTCTTACACACTGCATTATCACTAATGAAGGTTCGAAGTACACAGGGGAGAGGAGAGGCTGATGCATTTCAGACTAACGAAGAATCCTCTGAAACCGTAGAATAAGATGTAAAAACTCAACCAGTGACTAGTTAGGATACAGGGTGATGTTTGGTGGCACAAATAATATCCGTATTATTATTGTGCTTACGCTGCTCAGCTCAGGGCCAACTGGTATAGTCTGGGCCTGTCCGCTACCTCCCAAATGCCTCTGTTAGGAATCCCAGTGCAGTCAGTAGCTGTATGGGTACGGGCACTGCACAGCTTCTCACCTCCTCAAAGAGTGGCCACAACTCTAAAAAGTTTAAGCAGGATTAGCCTGGGGAAATTCTCTCATTTTTCCTGAGAAAAACACTCGCATGGCAGTTGCTGTTCCTTTAGTATTTAGCCATTTTTAGGGTTCTTTTTGGCACAGTTAGTCTCTGGTGTGTACAGTAGTTGTTTTCAAACACTTTAGTGTCACCAAGTGGCTCATAACTGTTGAAAACATGCATTTCTCAGCCATGAAGTTGGTTTGGGGCTGTCCACATTTCCATGCCAAGCATTCAGAACTGGGTATGCCACCTCTGTGTGCATGAAGCCACTGATCTATCTTTTTAAGGACGTCTGTTTGACAAACAGATTTCCTCCTTCTATCCACTCTCCACATGTGACACATCTCTGCTTTCTACTGCCATCTCTCAAGGATCCTGTCTCTGATGTCTCATATGTCACAGAAGGGATATGAGGTCATCACAATGTGTTGTCATGCTTTGACGCAGCCAGCATTGTGGCATCTGTCCAGCGTCAGAGAGCAACACCAGCCGTCGATCACCGTCGTTGACATGGGGCAGATTTCTGCCAACTGTAGAAACCCCAGAGTTGAGAGAATAAGTTGTTTAACAGGTGTGTTAACAGCAACAACCTTTCAAATCTGAAATACTGGCCAATCATACTGATCCTTACAGGCACTGATGTAATTAACAGTGACTGAACTGCAACAGAGTAATAGAAGGAAAATGTAGTGTAAGTTCTTCAAAGATCTCATTCTCAATGCTACACTTGGCCATAATAGTACACACTGACTTTCATTCAATCCCACAAGCCACAATATAAATAGAAAACAGAGCCTAAAAACATTGTGTTTTGTAAAGGGAAGAGCTCCAAGTAAGGATCCCTGCGGTACCCCTGTAGGATAATCTTTTGATGAAGTGCCGATAGAGCCCAGTAAGGTCAAATTCAATCCAAAGAGTGGTGCTTTATCATCAAATCAAACAGGTTTAACAAATTTTGGTGAGTGAACTACAGTTTCAGGGGCATTTAGGAACAAAGTCGGAGACGACACAGCCGTTTTGAGCTTTCTGACTCTGCCAAGGCCAGACTAAATCAATCTTCTTGTATGAAAATGAAAATACTCTGTATCAGAGACAGATTATGATGCTAGGTCCATGCCCTAATTTTATAGGCGACTAGAGAAACATCAAGAAGACCAGCATTGTTCTTGTACAGCAGGGTAATGTGTTAAACTTATTTACCACCGGTTAACATAACAATAGCCTGCTAGGAGGCTAGCTTAAGTAAGCTAATTACAGCTAAGCTTTATGTGATTGATATTAACATATATGACCTGATTGCTAAGATTATACAAGACCAAGTATATTTCAAAACTCAGGCATTCTTGTTTACAGTTGTCATGTTGAGATGACTGTGTGGTCGTCCTCACACCTTTATCCAGCAGAGACATTTGTCCATGTTTATTGTCTTTGGTTTAGGAAAAGGAATAAAATAAACTCCTTTGCTTAACCTGTTGGGATACGGTGCATCTCCTTTGCAAGTACCCCAGACACATCGTTAAGCCATTGTTGTGCCTTAAAACACAAATACCGCCCAGAAAACCACAAGTGTCCTAGGTCCTAATAGTTCTCTATGGTGCGAGACAGCAACATTGTCCGAGTCTGTTTGTTTCTGGGAAACTGGTGTTGAAGGCTATTGGTTTGTTTGCGTTTGGGGCTGAGCAAGACTGAGCTACAGGTCAATTTCCCCACACCAGGGGCTGCAGCCTTCGACAGCAGAACTTCCTGGATCGCATTGATGCCCACAACACATCACCATGTAATCAAATTAAACTTTCTTTATAAAGCGCTTTTCATACAAAGTAGCATCTCACAGTGCTTTACAGATTAAAATGACCCCACATAACCCCCCACCCCCCTCAAGAACAAAAACATCATCACAGTTATACCCTCCCATCTCACATGCACACACACTTAAAAGCAACAGTAAACAAGGACAATGGGCCGAGAACAGATGAGCCAGGTAAGGAAACGCCATCAGGGGAGCTTCTGCACCGGCAGCAGCAGATTGACAGCAACAGCCAAAGCACAGACACGGGGCGCCCAGCGGAGGGAAGGCCAAGACCCCCACCTCCACCCAACCTCCACCTGGAGAGCACCCAGCTACAGCCGAACCACCGCTCCCGGGGCAGAGGGCTCCCACAGAGGAAACACTGGAACGGGGATTAAGATAACAGGTTAAAATATTAAAGAGTAGATAAATATGAGTGTAAATAGTAAACACTGATAAAATTTTAACACTGATCAAATTTAGAATTATTTAGTGTAAAACATTGATCAAATTTAGGCCCGTTTTCCCGGGCGGTTTGGCCTCATTTACACGAAAACCCGGTTTTTAATCACAGAAAACGATTTTTTCTATAAACTCCGGCCAAAGTGGAGATTTGTGTTTTCTCCGTTTTAAGCATTTGCGTGTGGACAGAAATAACCGGAGTTTTCGGCTCCGCAACGTCACGTTCTGCGACAAAAATCCTCCGACATCACTTGTGCGACTTGTGTTTACAATCAGAAACAGCATTTATGCCCTCTGAGACGTGTTGGCATCATCGACTGTCCAAGCGCTTTTTGTTTGCTTGTTTTTACAAGCTTAATTACTGCTTTATGTAGAAGTTAGAACATATAAAGTTACTCTGAGTGGATAGGATTTGGGGGAACTACTGCCCCCTACAGGTTTGGCATGTCTATGAATGTGCTTAACACATTTATGCTGTTAGGTGTGGACACTTTGTTTTTTTTAAACGAGGTGGTGAGAATATTTGTTTTTAAAAAGCCCCGGCTACGTGTGCACATAGCCTTAATCAAGTAAAACATGCAGAGCAATTAAGCAGATACTAATAAATAGCTAAATGCTGAGCTAAACAGGTGAGTCTTGAGCCTGCTCTTAAGAACATGAAGGTTCTCTGCGGCCCTGAGGTTCTCCAGCAGCCTGTTCCAGAGGTGAGGGCCATAATAATGGAAAGGACGCCTCACCATACTTGTGTGTCCTGACTTTAGGGATGACAAGGAGACGGCTGCAGAGGAGCGCAGAGACCGCGAAGGTTTATATGGTAAAAGCAGTTCTGAGCGATAAGAAGGCCCAAGACCATTAAGACACTTAAAAACCATTAAACGAACCTTAAAGTCGATCCTGAAACATACGAGGAGCCAATGCAATGATTCTAAGACCGGTGTAATGTGCTCCCGCCTCCTGGTCTTAGTCAGGACACGTGCTGCTCTATTCTGTAAAAGCTGTAAACTTGAGGTAGTCTTTTTGGGAAGACCAGAAAACAGGACATTACAGTAATCAATTCTACTGGAGATAAAAGCATCAGTGTCTCCGTGTTGGCCAGAGAGAGAATGGAGCGACTCTGGCGATGTTCTTTAGTTGATAAAAACCTATTTTAGTAATATTTTTTATGTGAGAAATAAAAGTCAGCACAGAGTCAAAAATCACGCCCAGGTTCTTCACTTGTAAAGAGGGATTAAAAGACATTGATTGTAGTTTTGGTAAAAGCTTCTCTTTCTGAGCCTCAGGACCGATGACTAAAACTTCAGTTTTGTCCTGGTTGAGCTGGAGAAAGTTTTCTGCCATCCAGGATTTAATGTCTAAAATGCAGTTAAAAAGTGCCTCCATTGGCCGTGTGTCGTCGTGTAATGGTGGCGATTCTGCAGAGGTTCTAAAGTGTTCCTTGTCCTTGAGATGTAGATGAATCACTGGGTCTTGACCAGATGAGCTGGTTCTCCTGTGATGGGCTGATCTTTGGTGTAGCTGCCGTTTTGTTTCTCCAGTGCAGAGGTCCTAACATTTCTCTCTGCATTGGACTGTGTGTACGACACCACTAAGCTTGTGTTCCAGCGTTTTAATCGATAAAGGTAATCACTCTCTTCTGGGGAGTGTTGGTCGATTTAAAATGACAGACGGACAGGCAGATGGGACGGGACTCACTTTTAAATATCTGTGACACGTGTGAAACCGGAACTCTTCTGATTCTGAGATTTAAACCAGTTCTCAGTTAATGTCTCAGTAGCAAAATATCAGATTCTGGGTAGCTTTCTTGTTATGTCTAGAAACATCAGGCATCTGCTTCAGATGGAGGTGCTGCACAGTAGGAGGAACCAATGAACCATCCACAGACCTAAAATATTTATATTTTAATCTCTAAAATGTTCAACCCTGATGGAGGCATGATCACCCGGTGGGAAAACTTTCCTTCTGATTATTTTTAGCTGCAGATCAGCAACAAAATGTTCACTTGGATTTTTAAACTGAGGAACTTAAACGGACGTGTTTAAAACCCCTGCGGGGTTTTTTATGGGTGTACTCAGAAACGAGCTCTATTTCTCTTCAGAACAAACCCAGGATTTGGTTGGTTTAGCAGATTTGATCCATATTTGGGGCAGAGACAGAAGGAAATAGCACCGAGGGGGGGTAGGTGGCGGCTTATTCCGATGCCATATTAAATCTACGTTTCTGGGAAATTTAATGTTATATTAATGTGTTGCAGAAAGGTTCTTAACTCTGCTCTTTAGATGAGAAGTTTATTTCAGGGGATCACAGATGCTAGTTCATCCCAGGTTTCTGTTTAGATTTCCAGTGAAGAGAAGCTGCATGTTCAGATTGTTTAATCTTATTTCCAGGTTAGGTTTCTGTGTACTTCTGTTCATCAAACGTTAACTGAGATTCACTTCCCAGAACCAAACTTCATAAATGTTCAAATGTCATTCTATATGTAAAATAAGGCTTTTGTGATCCAACATTTAACTGTGGAATCAAGGAGCTAAATCATCATTGCATCGGTAGCAATGCAGCATAGACCAGGTCCCTCATTGATCATCCGTACGCACACACAGATCTGTTCGTATATAGGAACAATTTCACGCATAGTGTGGCATTTACCATCTTGTAGTTGTGCGCGTAAAAATTTTCCTAAATCTAAGAACAGCTCTGACCATGTGTAACCCCTGATTCACATTAAGTTACGATGATGATTAAAAAGTGTAGGCCGGTAACTAGGTTCGACAGGATTACAATAAGAAATAATGGTGGGTGCGAAATGAAATGGCTGGACGCAGGGATGAGCGAAAACAACTCTGTTCTAAATTGCGGACTGTATTTTATTATTATTTTTTCATGAAATAATAAATAAATTAAATACCGTCCGCAATTTAGAAAAGACAGAACCACTTAGGTACCTTACAAAATGAAAATAACAGTAGAAAAATATATATGTATATATATATATATATAAACCCTGGTGGTGTTGAGCTCAATATATTCAGTTTATCCCTAGTCAAGTCTAAATGTCTTAAGTTCAGGGAGTTTCCTGTTCAGTGGTTTGAGTGGTTACCACTTGGATATCAGTTCGGTTCTGGGCACAGGCTCGCCATCTCTATCCAGAGGAATCCAGAATCCAATCCAATCTCGTAACTGGCAATCCCTATCAAGACAAAAACACCTAGCCTGCACACAATAATGATATTATAGCATACAGCCAAATAAATCCACATTTCTATTCATTCTCACAGCTATAGCTTGTGTTTTTCTTCATCCTTCATATTACCATAGTAATATTTAACATGTTTGTCTCCTTTTCTCAAAATATTTTCTGCTGTACATGATATTCATTTTTAATCCATGTAAACAAAATATTAAATCCTCTTTTCCAGTTTTTAAACATTTTAATGTCTATGAAATTATCATTGTTATTTAGAACCAATTGAATCATTGATCTTTAAAGTGTAACTGATCCCCCTGAAAAATCATAACCCCGCCCCCAGACAACATTTGAAAAATTCTACAAAGTGGGCGGTGCCAGGAAGAACGGAGGGGCGTGGCCAAGTGTGGAGGATGAGCGGAGGGGGGGACGTGGGGGTGTGTTCAGGAGGACAATGACAGCTCGATTAATGTGACACTGAAACATGGACAGTGACCGAAGCCACGTTGGCAGTTTTGCGACTGATCGATCTGATCAACATTCATCTGTTTTGAACATTAGCCTAAGTTAGCATCACCACTCAGAGACCGGACCCATCCTGTCTCCCTCTGCCTCAGCAGCGCCGGCCTCGGGCAGCGCTGACTCAGCGGATGTCCTCCGTCGTCACCAGAGATAGAGGAGGTAGAGGGAGGCTTTATGGAGCCCAGCGGCCGCGAGACGTATCAATTGGAGCCACTGGCTCAGGGCGCTGAGTCAGCGCTGCCCGAGGCCGGCGCTGCTGCTGAGTCAGAGAGAGACAGGATGGGTCCATAGGCTAACGTTCAGTATGTTAACTAAGTGCTAATGTGATAATAATGGTAACCTGAAAAACACAATCCAACCTCCAACTCCAAACTCGCCACGGGGGGCGGTATTAGTGATGTGTCGGTCGCGAACGAACCGGCTCTAAGAGCTAACTCTTAGAAGTGAACGATGGGAGCCGGCTCGTCATTGGGAGCAGTTTTTTTTTTTTTTTATTCCCCCCCGCTTGTTTTGGTACATTTGGCACACATCGTTTTGCATTAATTTTGGTGATACATATTCTCTAATCAACAGAAAATCTGAGGAGCCACTTGGGAGCCGAAAGAGTCGTCTCTTTATGGTGAGCCAAGCCAAAAGGATTGGCTCTCCAAAAAGAGCTGGAATTCCCATCACTAGCCAATATGTCTGATAGTTTTATACCCAAACCCACGGGGCGTGTCTGTGAGACCATATGACATAAAGATGTACCGCTCTCCACCAATCCCAAAATTCAAATGCAGTAGCCACCGTTCAACCCTAAGAGGGCAGCACTGAGACGTTTTTAGACCAAAAAGTGTAGAATTAAACAAGTTTACACCAAAATGTAAAAAAATCCCCAGAAACTGAAAAATTCCATTGGTAAAGACCCATTTATACAGTTTATAGGCAAAGAAGAGTTGTTTTGGGGTTTAGTTACACTTTAAATTCGTTTCCTTTAGCTTTTGTAAATCACCTGAATTACAATTAATTTATTACATTATACCAAGGAGCACAGAGTTAACTGCTTCCAATATTCTCATTTAAAATCATCCATTGAATCAGTAAAACTCCTTCTGAGCTACTTGGTTATCATTACATAAATGTAAAATACACTCACATGGTAAACCTTTAAGGTTCACATTTATCATCAACAAGTTTTGCATTAAATGCAAAAAAAATAGTGCGAAAAGAAATAAAAGGTGTTTCCTATCATTAGCATGAACTTAAATCTAACTTAGCCACCTCATTTCTTAACAGAAATAACAGTTCAATCACTTTTTTTTTTTTTTGATCCCCCAAAAAATGCATTCTGCTGTGAAACAGCAAAATGCTCATGTTAGCATGACGCTAGCATAGTTTCTCAGCAAGCACATGGCATTAACTCACCAAGATGGTGTCGGCATGCACACATCCACACGGTCTCCCTGGTGTGTGCTCCAATCAACTTAACACAATACATATCTCATATTAGCCATTTAGAAAATGTAAATACTAATTTACAGTGTTCTTCCTGCATATAAAACTCACCCAATGAGGTATACAGCTCCGCGTGGCTTGTGTGCTGTCTATCGTTTCCAAAGTGCAAAAAAAAGGCTCACCTGCTTGGAAGGCGGGACTAATGCTACTTCCAACTAATGAGAGAATCGCCATCGCCCCATTGGTCGGGGAAACAGGAAATTAAAGGTACAGAGAGAGAACTGCACTTCCCTTTTCAAAAATAAACGTTTTCAAAATAAGAGCATGCAGGATAGGTTCACACAAATACAAATAAGGCATTTTCTCTACTGGGTTATACATGCGTACACACAGCACCTAGTGGTAGAGAGGGGGAACTGCACATATTGATCTCATCAGTTTATCTCCTCCATCCACCAAGAAGCTCATGTTGGCGTCTGTCTGTCTTTTAGCAAAATAACACACAAAGTTATGGACGGATTTGGATCAAACTTTCAGGGAATGTTAGAAATGTACCAAGGAATAAATGATGATATTTTGGGGGTGATCATGCATGGAGATCCTGTAAATCACGATCTGGGGGTGTGTGAGGAGCTTCGTGGAGGTCTGCTCTCTCCAGTTTAAAGGATGTTGTTCCACTTCTAAATCAAAGGTTATCAAACTGTAGTGAGGAAACTGGATGGTCCTGCTTATCGGTGCAGCAGGTTGTCTCTGTCTCCATGGTTACTGATGCCAGCCAAAGCAGCGTCTCCATGGAGACGGCCACACGAGGGTCCCATGTGGTGATCTGTTCCCCCCCGGTAGAAGATCTGCTCCAGCTGTGTTGCTGAGGGACGTTTTATTGGATTCACTTTCATATCAACCATTTAGTTCCTTTAGTTCCAACAGGAACCTCTCCACTGTCCCGACCGCATTTACTGCCTCTGTCACTTCCTCCCAGGAACTCTTCTGTTTTTATTGGTTCCCCCTGAGCTGATAGAACCAAACAGAAACGTTCACGACTCATTTAACTGATTTACTTTGTTCTAAGAAGTTTAATATTTAAACAGAAGTGAATAAAATGATTCTTTATGTCTGCAGCAGGAATATAACAGCTGTGTGATGGAGGGGGAGACATGAAGCAGAGGAACCGCTGATAACAGGACAAAAACTATCTGGGCTAAAATTAATTTATGTTATGATAATATTCATCAACTCTGTTCATCATGACTCTTTATGTTTCACCTCCATCTCTGTGTCACTGTAATCCCTTTTTTCGCTCTCTTGGTCGTTATTTTCAGGAAGAACACAAGGATTTAATGCATGTGTCAGAGGAAGTGACCAAATATGGTTAATTGGGGGCGTGTCTGTATGCTAATGACTGAACGGGAACGAACACCTAGGTACGTTCTTACAGGTTGCTTTTCTTACTTTACCAAACTTACATGTTATTTACCTTAAACCTATTTCAGACCTGATCAGTAGTTTCTAGCTGGATTAACTGAAGCTGTGTGCTGACTGTTGATCGTTCCTCTTTAGGTCCAAAAGTAATTACTTCAGTTTTGTTTCTGTTCAGCTGGAGAAAGTTATGACGGATCCATCCATTTATTTGCTCGATGCATTTATTTAGGGTTTGGATGGGTTCAAAGTCACCTGGTGACATCGTAATGTAGAGCTGAGCATCATCTGCATAGTTATGGTAGCTAATCTCCTGTCTAGCTAGACTCCTGTGTAACCTCATCTGTCATTCTGTACATCACCAAAGCAAACAAGAACAGGTTTAGAGCAGATCCTTGATTCAGTCCCACCTCCACCTTGAACTCCTTTGTCATTCCTACAGCAAACCTCACTGCTGTCTCACAGCTCTCATACATTTCCTGCACCACTACAACATATTTCCCTGCCACTCCAGAACGTCTCATGCAATACCACAAAAGTTGCATCTGTAGTACTTATTCTTCACCCGTTCCTACAGCTTCATTGTGTGACTCATTACCTTTGTTCCTCTGTTGTTGCCTCAATTCTGTAAATCTCCCTTGTTCTTAAAAAACGGCACTAGAACACTTTTTCTCCATTCCACTGGCATCTTTTCACTCTTCAAGATCTTGTTGAAGAACCTAGTCAAAAACTCTACTGCCACCTCTCTTAGACACTTCCATACCTCCACAGATATATCATCAGGACCAACTGCTTTTCCCCTCTTCATCCTCTTCAAAGCTTTCCTCACTTCGTCTTCACTAATCTCAGCTACTTCCTGATCCACTACAGTCAGCTCTTCTACTCTACATTCTCTCTCTCGTTTTCCTCATTCATCAGCTCTTCAAAGGTCTCTTTCCATCTTCCCATCACACACTTGGCACCTGTCAGTACATTTCCATCCCTATCCTCAATCACCCTAACCTGTTGCACATCCTTTACATCTTTATCTCTCTACCTTGCCAACCTGTACAAATCATTGCCTCCCTCCTTACTGTCCAAACTAGCATACAGGTCATCGTACGCCCTCTGTTTGGCCTTTGCCACCTCTACCTTCATCCTACGCTACATCTCCCGGTACTCCTGTCTGCTCTACTCAGCCTCTCAGTGTCTAACTTCTTCTTAGCTATCTTCTTTCTCTGTTTACACTCCAGGACTTTATCGTTCCACCACCAAGTCTCCTTATCTACTTTCCTCCTTGCAGATGACACACCAAGTACCTTCCTACCTGTCTCCCTAATCACATTAGCTGCAGCTGTCCAGTCCTCTGGGAGCGCCATCCTATGCTGTTTAGCTAAAGTCTCGCCTACCACTACCTTGCAGTCACTTATCTTCAGATCACAATGTTTACATGAGATGTAGTCCACCTGAATGCTGGTACCTCCACTCCTACAAGTCACCCTATGTTCTTCCCTCTTCTGGAAGAAAGTATTTACAACAGTCATTTCCACTCCTTTCACAAAGTCAACCACCAACTGTCCTTCTTCGTTCCTATCCTAGATACCAAACCTGCCCATCACTTCCTCATCACCTCTGTTCCCTTCACCAACAAATCCGTTAAAATCTGCACCAATCACCAGCCTCTCAACTCTGGGGAAACACTGCATCAAATCATCAAGTTCACTCCAGAGTTTCTGCTTTTCTTCTAACTCACATCCTACCTGTGGACCATAACCACTAACAACATTGATCATTATTCCTTCAGTTTCAAGCTTCAGACCCATCAGCCTATCTGACACTCCAGAACGTTCCTAACAAACTCCTCCTTCAAGATAACTCCTACTCCATTTCTCTTTTCATCTACACCGTGGTGGAACAACTTGAACCCTTCTCCTAAGCTTCTATTCTTGCAACTTTCCACCTGGTCTCCTGAAAAGATAGAATATCAACCTGTCTTCTCTGCATCATGTCCACCAGCTCTCTAGCTTTACTTGTCATAGTCCCAACATTCAAAGTCCCTACTCTCAATTCCAGTATCTTGAATTTCCTTTTCTCTCTCTGCCAACGAACACGTCTTCCTCCAGTTCCCACCGGCACCCTGTGGGTCAACAGCACCATGGCGGTTGTTGTTAACCCGGGCCTCGACCGATCCGGTATCGAGTTCATATTTGTGACACGCATATTTTGGCTTTTTTTTTTTTTTTTTTACGTGTCCTGTCTGGCAGTGTGGTGCTCAGAATTGTTGAGTACCAAGTAGAAGCCCAACAGATTTACTTTCACAAGGGGAGCACTACGGCGTTTGCTTTAGTCCTCCCCTTGATTTAAATGTATAAGAAATCCTTATTAGAAATTGCTGTGGGGAAGAAAGAAAGGAGATGAATAGAGGTAGGAAAAAAGTAAAGGAGAGGGTTAGTTGAAGATACAAGAGAGGAAGGGAACAAAGAAAGCACAAGAAAACATCCCAGTCCGCCTCCACACCCGCAGGACAGCAGGGGGAGGGAAAACGACAACAACAAAGGGCCATCGCGTAGCACAGTGGTTAAGGCGGGCGCCCCATGTTCAGAGGCCTCAGTCCTCGATGCAGTTGTCCGGAGGTTCGCTTCCACGCCGCGGACATTTGCCGATGTCGCTTCCCCACTTCTCACCCCCTTTCTGTACTGTCTACTTTACAATTATGGCCACAAAAACCTTTTAAACAGAGAACTTCAGAACCACAACCCACAAATATATATACAAATACAATAACAGTGTCACTGAAAAGCTGATGGTGCCGATTATTACAAGATTTAGTAATGGTAACCTCAGTCCAAGATTGCATCTGTAAACAACTGAATCCCCCACACCGATTTGGGTTAGCTTTTACGTCGGATGCCATTCCTGACACAACCCTCTGCAATTTTCCGGAACAGCTTCTGAGCCCCTATGGTTGGATTCTTAAGAGATTAAAATATTATAAAATAATCCTGATAGGAGAGAAAAATAATTATTTTAGAGGCTAACAGTGGAAAGCAGAAACTTTGTGGAGTTATGGGTTCAACTCAGACAGCACACACACACTGATTTGGTCAGTGGTGTTCAGCAGCGTCTCTACCCCGGAATAAAGCGTTCATGCTACATTTGCCACAATCATCCACGTTCCAGTCACTAATCCATCGTTCTGGACAACAGTCCACGCCTGGCAGACACAATCACCTGCTGAAGATGCACACAGGCTGAAATGTGATCTGTTGTAGCTGGTTCTCACACAGGTGGAGCGTCTCTTCGGTGGTCTGTTGGAGCTGGGCTTCATCAGCTTGAATAACAAACCCCCACAGTCCACTTAAGGTCTGACTTCATTGAAGAATCTGATTCTGCCCTACGGTGGGTGGAAGGGACGCCCAGGTCTTTCTCAGCTCTGTGGCGCTACAGGAGGAGCAGAGTCAAGGGACTCCTCTGCGTTGTTGGTCTTTGTCATCATGACTTGGGTTTTAAAGATCTCATTCTCTCGTTTTTCTTCTTCAATAAATGAAGTCTCTAACTTAAGGAGAAGGAGGTTGCAGTTTGTCAGAGGAGTGGGTGCGGGGAATCATCAGGATTACGAGTCTAACTCATAATTATTCATGATGTGCAAACTTCTCACCACTGATTGGCTAACAGCAATACCTTTCTTATGCTGCTTTCAAACAAATAACTAGCTTAACTTAATTCACTGCAGATGTAGCAAGACAAATTCCAATCGTTTCTTCTTTCTTGGGTAAAAAATGCAACACTGATGTGCTATGTCCACAAATAACACAAGCCTGAGCGTGTTCCGCCATGTTGTGGATTTTCTAACTGTTAACTTCTACTTGCCGAGTTGCTAACAGTTAGACTAGTAGCGTTGCTAGAGTTGCAGATGAGATGACGTCTGTTGGGAATCAGCGATATATAAATCAACGGATTTGAAAACCTGAATAAACAGTTAACTTCTACTAGCAGATTTGCTAAGAGTTAGCTTCTACTAGAAGAGTTGCTAACAGTTAGCTTCTACTAGCAGATTTGTTAACGGTTAGCTTCTACCACCAGAGTTGTTAATGGTTAGCTTCTACTAGCAGATTTGCTAACAGTTAGCTTCTACTAGCAGATTTGTTAACGGTTAGCTTCTACCAGCAGAGTTGTTAATGGTTAGCTTCTACTAGCAGAGTTGCTAACTGTTAGCTTCTACTAGCAGATTTGTTAACGGTTAGCTTCTACCAGCAGAGTTGTTAATGGTTAGCTTCTACTAGCAGATTTGCTAACAGTTAGCTTCTACTAGCAGATTTGCTAACAGTTAACTTCTACTAGCAGATTTGCTAAGAGTTAGCTTCTACTAGAAGAGTTGCTAACAGTTAGCTTCTACTAGCAGATTTGTTAATGGTTAGCTTCTACCACCAGAGTTGTTAATGGTTAGCTTCTACTAGCAGATTTGCTAACAGTTAGCTTCTACTAGCAGATTTGTTAACGGTTAGCTTCTACTAGCAGATTTGCTAACAGTTAGCTTCTACTAGCAGAGTTGTTAATGGTTAGCTTCTACTAGCAGATTTGTTAACGGTTAGCTTCTACCAGCAGAGTTGTTAATGGTTAGCTTCTACTAGCAGATTTGCTAACAGTTAGCTTCTACTAGCAGATTTGTTAACGGTTAGCTTCTACCAGCAGAGTTGTTAATGGTTAGCTTCTACTAGCAGATTTGCTATCAGTTAGCTTCTACTAGCAGATTTGTTAACGGTTAGCTCCTACTAGCAGAGTTGCTAATGTTACTCATTTTCCCTGTGACGTAGAAGGGACTGACTTTTTCTGGCCCCCTCGTTTTTTCTGCCTATTTCCTTTCTGTGGCTAATTCAGACAATGGGAGTTGGAGAAAATGTTGACATGCAGCATACATAAGCAACTCAGAGAGACCGTGCTCGTATTTTAAATAGAAGTATAACACTGTTTCTCAGTGAATGAGACCTTTGAGCTTAATTTCTGCAGGGCCAAAAGGATGTGGAAAAAAAGGGGGAAGGTGGAAGAAATTAAACGCTGAACAGAAATAAGTTTATTGCACAAATATCAAACAGCTGTGACCTTGTGTGAATAAAAAGTGCTTTATAAATGGAAACCACACACAGATGTCAGTCCTTCTGCACCAAGCACACCTAAGCTCGGGTGGAATTTGGAGATGTGGGCGCTCTTAATCCAGCCCATATGTGCAGCGGGCCCACGCTTGATGCAGCATACATCAGCAAAGAGAGGGTGATGTTTGATGTTTAGAACTTTCTAAGCATTTCCTCGGAGCAGTACCAGCAACCAGAGAGTGTGATTAGCATGTAGCCCTAGGTTGGGGCTAGCGTGGTTTTGTGCATGGTAATGCTACAAGTCAAAGAACTCTTACGTTCTGTCCACCCAGTCTGCTCCAGAGAACTCTCTGCAAAGATCATCCAGGCTCTGCTATTAACCTTAGCCTGCTGAGTTTGTGCATATTGATGCAGGATGCTGCATGTTGGTGTTTGCTCACTTTCCATTTGACAGGTACGCCCTTGTTTGGAGGCGCCAGTGTTTTCAGGGATTTTCCTCATGTTTTCTTTCTTGACCATCCTCCTTCCTCCTTCTTACACCATACTGGAGCCTGATAAACTATACATCTGTGTGAACTCATCTCTTCACCCTAAGGCTAGCTATACTGCAGCTTTTTTTAATATTCATAGAAGGAATGGAGAAGATGAAGCTGCTGGGCCTCTCAGCTCCCACCGGGCCTCGCTCTGCTTTCCCTGCGTCATCTCTAATTCCTCCATCCGTTGATGTCTTGGTGGATGTCTCCGTCGGCACGGCGCCTCTCTGTAATTATTCAGCTCAGAACGTGTGACCCAGATTGTGCCGCCTCCTGATGCACAAAGACGGCAGCCGTGACAAGAGAGGAAAGGGAAGAAGGTGATGTGACATGAATCCGGGGGCTTTTCCAGTTCTGGCATCTCCAGTGTCGGGTCCATCCTCAGCAGCATTTAACCCCTGGCTCGGCCGACCCGGGGGCTGCAGTAACTGACCAGGCTGAGGTGACAGCTGGTCGGTGGTGAGAAACGACGAAGCGTTGACCCGCTTGTCACACCTCGGTCTCTATGAGAAACATGAAGCAGCTCTCGTTTCCAGGGTGTCAAATACTTATTGCTACTTCGGCGCCTCCTGACACAACAACCCACGCTAATCTGTTGTTTCTAATTCTACCAGAGACATTTAGGCCTTTTTAACTACATGCTTGATTTAAAGTAATTGTTGTCTTTTTTCATTTTGTTGCATCTGCACCAGCAGGGATGTGAGTCCAAAGTTAACATGGATGCTAAATGTTTAAATGTTTGGCTCATTCTCTCATCATGTCATAGTTTATATTCTTTTATATATTTGACTAAATGGAAGTTGCCCCTCCACCAAACCTGTTTGTAGCATCATCGAGCTCCTGGCATCGTTCTGGCCGGAGATTTCAGTCGAGATTTTTTTTTTATATATATCAGCCTCCTGGCTCAGACTCAGCTTGTAGTGGTTGTCTATTAACTTTTACGGTCGGGGCTTTTATAGAGGGGTTATTTGTTTGTCAACTCAGCGGATGCGCGCCCAACCTGGCTGCAGAAAGACACGCCGGCCCTTTAAATCAGCTCCAGTTTTCATTGTTATTATTTGCAGTTGTGTAGTGTTGGTTAACTTTGTTAGCTTGTTTGTTAGTCAAGGCTTACCTGGTGTGAAGTGATCGCTGCAGATTGTTGCATTTTTATTCTGATCGCTTGTGACCAAAGCCGTCTATTGTTTACCTTGAAAGGGGAGCGAGTCGATGGGAATTCTATTGAACTTAAAGCAACATCACAACGAGACATCATCGCGTCTTTTTCTGCAGACGATACACGCAGTAGAGCAGGGAGTAAAGTAGACCAATGATCCCTCTATGAATGGAGTAAAGTAGACAATGTTAGCCAGATTATTTCATCCCAAAGCCAGGTTAGAACATGTTTCAATCATCTAGCTGCAGAGTTTAGAGGTAGTCCACTTGGTCCAGAGCACCAATACTACTAGCAGCCCAACAGCATGATACTACCACTACCAAAGCATGTTGTGAAGCACGTCTTTCATGCTGAAAACAGAAGCTGCAGCCGATCTTCACAGAACCCACAGGTTCTGTGAAGTGAACGGATTTAGCTGTGTGGATGCACATCTTTGAGCCTGTGTGCGGTTCTGGTACTCTGTGGATCAAGTTCTGTCGGGTAATCCTCCCATCCTGGAAAGATAAAGGCTCAAATAAATCATTAAAAGCCCTCAAATGAATGTGGATGTTCTGACGGGTCCAGTGTAATGTAGTTATCTGTTCATACATGAGTGGTTTCCAGGATTCTGCAGGCCTTATGTGATTGGACGGTTCATTACCTTGTTAGCTAAACCCACTGATCTTACAGAACATTTACTCTAAAGAAAGAGATGAAAAAAAAGTTGGATTCCTTCCTGCCTGCTGATCTCATTAATGCGGTCCAATCCGCCATCATCCTGTTAGGGGATTACATCCACCTGCATCCCTGCTCAGGCTGAGCGTGCTCAGATTCTGCAGGAGAAAACGTGTATTTGTGCTAAAAGTAAGGGAGTAACGGTAAACGGTACGGCAGAAATCTCGGTTCGGTCCGTTAACTCGGTTACAATTTCACGGTTCGGTTCATTTTCAGTCCAGTCAGGAAACAAAGGGAGAAAAAACACTTTTTGTGCAATGACATTTAAATTCAAACTGTACTTGCAGTTGATTTTTCAACAAAATGTTCTTGGATAACATAAAAAAGTTTTTTATGAAATATAAAAACATAACAGTTTAAATATTTTTCTTTTTATAAAACTGCAACATCAACACTTTATCTTTTCTGCCAAAGTGGAGACAATCTGGGATATGAGATAAATATTTCAGACGGCACTACTGTCTGCGTCAACAGTGGTAAACAAGTTGATCTGGGTTAAGCTGTTAGCTGAGCCAGCTGAGTTATACAGGTGAGGTGGGCGGGGCTACAGCGCTCTGCTAGTCTACAGGTTTAATCAGCGCTGCAGAGGAGCCGCAGTTTCTAACCCCGGAGTTTCTCTTGGTTTCATCTGGTTTTATTTGGCCTTTTATAAACTTTAGTTTGTGTGAAAACAAAAGATGATATCAGATAAATACATTTATTTTAGCATTTATGTGGGACACAGTGGTGGGGGCGGAGCTCCTTCCGTTCAGCTTCCAGCTGCTGTAAAACAAGGCAAACGTCACCGACTAATTCCTGGAAGAAACATTTTTACCACACATTATTACAGCCAGATGTGGTCTGCTTATACTTTATTGCTACACTAAGAGAACGGCACCAACGAGGGCAGCTAAGTAGGGTCCTTCTGCTCAGTAAGATCTGTGGTTGCTAATAGCAACCTACGCTAACAGAAGTTGGTAACCAGCTAACATGAAAAAGTGTTGTTCTGTAACACCGGGAAGCAGAAGTTTTACCCAACAGGAGGCTTTAACAACAGAAGCGGACATTAAAGTTCCTGCTTTCTGGTCAGAATTTCTGCTAGCAGGAGGCTGGACTGTTCACAGAGTCGCATCTGTTTTTTTGGCTAAAGTTTCTGGCTAAAGCAGTTATGATTCTGTGTGGAAACATGTTACGCCTCTGTGCGGTACCAAAGTTTCTATTTTGAAAAATCCAGATACGATTGCATGTACCTTTACACCCCTAGCTGAAAGACTTGCAGAACCTGGAGGATCTTCTTCAATATCTATTCAATTCAACTCAGTTTATTTATAGAGCATCACACTTAAAGTGTAACTGAACCCCATGAAAAATCATAACCCCGCCAGACAACATTTGAAAAATTCTACCAAAGTGGGCGGTGCCAGGAGGCACGGAGGGGCGTGGCCAAGTGTGGAGGATGAGCGGAGGGGGGGGACGTGGGGGTGTGTTCAGGAGGACAGTGACAGCTCGCTTAATCTGACACTGAAACATGGACAGTGACCAAAGCCACGTTGGCAGTTTTGCGACTGAATGACGTTCATCTGTTTTGAACGTTAGCCTATGTTAGCATCACCACTCAGAGACTGGACCCATCCTGTCTCCCTCTGCCTCAGCGCCCTGAGCCAGCAGATCTCCTCCGCCGTCACCAGAGATAGAGGAGTAGAGGGAGGCTTTATGGAGCCCAGCGGCCGCGAGACGTATCAATTGGAGCCGCTGGCTCAGGGCGCTGAGTCAGCGCTGCCCGAGGCCGGCGCTGCTGCTGAGTCAGAGAGAGACAGGATGGGTCCGGTCTCTGAGTGGTAATGCTAACATAGGCTAACGTTCAAAACAGTATGTTAGCTATGCTAACTAAGTGCTAATGTGATAATAATGGTAACCTGAAAAACGCAATCCAACTCCAAACTCGCCACGGGGGGGCAGTATGTCTGATAGTTTTATACCCAAACCCACGGGGCGTGTCTGTGAGACCATGCCTGTGATGTAAAGATGTACCGCTATCCACCAATCACAAAATTCAAATGCAGTAGCCACCGTTCAACCCTAAGAGGGCAGCACTAAGACTTTTTTAGACCAAAAAGTGTAGAATTAAACAAGTTTACACAAAAAGGTTAAAAAATTCCTAGAAACTGAAAGATTGCATTGGTAAAGACCCATTTATACAGTTTAGAAGCAAAAAAAAGTTGAATTAGGCTTTAGTTACTCTTTAACTTAACAAGAAAAGTCATTTCATTTCAAATCAATCATCCATACATTCCATCCTCTGCAGGTTTGCTAGTGGGGGCTGGTTCCTATCTCCAGCAGTCATGGAGCGAGAGGCGGGGTACACCCTGGACAGGTTGCCAGTCCATCGCAGGGCAACACAGAGACACACAGGACAAACAACCGCACACACTATGGGTATGAGACCAATTCACCTAACAGTCATGTTTTTGGACTGTGGGAGGAAGCCGGAGTACCTGGAGAGAACCCATGCACATTCCATGCAGAAAGACCCCAGGCTGGGATTCGAACCCGGGCCTTTCAACTAAAGGTTTTCTATTTAAGCAATCCCAGCAGATTGCATCGAGTCATTGACTTGCAGCGTTCACTCCTCCTGGACCAACATGTAGCGACAGCAGACAGTCGCCTGAGTTGTGTTGTTGACTTCACAGCAATCCCTCATATTGAGCAAGCGTGTGGCAACAGTGGAGAGGAAAAACTCCCCTTGAACAAGAAGAAACCTCCAACAGAACCAGAACCAGAACCAGGCTCAGTACGAGCGGCCATCTGTCACGACTGTCTGGGTTTTCAGCATCACTCCTGGACAGGATGTTTCTAATTTTAGCAATATTCCGGAGGTGAAAAAAAGAAATCCTAGAAACCTGTTTAATACAGGATTTAAATGTCAAGTCTTGGTCAAAAATAACGCCGAGGTTCTTTACGTTATTACTGGGGGACAATTTAATGCCATCCAGATGAAGTGATTGACTAATCAGTTTCTTTTTTAGAGCTCCTGGTTCAAAGACAACAACTTCTGTCTTGTCAGAATTTAAGAGCAAAAAGTTTAGAGTCATCCATGTTTTTATGTCTTCCAGACATGCCTGTAATCTACCTAACTGACTGGGTTCATCAGGATTTATGGATAAATATAGTTGTGTATCATCTGCATAGCTGTGGAAATTTATCCCATGCTGTCTAATGATTCTACCAATTGGGAGCATATATATGGTGAAAAGAATTGGTCCAAGCACAGAACCCTGTGGAACTCCACAAGTAACCCTGGAGAGTGAAGAAGATTGATCATTTAGATGAACAAACTGGAATCTGTCAGACAAATATGATTTAAAGCAGCTTAGTGCTGAAGAACAAAACCACTGAAGCGTATTTATGGGTTTCTTCCACGTTGGTCCCCAACATCCCCGATTGGGCTTTTAAACCCAAGCGGTTCCTCTGCTGATCCAGTTCTGATTCTGTTGCCACTGCTCCTTCAAGGGAACCCTGGTTCATTTTCCACAGCCAGAGAAGCAGCTTAGAGCCGCGTCGTTCCGTTCTCTAAATACATGTTTTACAGCAGATGTTTGAGCCTCTTTCTGCTCTACTCTGAGTCTCTGTGGAGGATCACAGAGCAGGGAGACCGTTCATCAGCAGGAATCACCGTATCAACTCATCATCTGTGGAAACAGACGTCTGAATATCAGCAGATTGATTATTAACAACATGTGGCGTCCTTAAATGCTCTTTAAACCTGTAAAATAAAATTACGCATCGCTCCAAGATGGATACAAAAACATAAAAACGCTGCTGATATTACGGGTCGAACCTGTGTAGATCCTGTTTATAGCTGGCATCGACTGACTTTTGGCCTCAGATATAAAAACTCTCACACCTTAAACTTTCCTTCGTTTTTTCTGCCCTGTGTTTTTGGCACCAGTCGGATCCAGATTTGGTTCTAAGTTGGTTTTCTAACCGTTAAAATAAAAATGTCTCTGCTGGTCAGAGATGTTCTTCTGCAGCTGTGGATCAGACCTGCACAGACCGAGCCCTACAAACTAGACCTTCAGAACCGTGATATTCAGCCCATTCCCGATACCTTTAGTTCAAAAGTTTCACCTTAGAGTAAACAACCAACTCGTTCAGATGACAGGAACAAGTATTTATATCATTAAAACAACCTTTGTGTTGTTCCCGAATCTGCTGATTCAGCATTAAAAGTTGCAGCTGCAGGACTTAAAAAGGCTGTGATGTTCCCAACATAGATTAGTGTAATGTAAACTTGAAGCGCATCCAGTTACAGACCAAGGAGCAGCAAACGAAGCTCAGATCAGATCAGAACAGAATGACGCATTGAAGCTCCTCTCCAGGCAGTTTCTGCTTCCTTCAGCATGTAGAATAATTTGGATCAACTTACATAATTCTTCCCTTAATCAGCGTTACGTCAAAACCCCTGCAGAATGCATGACTTTTCCCATTTATTGCTCACCCTAAACAAATAATTAACTGTTAGACATTTGATAATTAAGGAAAGTTGGTATTAATTATTGTTGTACTTTTTTTACTTTGAACTTTAAAAAAACATCAGGGTAATTGTTATGTGAAACTCAAATAAACATAATGGAGAAAAAGGGAAAATTGCTATGACTAAACTTATGTCAGCATATTTGATTTGCTTTCTACCATGATTTTATGGAGGTTAATGATCTGCATGGATGTGCTGTTTATTATCTCCGTATTATTAATGTAACACAGATGACTTGTTTCTTTTGCATGCGTGGCCTGAAAAGGTCCACATGGATTTGATTGAAACAGGACCGAGTATTAATCCCTGAGGAACACCATCGGTCAAATGTTGGTTTTATAAGTTTAACCCTGTTGGTTGTAAAAAGCCTCCAAAGCAAAAATCACAATGACGTAGAGAAAACCATCTAATTTTAATAGATAACGTCCAGATGAAACGTTGAAGCTTCCAGGATGAGACTCAAAGTTTCTCCCATCATAAAAACTGTAAGAAGCAGAGGGGTGAGCCTCTGTCTCAAGCATGTTTCTGGTGGGATGGACCCAAAAGATGGATCTGGGGTTGTTCTGAAGTAATGCGGACTTTGCTCCGGTCTGTTGTGGTTAGGAGGGAGCTGAGGTGAAAGGTCAAGCTCTGGATTTACAGCTCTATCTAAGTCTGGAGCAGCTTGATGGTGCAGAGGTCAATTAAACTACAAAAGCTCAGACAATGGATAAATTTATATAAGCCAAAAAGAACTAGATAGATGAGAATAAAACAGGAACAAGTATCCATCCTTGAGCAACACCACAAGTCAGATTCTAAATCTGTGTAATGAAAACGAGACACATGTAGCCAGGTTTAAAAAAACAAAACAAATATCCTCACCACCTCGTTTAAAAAAAAAAAAACCTCTGTCCACACCGAACCGCATAAGTGCATTGTTAAGCACATGCATAGACATGCCACATCTGTAGGGGGCAGTAATTCCCCCTAATCCTGTCCACTCTGAGTAACTTTACATTCTAACACATCTCTGAGGGCATAAATGCTGTTTCTGAGTGTAAACGCAGGTAGACACAAGTGATGTCGGAGCATTTTTGTCGCGGAAAGTGACGTTGCGAAGCCTAAAAGTCTGGTTATTTCTGTCCACACGCAAACGCTTATAACGGAGAAAACGCAGATCGTCACTTTGGCCGGAGTTTTTAGAAAGTATCGTTTTTTTGGTGTCGTAAATCTGCGTTTTCGTGTGGATGACGGGCCAAACCGTAGAAAAATATCTCCGTTTTGTGAGGTACCGCGGCTACGTGTGGACAAGGCATCAGAATTACCCAGTAAATACTAATAGTTTTAAACGGTAATGTGTCCAAATCAAACCTTTTGCTTTCTGAATTTGAAGCTTCTCGACATTAACAGACCAAGTTTTGATTTTGGTGTCCATGTTTGCGCTTAAGGAGCCGGACTAATGAGCCCCTGAAACAAAGTCCCTGGACCTGCGGTGAGCCCTGGAGTCTTTTTGAAGAGGTCAGGATGGGATTGATCGAAATCCCTGCTCCATCCACCTTCCAACTCTCATCTTTGGTGTTGAGATATGGCTCATGGTTGTAGGACCGACATCCTGGACACAAGCGGCTGAAATGAGCTTCCTCCTTAGGGTGGCTGGTATCTGCCTCGATCAGGAGGGAGCTGGTTGAACAGCCGCCGCTCCTCCACATTAAAAGAAGCTCCAGATTGTTCCTGGCATTTTGCAAAAGAGCCAATCCAGGAGCGCCTTTTATTTTCCTTGGTGTCGATTGGCTGAACCCCAACAGTGAAGATAAGGAAGACCGTGGATGTTTTAGATTCCGCGATAAGACGGTTTCCACTGTGGGTATTGATGCGTAATATGGTATATATTTGTTGTGGAGCTTACACGTCGGTTTTCCCTGACATACGCGTTGCTTTTTTTAGCTACTTGCAGGCTTCATTCCTGGACTCCACAGATCAGTTTCCAGGAGCAACAGGTAATTTTTTCCATGGGTACTTTCCCGATGAGTTGCCAGAAAGTTCCAGTAAATAGTTGTAGAATTGGGCAAAGGAAAGTACAGAGGACCCCCAACTGTTTACAGATTTCTCTGTAGGAATATCTAGAATATTGGAAAGAAAATGCAGCTTGGGAAGATGAAAAACTTTGGAGCAATGCTACTCGCTACAGTGTTGTCTGCCATTAGGAAAGCAGCCAATCCAGGAGCTGCATTCTTTTTGCTTGGTTTCTGATTGGCTGTATCCCAAAGCGCTGGAGGTAAAAATCGGTTTCCATTAGTGCATATCCAGGTATATTAGGTGTTTGAACTATTAAAATAGGCAGTTAGAAGCGTTTTTAGAGAGGATCTCAGGTAATCATTGATTTCTCTGTAAATACTGGGGGGTCCACTGTATTCTGTGTATACTCTAGCATCCGTACAGAGAGGAGAGTGTTGCTGAGGAGAGGGATGACCCAGTTTCCATCCTGGGACCGTGGGAAATTGACAACAGATGAATGGATGTTTTTTTTAAACTTACAACAAAATTTTATGTCACAAGCGTCGCTTCAGTTTGTTCAGGAGGAATGAAAAAAGTGTTTTAATCCCCACATGAAATATAGGCGTGGGGCAAAGAAGACATCAGGCTCTGGAACGTCCGCACTTCCCAGGGAAGGGATAGCCACCATGCGGGCTTTTGTTTGACCCTTCCAGGCCCGCAGGTCCATCCGTCCGTCCTCCAGCGCTGCCGACTGGCTGCTGCCGCAAGAATAATGCTGAGCCATGGTGCTGCCTTGACAACCTGGAGAGAGGAGAGGCGGGGAGAGAGGAAGGGAGGGAGGGAGGTCTGTGTGGGTAGAGAGAGAGCAAATATAGAAGAGAGGGGGAGGCGGGTGATGGGAGTCATGTGGTGCTTTGAGAAACGGAAAACAAAAGAGCCAAACAGAAGACGTAATCAAGAAATGCTTCCTGGGATAAAGGAAAAAGATGCTTCTCAGCAGAAAGAGGCAGCAGATGCGACCTGTCTCACGGGGTCTCCAGAGCATTGCATCATGGGATCTGGCCCGCAGGAACGCTCACATTGCAGGATGGCATCACCCGATGTCAGGGATCGTCTGCCTGCAGGGAGAGGGAGGTAGAGCCAGAGCTGCAGATGATCGGGCCTGATATGCTGGGGCGGAGACGATCTCAGATCAATCGTGATCTCATCACGTGTCTGGTTCAGGGGGGAGAAAAATCCAACCTCACCTCAGCACAGAGACGGGAATCCTGACCAGGTCCTTCGAAGGACGGTGTCCTACAGCTTTTAGATCTGTCTCTGATTCAGATAATCAGGTCATGAGCAGGATGACATGCCGAGGAGGCAGTTCAGCTGTTGGGTTGAGGTATGATGGACCAGGGACAGATGTAAAGGTTGCAGAAATCTGCTCCTCAAAGACTGGACTCTGAGATCCACACTCTAGAAGGTCCAGAGTCCTGGATCACCTCTGATGGTCTCCTCTGTCCAGGTCAGCCCACATTTAGGTCAGAGGACGAAGATTTGTCGATTCGTCCAGATGTTTTGGACTATTAAGCTGCTGAAAGACCTGATGACGAATCATCTATTACCAGGCCCACAGCATCACTCACCCCCTCCCCTGTACTAGAAATCCCAGCTGTTTTTGTTTGTGATGGTTTGCTCAGTCTCCCAGTCAGTCAGCTGTAGGGGTGTAACGGTACATTTCTGTGTTCGCACTTTTCGGTACGGAACCTTTGGTACGGCACAGAGGAGTACAGAGTTTCCACATGGAACCATAACTATGTTGCACTTTAGCCAGAAACAGATGTAAACAGTCCAGCCTCCTGCTAGCAGAAGTTCTGACCAGAAAGCAGGAACTTTAATGTCCGCTTCCGTTGTTAAAGCCTTCTGTTTGGGAAAACTTCGGCTTCCCGGTGTTACAGAACAACACGACTTCATGCTAGCTGGTTACCAACTTCCGTTAGCGTAGGTTGCTATTAGCAACCACAGATGTTACTGAGCAGAAGGACCCAACTTAGCTGCCCTCGTTGGTGCCGTTCTCCTAATGTAGCAATAAAGTATAAGCAGACCACATCTGGCTGTAATAATGTGCGGCAAAAATGTTTCTTCCAGGAATTAGTCGGTGACATTTGCCTTGTTTTACAGCAGCTGGAAGCTGAATAGAAGAAGCTCCGCCCCCACCACTGTGTCCCACATAAATACTAAAATAAATGTATTTATCTGATATCATCTTTTGTTTTCACACAAACTAAAGTTTATAAAAGGCAAAATAAAAACAGATGAAACCAAGAGAAGCAGCGCTGCAGCTCCTCTGCAGCGCTGATTAAACCTGAAGACTAGCAGAGCGCTGTAGCCCCGCCCACCTCACCTGTATAACTCAGCTGGCTCAGGTAACAGCTTAACCCCAGATTAACTTGTTTACCACTGTTGACACAGACAGTAGGGCCGTCTGAATTATTCATTTCATATCCCAGATTGTCTCGACTTTGGCAGAAAAGATAAAGTATTGATGTTGCAGTTTTATAAAAAGAAAATATTTAACCTCTTATATGTTATTTTATATTTTATTTTATACATTATTATGTTTACAGCTTGTAAACGCACATCCACTCAAGGAGCAATGGCCGACAGAGAGCGAGTTTCGATTAAGCTGGAAAGCTTTTTACTAGAAGTGCAGCTCAAAGAATCCTCTAAAAACTCCTGGAAACAAGCAAAGCGCTCTGTTTTTGTTGTTCTCTACTCCTCCTGGTGTCAGAGAAGGTGTTCGCCCAAGGAACCAAACGGGCTAGGACCGCTCCTGGGCGTAGGCCATCTTTTTGACATCTCCCTCGAGGTTCCGTTGCCAGGTGTTTCTTGGATAGCATCTCTCATGTGACTCCAACCTGAAGGACAGCGACATGAATCCGATGTGCAGGGCAGGGACCTCCGGACGCAGATCCTGATCAAACCTGTTTCTGTCATCTGAATCATTATGTGTGAGCTAGGAAGCTAAACTGGTTAGCAAAATATTTAATTTCAAAGTAAATATTTAGCTCAGAGATAAATGTTTAGCTAATACGCAAATTCACTTGCCGATAAGCGGAGGTAGACTATCAAAACCTGGTGCATCACTGTTGCTGTACATTCAACGGTAAACGGCTGTGTTACCAGTTCATCCTTCGTTTTAAGCTGAAATGTTGGACATGCTGGGAAACAAATAAATACTAATAAGGAGGTGACATTAGCAACATTCGGTCTCGCCAGGAGTTTAAATAGAGGTTCTCCAGACCCAGCTGTTATTTTGGTAGTCCGCTTCCGCTTCCTGGCAAGTAAATTTGCATATTAGCATTAGTTCGAAGCTAAATATTTAGCTATCCACTTTAGCTTACTAGTTAGATATTTAGCTGAAAAGTTTGCAAACTAAATATTTAGTAAATTAATATGAGTGAAAAAAATGAATCCCAGTTTATTTCTCTTATGACAGGCTAAATATCCCAAATTATTGCTATTATTATAGTTCTCAGGGTCTGTTTTTCTCTTGATTTCATGACTTTTTTTTGCCTCCAAAGCAGATTGTTACAGTTCCTGATACAGGGGGCCTTTCTGTGGCGTACGAGGACAGAAAAGTGATGCACAGCGTCCAGGATGGCGATAAGATCTGGAAGAGGTGAGCTGCCTGAGCATATGTTGCAGAAGGGACCGGGCGTCTGCAGTGAGCCATGCAGAGAGGCCATATTTTCTGTCCCAGCTTACATATGGCTGCTGAGCAGCGCTGGCCTGACATTCTGCTGCACAAACAACAACTCAGACATGTTGGAAAATTGTTCATATCATTGTTTTATGAAGTGATTTGCCTTCTGGATCACAACTCACAGCAGCAGCCCTATGTTTCCAGCTGCATGCATGTTATCAGAATCTGTAAGCAACAAGGAATCTGACATTGGACTCGCTATATCTGTACGTTGTTAAGTAAATATATAGTTCAGGAAGATTTAACTGAATTAGTGCAAACGTACCTGGTATAGTTCTGGGCGCTCTGACCGTCAGTCCAGCAGCCGTATCCTCCTCTTCGTCAGCCAGGCCTTTGGAATCAGGTTTTCCATCTTCCTGGTGAAACATGACGGACATCTTTGGAAAAGATGAGCAGACGTTTTCAGATTAATGGTGCCATCATCACACAAGGTTGCTGATACTACCCCATACCATCACAGAGCCTGGCTGTGAGGACTGGTTGCTCCATTTCTGCCAACAGAGCTCTGGAATACCGTTTCCTCTGTGCGCACTAACCTCTGGACGAGATTAACACCACAGGTTTCTCTTCTGCACAGCCAGGTTTGGATTGTAGAGCTGTATAAAGGTGCTCCATGCTGTTCTATCAGCCGTTGATGACCAATGGTTCTGGATGCAGACACTTCTGAGGGACCAGAGATCATCTGTCCAGCTTGGCCTGTTCCCTGAAGCTCCTCCAGGTTCCTTGAATAGCTTTCATGAGGTTCAGGTAAACATCTTTGCTCGTCGGAATATAAAGATGGGCGGAACCTCCGTGACATCCCCCGTCGGTTTCTAAAGAGCTGAATTGAAGCCCACCGCCGCCATCTTGGTCGCGTCTCGTCATCGCCCTGAAAATACCCCAAAATGGGCAAAGAGGCGGACCTGAGAGTGGGGCTGTGAGGGTGGGGGCGGATGGTTGAAACCCATCAAACTCTAAGCCGATGTAGCTACGAGCTAACTGAGCTAACCTGGAGCTAACTGAAGCTAACGGAGGTTAGCGGTGGCTTTTAGCCAGAAAACAGCGACTCTGCTTCAATCATTTAGTCAAATAAAATCATCGAGTCTTGTTGGTCCATAACTTTCACTAAAACTGTGTGAATTTTATTTAAAACAAGTTTTAATAGTCAGTATGTGAAGTAAGGAAGAAATGTGATCATTTCAACCTATTTTTGACCAAGCAGCATTATATTAAATGCACAGCAAAAATATTATTTTACTTACCGAAACAAAAGGAGCAGACAAGAAGCCATCTTTGTCCAATAACAGCACGATTAACATCCGAACACGAATAAACATTGCGGACGCAACTGATGGTCAAGTTAAGAGAAACAAAATGGCCGAAGACCGTTAACGTGAGGCGGTAACGCAGAGCTAGCTGCTAGCTACCAGCACTAGCGCTGACGGCTCATCTGAGACCTGTCAATCAAAAGGACACGCCCCTTATTATTCATAATTTCAAGCTTAAAATGCCTCTAAACGGATGAGTTATTAAAAAAAAACTTCACCCCCCTCAGAGTTGTCATGACGATAAACTTGACCTATTAAACCTAAAATGGTTTTTTTGGAACCAGGCTGTAAACATGTTTATTTATTTCTGCTGTGAAGTTCAGATTTTTTTAAACATGGGAGTCAATGGGAACTTGCTCCTTTCTGCAGCCAGCCCCTAGTGGATGAGGGGGGGAACTGCAGTTTTTGTCACTTCCGGGTTGGCTTCACATTTAGCGGGCGGAGTTTGGCCCTTTTGTCAGACTGCTTCAGGACCAAATCAGGATTACCAATAGTGTCATCCAGCCGAGAAGTTTCCAGACCGTAAAGGTTATACTCTGGTGATAGTGAATCGTCCTGTAATCGGTGGGTTGCCGGTTTGAATCCATCATCCGTCTGTCTCAGTCGTTGTGTCCTTGGGCAAGACACCTCACTCACCTTGCCTGCTGGTGGTGGTCAGAGGCTCCGGTTGTCGCCTGTGGCCACCAGCCTTCGCCTGTACCTGTGGCTACAGTGTAGTAGCCAGCCTACATCAGCATATGGATGAATGAATGTAGTGTAAAGCGCTTTGCGGTGTTCTAACTGAAAAAGCTCTACATGAAAGCAGGCCATTTTCCAGAATTTCCTGGTTACTTTCCTCTAAGTTACACTCCACGTTTATTTCTCTGACCTATGGGTTACTTTCTTGCAACTTGCAAGCGGCATTCCTGGAATCTACGGATAACTTTCCAGGATCAGGTTATTTTTCCCGACCTAACAGGTTACGCTCTCGCTACCTACCGGGTACTTGCAGGGCCCCCAGAATATTCATGCGTTGGGTACATCCTGTTCTGGAGAAGAGAGGAGATATTTCGTACACATCGATTTACTCACCATCTTCATATCCAAGTTCTTCAGCAATGGATCGCCACACATTCTCCTTATAATCGTTGTCCTTGTAGTTTTTCTCTTTTTTATTAAAGAGACGGGGAGCTGGGACACAAAAAGGATCAGACGCTCAGCCATGGTGAAGAAAACATTGGTTACTTCAATGAAAGTGACACTTCAGTTCGCGACTCTCGGCTCTGATGACGCCATCACCACGCCTTCTCTGATTGGTCAAGTGTTTATCTGTCGGATATGAGTTTTAAAAAAAATCGACCTCAGTCCGAAAAAATAAAACTCGCAAAATCGCAGGATGGAATTTCATCTGTGGTGTGCACGTCCTCATTGACTTGACACTGATTCGAAAGAAAATACTGTAGTGCGAATTAATCGCACGAAAAAACCGGACCCGGTGTGCAAAGACCTTAAGATGGTTCCACTGTGCCTATTAATGCATGTGTCATGGTAGCTTACAACTTTCTTGGAACTTGCAAGCGGCACTCCTGGAATCTACTGATCTTTTTTTTTCAGGTTATTTATCCAGACCTAACTGGTTACCCTCTCAGAACCTACCAGGTACTTTCAGGGCCAGTTTCATGACCTCACTGGTACGCTCCTAGAGAGTCACATGGTAGTTCCAAGAAAGTACCCCAGTGGATTCTAGAGTGTAGTCGTAGAGCTGGGCAAAGGTAAGTGTCATTTGTGGATTTTTCTGTACAGCATATCTAATATATTGGGGGGGGCAGTTTGGGAATCTAAAATGCTACATGAGACGCTATTCAGCCAATCCAGTAGCACCATTTATTTCTGTAGGACATAAGGAAGACTGTAGATGTTAGCTTCTGTGGTGTTGCTGATATGGTTTCCATTAATGCATATTAAGGTATATTTGGTATTGGAACTGTTTAAATAGGCAGTTAGAAGCGTTTTCAGAGGGGGGGATCTTATGTACCGATGATTCCTGCTTCATGTGGTTCCATCAGCTGTTGATGAATGATGGTTCCTGATCCAGAACCGTCCGGTTCATCTCAGACTTGCTGACTCATCCTTTTCCCCCCCCTAGACTAAGATGGGTTGATTCTGGGACAGATGAGGATCTCAGGATGGACTCGCTGAATGATTTATTCCTGGCTGCTGTTTGAATGTTGTGATATGATGAGAGCGAAGCAGCTCTTCGCAGAATAACTGAACAAATGAAAATGTTGAGTGCTCCGTCTCATTGTGGGATCTGAGGTTCTGATTGCAGCAGCGATGTGGGAGGATGATGCACACTGATGTCCATGAACTTTCCCAAAAAACAAAACGCTCACGAATAACAAAGATGCATTACATAACTGTCCCACTCCAGCATCCCTGGCCTGAAAACTTCCTCTTCGGTTTCTGATGCGGAGAACATGAACGGAGAACGGACAAACATCAGAACAGAGTTCTCTCACCCTGCAGCCTCGTCAAAACAATCCTCTTTAAATAAAGGAGATCACATGATCCCAGCTAGAGACGCTTTAATAACAACCCTTTATTTTCTGTTTATAAACACCTACAGCATGCACCGTCATGCATTCATTGTAATTTTAATTTTAAAACATCTGATAAATAGTCGATGCATAAATGATTATCTTGTGAAAGTTTGTTGGACTTAGAGCTACTAGTCCCTGCAGGTCAGAGGTCCTCTCTTATTCTTCTGTTGTATAATTTGGTCCTGTCCTCCCCTCCCCCTCTCCTTCCTCCCATCCATCCCTCTCCCCCACATGCTCAGCTGGTGATGGATGGTACAGTAGCGACTCGGTGACACTCGGGAGCTTGTCACTGAGATTACGATGGTGTTTTGTCTCGATCTGAATCGCTGCGTTTTTTCTGGGCCTCTCAGGGGGCCAATTAAACTGATAACACCTCAGACTGAAAACTGCACATATGCCCGCTTGTTGGCACAAGAGAAGGAGGAAAAACTGAGAAAAAGATCACTGATGGTGCAGAGCCGGAGCGGATAAAATGCTGAGTGTTGGGGAAAGGTTTTCCATTATCGCTGACCAATCAAATGGCTTTAATATTCAGTTAGGTCAGACTTATTAGCATCCACAAACAAAGTCTATTCATCCATCCACCCCTCCATCTATTAGCATCTATTCATCTATTAGCATCTATTCATTCATTTTATATATATATATATATATATATAATAAATGTTATATTTACAAATATAATTTTGGTAACCTCAGCACAGACATAATTGTGTGTAAGACCTGGTAGAGATGAACACCAAACCCTGCAAGCCCGGCAGGTTCTGGTCGAACCATCAGGACTTAGAGCACTAAGGGAAGGTCAGAAGTTGTCATACGTAGCCTCTGACCAGATGAAATCGTATTTAACAGCCGGCTGAAGGAAACCAGAGGTCTCCAGTCTGGTTCCAGGCGGAGACGTCTTCGTGTTTTCATGTCAGCAGACTGGAAGCTCCAGCAGATAAGCTGCTGGTCGCCAGGTGTCGGTGGGTCATCAGATCTGGGTGGTATCAGTCGGCCTCCGCGTGGTGTCTACCTCTGTATCTCTGTGGAAGATAGACCGACGTTTCTGTTTGCATAAACTTAGCTTTGGCTTGGTTTGCAGGTGGTGTTTGACCTCAGAGAGATAGCTCCCAGATTACAGCTGAACTGCTTGTTCTTCAGGGACAACGGTCTGAGGAACAGAAAAAATGTTTCCAAGGTCAACCGGCTTTATCGGAATCCGTCTGCTGCTCGGATGTTAAACAGAAACGTGACCGAGGCGCAGAGACGGGACAAACCGATAGGCTAACAGGTGGTCCCCCGGGTTTACGGTAAGGAACAACGTGGTTCATCTTTAGATGGCTTGTTTATGAACGCTGCTGACAATGTGCAGATCCATCTGAGCCTCCTGGTGTTTAAGCTGCACAGCTAATAGGACTGTTCCATCTATCGTGCCTCATTATTTCCATTTGATTATAAAACGATTATTTTTGTTGCATATTTCTACCCCATTTAGGGTTTTTCTTCATCCCCATGGCTGCTTGAGTTTCCATTAATTGAAGCATCCAAACCAATTGATGTCCCGTCTTTTGTTCATGTTAAACCACAAGTAAACCAACACATGTCCAAAATATGTTTCTTAATCATATCAAGGTCATATTTTCAATGAAAGCTAAAGGAAATGTGTGTTTGCAATTTAAATATAATACAGGGTGACCCTATTTTGATTTCCATAAAAGAGGAAGCTTGGTCCTTAAACACATCAATCATTTTCTGTTTACTTAAAGAAAACTTTTGATTTTAACATATTTAAAGTATTCCTGCTCTATGTGGTTAAAAAGAAAAATTGAATAAACTTCAGATCAGCTTTTACAAGTCAACCATTACAGGAATGACTTTAAAATAGAAATATAAATAATTAATCTTCTATATTAGAAAATAAACCTGTAACAATAATAGCTCCCTTTTTAAGTCATACAGGACAGAAATTACACAAAAATCTGAAATTATTTTTTGAGTAAATAATTATTTTCTATTAAAAGTAATAGAAAATAAAAAGCAGAATTCTCCAAAAGACACATAAAGTTTTTACTCCAGTTTTTTTTTTTTCGCTGTCAATTTAATCCAGAACTGTAACTCTGCAGTGTTTTCATAGTTTCTGTGTCAGATTGACCAATGGGATGTTTGCCACCTGTCAAACACAGAAGCTAATCTACCAGCTATGAGTACGCTGCTCTCTGCCACATATTATGGGATGGAATGAAGGACATTTCCTTCCTGTTTCAGAATTAAAGGGCTGACGTCTGGTAAACATGGGCTGCAGCTCGGGGAGGACGCCCCGGACAGAACCGATAAAGTGGAACATGTTGCTGCTAACATGATAAACAACAACAGAGACGCTTCTTTCACAACTAAAGTCCTAAATATTTGCTGTATTTTATAAATGTAGCGCTGCATGGCTAAAAACACTGGCTGCAGCCATGATGTTCCCTCCGGTCCGTCCCCTAAAAATGTCCGTGCGACACGCCAGACTTTAATGTTTTTCTCCTTTAATTATAATTAAAAATGATTGATTTTTGAACACTTTTGAATCGTTGTCGATTTTGCAAGTTTCACATCGCAATTAATCGATTTACGGTGAATCGGCACACCCCTAACAGGTATCGTAAATCTGGAGATGCTTCTAATCAGGAACCAGTCGCAGCTTCACCTCAGCATGATCTGATTTTCCACACACCTCCCCCCCCCATGTTGGATTGTTGCAGTCATCTCCACAACCTGCACATTCTTTTCTGTTTAACTGTCAGTGCTCAGAAATCTTCATCCCTTGAATGTGCTTAAAAATGCAAAACGTGTTGAATTATTGATGCGTAAACCTGGATCCAATTATCTTTAGTGTTTCTTCAGGACCTGCTGGTGGACATCTGACCCCTCCATTATTGTTGAGGGGACAGTTTCAGAATTAGGATCAGTTGCTTCCAGAAGAGACGAGTGGAGGAAGAGGAGGGGTTCACCCTTCACTGGAACAACTTTAATCCAGTGATGTTTAGTTTTCCTTTGATCTGCAGGTCTGAAAATAAAAAGATCTGTTCGTTTTTAATGGTCATTAAATGCACCAACACTGAAAACTCCCAAATTTGTCTGTGAACACACCACCAGACAGCATGGTCTCCGTTAGGCGCCAAAAAACAGGAATAATCTAGGATATCCTTCGGGGTTTTATGGATGCAAACCTCCTATGGGTGCCGTTTGTAAAGTTACAGTCAGAAATGATCAACAACTTGAGTCATTTAGCCTGTTGTGAGAGAAAGTAAATGGGACTTCATTTTTTTGTCATATTTTTACCGTGTTATTCATTCATTTATAAATGTCACAGTTTACACCTAAATATTTATTTAGCAAGCTAAATATTTAGTTCAGAGCTAAACGTTTAGCTAATTTGCTAATTTACTAGCCGATAAGTGGAAGTGGACTATCAAAATAAAAGCTGGGTCTTGCTAACCTCTATATAAACTCCTGCTGCTGGTGCATCACTGTTGCTGTAAATCCGTCAGTAAACGTCCGTATTGCCGTTAAAGCGGCTCATCGTACGTTTTAAGCTTAACTGTTGGACATGTTGGGAGGAAAAGAAACAAGTCTCGCCTTCAGTTTAGAGGTTTGTAAGATCCAGCTTTTATTTTGGCAGTCCACTTCCGCTTATCAGCAAGTAAATGAGCATTTTAGCTCAAGGTTTAGCTCTGAACTAAATATTTAGTTTATATATTTTTACATTTACCTTACATCTTGCAAGTTTAATATTTAGCTTCCTAGCTAAATAATTAGTTAAGAAGTTAAATATTTATTTCGTCTGCTAACTTAATATTTAGCTTACTAACTTAAAATTAAGTTTGAAACTGTGACATTTATAAAGGATTAAGTAACATGGACACACATATGACCTAAAAAAAAGGATCTCCACTTTTTTTCTTTTATGACAATCTAAATAACCCAAATGAAGGCTGTTAACGTTTGACTGTGACTTTAAAAATGGCGCCCCGTTACCGCCGGCCTCTCTCCAGAAACCTTTTTATGGTCGCCATCTAATGAAACTTAGAGGCGTCCACCTCAGAGTTCATCAGCAGCTCCATCGTCACTGAAGATCAATGTTCCAGTGACTGTGGCAGCCAAGCCCAAACCATACCACCCCCACCACCGTGTAGACCAGATGAGTCACACTGATCCAGGTCCATCTTGGTCTTCCAGTGTCCTGCTAACCTCTTGTTTTATGTGACCAACTAATGGGTTGCAGCTTGCTGTGCAGCCTCCATGTTTCAACTCATGAAGTCCTCTTGTGGATCAAAGTTTCTGACCGCCTCCTGGAGGTAGGGCGGATTTAACTCCAACTGAGGGTGCATGAAGAAGGAATTTAAAGGGACAATCCTCCAAATCAACAAGGAGATGAAGGTGGCTGCAGGAGTGAAGATCTGCACCACCTGGAGATGCCTAGAAAGCAGGCTAGGATCTGCAGGGAGCATCCATCCACCCTTGCAGGGTCGTGGAGGGGCGGGGTCCTTCCTGGACAGGTCGCCAGTCTGATTGGACGATATTAATCTGCTCTTGTAGCCACAAAGCAAACAAAACATCAACAGTCAGAGTTTGTCACCTTTTTACTTTCTGTAACATAGAAAGTTATCTTATATCAGATCTTCTGTTCCTTCTGTGTTTCTGCTCTGTCTTCTCAAACCCCCAGACGGTCGTGGCAGATGGCCGCTCCTACTGAGCCTGGTTCTGATGGAGGTTTCTTCCTGTTAAAGGGGAGTTTTTCCTCTCCACCGTCGCTACATCCTTGCTCAGTACGAGGGATTGCTGAAGGATTGCTGTGGTTGGAAAGTCTGCATCAACTGGATGCAACTGTAAGTCAATGACTCGATGCAATCTGCTGGGATTCCTTAGATAGAAAACTAATTAAACCTTTAAACTGATTGAAACGATTTTATTGAAATGACTTTTCTTGTAAAGTGTGTTGAGATGAAACATCTGTTGTGAATCGGAGCTATAGAAATAAACTGAATTTAATTTAACTAACATGATACACAACAGCAAAGACGATTCTTTCCCAACTGAAGTGTAAAATATTTGTGTTTTTTTTAGGAAATGTCGCGCTGCATGGCTGAAACACTATAGCTGCAGCCATGATGTTTCCGCGGGTCCGTCCCCTAAAAATGCCCGTGCGGCACGCTGAACTTTTAGGTTTTTCTCATTTAATTATTATGAAAAATAATCTATTTTTTTAACGCTTTTGAATCTCTATCAATTTAGCAAGTAACGTAAATGGTGTCGGTATACAGCAGCAGTTAGCTCATGCACACTAGCCTGTTTAACGTCAGCTCCAATAACAGGTAAAACATAACAGCTTGTAAGAAAAGAGGTCGGTTGAATTTCTGCATCTTTTAATGAAACTGAACTATTGAAAGGAAGCGGGAGAGGCCCAGACCATGCTGGGTCATGCATTTTGTCCCCGTGTTTGCATCTGATTCAGAATGCACCAAACCAGGGGTCTGGGAACATAATTAGAGTCTGGAGCAGAGGGAGGGTCCTCTCCGGACACGGCTGTCTTCTATTGTTGGGAACGTTAAATGGGAAGCGGTGAGCCGAAGGCCGCAGCCGGTACAGATTAATCCCCCCCCCCGTGTCATTGTTCGGGCTCCATCTGCCCCACACAGAGCGGCAGGGGCAATTAAACCTGTTTGACACACTTCACAGTGGAGCGCCGGGATCCGCGCGTCCGGCACGAGCCATCTGGGAAGCAACGTAATCTGTGTGAAAGAGCAGCTTTCAATACAGCTCATTCACTCCTCCTCCTCCTCTGCTGTCCTCAGACGGACGGATGGACGGACAGCTCTTTTATTCCACAACGCGTCCTGAAGTAGGACAGACAGACTGGACCGGCTGCAATTACTGATGCTGGCAGATATTTTATTGATATTAGGCTATTAACAGGAGATTACCACATGTGTGTTTGGGTCTGGACCACGATCCTATTGTTCCCCCCCAACAATGCTCCAGTTTCTGCGCTTTGAGGAGAAAGACAAAGATGTTGATTTGGATTTTTCTGTAAAATGAGCTCAGTCTTTCAACAAATGATCCTTTAATGAGTGTCTTTTTTAATATCTTTGTCCGTTTCTGAAGCAGACGGAGGACTCGGCAGCTCCACTACCATATCCGCTTCATTTTACTTAAAGCAACACTATGTAGTTTTTAAACTTTCATAATATATGTCCTAGACCCTTGTGATGGTACATCGACTTACAATAGGTTGAATGACACGCATGCCATATTCTGACGGGGTCTGTATCGCTTTTACTGGCACTACATAACTTCGGGGTGCGGATAGTAACCTGTGCACAAAAAGAACTACAAAAATCGACTGCTGCTTTACGGCATACCTCACTCCCCCCCCCACTGGAGCCAAACAAGCGTTTGTTTGCTGGCTGCTACCGCGTAGGAGCTACATTCTTGCAAGAAAATAATACATGATTAAACAGACAAAGTCATATTTTAGGCTACCTAGCCTAATGACTACAGGCTGATAGCCTTATTTGTTTTTCTGGTGAAAGAATCTTGCCTCAGGCTATAATAAAAATCCATTTTTCAACTTTACAGATTCATCTATGGTAGCTTGATATTATAATATTGTCGATTATGGCTATCAGGCTACCTACCACAATAACCTGAATCGAATTAGCTTATCCATTATGTAAAACAGTAGCCAATTGGCTGCTATAATGACGCTGGCTTGTAAACGTGAGCTACACGTTCTTTTGGCGTTTGAAGAAAAAAAACAAGAAATTGTAAATATGTACGCCGGCGTAGAGCTGTCAGCCATATAATAAAAAAATTAGACCGTGATAGACATGATAGTTTATTGCAAAAACGTGTAAACAACTTGAAACTATCACGTTATAACATGATAGTTTATTGTAAAAACGTGAAAACAATGTGAAACTATCACATTATAACATGATAGTTTTTTGTAAAAACGTGAAAACAATGTGAAACTATCACATTATAACATGATAGTTTTTTGTAAAAACGTGAAAACAATGTGAAACTATCGCGTTATAACATGATAGTTTATTGTAAAAACGTGAAAACAATGTGAAACTATCACATTATAACATGATAGTTTATTGTAAAAACGTGAAAACAACTTGAAACTATCACGTTATAACATGATAGTTTATTGTAAAAACGTGAAAACAATGTGAAACTATCGCGTTATAACATGATAGTTTATTGTAAAAACGTGAAAACAATGTGAAACTATCACGTTATAACATGATAGTTTATTGTAAAAACGTGAAAACAATGTGAAACTATCACTTTATAACATGATAGTTTATTGTAAAAACGTGAAAACAATGTGAAACTATCACTTTATAACATGATAGTTTATTGTAAAAACGTGAAAACAACTTGAAACTATCACATTATAACATGATAGTTTATTGTAAAAACGTGAAAACAACTTGAAACTATCACATTATAACATGATAGTTTATTGTAAAAACGTGAAAACAATGTGAAACTATCACTTTATAACATGATAGTTTATTGTAAAAACGTGAAAACAATGTGAAACTATCACTTTATAACATGATAGTTTATTGTAAAAACGTGAAAACAATGTGAAACTATCACATTATAACATGATAGTTTATTGTAAAAACGTGAAAACAATGTGAAACTATCACATTATAACATGATAGTTTATTGTAAAAACGTGAAAACAATGTGAAACTATCACTTTATAACATGATAGTTTATTGTAAAAACGTGAAAACAATGTGAAACTATCACTTTATAACATGATAGTTTATTGTAAAAACGTGAAAACAACTTGAAACTATCACATTATAACATGATAGTTTATTGTAAAAACGTGAAAACAATGTGAAACTATCACATTATAACATGATAGTTTTTTGTAAAAACGTGAAAACAATGTGAAACTATCACTTTATAACATGATAGTTTATTGTAAAAACGTGAAAACAATGTGAAACTATCACTTTATAACATGATAGTTTATTGTAAAAACGTGAAAACAACTTGAAACTATCACATTATAACATGATAGTTTATTGTAAAAACGTGAAAACAATGTGAAACTATCACATTATAACATGATAGTTTTTTGTAAAAACGTGAAAACAACTTGAAACTATCGCGTTATAACATGATAGTTTATTGTAAAAACGTGAAAACAATGTGAAACTATCACTTTATAACATGATAGTTTATTGTAAAAACGTGAAAACAACTTGAAACTATCACTTTATAACATGATAGTTTATTGTAAAAACGTGAAAACAACTTGAAACTGTCACATTATAACATGATAGTTTATTGTAAAAACGTGAAAACAACTTGAAACTATCGCGTTATAACATGATAGTTTATTGTAAAAACGTGAAAACAATGTGAAACTATCACATTATAACATGATAGTTTATTGTAAAAACGTGAAAACAATGTGAAACTATCACTTTATAACATGATAGTTTATTGTAAAAACGTGAAAACAATGTGAAACTATCACTTTATAACATGATAGTTTATTGTAAAAACGTGAAAACAACTTGAAACTATCACATTATAACATGATAGTTTATTGTAAAAACGTGAAAACAACTTGAAACTATCACATTATAACATGATAGTTTATTGTAAAAACGTGAAAACAACTTGAAACTATCACGTTATAACATGATAGTTTTTGTAAAAACGTGAAAACAATGTGAAACTATCACTTTATAACATGATAGTTTATTGTAAAAACGTGAAAACAACTTGAAACTATCGCGTTATAACATGATAGTTTATTGTAAAAACGTGAAAACAATGTGAAACTATCACGTTATAACATGATAGTTTTTTGTAAAAACGTGAAAACAACTTGAAACTAACGCGTTATAACATGATACTTTATTGTAAAAACGTGAAAACAATGTGAAACTATCACGTTATAACATGATAGGTTATTGTAAAAATGTGAAAACAACTTGAAACTATCACGTTATAACATGATAGTTTATTGTAAAAACGTGAAAAAAACTTGAAACTATCACGTTATAACATGATCGTTTTTTGAAAAAACGTGAAAACAATGTGAAACTATCACGTTATAACATGATAGTTTATTGTAAAAATGTGAAAACAACTTGAAACTAATGCGTTATAACATGATAGTTTATTGTAAAAATGTGAAAAAAACTTGAAACTATCACGTTATAACATGATAGTTTATTGTAAAAATGTGAAAAAAACTTGAAACTATCACGTTATAACATGATCGTTTTTTGTAAAAACGTGAAAAAAACTTGAAACTATCACGTTATAACATGATAGTTTATTGTAAAAACGTGAAAACAACTTGAAACTAACGCGTTATAACATGATAGGTTATTGTAAAAACGTGAAAACAATGTGAAACTATCACGTTATAACATGATCGTTTTTTGTAAAAACGTGAAAACAATGTGAAACTATCACGTTATAACATGATAGTTTATTGTAAAAATGTGAAAAAAACTTGAAACTATCACGTTATAACATGATAGTTTATTGTAAAAATGTGAAAAAAACTTGAAACTATCACGTTATAACATGATCGTTTTTTGTAAAAACGTGAAAAAAACTTGAAACTATCACGTTATAACATGATCGTTTTTTGTAAAAACGTGAAAAAAACTTGAAACTATCACGTTATAACATGATCGTTTTTTGTAAAAACGTGAAAACAATGTGAAACTATCACGTTATAACATGATACTTTATTGTAAAAACGTGAAAACAATGTGAAACTATCACGTTATAACATGATAGTTTTTTTGTAAAAACGTGAAAACAACGTGAAACTCTCACGTTATAACATGATAGTTTTTTTGTAAAAACGTGAAAACAACGTGAAACTCTCACGTTATAACATGATAGTTTATTGTAAAAACGTGAAAACAACGTAAAACGATCACGTTATAACGTGTTATGGTCTAATGTCTTTATTATATGGCTGACAGCTCCACGCCGTCGTACATATAGCTGAAATATAGAAAATGTACCTGGGATGAAGACATTTCACACAAAGGCTGCCCAAGACATGAAAATCTGTAACGTTAGAGGGTGTCGCTTGTAAATGTGAATCCCCTGGTGTAACTATAACAGATTTTACGACAGTAGTAGAAAAAAATACCTTTTTCCCAACTGTAGGGGGACCCAGAGAGCAAAACTTGTCGCTTTAAAATCGACAAACGTCCCAGAGGCCTGCAGGTTTTATTTTTTTCTTCTGTATTCTGATTCACACAAAAACCTGCTTGTTTGTTAACCCCAAACATTTTTAAAAGCAGTGACGCAGCAGCACCATGCATGCAGATTTGTGGTCAAACTTGAAAGCACTGATCTGAATCAGAGATTTGTCCAGATCGGGATTTTTCTTCTTGTATTTGTCCTTGATGTTGATTCGAGTTATTAAAGGATACAGGAGTCCAGGTCCAATACTTAATCAATGTAATAAAGTCAATCCCTCAGAGTTGGGTTGTTTTGTGATTTTTGTCTCACACAAAATGTTTCAGATCATAAAACATTAACCTGAATCTGGGTTTCTGTAGCTCCAACATCATGAAGGATCAATAAAAGTTCAGATAAAGCGCCACAAAAACCACGAGTCATAGCTGTATTATATGTTTGTAGAGATGAACCGCCCCAGTCTTTGATGATTTTGGTATTTGCAGCAGCTAGCTTCTGTGCTAGCCTAGCATTAGGAGGCTCCTTTTCTGTTTTGATAGGACTTGTTGATAATCCAGCTGGTATCAATTCACAGTGTTCCGACCCACTCTTCACCCTAGCATTGTGTTACTTCAGTAAGGTTTGTAGACCTCTGAAGGTCCCAAACCAACAAGCTGGTTTTTATTTGTCATTTCTAAACCTAATGCTCTGACCTTGAGCTGAATCGGCTAGGACGTCCACTGCTGAGAGAGCTGCCAAAGTTGCTTTACAAGGATGACATAGAAAAGCCCTCAGAGAGTGCAGACCTCCACCAAGGCGCCCTAGTAACACCCTCTCCATATTGGGATTTATTTCTAACAATTTTAGATTTCCTGACTGTGAACATACCAGCTGGATTCACACTGATATCATTATTAGTTCAGTAGTTATTCATGAAAATCACTTTTTTGGTAAAGGACAGTTATTCGGATCACCCCTCAAATTATTTCTGGTCCCATTGTAGATTGTTTTCTGAAAATATCAACTAACAGACAGACAGACAGACAAAGAGACCCTGGAGAAAACATAGCCTCCTCTCTGCAGAACGATGGACTTCAAATAGTTTGGCGATGACCTGATAACACTTCCCAGATTGATAAGCAGCAACAGTTGCTTCACTAAGGTCACTGCTGATATTGTTCTGTCTTGAGCTTATATAAAAATACACATCTATGTTTTCTATAGGATGAAACTGCCAAGAAGATTTATGGGAAACCTTAATCAAACTTAATCTATGGTTATGATTTACAGGAGAACCACAGTTAATCGGAATCAACGTCAAATTTTCCCTGGAAAACCACAGTAAACCAAGATTCATTCCCAGATCCGTGATTTAATTTCTCTCTGGAAAACCGCAATTAAACTGGATCCATGGTTATGCTTTACTGGAAAACTAGTTAAACGGGATCCATGATGATCCATCAATGAGAATAGTTATAATTCCCTGGAAAACTGGGAGTCAAAAAAGGCTGGTCACCCTCCTCCGGAGCCCAATATGCGATGCGCATGCGCTAGGAGGCTGGTCTGCTTAGAGGCGGGACAAAATGGCGTTTTCCACTCTGAGTATGAACAAGGGGTGACAGGGCAACTTTTTAAAAAATACCACTGAGGCTAGAAACTGGATTTTGTGGCCAAATAATTGTTAATTCTGTATATACTCGTTTTAAAAGTCTTATGGTGACATTAAGATTGGGTAAAATGTATTTTACGGCGATGTTTTTGTGTTAAAAATACCCCCCGCCCCCCTTGTGTTCCTCGGAGGAGTGGTTCGGTCCGGCCGGTGTTTGACTCCGCCAGCCTCCGTCGCTCAGAGCCCGTCTTAAAAATGGAGCCGATGGGACGGAGGTTTGTGTGGAGGAGAAGGATGAGATTATTAGAATGAGGCGGAATTTTGATCAGGCATAGCGGGGCCTCCATGAAGAGCCCCGAGGTGTTAGCATGTCCGAGAAAACAGCCGCGGCCCGGAGCTCGCTCTTCGCTTTCTATTATCTATTTATTTTACTCTGAAGCAGGCATTCAGACGGACGACTTACACGTTTTTATATAGACTAATTTATACTTTAAACAGATTTTTTAAAAGTTATAATTATACATTTGTTTCGGGGTTGTTGGGTTTTTTCGCCCGCCTCGTTGAAAGCGATGTACAACACGGTGTGGCCGGCGGAGAAAGCCGGAGAGGACGGGGACTGGCGGGAGGTGATGATGCCCTACTCCACCGAGCTGATCTTCTACCTGGAGATGGACCAGCCGCCAGGTAGGCGGCCATAGGCGGGGAGGACACGCCGGAGATGCTGGTGTTGTTCGCTTTGGTTTTGTCCTACAGTCGCTTCCGAGTTGGAGCTTTTTAAAGGGATGTTTCACTCTTTTTTTCTCTCTCTCTCTCTCTCTGGAACATTCTCCAGGTGTTATGTGCTTTGTGTTTCAGATTCTGATTTTAATCTACTACGATTAGATATTATTTTTACCCAGCTTGTCATCTGTGAAGCCTTGACTCTATAGGTGGAAACAAATAATAAAAAATGATTTCATGAATATATTTTTTTTAAATGTTAGATGTTCTGAAGCTTCATTAAAGAATCTCTGATGTTTGTGGAGTAAAACAGGCCAGTTTGTGTCTAAAGGCTGTGGATTCTTTAAGAGTACCTGAACTTTAACTAATGGCATGCAGTGTTGTCTTTTTTTTATTTTATATTACGTAATCTAAGGTGGTGTAAGTGCCAAAGATGCTTTAAAGCATTAGTTTCACAAATGGTGATTAGAAATAATAATTGTGTTTAGTTCAGGACGGTCCAGAGTAGCTTCAATGATTGGATGTATTTCAGATTTGGAGCCAGATCCGTACCTCGACATCATCTTTGTCTGTTCAGCCACATATGACATAAATCTGTAGCCCAGCGTATCCAGTTCCCTTTGTTACAGCAACAAGCCGGTGTGTTGTTTGGCTTGCAGGCGAAGAAGGTTTCCTGGTAAAAAAATAAAATAAATCAAGGTTTCCTCACAGAAACTCTCTCTGATGTGCTTTTATGAGCTGGTTGCAGCTGTTTGTTTTAGGAAAATACGACTTTGTCGATTCTTTACGTGCAATCGGCTGAAATAGCTTTTCCCCCGTATTAGGATGTCATGTAAAAAGCGGAGCTGGAAGAAGTGGTGTTATTGGTTGGTTACAGAGTGTGTATGGTGTTTAACATCTCCTTTGAATCTGCAGGTTTTATTCCACGTTTCGGGGGGGGGGGGGTTATATCTGGATCTTTCTGGAAGCAGCTTTGCTCTGCAGCTTTAAAGAAGAGGAGGAGGAGAAGGAGGAGGAGGGGGGATTCAGAAGGACCGGGATACGGAGCAAAACCTGGAGGAATAAGACATTCCCGTCTCTTTCTCTCTCTCTCTCTCTCTCTCTGTAAGCCTGTGCAGAACCGTTTCACCAACTGTCACCCGGATTGGACCATTTTTCTCCTCCATTCATCCATTCATTCATTCTCCGGTCTTTGTGCCGGGGTCAGCCAACCCAGCCCCCCTCTCCCGTCCCGCTGAACGGATGGTGGTGAAGATACCGTCCGCTGTGCTGCATCCTCAATAACTGCTCTGTCTTCTCTGTGGCACATGCATAAATATATATATATATATATATATTATATATATGATATATAATGTCGAAGCGACGTCTGAGGCTGCAGATCAGTGTGATTCGACGTCTATCGGTGATGCCTGAGATGCAGATGCGGCAGCAGGAGGGAAGTTTGTGTCAGCAAGTAGGAGGAAAATGCCTGTGCTACGTTTCTCTGCAGCATGGATTCTTTTATTTTTATTTGTGCAGGATTGTTTCTCTTTTAACTTCAGCCTCTTTTGTCTGAGCGAAGGCTGCAGGAAGGGGGTGGGGTGGACTCACCGTTCCCTCTTTTACTGGTTCTGGTTGTTTGTTTTGATTTTTCATGGCACCTCGAGCCTCTTGCTTGTTCGTTAATCTGATCGCAGCAGTATTATCCTGGTTTTGCAGAAGCGGGGTCCCGCTGGTCGGGTCTGCGGAGGTGAAAACTGTGCCGGTCCTGATGCATGAGCTCATCGGAGCGCTTAGTTTGTCAGGTGCCTCCACTCACCTGACAGGTGATCTGCTAAGCTGACTGACTGTCAGCCATCATGTTTCTCTCTAAACTTGAGCCCTTTATGCAACAGGATCATGCATGAAAAGTGATGCTCATCAACCAGCTAATGTTCACAGAACGGTGATAAAACAACCTTTAGGTCTAAATATTATTATTAAAAACTGGATAACATTTAGTGTCGGACATAATCCGTGTAAAATTCATTCTTTCCATTTTAGATTGGCAAACATTAAATTGTGATTATTAGATTTATTTATTTTTTTCTGGATACAAAAAACGAAAGTTATTTTTGTGTCTGTTTTTAAAAAATAAAAAAAATTCTCGGATCCAAAATACAAAATAAAATAAATGAGGCACATAGTCGAATTTCATTTGAATATTTTAATAGCTCTGACATTTTTCGTGACTGTCAGATTCTGTGGCTCTAGGGGGCGCTGTGTGGCTGACTCCTCCTGAACGAACGCAGTGCCCGAACAAAAGAAGTAAATGTAGGATACCTGAAACAAAATGACCTATTCATCATAAAATAAATACATTTCTCCCCCTTTAACAATTGTTTAGTCTCCAGCTCTTCTGGTTTTTATATACATTTTTCCTTTTTGTAGCTGGGACTGTTTTTATATTTCAAGAGTAGAAACTCTGACGAACTCAACCGTAGACTTTACATGTAATCTTGCCGCAACTGACGCTGACGTTTGGGCGGTGTGAACGCACCATTAGGGTTGAACGGTGGCTACTACATTTGAATTTTGTGATTGGTGGAGAGCGGTACATCTTTACGTCACAGTCATGGTCTCACAGACACGCCCTGTGGGTTTGGGTATAAAACTATCAGACATACTGCCCCCCAGTGGCGAGTTTGGAGTTGGATTGCGTTTTCCAGGTTACCATTATTATCCCATTAGCACTTAGTTAGCATAGCTAACATACTGTTTTGAACGTTAGCCTATGTTAGCATCACCACTCAGAGACGGGACCCATCCTGTCTCTCTCTGTCTCAGCAGCGCCGGCCTCGGGCAGCGCTGACTCAGCGCCCCGAGCCAGCAGCTCGAATTGGCGGCTCGCGGCTTCTGGGCTCCATGAAGCCTCCCTCTATCTCCTCTATCTCTGGTGACGACGGAGGAGATCCGCTGGCTCAGGGCGCTGAGTCAGCGCTGCCCGAGGCCGGCGCCACTGAGGCAGAGGGAGACAGGAGGAGTCCGGTCTCTGGGTGGTGATGCTAACTTAGGCTAACGTTCAAAACAGATGAATGTTGATCAGATCGATCAGTCGCAAAACTGCCAACGTGGCTTTGGTCACTGTCCATGTTTCAGTGTCAGATAAAGCGAGCTGTCACTGTCCTCCTGAACACACCCCCACGTCCCCCCCTCTGCTCATCCTCCACACTTGGCCACGCCCCTCCGTGCCTCCTGGCACCGCCCACTTTGTGGAATTTTTCAAATGTTGTCTGGAGGCGGGGTTATGATTTTTCAGGGGGTTCAGTTACACTTTAAGTCTAAAGTTCATAAACGATAAAAATACGTGCAGCTTAACGTTTTTATGATGTTAGAAACTATTTTTTTTGATAATCGGCAAAATAAATATTTTATTGAACTGTCATTTAAGTGTTTAAGCTTTTAAAAACCAACAGACTTGGGTCAGATATGACTAATATTTATTATCATTCTGGGAGTTTAATATCGCTTTATCACTAATATTATCGTTCTGGGAGTTTAATATCGCTTTATCACTAATATTATCGTTCTGGGAGTTTAATATCGCTTTATCACTAATATTATCGTTCTGGGAGTTTAATATCGCTTTATCACTAATATTATCGTTCTGGGAGTTTAATACCGCTTTATCACTAATATTTAATATCGTTCTGGGAGTTTTAATACCGCTTTTATTACTAATTTTATCGTTCTGGGAGATAATATCGCTTTTATTACTGATACGATCATTCTGGGAGTTTAAAATGACTAATGTTTAAAAAAGTTCTGGGAGTTTTATTATTGCTTTGTTACTAATATCGTTCTGGGAGTTTAATATCGCTTTTATTGCTAATATTATAATTCTGGGAGTTTAATATCGCTTTTGTTACTAATGTTATCGTTCTGAGAGTTTAATATCGCTTTTATTAATATTATCGTTCTGGGAGTTTAATATTACTAATGTTTAATATCTTTCTTGGAGTTTAATATTGCTTTTATTACTAATATTATCATTCTAGGAGTTTAATACCACTTTTGTTACTAATATTTATTATCGTTCTGGGAGTTTAATATCGCTTTTATTAATATTATCGTTCTGGGAGTTTAATTTTACTAATGTTTAATATCTTTCTTGGAGTTTAATATTGCTTTTATTACTAATATTATCATTCTAGGAGTTTAATATCGCTTTTTTTACTAATATCTATTATCGTTCTGGGAGTTTAATATCTCTTTTGTTACTAATATTATCATTCTGGGAGTTTAATATTACTAATGTTTAATAAAGTTCTGGGAGTTTAATATCGCTTTTGTTACTAATATTATCGTTCTAGGATTTTAATATTACTAATGTTTAATAAAGTTCTGGGAGTTTTTATATAGCTTTTATTACTAATATCATTCTGGGAGTTTAATATTACTAATGTTAAATAAAGTTCTGGGAGTTTTAATATCGCTTTTATTACTAATATTATCGTTCTGGGAGTTTAATATCGCTTTATTAGTAATGTTTAATATCGTTCTGGGAGTTTAATATCGCTTTTGTTACTAATATTATCGTTCTAGGAGTTTAATATCGCTTTTGTTACTAATATTATCGTTCTAGGAGTTTAATATCGCTTTGATTACGAATATTATCGTTCTGGGAGTTTAATATCGCTTTTATTACAAATGTTTGTTATCGTTCTGGGAGTTTAATATCTCTTATTACTAATATTATTCTTCTGGGAGTTTAATATCGCTTGTGTTACTAATATTTATTATCGTTCTGGGAGTTTTAATATCGCTTTTATTACAAATGTTTATTATCGTTCTGGGAGTTTAATATCGCTTTTTTACTAATATTTATTATCGTTCTGGGAGTTTAATATCTCTTTTGTTACTAATATCATTCTGGGAGTTTAATATTACTAATGTTTAATAAAGTTCTGGGAGTTTAATATCGCTTTTGTTACTAATATTATCGTTCTAGGATTTTAATATTACTAATGTTTAATAAAGTTCTGGGAGTTTTTATATAGCTTTTATTACTAATATCATTCTGGGAGTTTAATATTACTAATGTTTAATAAAGTTCTGGGAGTTTTAATATCGCTTTTATTACTAATATTATCGTTCTGGGAGTTTAATATCGCTTTATTAGTAATGTTTAATATCGTTCTGGGAGTTTAATATCGCTTTTGTTACTAATATTATCGTTCTGGGAGTTTAATATCGCTTTTGTTACTAATATTATCGTTCTAGGAGTTTAATATCGCTTTGATTACGAATATTATCGTTCTGGGAGTTTAATATCGCTTTTATTACAAATGTTTATTATCGTTCTGGGAGTTTAATATCGCTTTTATTACAAATGTTTATTATCGTTCTGGGAGTTTAATATCTCTTATTACTAATATTATTCTTCTGGGAGTTTAATATCGCTTGTGTTACTAATATTTATTATCGTTCTGGGAGTTTTAATATCGCTTTTATCACAAATGTTTATTATCGTTCTGGGAGTTTAATATCGCTTTTATTACAAATGTTTATTATCGTTCTGGGAGTTTAATATCTCTTATTACTAATATTATTCTTCTGGGAGTTTAATATCGCTTGTGTTACTAATATTTATTATCGTTCTGGGAGTTTTAATATCGCTTTTATTACTAATATTTATTATCGTTCTGGGAGTTTAATATCGCTTTTATTACAAATGTTTATTATCGTTCTGGGAGTTTAATATCGCTTTTATTACAAATGTTTATTATCGTTCTGGGAGTTTAATATCTCTTATTACTAATATTATTCTTCTGGGAGTTTAATATCGCTTTTTTACTAATATTATCGTTCTGGGAGTTTAATATCTCTTATTACTATTATTCTTCTGGGAGTTTAATATCGCTTTTGTTACTAATATTATTGTTCTGGGAGTTTTTATATAGCTTTTATTACTAATATTATAATTCTTGGAGTTTAATATTACTAATGTTTAATAAAGTTCTGGGAGTTTTAATATCGCTTTTATTACTAATATTATCATTCTAGGAGTTTAATATTGCTTTATTAGTAATGTTTAATATCGTTCTGGGAGTTTAATATCGCTTTTGTTACTAATATTATCGTTCTGGGAGTTTCAATATCGCTTTGATTACGAATATTATCATTCTGGGAGTTTCAATATCGCTTTTATTATTCATATTATCGTTCTGGGAGTTTAATATTACTAATATTATCATTCTGGGAGTTTAATATTACTAACTTTTATTGTTCTGGGAGTTTAATATCGCTTTTATTACTCATAAATATTGTTCTGGGAGTTTAATATTACTTATGTTTAATATCGTTCTGGGAGTTTAATATCGCTTTTTTTACTCATATTATTGTTCTGGGAGTTTAATATCGCTTTTATTACTCATATTATCGTTCTGGGAGTTTAATATTACTAATGTTTAATAAAGTTCTGGGAGTTTAATATCTCTTTTATTACTAATATCATTCTGGGAGTTTAATATTACTAATGTTTATTGTTCTGGGAGTTTAATATCGCTTTTATTACTCATATTATCGTTCTGGGAGTTTAATATTACTAATGTTTAATAAAGTTCTGGGAGTTTTAATATCACTTTTATTGCTAATATTATCATTCTAGGAGTTTAAAATCGCTTTATTAGTAATGTTTAATATCGTTCTGGGAGTTTAATATCGCTTTTGTTACTAATATTATCATTCTGGGAGTTTAATATCGCTTTGATTACGAATATTATCATTCTGGGAGTTTAATATCGCTTTTATTATTCATATTATCGTTCTGGGAGTTTCAATATCGCTTTTATCACTAATATCATTCTGGGAGTTTAATATCTCTTTTATTACTAATATCATTCTGGGAGTTTAATATTACTATTTTTTTTTTCTGGGAGTTTAATATTGCTTTTATTACTCATATTATCGTTCTGGGAGTTTAATATTGCTAATGTTTAATATCGTTCTGGGAGTTTAATATTACTAATGTTTAATATCGTTCTGGGAGTTTAATATTGCTTTTATTACTCATATTATCGTTCTGGGAGTTTAATATTGCTTTTATTACTCATATTATCGTTCTGGGAGTTTAATATTACTAATGTTTAATATCGTTCTGGGAGTTTAATATTGCTTTTATTACTCATATTATCGTTCTGGGAGTTTAATATTACTAATGTTTAATATCGTTCTGGGAGTTTAATTTTGCTTTTATTACTTATATTATCGTTCTGGGAGTTTAATATTACTAATGTTTAATATCGTTCTGGGAGTTTAATATTGCTTTTATTACTCATATTATCATTCTAGGAGTTTAATATCGCTTTTTTTACTAATATCTATTATCGTTCTGGGAGTTTAATATCTCTTTTGTTACTAATATTATCATTCTGGGAGTTTAATATTACTAATGTTTAATAAAGTTCTGGGAGTTTAATATCGCTTTTGTTACTAATATTATCGTTCTAGGATTTTAATATTACTAATGTTTAATAAAGTTCTGGGAGTTTTTATATAGCTTTTATTACTAATATCATTCTGGGAGTTTAATATTACTAATGTTTATCGTTCTGGGAGTTTAATATCGCTTTATTAGTAATGTTTAATATCGTTCTGGGAGTTTAATATCGCTTTTGTTACTAATATTATCGTTCTGGGAGTTTAATATCGCTTTTGTTACTAATATTATCGTTCTAGGAGTTTAATATCGCTTTTGTTACTAATATTATCGTTCTAGGAGTTTAATATCGCTTTGATTACTAATATTATCGTTCTGGGAGTTTAATATCGCTTTATTAGTAATGTTTAATATCGTTCTGGGAGTTTAATATCGCTTTTGTTACTAATATTATCGTTCTGGGAGTTTAATATCGCTTTTGTTACTAGTATTATCGTTCTAGGAGTTTAATATCGCTTTGATTACGAATATTATCGTTCTGGGAGTTTAATATCGCTTTTATTACAAATGTTTATTATCGTTCTGGGAGTTTAATATCGCTTTTATTACAAATGTTTATTATCGTTCTGGGAGTTTAATATCTCTTATTACTAATATTATTCTTCTGGGAGTTTAATATCGCTTGTGTTACTAATATTTATTATCGTTCTGGGAGTTTTAATATCGCTTTTATCACAAATGTTTATTATCGTTCTGGGAGTTTAATATCGCTTTTATTACAAATGTTTATTATCGTTCTGGGAGTTTAATATCTCTTATTACTAATATTATTCTTCTGGGAGTTTAATATCGCTTGTGTTACTAATATTTATTATCGTTCTGGGAGTTTTAATATCGCTTTTATTACTAATATTTATTATCGTTCTGGGAGTTTAATATCGCTTTTATTACAAATGTTTATTATCGTTCTGGGAGTTTAATATCGCTTTTATTACAAATGTTTATTATCGTTCTGGGAGTTTAATATCTCTTATTACTATTATTCTTCTGGGAGTTTAATATCGCTTTTGTTACTAATATTATTGTTCTGGGAGTTTTTATATAGCTTTTATTACTAATATTATAATTCTTGGAGTTTAATATTACTAATGTTTAATAAAGTTCTGGGAGTTTTAATATCGCTTTTATTACTAATATTATCATTCTAGGAGTTTAATATTGCTTTATTAGTAATGTTTAATATCGTTTTGGGAGTTTAATATCGCTTTTGTTACTAATATTATCGTTCTGGGAGTTTCAATATCGCTTTGATTACGAATATTATCATTCTGGGAGTTTCAATATCGCTTTTATTATTCATATTATCGTTCTGGGAGTTTAATATTACTAATATTATCATTCTGGGAGTTTAATATTACTAACTTTTATTGTTCTGGGAGTTTAATATCGCTTTTATTACTCATAAATATTGTTCTGGGAGTTTAATATTACTTATGTTTAATATCGTTCTGGGAGTTTAATATCGCTTTTTTTACTCATATTATTGTTCTGGGAGTTTAATATCGCTTTTATTACTCATATTATCGTTCTGGGAGTTTAATATCACTTTTATTGCTAATATTATCATTCTAGGAGTTTAAAATCGCTTTATTAGTAATGTTTAATATCGTTCTGGGAGTTTAATATCGCTTTTGTTACTAATATTATCATTCTGGGAGTTTAATATCGCTTTGATTACGAATATTATCATTCTGGGAGTTTAATATCGCTTTTATTATTCATATTATTGTTCTGGGAGTTTCAATATCGCTTTTATCACTAATATCATTCTGGGAGTTTAATATCTCTTTTATTACTAATATCATTCTGGGAGTTTAATATTACTATTTTTTTTCTGGGAGTTTAATATTGCTTTTATTACTCATATTATCGTTCTGGGAGTTTAATATTGCTAATGTTTAATATCGTTCTGGGAGTTTAATATTACTAATGTTTAATATCGTTCTGGGAGTTTAATATCGCTTTTATTACTCATATTATCGTTCTGGGAGTTTAATATTGCTTTTATTACTCATATTATCGTTCTGGGAGTTTAATATTACTAATGTTTAATATCGTTCTGGGAGTTTAATATTGCTTTTATTACTCATATTATCGTTCTGGGAGTTTAATATTACTAATGTTTAATATCGTTCTGGGAGTTTAATATCGCTTTTGTTACCAATATTATCATTCTGGGAGTTTAATATCGATTTGATTACGAATATTATCGTTCTGGGAGTTTAATATTGCTTTTATTACTCATATTATCGTTCTGGGAGTTTAATATTGCTTTTATTACTAATATTATCGTTCTGGGAGTTTAATATTGCTTTTATTACTCATTATCGTTCTGGGAGTTTAATATTGCTTTTATTACTAATATTATCGTTCTGGGAGTTTAATATTGCTTTTATTACTCATATTATCGTTCTGGGAGTTTAATATTACTAATGTTTAATATCGTTCTGGGAGTTTAATATTGCTTTTATTACTCATATTATCGTTCTGGGAGTTTAATATTACTAATGTTTATTGTTCTGGGAGTTTAATATCGCTTTTATTACTCATATTATCGTTCTGGGAGTTTAATATTACTAATGTTTAATATCGTTCTGGGAGTTTCAATATCGCTTTGATTACGAATATTATCATTCTGGGAGTTTAATATCGCTTTTATTATTTATATTATCGTTCTGGGAGTTTAATATTGCTTTTATTACTAATATTATCGTTCTGGGAGTTTAATATTGCTTTTATTACTCATTATCGTTCTGGGAGTTTAATATTGCTTTTATTACTAATATTATCGTTCTGGGAGTTTAATATTGCTTTTATTACTCATATTATCGTTCTGGGAGTTTAATATTACTAATGTTTAATATCGTTCTGGGAGTTTAATATTGCTTTTATTACTCATATTATCGTTCTGGGAGTTTAATATTACTAATGTTTATTGTTCTGGGAGTTTAATATCGCTTTTATTACTCATATTATCGTTCTGGGAGTTTAATATTACTAATGTTTAATATCGTTCTGGGAGTTTAATATTACTAATTTTTATTGTTCTGGGAGTTTAATATCGCTTTTATTACTCATAAATATTGTTCTGGGAGTTTAATATTACTTATGTTTAATATCGTTCTGGGACTTTTAATATCTCTTTTATTACTAATATCATTCTGGGAGTTTAAAATTTCTAATGTTTATCGTTCTGGGAGTTTAATATTACTAATGTTTAATAAAGTTCTGGGAGTTTTAATATCTTTTCTCAGGCGAGGGGTGCAGGTCGCGCTCGTTGAGAGGTTTGCGTAGCTCCAGTTTTTGAACCTGAGAGGAAAACTACATACGCTCAGGAGGAGTCGGTAAAACGGCGCCACCTAGCGTCACAGAATCTGGTCGTTGTGGAAAATATCAGAGCAATTAAACATTAAAATAAAATTTGGTTATATGGCTTGTTTTTTTTTTTTTTTTTCAAAAGGACGAATGATGCTGAGATATGAACCTTTCTGCAAGAAATGAACATCTGAGCTCTGATTGGAGCAGAGGAGACGAGTCAGACCAATAGGGAGGAGAAATCCTCCCCGAGTGTTTGGTGTGACGACAGCCTGTCATCAGGATCGTAATCCCGGGATGAAGGCATTCCTGACCCGACCCGGAGGGACGGGGTCCGGTTCAGCTTCCACCTGTTGCTCTTCCACTCCTCCTCCTCCTCCTCCCATGCTGCCTCCTGATTGGCTGAGGGGGGCGGGCCTCTGTGCAGGGATTAGCCGGCCGTCTTTCAGGATCGGCGCCGCTCGCTCCTTCTCTCAGTCTGCCACAGAGCGGAGGAGGAGCTGATGGGCAGCATGCAGCTTGTGGAGAGGACGATGGAGGAGGACGGTAGGAGATCCAGAATCACTAAATGTAGTTCTGCTCCAGCTCCGGGTCCTTCTGGGCTAAAGGATCCCGACTCCCGAGCTTTTCCTACAACTTTCTGGACTCTCGAGTTTAAAGCTCGACGATCTGCAGCTTTAATGAGACGTGCGGAGCGGTTCTAGCTGTAGAACCCGGCTGACGCGCGCCGCCCGGTTCTGTCCCGTTGGGTTGGGACCGATTGTTCCTCTCGGGGTGACGGAGCGCTGCTCCTTTGTTTGCTGAGGGGAGAGGTGGGGGGTGGGAGCTGGATGCTGCGCCGACGGCCCCCTTTGTTCACCCCGGATCATTACACAGCGCTCCGGCTGGCTGGGGGGGGGCTTTGTTTGTTTTTGTTTTATTATGGGATGGATGCAGGACTCTGTTCTGGTTTCATCACAAATAAAAAATGTCTGTTTTAATGTTTTGGATCAGCTCAAAGTTAAAGCGTCCTTGCTCATTTTCCTTTTTTCCACATAAATGTTCTGTCACTTTTCAGATTCTTGCATTTTATTAAATATAGTTAACCTGCAGCTGTGTGTGTGAAGCACGTGTTCCTCAATGCAGGAAACTTTTAAGAGTTAGATCTGAGTGACGGCTCGGATCAGAAAAGCGATGCAGCTGCTGCAGGTTTCTACACGTTCAGCTTCCACTTTCAACCATTGTCTGCTGAGGAGACAAAATGTTCCCGAATCTGCAGCCAATCACAGGTCAGCGCTCCGACAGAGCTCTCGTTTGATCCAGACGCGCGTCTTTGTTTCCTCCGCTGCTCAACTTCGCTCTTTGTTCGCCTCCGATTCGGTCAGATTTTCTGCTTTCAGTCACAAATCAGAATCGGTTTTCCACCTGGCGGAGTCGGACAAAACGGGAGAATATTTGTTCACGTAGTAAAACTTTTATTTAAGCAGATAAAAACCTTTCAATGAGAAACGCAGCTGCTGTCATATAGGACGACAATAATAACCACACATTATATTTGTCAAACTGTTTTTCTATTTAAACTGCAGTTATTAGGGATGTGTATACATATCTTACGATATGAGTAAGAGTAAATGTTGGGATTTTGTTTAAAAAAACTGAATTTAACCGTAGTAAAACTGTCCCATCGTTCTAAACACTCCAACCTGTTTCATACTTTAACACATCCAGTTTTATTACTAGATCTAGTTGATCCACTGGAACAAAGAAGGTGAAAAAAGCCACAAAACTACCAGTTATAATTTTATATTTTACTACAAAAATTACTGTCATCATTAAAGGTTCCATTCAAATTCTAAAAAATAAAATAAATAATGCATTCCTTTTGAATATCCATACAATAGCGTGACATAATATATTGCGAAATATCTGCGTATCAATATTTTCTTATCATCCCTAGCACTTATTATTATTATTATTATTATTATTGTTATTATTGTTATTAAATTAGATTATCGTGCAAAAGTTCATTTATTTCAGTAATTCATCTTAAAAGGTAAAACTAATATTTTAGATAGACTCAATACATGCAAAGCGATATATTTTAACATATATTTTGTTATAATGTTGATGATTATGGTTTACAGTTGATGAAAACCTCAAATTCAAAATCTCAGACAATTAGAATATTCCATGAAATCAATAAAACAAGGATATTAAATAGCAAAATGTTGGACCTGCATATACTCAGTACTTGGTCTGGGCTCCTTTTGCATCAATGACTGCCTCAATGCGGCGTAGCATGGATGCTAGCAGCCTGTGGCGCTGCTCAGGTGTGATGGAAGACTTTCAGCTCTTCTGCATTGTTCCATCTCATGTGTCTCATCTTTCTCTTGGCAATGCTCCATAGATTCTCTATGGGGGTCAAAGGTCAGGCCAGTTTGCTGGCCCATCAAGCCCAGTAATCCCACGGTCATTGAAGCAGGTTCTGGTACTTGAGCCAGTGTGGGCAGGTACCAAGTCCTGCTGGAAAATGAAGTCAGCATCTCCATAAAGCTGGTCTGCAGAAGGAAGCATGAAGTTCTCCATCATGTCCTGGTAGATGGCGCCGTTGAGTCTGGACTTAATAAAGCTCAGTGGACCAACAGCAGCAGATGACATGGATCCCCACATCAACACTGTGGAAACCTCCACCATCTTGGATTGTGTTCCTCTCCATTCTTCCTCCAGACTTTGGGACCTTTGGTTTCTTTTTTCCTTTAGCCCAGGTAAGACGCTTCTGATGTTTGTTGTTCAGGAGCAGCTTGATAAGAGGAATAGGACATGTGAAGTCCATCAAACATGAAAAACAACTAAATGTGAATATTCAGATTCGAATATGACTATTAGTAGAAAATAAAAGGAACGTATCGATATCATATTGGAACAGATTGGATCGTGATAATTAGGGATGTTTATCGGTAAAACTCTGGTGATATATGTTTTGCGATACAGGGGAGACGATACGATATATTGCGATACTATGAGTAAGACTAGATATTGTGATTTTTTTTTATTTTTTTTTTTACTCAATTTAACAGTAGAAAAACTTTCCCATCATTCCAAACACTCCAACCTGTTTCATTACTAGATCTGGTTGATCCACTGGAACCAAGACGGTGAAAACAGCCACAAAACTAACAGTTATACTTTTATATTTTACTACCAATATTACTGGTTCATTTCAAATTCAAATATTGGGAAATAAAATATCGCGATAAATCGGCGTATCGATATTTTCTTGCAATCCCTAGTGATGATCAATTTTTAACTCTTCTTAATTTGAATCGGTCGCTAATCTGCCCCGCCGTCAACTTTACGTTTCAAAATTATTATGCTCAAAGAATAAATCAACACTTTATAGTTCGAATAAAATACCTTTCATGTTCTTACAATAAAAATATATTGTTCGGACAATATATTTTTATCGTAAGAACACTAAAACGTGAAAATTATATTGTAAGAACGTGATGGCATATATTTTACAAACAAAAAAACGTATATTGTTGGAACAAAGTTTTCACGTTATGATGTAGCTCTATTTTTTTTTTCCCCCTACGCTTTCCTCCTTATTGCTGGAGGAAATGCGACAAATGTTCGTTGGTGCTCGATTGTGACGAAAAAATTAGTAATTTTCCCAGTATCAAATATATCTAGATATTGATTATTTTGACAACCGTAATCTGGAGTTGGGAACCTGATGTGTCTGAGGACGGAGAATCCTAAAGGGTTGCAAATAAAATCAAAGCAGTTCAAGTTTGTTTGTTTTCTGCTCCTCCAATTAAAACGCGAGTGTGAATAAATGTTAAAAAAGAGAACAATGAACGGTTCCTGCAGAGCGTCCTCCATGAATGCTCTCCAGAACGGGTGTGCCAAAAAATATCGATTCACAGAAGAATCTAGATTCTCATTTGCAACAATTCAGAATCGATGTGAAATGTCCAAGAATCGATTTTATTAAATAAATAAAATCAGCTGGCTGTTCGCCTCCGTTTTTGTAACTAGGCTCTACGGGACGGTTCATGTCCAGCTTCTTTTCATGATTTTTTGACAATCATATAATCAGTTGCACAGTTTACAGTTATATTGCTGCTGTCATGAACATTTCAGAGCTTTTTGAAAGAAGCACTTTGTTTTCATAACTTCTAATTCTTTAAGTTACCGAGTCTGACTGAGAAATATGATGTTTTTTGTTGTTTTTTCATTTTTGTGGTGAACTGCAACTTTCCTGGGAAATGCATCTATTTTAAACCATTTTGTATTAAGTAGAAGAAGCACTTATATTTTTGTTACAACTTATTTCATATCTAGCTACTATTGAGTAGCAATTGAGAACCAGACAATGTTTTTGATAAAAGGCACTTCCCTGAGAATTTGACTTAATAAATGTCAAAAAGACACTTTAATGTCTCCCTTTTTTCATTCTGTATAGCAAAGCAGATGAGAGCAGATCTTGATCAGAAACCCGATTAGAAAACATCATGAATAAAATCGACTCGTTTTGAATCGAAAATTGTTTTGAATCAAAACGTGGCCTCAAGAATCGGAATCGAATTGAATCGTGAGACGGTAAAAGATTCCCACCCCTATTCTCCAGGTCAGGTTCGGAAAAATCCAGCCTGTTTCCAGAACCTGAACATCTGTCTCCCGGATGGAGCTAAAACCTGGATCGGATTCCCCTTCCGCTCCGGGTCTGGACTTTGCTCCCCTCTGCTCTTGGTCTGATTTAATAATCGGACCTCATTCCGAGGATTTATCAGAGGAGAGGAAGAATAGAAGGAAGGAAGCTCATGTTGACGGTTCTTCAGATGAGCCTCCGCTCCAGAACCGCTGACCCAGAAGGCCCGGCTGCCTCCTCTGTGGCGTGTCTCAGAGTTCTGCAGAGGTTCTGGTGACGAAACGGGGAGCGATCTAGAACCTGGAGTTATAATGCGCCTACTTAGATAATGGTGGCTGCGTTCTGATTGGTTGTTGGTGTCCGTGACCCCGCCCCTCGCTCTGACACGTTTGTCTTTAAGGTGGAGCGGAAATAGTGATGAATCTGTTTTGTGTTTAATTTTTTTTAATATTTCATAATTTCTCCTCCTCCTCTTCATCCTGCAGCTCTTCCTCCCAAGCCAGCGAAGCCCCAGCAGTCTTCATCACCCAGGGTCGGAGGCGGCGGCAACGGCGGCGGTGGCGATGACGGCGGGTCGGGAGGCTCTCTGCAGGAAGCGGAGTGGTACTGGGGGGACATTTCCAGGTAGCGCACGGCGAACGCTCACACGGTCTGGAACGTTGTTCTGGTCTCTGCTGGCTCTGGGAAACTTTTCTCTGCTGGTTTCACCACTGGGGGGCGCTGCTGCTTCCTCCTGGTCGCTATGGTAACCAGCTCGGCTCTCCATGTGGCGAAGGAACCAGGAGCTCCCTCTAGTGGCTGCCGCAGTACTGGGCAAAAGTTTTAGGCCATTACTCACATTCCTGTTTGGTTCTGGAGGAGCCCCCAGTGGATCCACCTGGGGGCTCCTCCAGAACCAGGGATGCATCATCCTTCAGGTGACCATCTACTGCCTGCTGATGAACACAGTACAGCCCATAATAACCAGAACATGCATTCATTAATGAAACTATTCATAAAATCCGTCTGTTTGTCATCCTGTGCTTTTTGGAGCTCATTGATCTGAAGTCCAACTGAGCCAGTTTCTTTTTATGATTAAATAGTTAAAAAAAAAAAAAATTTGAATGAAGAAATCTGAGAAAAAAATTTCATTTTGAAACAGAAAATTTAGCTTTTGGATTAAAACTTGAAGAATTTTCGTCAAATATTAAAAATTTCTGATATCGGCAGCAAAATCTGAAATGTCTGAAGTGGGTTTTAATCCAGATTAAACGAATCAAAAAACTCTTAATTGTTAAACAGCTTTATTACAGGTGAGAATAAATATTACATTTGTGGATGCATTAAAAAGTTTAGGTTGAAGAAACGGATTTGATGAAAAATATTAGCAGTTTAAAATCTGCTGAATCAGATATAAAATGTATTCAATACAGTTTAGTGTTTAAAGATCAACTTTAGTGCAAAAATAATTAGAAATTGTTTTTTTAGCTGATTAAAATAAAAGGCTGACACAAATATGTCTTCTTCATGCATCATTGCGTGAAGAAACTTTCTGCATCTTTCACGGTGGAGTTCGTACTTCGAATCGGTGATGTGTCGGTCGCGAACGAACCGGCTCTAAGAGCTAACTCTTGGAAGTGAACGATGAGAGACGGCTCGTCATTGGGGGCCGTTTTTTTTATTTTGGTACATTTGGTACACATCGTCTTGCATTAATTTTGGTAATAAATACGCTTTAAGCAACAGAAAATCTGAGGAGCATAAAGAGCCGGCTCTTTATGGTGAGCCAAGCCAAAAGAACTGGCTCTCCAAAAAGAGCTGGAATTCCCATCACTGGAATTCAGTAATGGCGGCGCTCGACTGAATATGAGGGGGAGAGGAGCGGGGCGGGCTTCCTGCAGCATAGGTCTGTGATGTCTATATATGGTATATCCTGCGCCAACTTGACGTCAAGTCGGCCAGAAATAAAAACAACGTATTTGAGTGCGCGTGGGCTGGTGGACGAACCCAGGGGTAAACATACGCTTCACTTTTAAATATCGGCTTCCCGGGGAGTGTATAATCGTTAGGCAATCATAACATACATTTTTTTTCTCATGGAAAAGTGAAAATTACAGGTCATGACTCCTTTTAATAATGATCCTAATAACTCCTGGTGACCTCAATAATCGCAAATTGGTTGCAAATGAAAATAATAAGTAAAATGAAGGAATTACAGGAGCAGATTTAGGCTTGGGACTACTTTTTACGACAAAGCGCCGCTGCGAGGCGCAAGGACATGAAAAATGGATGGATTGCGGTTTTCTTCAGACGAAGTTCCATCTTTCTGGTGAAATACTGCATTTTTTTTGTCTTCGTAGTCCTCTGGTGTAAAATGCGTCTCGCAAACCAGATATTTCTACATTTTCTCCACGGAGGTTGTCGGAGGAATTCCCAGGACGGAAAGGCGCCGTCTTCTTCGTTCCACGTTAGATGGAGTTCGATGAAACGTCAGGTTGCTGTTTGTCTTCACAACCCTTTGCTTACACAATAAGAACCATTTTGACTTATAACCAACTCGAACTACGGCAACAAAAACTCAGCGTAGCTCAGGTTTGTGTTTTATAGAAGTGTCTTCTGCTGGCGCTGCGTCGTGTCCTTCCGCCTCGCAGCGGCGCTTGGTCATAAAGTAGTCCCAAGTCCTAATTCTGCTCCTGTAATTCCTTCATGTTACTTACTGTTTTCCTTTGCAATCAATTTTTGATTATTGAGGTCACCAGGAGTTATTAGGATCATTATTGAGTCCTTTTCATGACTTTTGCACACAAAATGCTAACTGTTACCATTCACTTCCAGTGTTTATGCTAAGCTAAAGCCAGATCAGGAGAATTTTTCTCACTTATCTAACTCTGGAGGAAGATGGAGACCGACTACGTTACACTTTGGGATGGAGTATCCCTTTTTAATGCCTGCAGCCTGATTATGGTTGGCAGCAGCCTGGCTGCTCTGCCACTAGGGGGCGTAGCGGCATGTGAAACAGAGTGATGACTGAAGCAGCTCGTTGCCGTTTCAGGGAGGAGGTGAACGAGAAGCTCAGAGACACGCCCGACGGGACCTTCCTGGTGCGGGACGCCTCCACCAGGATGCAGGGCGACTACACGCTCACCCTGAGGTACCGCCGCCGTTCGGACCGGGTGGGGAAGCTCGCCACGGTGCCGCCGCCGTCCTCACCTTCTCTGGTTCTCTGGTTCTGTGTTCAGGAAGGGAGGCAACAACAAGCTGATCAAGATCTACCACCGAGACGGGAAGTACGGCTTCTCCGAGCCGCTGACCTTCTGCTCCGTGGTCCAGCTCATCGGCCACTACAGGCACCAGTCTCTGGCTCAGTACAACACCAAGCTGGACGTGAGGCTCGTGTACCCGGTGTCCCGCTTCCAGCAGGTGAGGCCACGCCCACGGACCCACAGAGGAGCACGCTGGGTAACAAACAGAAGGGTTCGTTCAGCTGCGTTTCTCTGGTTTCTGTCCGAACGGCAGCAGGTTGAAGGTCAGGAACTGGAAGGGTCCAGGTTCTCTGAGCCGGGCTTCCTGGTGCCTCAGCTGTAGTCAGCATGTTACCAGATTAGACGTATGAGAGAGGAGTAAAGTGAGACTGAGGGACCTCCTGACCTTCCTGCTGGGTAGATCCAGAACGTCTTCGGATATATAAACCTCGGTCTCCGTCTTTTTGTGATGAGGCCTGAAATGCCTGATTTTCCGTCAGCTTTGTGAAAAGTTTTTTATTTTTGAGTTTCCCTTGTTTTAAACTCTGCATTCTGAGCATCCATATACAAAATACAATGATGCAAGAAGAAACGATAAAAGTAGAGAGAAAAATGGTAAAAATGCCGTTAGCTGATTAAGACTCAGTGTCCTTTTTTTTTTTTCTCTCTCTCTGTCTTTTTTTTTGTCATTTTGACCAATTTGGTTAAAAAAAATAATTTTTAAATCACGTCGGTCTATTTTTACCCGTCAATTTCAAAAATTATAATAATGACATTCAATAGTATTTAATTTAAATTAATATATATTATATAATGTTTTTATATATATATATATATATATATATATATACACAAATGGCGACCCCCGACCTCTAGGTGGCGCTAGCGGGCGCACCAACGAAGCCGGCTGAGGTGATTTGGTGTTTTACGCACGCCGGTTAACCACCACTGTTTAATCAACAGCTCGACTGGCCATAATATATAATCGTATTTTATATTTTACTCGGGTAAATTTGCCTTTTGGCTGAAGTTTTATTTGCTAAATGGGTTTCTTTCTATTTAAATCACAAAATACGGCAGTGTAATAGTTAATTAACGCACAGCGGTAGTCTTAATTTTATTTTAGGAGGTCTTGAAAAGGTAATAAAATGAATTTTGACATATTCCCCGATGAGCCTTTCGATCCAGTAGATGTTTGACCCAGAGTTAGTTTCTCCAACGCCTCAGCATCCGGTCCTTCAGCTCCGCTGAGGTCTGGTGACGGGGCGTTCATGGACTCGGGGGTTCTGTAGGTGAAAAAGCTCAGACGCCTCTCGTCTGTCCTGGGCAGGATCAGCTGGTGAAGGAGGACAACATCGACGCTGTGGGGAAGAAGCTGCATGAATACCACAATCAGTACCAGGAGAAGAGCAAAGAGTACGACCGGCTCTACGACGAATACACAAAGACTTCCCAGGTAAGCCTTTCTCCAACCGCCACGTTGTATGTCCTAGTTCTGCCGGCCTCCTCTTCCTCCTTCTCCTGGTCTCCTAGGAGATCCAGATGAAGCGGACGGCCATCGAGGCCTTCAACGAAACCATCAAGATCTTCGAGGAGCAGTGCCGCACGCAGGAGCGCTGCAGCAAGGACTGCGAGGAGCGGCTGTGCTGTGAGAGCAGCGGCGACAAGGAGATGGAGCGGATCACGGTGAACTTCGAGAAGCTCAAGTCGCGGCTGGGGGAGATCCACGACAGCAAGGTGCGTCTGGAGCAGGACCTGAAGGATCAGGCCACGGACAACCGCGAGACGGACAAGAGGATGAACAGCCTGAAGCCCGACCTCATCCAGCTCCGCAAGATCCGGGACCAGCATCTGGTGTACGTAGACGGACGCTCAGCTTTACTATAACGCATCGTATTAAGACGTTTCTGTAACCAAGATCCAGAAGTTTAAAAAAGATGCGGAACGCTGAGCTGGTGTCCATGAAGTGAGGAGGGAGTCAGGGAAAGTGAGACCCTAACCCCCCCCGCCATGTCCACGCGGAGCCAGCTCGTTTCCTGCACCCCAAATCCTCACCGCCTCGTTCTTAGGAGAGAAAAAAGCACTTTCACCTGTAGGGGGCAGTGGTTCCACCTTTGGAATAATTTTCTCACTTCTACATAGAGCCGTAATTGGACAGTCGATGGGGCCAACACAGCTCTGAGGGCGTCCATGTTGTTTCGCACGCGGGATGTCGGAGCATTTTGTCGTAAATCTGAGCTTTTGCTTGGATGACTGGCCAAATCATAAAAAATAACTAAATATCTGTTTTATGAGATACCCGAGTAGGAGTGGACAAGGCCTTAATAACGCTCTCTGTTTGTGAGTGAATCTCTGCCCCGTCACGCCCCCACAAATCCTTTCTGCTCCACTTCTGACCAGCATTTTTACTACGATTCCCACTTTTAAGGCTGGGTACCTCTGTAGTACCGACCGAAAACATTCAACATTTTAATCTAATTGATCACTTAAAACTACAGTTTTCGGTGAAAATAAAGGACAAAACCGGAAGCTTTTTCTTTTTTTTTTAAAGGAATTCAATATAGATTCATGGAACATTAGTTTTGAACTCTACTATCACATTTACACGTGGCCCGTTTTTTAACCTTTTCGTCTTTTAGCCAGTTGCTAAGGCAAACTAATGGTGCGTTCACACCGGTCAGCGCGTCAAATCGTTTAAACGGACGAAAGTTGACGCTTTAAAATTAAAACCCAGCTGCTCACACACTGTAGTGGCGTAGGCGCATCACGTTGCCCTGACCGGGTTTGGCTAGCGTTAGCTAACATACTAAGAAAGTTAAAAGAAAATATGTAACTGCTTACCTGGCACTCCAATATCCTCCGATATTTTCCTCCAAATAAATCCGATCTCTTCCTGTCTTTGTAAAAAGACGAAGATGGGTCGTATGATTCACGAAAATTACAGACAGCGACGATTAGTTCATCCTCCATTTTGAACTAATGAAAAAAGTTCAGTTTTCCCAACTTCACATCAACGTGTCCGAGCAGCAGCTGCTCCGACGGTCCGTCAACGCGTCCGAGCAGCAGCTGCGTCGACGGTCCGTCAACGCGTCCGAGCAGCAGCAGCGTCGACGGTCCGTCAACGCGTCCGAGCAGCAGCTGCGTCGACGGTCCGTCAACGCGTCCGAGCAGCAGCTGCTCCGACGGTCCGTCAACGCGTCCGAGCAGCAGCTGCGTCGACGGTCCGTCAACGCGTCCGAGCAGCAGCTGCGTCGACGGTCCGTCAACGCGTCCGAGCAGCAGCTGCGTCGACGGTCCGTCAACGCGTCCGAGCAGCAGCTGCTCCGACGGTCCGTCAACGCGTCCGAGCAGCAGCTGCGTCGACGGTCCGTCAACGCGTCCGAGCAGCAGCTGCTCCGACGGTCCGTCAACGCGTCCGAGCAGCAGCTGCGTCGACGGTCCGTCAACGTGTCCGAGCAGCAGCTGCGTCGACGCGCGCCACTTTCTGCAGGGCAGCTTGATATGTAGGAACCATAGACTTGTATGTAATCTAGCTGCCCTGCTGCCTGGACGTGCTGACCGCTGTGAACGCACCGTTTTCTGAATGAACAATCTCGCCTAGGGCACCAAAAACACCTCTGGCTCCGCCCCTCATTGTACAGCAACATCTGCTTGGCAGGTATGGCAACACAAGTTCAGACACAGTAAATTATTTGGACGTCAAAGGTTTGGCCGCATTTCGTAACGTCTGTGATAAGAGTTGTGTCGCTAAATATGGAAATGCCAACAATTTAATAAAGGCCGTGTTCCACGTCTACAACCTTCCTCCTCCGCTGCATCTAAACCGTTTTTTACTTTGGTGATTCATATTTCCTACGCCAAAAGATTTTAATAGTTTGCACTTTCTCCTTGTACTGTTTTTGTTTTACACTGTTTATAAAAATACTGAAATGTTTTATTCTTGCTCTAAAAAGAAAGAAGTTTGATAAAATTACAGTTTACCGTTTGCACTAAAGATTTGCCGTGCTTTTGCTTAAACAAAAAATACAAAATAAACAAAAAATAAAGTACATTTTGTTTTGTTTTTTTCTGTTAAAATTTAATTTAAAACTATAGGTACTGGAAATAGAAATGTTAAAATATCTACAGAGAAAAATGTCGAGGTACCCAACCCTACCTACAGGCATACTTTATGTATGGCAAACGTTGTGGTGGATGGTGCTAGTCTCACTTTTCTCCACATAAATCTGTGTTTTATTGGTTTTGTTCAGTGACGATCACAGCTGGTTCTGACTTAAAAGGTTACAGAAGCGGTTCTAATAGGAGGGTTTATATGATCGGACCGGTTCTGGCTGTGTAATCAGACATTCTTCTTCTTCTCTTCACTATCAGCTGGCTCAATCATAAAGGAGTTCGTCAGAAACGAATCAACGACTGGCTCGGGATAAAGAACGAGACGGCTGACGAGTGAGTGTGTGTCTCCACCGTAAACTGGTTTATGGAAGCTCTGTGTGTCTCACCGTGTGTCTCTGTGGCTGCAGAGGCTGCTTCATCACCGAGGAGGAGGAGGAGGAGAACCTGCCTCACCACGACGAGAAGAACTGGTTCGTCGGAGATCTGAACCGAACGCAGGCGGAGGAGCTGCTGGTCGGGAAGCCGGACGGAGCCTTCCTGATCCGGGAGAGCAGCAAGAAGGGCTGCTACGCCTGCTCTGTGGTGTGAGTACGCCGGAAACGCCTGTCAGCACATCCGCTGTGCATCTAAAATAACTCAAATCCAATGTACAGATAAGTAAGTACACCCTTACTCCGAGCTGGGGGGGGGGGGGCAAAGACGGGAGAGAAGCTGGTTATAAGCAGGCAGGAACTTCTCCCAGCAGACCGCTAACTAGCGTTAGCATTGGAGAGGCTAACGACTAGCATACCCAGCCAATGCCCAAGGACATCTCTACTTTTCACTTTCTTTAAACGCTTCCAGGGAGCTTTAATGTCTAACCACATAGAGAAGGAACACTTTCCACGCGTTGAAAGTGTTCTTTCAGTTAGTAGAGTTTGGATGAAGTGTTTCCGGACTGGACCAAGTTTCCTCCCTAATCTATAACCGACTCAACATGACTTCCAGCAGAAATATTCTTAACATATGCGCTACTTTAACATCTAGTTTATGGTTTTGGTTATTAGCTGCTGCGGTAGCCTCTTTTTCTTTTACTTACTGCTGGAATGGCACTGTTGATCTTTTTATTGTGTGTTTTTACGCTTTTATATTTAATATTAATTCTAGGGCTGGGCGATTTTAGCCTCAAATCTATATCGCAATAGAATCGAAAGCATTGCGATATATTCTTTTCTTCATATATATATCAAAATGACTGTTGATGAACATTCTCACTCTCCAGATACATTGCTGCAGAACAACTTTTAAAAAAAAGTTTTGAATGCTGTTTAAAGAACATTTATTGTGCAAAATTGATTTTTTTTATTTATTTTTTTTTTTCGAATCTTTTTTCCCAAAAAATGCAAAACAAAAATTCTGACAACATAAAAGATGAAGATATTTTAAATAAATTAAAAGCTAAATGTTTTTTTTTAAACCCAAAATTCAAAAGTGTCCCCTTCCCTGGTTACTTATTTATAAATTTAATATCGCACTAAAATACATCCTGTACATATTTGAATTAAAAGATACTTCAAGTTCAACAGTTGTTTTTTTTTTTTTTTTTTTTCATTAAATGGAAAACAACACATTTTAAACTTGCAATAATATGTAGTGTAAAGACAAACACTGGACATCAGCATTTATCCTCCTTGATGACAGGTTGATGACATCATCAAAATGCGCAATCGCGGTAGACCGGTATAGTCAAAAATGTATGTAAATTCTACCTTTTTTATGTCACGTTGGATTCATGCTGTCAAAGCCAACGCATGTCGCTCATGGATTTGTATGTCGTCAATTTGTTTTTTTTATGCTAATCGTTAGCCTCTCCAATGCTAACGCTAGGGAGTGGTCTCCTTCTCAGTGCCGACTTAGAGCAGGGCGGTGCGGTAAAACGGTTTCTGTCAACACATTTTACAGATCAGCCATTAATCTTAAAATAAAAGAAATCATTATTTTTGTTAATATCTAACATTCTCTGGTACTATTTGAACATATCAGGTTATTTTTGATTCAAGGATTAATGTTTAAAATTGAACATGTCATTGGACATTTATAGAAGTGTTTAGGGAAAATTATATGGATATGGATTAAAAATCTTATTTTTTTGTTTTTTTTCATGCTAAATTTGATTTTGATAGAAATCTTTTTTTCTTTTTTTTTCTCCACTTTGTATTCTTAAAAAGAAATTACAAATAACAGAAAATATATTTTTAAATTATTATTTTTTTTCCCAATCATCCTTCTTGGAGTCTATCTGAATTCAGAGTCCAAATCAAAACTCTCTGTAAAACAAGATGGAAGGGCCCGGGCATCACTTTGACCTACGGAAACCCAAGAGAAGCATTGGTGATGGGGTTTGTTTCTCTTGTGTCCAAAAATGTCATCTTGATAAACAGAAATGTTTATCAGTTATTTAAATTAAAACTGCTGTAATGCCCAGTGTTGGTGCCGAGCCATCGGCTTCAGGATGGATGCAGTAATTTTGGCCCTCATACCGCACCGTAAATCTCAGATTCTACAGGCCTCAGTTAGCAGGTTAAAGGTCATGACTGGGCACTTGGAAAGAGACGAATAGAACAGGTGGCCTAGTCAAAGTCCAGATCTCAGTACTGAATAAGACTGAAGTCCTGTTCCACAGGTTCCTCTGGAACGGGGTCAGTTTTAAAGGCTGAAGGCCTGGAGTTGGAGCGGGGTGTTCTTTCTTTCTGTTTTCCCTCCTGACTGAAGCTCTGCTCGTTGTCCTCAGGGCGGACGGCGAGGTGAAGCACTGCGTCATCTACAGCACGCCGCGGGGCTTCGGCTTCGCCGAGCCCTACAACCTGTACGGCAGCCTGAAGGAGCTGGTCCTCCACTACCGCCAGACCTCCCTGGTGCAGCACAACGACTCGCTCAACGTGCGCCTCGCCCACCCCGTCCACGCCGTCTGCAGATGAACCCAGGCGGCGAGGGAGGGCGGGGCTTAGACACAACCAGGACCCGGACCGGCGACCTCGGAGTTCCCGATCTGTTTTCACTAAAAACAAAAAACTTCTTCGGAGGGCATTCTTCATCAAGACTGCTTGATTTGCACAAGGGAGTTTGAAATGTGAAGTTCTAAAAAAAAAAAAAGAGAGACAGAAGGGGGGGAGGAGTCAGTTAGTTTTCAGGTCCCGCCCTCCCCTACCCGCTGCTACCTGACGTCCTGCTCCGAAAACATTCCCCCTCGTTCTATGGTTCCTCCAGAGTCCGTCGGAGGAGATGTAGCATAACCAGGCTGCTGCTGCTGCTGCTGCTGCTGTGGGGGGAACCAGAGACCAAAGCTGGGCGACCATGTCTGAGAGGAGAGGAGACGCCCAACGTTTATAAAGCCTGACCTTCCAGGGAGGAGCTCTGAATGTAAACAACAAAAATCACGTTCAAGCACAATTCAGAAGTTTGGCAGATAAACATTTTTTTTCAGTTTTGGTCCCTTAAGCAGCTGGAAGTGTTAAAAAAAAAACTTTATTTAAAGAGTCGAGTTCAGACAGAGCTGCGCTGTTTAAAGCTGGAGTTATAAACTCGGGTTGATGTTTCTAAAAGCCTAGTTTATGTTTCTCCGTCGTTACGAAGCAATTCCCCTCCTGCACAGCAGGGGGCGCAGAGTTTTTCTTTTACCATTGCAGTGACGTCTCAGTTTATTTACTATAGCTAGTACACACACATCCACTGAAGGAGCAATGGTCGTCAGGGAGCGAGTTTAGATTGATTTGGAAAGCTTTTTACTAGAATCCTCTAAAAATGAAACAAACAAACAAACACAGCGTCTGTTTTGTTGTTCTCTACACATGCTGGTGTTTAAAATCACCAAAACACCAGATTAGATAAACTGGCTTTGCTCATAAAGCATCTAGTGGCCAAAAGCTGCATTGACGACTGATAACATCGACTATAGAGCGCAGCTCTGGTGAGATGATCTGATGTTGGGCTGACCAATCACAGGCTCAGAAAGCAAAAGGGTGTTCAGAGACGACGCCTGTTTTTTTTTGTTTTGTTTTTCTCAGAGTTTCTCTGATGGACCAACCAGATGGTGGCGGGTTCTAACCCCACCCTGACCCTGAAATGGTCCGAATTCGCTCGAAGCTAACGGGTGAAGGAGGTGGACGTACCTCCGGACGGATTTAGATTCGGAGCCACGCTGACATCTAGTGGCCCGAGTCAGAAACTGCGACAAAACGAAAAAGGACAATTATTACCGATGGTAACGTCTCACAAAACGTAGATATCTGTCTCTACGATCTGGTCCCCGTCGTCCAACGCGGAAAAAAGTTTTTTCGCCACCGAAAAACGAATCTTTCTAAAAACTCTTAAGAAAAGTTTTTGCGTGTAGGACAGAAATATCCGGAGTTTTTGGCTCCGCAACGTCACTTTTCCGCGACAAAAATGGCTCCGACATCTCATATGCGACCCGAGTTTCTGCTCAAACAACCTTTATTCCCTCAGAGACGTGTTTGCGTCATCGATTACTCTGAGTGGACAGGATTTGGGGGGGAACTACTGCCCCCTACAGGTGTGGCATGTCTATGAATGTGCTTAATAACGCACCGATGCGGTTAGCTGTGGACGGAGATTATTTTTTATCAACGAGGTGGTGAGAATATTCGTTTAAAAATAATTAATTAAAAAACCCCCGGCTACGTGTGATGATATATTAACGAATCTGGTTCTGCTGGTAAAAAAAAGAAAAGAAAAGAAAAAACCCAGAATAGTTCTGGGTTTGGTTGATGCTTTTCATGTCATCTTAACTAAAATGAAATTTAATTTCTTAAAACATTTCTAAAGAGATTTCAGAGTAAAAACGGACAGTTTGACGTCCAGCAGACGATAGCGGCTCGTCCTTTCCTTCCTGAACCTGAGGACCAATCAGCCGTGGCTCCTCCCCTCCTGGTCGGGTTTGAATCTGATTGGCTGGTTTCCAGGTCTGGCGATTCCTCTCCTCCGTCTGCAGTGATTCTACCGGATAATAAGCCAGAGGTGTGTGTGTGTGTGTGTCGGATCGGTCCGGAGCTGGAAGCCACCCATAGCAGAACTGTTTCCCCACCCCCACCCCCCACACTCCTTTTTTTCCCTTTCGGATCGAGATGTTGAGAACCAGGACGTCGGAGCGTCCGTGGTTCTGACCCAGACGGCGCCTCGTTGTTCGGACAGCGAGGTGAGGAAGAGGAGCTGAACTGAGATGTTTGTTAAATTCGGATCGACTTCCTGAAATATTCCAGATAGAGGAAGTGGTTGGATCGGATTGATCGGCCGGAAACCCCCAGCAGCACAAAAGAATCAAACCCGGTTCTGGTTCAGAACGGCGGAAACGCGCCGTGTTCTCGAATGTACGGAGACGGCGCCCTCTGCAGGTGCTACGGGGTAAAGACGGTTTCTCTCCCTCAGGTGTTTCCAGGTTGGGACTTAACCAGACACACAACGAAGAAAAGCAAATCAGGGTTTCCTCCGTTTTCATGTGATCCGCTGTTTGGTTCTGGACTCGCCACAGGTTTGTCGTTCGCATGGGGAACTACTTGAAGCTTCGCGTCGGCGCCACTGTTGAATGTGTTTTAATATGAGAATTTATTAAAGTTTTAAAGGAGAAGAAGAAGAGTTGGTTGGTGTTTACGCTGAGCAGAGTTTTATCACATATGAAGTACAGAGTGGCCTCCAGGCGGGCGGGCCGACGTTTCTCAGAGATCCGACGGGTTCTCACTTCATGCAGGGCTGGGATCAAGTTGCACACATTTTTTCCTGTGATGTCTGCATACATGGAGATGTCTTATCCTACAGATATAGATCTATATTTACAGTTTATATGAAGCTGGGAGGAGGAACAGTTTTAAAGCTCGATTTTTTTCATTTTTTATTTGTTGTTGTTTTTTCCTCTGAAACGTGAACCAAAGATTTTTAGTTTCTTACAGGATTTTATTTGCTTTAACCGCTCGGAAACGACCTTTTCACAGATGGGAATTCTGTTTTTTTGTTTTGTGACGTCGGAAAGGTGCGACATTATGTGACGGTTAGTGGCGATAAAAGACAAAAAAATCTAAGGAGTAAACTTCTGCCAAAAACGGTGATTTTTCAAATTAATTACGAAAATTTTTATAATTAAAGGTATACATTTTTAATATTTAAACGAAAATATGTTCTTTTATCTTAATCTAAAAATTTTCAAAAAAAAAAAGACGATTTAAAAAAAAATCATATATTCCAAATGAAAATGGCGGAAAGATTTAAGAGGCGCATCTGGATACGTTTAAAACTTCTGAACTTTTCTGCCTTTTTGTGAGTTTTCTCTCACAAATTCATGACTTTTAAACGGAGTTTCAAGAAAAAAAGTCTTTTTTTTCTGTCAGAAATCTACTCCTACCTGGTCATTATTTATTTATTTCCCCTCTTTAGCTACAAACGGCCCCGATGGCTCGTAAAGTCCTGATTTATTCACCTTCTAGACGTTTTTTTCTGTCTGAAGCGTTCAGTTTGTCTACGACGATTACAAAAAATCTGGTTTCTGTCTGTGGATTTAAGAATGAAACGACCAAAACTCGCAGATGTTTTGTTTTGTTTATGCATGCAGCTCTTTTTGTATTTGCACACGACGAGCGCAGCAGGAATCCGGTTGGACGCTTTTTGTTTTTTTTAGGGGGAAAATCGTCCTGCAGAAATCTCTACAACAACTTCTATAAGTTCAGGATGTTTGGAGACAATCTGGGTTTAGTGTTTTCCAGACGAGGGCAACAAGAATATAACAATTTTTTATTTATTTATGATTTTGATGATAATTTATTTGTATTTGAATGCATTTATGAATACATTTTTAGTATTTATTAGTTTCTTTCCCTGCACCCCCCTCCTTTTAAGCTGCTGGAATGCTGAATTTCTATTGCGAGATTAATAAAGTATCTATCTAATCTATCTATCTAATCTATCTATCTCTCTCTCTATCTATCTAATCTATCTATCTAATCTATCTATCTATCTATCTATCTAATTAATCTATCTTTCTCCACAGTCACTTTTTATCCATATTTTATAGACGGCATTGGATTTTCATAAAAATGATCTTTTTATTTTTTCTCTTTAAGAAACGCTGCCCTCTACTGTCTAATTTGTGCATAGCCTTGTAACATTCAGGCTATTTTCAGCGGAATTATTTCCGATAAATTAAAGATAACCCTGGTCATTTCTGAATAAAAGAACGGCTCATATGAAACCTTTTTTTTTTTTTTTTTTTTATGAAGCGTTATTAACTGGACTCAACGGTCCAGCAGGACTTACAGCTGAGGTTTCTGCCGGATGGATTTCCTGGCTCTCCGTCCCAGATTGCGATATTCCTCCTTCCGTGCGGCGTTCCGTGCATCCGGCGCCGCCGAGCGAAACGCTGATAGTCGGCAGGACAAAAACCAAATGGATTGTTTTATCAGGTTTACGTTTACCCGACTGTTTGGTTGAGGTTTCCACATTTTTGGAAAAACTCGACCTTTTTTGTTATTTTTTCCTGGAATACTTCCAGGGAAACGGACGTAGGTTCGGGAAGGTGTGGCGCTCTGTCTCCCGGTTTTTCCCAGGACTGTTAGAACGGCCGCTGTCTGTCGTTTTTTTCTTCTGCAGAGTTTTATTTGCAGCGAAGGTTTGAAGCGGTTCGATTCTCTCCGAGGAGTCGCGCCACCCAGCACAGCTTCTCAGATACTGATAAAAATGATCCAGCTCATTTTAAGAAGAAAAAAAAAGATTTTTAGGATTGTATATGACGCCCCGTCCCGTTCTTCTTCCCCCTTTTTACAGATCCAGCATGCATCTTTGGTACTTGACTGTTGTTTTTTTGTGTAAAAAAAGAAAAGTGTTTAAAAAAATGTCTTTGGGAGAAAAAAACAAACTGTTCTTTGTCTGTTTTTGGTGTTTTTCAGATCTGAATTGAATTATGAGCTAATTTAACTTTTGGTCTGTTTTCTGTCGGTGGTTTGATGCTAAAAACGACGCGGCGCCGAGAAAGACGACCGTTAAAGGGTCGAAACTGTTGTTTTCTCTTTTTATTCCGTCTCTGATGTTGACCCGATCCAATCGGATCTCTCTTTCTCGGCGCTCCGCTCTCCCATATATGCTTCGGGCTTTTTTCTCCACATTCGCTCACTTTACTTCCTCGTATCGGTTGCAGACGTTTGTTGGTTGTAAATTCTGAATTGGTTTGTACGAGCTGAACGTCGGTGACGCTCCACCATGTTGGATTCTGTTGCAGAATAAAGAAAATATTTTGATAAAACTCAAAAACGCCTGAGTGTCGGTGTGTTTATTCTCATTTACATTGGAGGACTGAAAGCTTCAGCTCCTCCTGTAAGAAGCACCATGAGGTGAGGGAAACCGACTTGTTCTTGTGATGGACTGGACCTGGAAGGTAACGAGTCCAGGAGTAAGACCAAATAAAAACGGCATCTGATGAAAACCCAAATTCAGTTTCTCAGAATGTTTAATGATTACATCAGACTGAAAAAGTCTTCATGATCTCCGCTGGTAGATTGTAGACGGAAGGGAAATATTTTGATTAATTTCACATTTTCCAGAAAAAAACTCAAATTATCTTATATTTGAGTTACAACTCAGAAATTTACTAAATAAATTTAACGAATCTCATTGGACTGGTATTTTGTCAGGAATATGATTTTAGCTTTTTTTTTTTCTTGCTAATGTTTGACTTTACAATGTCCAAAAATAGTTCAAATATTACAAATTTATTTTCTCACAAATTTGCGACTTTTTATAAGAAATTCCAAGTTTTTCTTGAAAATATGTGAAACTAAAACATTTCAAGGTTTTAAAACCTCCGTTTTTTTTCTAAAGATTTTTGAGTTTTCTTTCTTAAAGATTACAGTTTACCAAGTCAGAAAATATTTTTTGTTTAAATATAAAAAATGTATGCTTTAATTCATGGGAATTTTTCTTGCAAATTTATAACTTTCAGAGAATTTCTGGAGTTTTTTTACTATGTGAAATTAATCTAAACATTTCAGTTTTTTGCGGGGTGGAATTTCTTCCAAATGCATTTTTCTTCCATCTACAATGGCCCGAATACTTTGTTGTTCAAAAGTTCTGAACAACTTTTACTCCAAGTTCCCCCGACATGTTGGAGCTCATCACCTCCGCTTCATCCGCTCCGTGGGTCCTGGATGTCAATGCATCACATGGAGCTACGCTCACAATCGCTGTGTGCGCAAACGGTGCATAAAAACATGTAGACATGTAAAAGGAAAGAAGACTACTTGGACAAAGGGGAGATACGCCGTCTGGTAGCATGTAGGAGCAGCTCTTCTTTTAGTGAATTATGTACATTTATTGAAATAAATATTAACTGAAAGAGTTTATGAATCCAGTCTGTCTGCAGACTCTGGGCATAACTACCAACCTGTTCACATGATGCTCGGAAATGATTAAACACTTATACGGAGATTATATTCATGTCTGGACTGTGTGAACGTTGGTCTCCTTCCATCGTTTTGTCCTAGAGGTGAAAGAAGTCTTAACGTGTGTGACTGTGCGTGAGAGTGAAATCAATAAAGTTGGGAGTTTGAGTGATTGCCGTTTATTAATCCAGACTCTGTGCAGCACTCCTCTCCTCCAGACCTTGCTTACTGAAGGACTATTTCTCCCAGAGAGATCCCACATCATCATTCTGCCCTACAGAAAGCTTCATGTTGATGCGGCAGCATGGGAATGGAGGCCGTGGCGCCTCAGTGGACCCACAAACTGAGGCACACGGCTGGAAACCCCCACAGGGGCGCAGGCTCTCAAAACTCTGGACGTGTTTTTGATCTGCTCTCGTCTTTAAAACACACTTTGAATTAAAGCCGCAAGCAGCCTCGAACGGCGCTCACTCCAAGGCGCCACTTCGGACCGTGTCACGACCGTGGGACCCACGCACCGCCCCCTCAACGCCACCTCAACTCTTCCACTGAGCCTGCTGATCAAGTCTGCATGACGAGGTGTTCAAAGGGCAAAAAAATGGCAGCTTTGGACCAAAATGGCCGACGACGAGGTGTTCAAAAGGCAAAACATGGACGACTTCCTGTGGGTTATGGACCCTGGCTTCAAAAGACGTCTTCATAAACTGTATATATACTGATATTCACAATCCTAGTTGAATGCATTGATTGAGGGGGATAGTTTGAATGATTCTAGGGGGCGCTGTGCAGGAATTAGGCCACACCCACCAAATATTCGCATACATATGTGTTAGGGGTTGGACGAATGTCCAGGTTGTTGAATTTGGTGCAGATCAGATGATGTATGTGGAAATTAGAGGCAAACGTATTTCCATGGCGTGATGCCATGCTTCGCCATGCAGCTAGAGCCACACCCTCTTTCAGACACAAGAAGTGACACCATTTTGTTTTCAGTCACTGACTACAGCCAGATGTTGATTAGGTAAAAGGAGGAAAATATGGATTTTTCAAAGTAAAAAATTGCACTTCCTGTTCTCAGGGGGCGGGGCTTAGGTCGCATGAGCAAATTACCCTATGAATGTGTTAAGTGGTGGTATGTAATTGGAACCAGGAAGTTTGTTACAGCTGTGACCTTGTATGTGGAAGTTATTCACCGTGTCCTTACATGGCGAGAAGCCTGACTTTGAGGCTTAGCCACGCCCACATGCTTTGATGCAGCAAAATTATTTTTGATAACTTTTGATCCCCAATGTCTTAAGTCTGTCCTCGCTCGTTTTGAAGTGAAAAGCTGTAGGAGGAGTTCGTTCAAATACGACGTTTTTACATGGGACCAAAAAGGTTGGGCTGGATTCAAAATGGCCGACTTTCTGCGGGGTTTGGGGCGGCGACGTTTTAACGCAATTTGGTAGATCTTGGGAAGTTCTGGTTGTGTGGCTCTACGATGAAATAAGGTCAATGGGGAGGGGGGGGTTTGAAACATTGCAGGTGGCGCTACTGAGCCCTTTCTGTTTGGACTTTTTTGAAACCTTTAAAATACGTAAATTTCACGCACACCCGACGCATCCGCCAAACATTTTTTAGTATTTTTTAAATGTATTGTATTATTTTAAGAACGATTTTCAAGAAAATATTCAATTGTTCCATTGGCAGATTATTTTAGCTTATTACAAGCAAAAATATCTTGTATATTTCTTGCTTTATTGCACTGGAAAAGAGGCGACTCCAGAAACAAGTAAAAAATAAATGATACAAGATATTTTTGCTTGTAATAAGCTAAAAAAATCTGCCAATGGAACAATTGAATATTTTCTTGAAAATCGTTCTTAAAATAAGACAATACATTTAAAAAATACAAAAAAAATGTCCACAAACAAGGGATTTTTACTTTCTTGAAAATCGTTTTTTGCAGTGTGACACAAAGTGGGGGGAAGAAAATCCCCTATTCATATTTATAACGTACAATAAAATCGATAGGATGTGTTCATTTCACTGGCATGTGTGATGACTGCACACACAGGAAAAAAAATATGCATACCTACCGTTCTGCCTACATTCACTCATGCATATGCATATGGTTTCATATTTTGAGAGTCCGATTTCCATCAGAAGCCATGTTTAAAATCTACATTTGTCATGAGTATAAACACGTTTAGGCTCAACTGTAGATTTATATGTATTCAGTTCAGTTTATTTCTGTAGCGCCGATTCAAAACACTTCATCTCAAGTCGCTTCACAAGAAAAGTCATTTCAGTTCGATCACGCGTACGTTCCAATCAGCTTAAAAGTTTTCTATTTAGGGAAAAACCCGGCAGATTTCATCGAGTCATTGACTTGCAGCATTCACATACATACAAACATACAAACAGAAATCCATATGCATTTGTCAAACTAAAAGAGTGACAAAAAAGAAAAGCAGAAACAAGATATTTTTAGGGGATTTATAAAGCAATCATTTTAGAAGAGAGTCCTGATACTGCACTGCTGTCAGTAAGTAGCGACAAATACCCCATAGAAACCCATTATGGATGTTCTGCACACGACCATCAGAGGTTTGGAGCCGCGCACAGATCAATGAAACACTTTTAGCTGCATGATTAAGGGCGACGTTGGAGGCAAGGACTCGGTGATGGAAAGCTCCGGATAGCAGCGCGGCGGGGCCGATCACGGTCTGCAGCTCGGGGCCTCGTTCCTGAAACCGTCGCCAACACAACACACTTCAGTCCAAGAGTCCCTCAGAGACAGGAAAATCCAACAATATGAAGAACGAGGAAGTCCTGAAGTCAAATGTTATTAAAAAAATAAAAAAGGAGCCTTACTGTCGAGGATTAAAGGTTGAATATGGAACAATTTAATAAAGAGCTATATTTTTTAAAAAGTAATACTTCCACGGGGCATTTATAGGGGTGCAGAATGAAAGTACACCATTCCCTTACAAAATTATATTTGAATTAAAATAAACTAAAATAAATTTTGACGGGCATGACGTTTGCATTATATTTACTTCTACCAGCCAATAGCGGGGGTAATTGCGGGTTGCCTGATAGAATAAATAGTCTGTTCGGTACAGCGAGGCACTGGGGGCGGCGGTTAACCATATCTCCTAGCTAGCGTAACCTTAGCTCCTACCGGTGCTAGCTAGCGCAACCGTAGCTCCGACCGGTGCTAGCTAGCGTAACCGTATCTCCTACCGGTGCTAGCTAGCGTAACCGTATCTCCTACCGGTGCTAGGTAGCGTAACCGTAGCTCCGAGCGGTGCTAGCTAGCGTAACCGGATCTCCGACCGGTGCTAGCTAGCGTAACCGTAGCTCCGACCGGTGCTAGCCAGCGTAACCGTAGCTCCGACCGGTGCTAGCTAGCGTAACCGTATCTCCTACCGATGCTAGCTAGCGTAACCGTAGCTCCGACCAGTGCTAGCTAACGTAACCGTATCTCCGACCGGTGATAGCTAGCGTAACCGTAGCTCCGACCGTTGCTAGCTAGCGTAACCGTATCTCCGACCAGTGCTAGCTAGCGTAACCGTATCTCCGACCGGTGCTAGCTAGCGTAACCGTATCTCCGACCGGTGATAGCTAGCGTTACCGTAGCTCCGACCGGTGCTAGCTAGCGTAACTGTATCTCCTATCGGTGCTAGCTAGCGTAACCGTATCTCCTATCGGTGCTAGCCAGCGTAACCGTATCTCCTATCGGTGCTAGCTAGCGTAACCGTATCTCCTATCGGTGCTAGCCAGCGTAACCGTATCTCCTATCGGTGCTAGCTAGCGTAACCTTATCTCCTATCGGTGCTAGCCAGCGTAACCGTATCTCCTATCGGTGCTAGCTAGCGTAACTGTATCTCCTATCGGTGCTAACCAGCGTAACCGTATCTCCTATCGGTGCTAGCTAGCGTAACCGTATCTCCGACCGGTGCTAGCCAGCGTAACCGTATCTCCGACCGGTGCTAGCTAGCGTAACCGTAGCTCCGACCGGTGCTAGCTAGCATAACCGTATCTCCGACCGGTGCTAGCTAGCGTAACCGTATCTCCGACCGGTGCTAGCTAGCGTAACCGTAGCTCCGACCGAGGGGTAAGTGTACCTTTGGGGTGAGGGGGTGCTTGTGTGATCGTAAGATCCAGAGACAGCGTGGGTCGCACAGAATAATAAAACCCAGCGCACCTGACAAACAGCGCTTGTAGTATGTATGTATTGATTTATTTATTAAATAACTAATATGAAGACTTCCAGTTGAATATATGCAAACCAAAGATAATCTAGCGTCAGTAAGCTAAGTAAAAAGAATGAATGATAGCAGGCTAGCGATAGCAAGCCAAAGTAGGACTGTCAGAAATAGATAATGGATAGAAAAGCTAACGTTAAATACTGTTGTAATACTGTAATACTGATGTAAAATAATCAGTTGAAATGAGTCCTTACCCTGTACGATTCGTCACTGGACATGGTGCCGGCTGGTCACGTCACGTATCGGCAGCGAACCTGGCATCACAACAGCTGGAAACCTCGTTCTGTTATTGCAACTACCACCTGCGCTCACTAGATGTCGCTATGGTGTTCGGGTTCCATATTCAACCTTTAAGTGTTTAAATAGTTGGTGAAAAATCCTGGAAATACTCCTTTAGGTTAGTCAGAGTCAGGAGTAGACTTACCTTCAATGAGCATCAGGTTTATGGGAATCTGGAAACAGAAACTTATTTCTGTACTTATCCAAATTTCCAACTGAAGGATAAAGGTTCATTCCGTAAAAAAAAAAAAAAAAAAAAAAAATCTGATTCTCTGCACATCTCCATCACCGATCTCTGCGTACGTCTGAAGCAGCTTTTTTCATTCAGATTCAAACTGGTTCGTTCAAGCTACAGGATCTTCCACGGACTCTCTCCGCCACCACTGTATGAATTTGTAAAATTCAAATCTAGTACAAGTGGTAAAACAACAAGAGCCGGTACTAGAGGTGATTGTGCGGTACCTTTTAGACGGACGGTGTTCAGTCACCGGGTACTACCAGTTAAAGCAACAGTACGCTAGCAGATATTCGAGACTCTGACACTTTTATGGGTTTTAAAATAAAACTTAAATGTTGGCTAAAGAGGAACCAGTCATGTGACAATTGTTTCTTTCCTTTGTCTCAACTATCAAGTTGCGTTGACAATTTCTAATGTGTTTTATTTCTATTCCTTTTGTTTTTTTCTTGTTGACTGATTTATAATTTAGTTTGATGTTTGATTTCCATGTTGTGTGGATGATATTTTTTCATTAGTCCTTTACTGTTGTGTTTTTCTTGATCTGCTAGTGACTACAGATGAAAATTAGCCATATGCTACATCTGGCATGTTTACATTGTCAGGATCATTAATGTGCATCGTCCTTTTAAATAAAGAAATAACAAATAACAGACGCCAGGAGGCCTAACACAGAGCTTCGCATCGTGGCAGTTCTCCTGCACCAGAAGCTCATTACCTTCCTGTGGATGAACCTGCACTGATCACAGAGAAACATCGTCTGGTTTGAGTGTCAGTAAGACTTATTATTTCTGCTGCATCAGCGGGAGATATTAGTAGAAACGGCGTTTGAAAAGAGGAATTATTTTAATCTGGAGATGTGGAACTGGCTGCTTATGCAACCCTGCTGATCTATTCACCGTCATATCTGAGATCAGAGCCAACAGATCCAGGAGGGAAATCCAGACATCTTTTTCCCAGTAACACCGTCCAACACCTGCAGGATCCTCATCCATGCCCACTCCAAAAAGGGAAGAATAGTGCGTCCAGAATGTTCTTCATCTCCAGGTCCAGGGGTCTCCGGCTGGTGGGATGTGTCCAGAAGACCTTCGTAATTTCACATCTTCATAGCTGACCACTAGGCTGAAGACCACTTCAATGGGTAGTGAGGGTCCTACAGTGGGCCAAAAAAGTATCTGGCAGCCACCAATTGTGCAAGTTGTCCCATTTAAAAAGATGAGAGAGCTCTGTCAGTTTCATCATAGCTACACTTCAACTCTGAGAGACAGAAAATTAAAAAAGATTTCCAGGGAAACACATTGTATGACCTTTGTAAAGAATTTATTTCTATAATGGTGCAAAAAATAAGTATTTTAGCTCCTACAAACAAGCAGTAATTCTGTCCCTCACAGACCTGTTACTACTCCTTTAAGAAGCTCTTCTATCCTCCACTCGTTACCTGTATTAATTTAACCTGTTTGAACTGGTTATCTTTATAAAGACACCTGTCCACCTTCAGACAGTCAGACTCCAACCTCCATCATGGCCAAGATCAGAGAGATGTCCAAGGACCCCAGGGACAAGATTGTCCACCTGCACCAGTCTGGGATGAACCGATCTACAATAAGCAAGCAGCTTGGTGAGAAGAGATCAACTGTTGGAGCAATTATTGGAAAATGGGATAAATACAAGATCACTGATAATCTCCCGCTACCTGGGGCTCCATGCAAGATCTCACCTTGAAAGTTCTCTTACATCAGATCTTCTGTTCCTTCTGTGTTTCTGCTCTGTCTTCTTAAACCTCCAGACGGTCATGGCAGACGGCTGCCGTACTTAGCCAGGTTCTGGTTCTGGTTCTGCTGGAGGTTTCTTCCTGTTAAAAGGGAGTTTTTCCTCTCCACTGTCGCTACATGCTGGCTCAGTATGAGGGATTGCTGTGAAGTCAATGACACAAGGCAACTGTAGCGACAGGCAACTGTCGCTACATGTTGGTCCAGGAGGAGTGAACGCTGCAAGTCAATGACTCGATGCAATCTGCTGGGACTCCTGATTGGAATAATGAACTAAAGGCTTAATTGGAATGTCTGGATGATTTAATTGAAATGACATGTATAGTACCTTGAGATGACGTGTTGTGAATCAGTGCCATGTAAACCGAGAAAACATCCCTCTTTTATTCAATTCAGTTTATTTATATAGCGCCAATTCACAACAGATGTCATCTCAAGGCACTTAACAAGAAGTTATTTCAATACATTTATACAAACATTCCAATCAGTTAAAAAGTTTCCTATTTAAGGAATCCCAGCAGATTGCGTCAGTCATTGGCGTGAGGTTGGGCAGATTTCCAACCACAGCAATCCTTCAGCAATCCCTCATACTGAGCAAGCATGTAGCGACAGTGGAGAGGAAAAACTCCCCTTTAACAGGAAGAAACCTCCAACAGAACCAGGCTCAGTAGGAGCGGCCATCTGCCACAACCGTCTGGGGGTTTGAGAAGACAGAGCAGAAACACAGAAGGAACAGAAGATCTGATATAAGAGAACTTTCTATGTTACAGAAAGTAAAAAGTTGATAACAGGACACAGTGGATGTTCAGTTACTGAGAGGATCATCCCAGTCGATGCCCCCCGTCCAACAGGGCATTGCAGCCAAGCAGGATACCAGACCAGGTGTATCTTCGATGAGGAGAAAAACACTGAGAGAAAACAAAGTTAACAGTCGAAATAGCAGAATGTACTGTAATACAACTGGAGAGTAGTAGGAGAAAAGGAAGTAGCAGAGTGAAGAAAATTGGTAAGTCTGTCCTCCAGCAGTCTAAGCCTATAGCAGCATAACTACAGAGATAGCTCAGGATGACCTTAGCCACTCTAACTATAAGCTTTATCAAAAAGGAAAGTTTTAAGCCTGGCCTTAAAAGTAAACAGAGTGTCTGCCTCACGGACTAAAGCTGGGAGCTGGTTCCACAGCAGAGGAGCCTGATAACTAAAAGATCTGCCTCCCATTCTACTTTTAGAAATCCTAGGAACTACAAGTAAACCTGCAGTCTGAGAGCGAATTGCTCTGTTAGGAACATATGGACCAATCAGATCTCTGATGTATGATGGAGCTTGATTATTAAGGGCTTTATGTGTAAGAAGAAGGATCTTAGATTCTATTCTGGATTTAACAGAGAGCCAATGAAGGGAAGCTAAAACAGGAGAAATGTGATCTCTCTTTTTAATATTCATCAGAACTCTTGCTGCAGCATTTTGGATCAACTGAAGGCTTTTAATGGCATTTTGTGGACTTCCTGATAGTAAAGAATTACAGTAGTCCAGCCTTGAGGTAACAAATGCATGGACTAGTTTCTCAGCATCACTCCTGGACAGAATGTTTCTAATTTTAGCAATATTCCGGAGGTGAAAGAAAGAAATCCTAGAAACCTGTTTAATATGGGATTTAAATGTCAAGTCTTGGTCAAAAATAACGCCGAGGTTCTTTACGTTATTACTGGGGGACAATTTAATGCCATCCAGATGAAGTGATTGACTAATCAGTTTCTGTTTAAGAACTTCTGGTCCAAAGACAGCAACTTCTGTCTTGTCAGAATTTAAAAGCAAAAAGTTTAGGGTCATCCATGCTTTTATGTCTTCCAGACATGCCTGTAATCTACCTAACTGACTGGGTTCATCAGGATTTATGGATAAATATAGTTGTGTATCATCGGCATAGCTGTGGAAATTTATCCCATGCTGTCTAATGATTCTACCAATTGGAAGCATATATATGGTGAAAAGAATTGGTCCAAGGACAGAACCCTGTGGAACTCCACAAGTAACCCTTGAGAGTGAAGATGATTTATCATTTAGATGAACAAACTGGAATCTATCAGACAAATATGATTTAAACCAGCCTAGTGCTGTTCCTTTGATCCCTACAACATGTTCAAGCCTTTCTAAGAGAATATTATGATTGACTGTGTCAAAAGCAGCACTGAGATCTAACAAAACCAGAACAGACACCAGTCCATTATCTGAGGCCATGAGAATATCATTAGTAACCTTCACCAGTGCTGTTTCAGTGCTATGATGAGCTCTAAAACCTGACTGAAACTCTTCAAACAGCTCGTTACTGTTTAGATGCTCACAGACTTGATTAGCAACTATTTTCTCAAGGACTTTGGATAAGAAAGGAAGGTTAGATATAGGTCTGTAATTCACTAAGTCATCTTGATCAAGGGAAGGTTTCTTGAGTAAAGGTTTAATTACAGCTATTTTAAATTCCTGTGGTACGTATCCGTTTACTAAGGATAGATTCATCATATCCAAAATGGGGCCAGGAACCAAATGGAACACTTCTTTAAATAATTTGGTTGGGATTGGGTCCAAAATACAAGTTGAAGGTTTAGATGAGGCTAATATTTTATATAATTCCGAAAGCTCGACTGAATCAAAACAGCCTAAGCAATACTGAGGTTCTACAGTTCTTTCCGATGCTGCCTCATTTACTGAGGAAGAAGTAATCATGTTTGGGAGGGTGCCAATGATTTTATTTTTAATAAAATTTATTTTATTTATGAAGAATCTCATAAAATCATCACTGCTAAGAGCCGGGGGAATAGTTGGCTCCACAGAGCTATGACTCTGTGTAAGTTTGGCAACTGTACTAAAAAGAAACCTAGGATTGTTTTTATTCGCCTCTATTAATGATGAAAAATATGCTGTTCTAGCTTGTCGAAGGGTCTTTTTATACAGCAGTAGACTGTTATTCCAGGTTAAATAGGAATCCTCTAGATGTGTAAAGCGCCATTTTCTCTCCAACTTCCTAGTATTCTGCTTTAAAGTACGCAACTCTGCGTTGAACCAAGGAGTCAGCCTCCTATGGCTAGCCACTTTCTTTTTTAATGGGGCGACACTATCTAATGCCAAACGCAATGAGGACGTAACGCTGTGAACCAGTTCATCAATTTCTGAAGGGTTAGAGATAGAATTGCTGCCATCCACTGTGTTACTCTGAGACACTGAGGAAAGTAAGAATGGAACAGATTCTTTAAAAATTGTTACAGCATTGTCTGATAAAGCTCTACTATAATGAAATTTTCTTTCAGATTTAAGATGGTCAGTTAAAGTAAATTCAAAAGTTATCAAGAAGTGGTCAGACAGGACCGGGTTATGTGGGTGGACTGTTATTTCCTCACACTCAATACCGTATGTCAGTACAAGGTCCAAAGTGTGTTTACCTGAGTGGGTGGGTCCCTGTACTTTTTGAGTAAAGCCAATTGAGTCTAAAATAGCATTAAAGGCTGCATTTAGGCTATCACTTTCAGTATCCACATGAATATTGAAGTCCCCCACTATAATGACCCTATCAGTATTTAATACTATATCAGATAAAAAATGTGAGATCTGATCCAAGAATTGAGAGTAAGGGCCTGGTGGACGATACAAAACCACAAACAAAAATGGTCTTAATGTTTTGCAACTTGGATGAGGAAAATTAAGGGTTAGATGCTCAAAATAACTGTAGCTATCAATTGGTCTGGGACTAATTAGTAAATCAGAACGGAAAATGGCTGCAACTCCTCCTCCTCGCCCAGTATTTCTAGGAATGTGAAAATTTAAATGACTGGAAGGAGTTGACTCTTTTATACTGCCATAATCCTCCTGCTGCAACCAGGTTTCTGTGAGACAAAGGAAATCAATGTGATTATCACAAATCAAGTCATTTACTAACAAAGTCTTTGAGGAGAGAGATCTTATGTTTAATAAACCACATTTAATAGATTTATTTTCAGTCAAAGTTGTATTTATTTTTATGAGATTTCCATAATTTGCTTTTGTTGGCTTAACTTTTAATCCATTTAATTTTGGCCGTGGGCAAGACACTGTTTCTATAGGGTAATGGGGGGGTAACAGTACAGAAGCAGCAGAGAGGTGGGTTAAACTACGACTCTGCTTCCTGGTCTGGACCCTGGGTTGTCAGTGTTTTGGAGGATTAATAAATTCGGCCATATTCCTAGAAAGAAGAGCTGCTCCATCCAAAGTGGGATGGATGCCGTCTCTCCGGATCAGACCAGGTTTTCCCCAAAATGTTCTCCAGTTATCAGTGTAGCCCACATCGTTTGCAGGACACCACCTAGACAACCATTGATGGAATGACAGCATGCGGCTAAACATGTCGTCACTGGTCCGATCAGGCAGGGGACCAGAAAAGATTACCGAGTCTGACATTGTTTTAGCAAACTTACACACCGAAGCAACACTAATTTTAGTGACCTCCGATTGGCGTAACCGGGTGTCATTACCGCCAGCGTGAATAACAATCTTACTGTATTTACGCTTATCTTTAGCCAGCAGTTTCAGGTTGGATTTGATGTCGCCCGTTCTGGCCCCTGGCAAGCATTTGACTATGGTCAATGGTGTCTCTAATGCCACGTTTCTGACTATGGAGCTGCCAATTACCAGGGTCGGCTTCTCAGCGGGTGTGTCGCTGAGCGGGGAAAATCTGTTAGAAACGCGGACCGGTTGGTGGTGGCCCGGGGGCTAGGTCCTAGAACTATGCTTCCTACGTACAGTCACCCAACCAGCCTGAGGTCCCGGCTGCGCGGGCTCTACCGGAGGACAGCTAGGGGGTTCTATCCTTGTTGGCTCCGCGCTGGCTAATGGGCTTCGGCTATCTGCTGGTTTTTCAACAGCGCGGAGCCGTGCTTCTAATTCTGATACCCTCGCCTCCAAAGCTACAAAAATATTACATTTATTACAGTTACCATTATCACTAAAGGAGGCAGGGAAGTAACTAAACATCTGACAGAGAGAGCAAGAGAGAAGAGAAGAGTTAGAGACAGGAGAAAGAAGAGTAGCCATAGCCGCAATGAAGCTAAGCTAACTGAGCTAGCGAGACCTTCCACCCAAAGAAAAACTGTGTGAAACACGAGGAGTTCCCAAAACGTAAAGTACACCACCACAAAATGTGTGTTTTAGTGTGATTGTGTGTTAAAATAACTTAGAAAAGCCTCAGCACAGAGAAAATAAGATCAATTCAAGAGCGTTTGAACACCAAAACAGCTCCACGGACCACAGCAGTGACAACAGGAAATGACGCAATACGGCTTACCCCGTCACCACAACCACTCAATGGCGCTAGAATAGCTAGAATGTATCTATCTTATCTTGACCTTCCGTTGTCGTGATGAAGGGGGTCTGGTGTCCACATCCGTCGTTCACTGGCCGATAGGCGGGGACACCTGCGGGACATTTCCCTTCTTGCTGCAGAGCACCGCCACCAAGCTGCCAAATCCATTTAGCTTCCAGTCAGACAGGAAGTTCTAAGAGAGACGTGCTTTTCAAGACTCTCAAAGCGCTTGTGAACTCCATTATTCATTCACTCTCACATTCACACACTGGTGAAAGCAAGCTACGATTATAGCCACAGCTGCAGACTGACAGAAGCGAGGCTGCCACATCGCGCCATCGGCCCCTCTGGCCAACACCAGTAGGCAAGGGAGGTGAAGTGTCTTGTTCCAGGGCACAACGACATGGAATCGAACCCACAATTTCTGGGTTGCAGGCTGAAGCTCTACCACTGAGCTACAGCCGCCCTATTAGGGACCAGATGGAAGAATCCAGAGAAGCGGCCCATCATCTCCAGCCTTTTATGGATGGCCTGGTGCCCTGCAGGTTTTCTACTTCCCTCATGACGGGCCATTAACAGGTAGCTATGAACGCCATGCTGAAGACCGATTTTAATCTTTTTGAATCAGATGTGTTGAACTAAATCAGAGAGGAACTGAAACGGTTTGGAGTTTAAAACGAATGGTTCTGAACGGCTGAAGCAAAGGAAAGAAGCTTCACTTTCCACCATTAGGAGGGAAATCTACCCTGCTTCCATCTCGCTCCTGGAGGTTTAATGTACCGCCAACCTCAGGAAGCTTCCCACTGATCTTCTCATTTGCATTACTTTTCCTTTAATGAAATATAATTGAAGGTTGCCATGCTCTCAATGACGGGCAGTGAGTGAACCAACTCCCTTAGTCCAGCTGTCTGGTGAAGGTGTTAACCGACCGTTCACTGCAGCCTGCGGGTCATTATCCCATAATGTCCCATAATGCCCTGTCAGCCAGGATGTAAACATGTGGAAGAGGGTTGACCTGTTGATTGACAGCTCTGTAGCCACTAATGGAGACTAAATGTGCAGGTCTTCATTCTCCAGCGGCACAAAAGCTGCATAACCGGCTTTCAGGGTCAGCGCCGGCAGCCGGGTCACTCGCCTCTTCCTAAATCAGCATCAACATAATGAGCTTCTGCTTGCCTCATCATCTCTCCCGGCCCGACCCATCTCCCCTCTTCCTGGGAATTATTGGGGAAAAGCGGGAGGTCCTGGCGTGTTCTCCAGGCCGGCACCGAGCGCGGCGGCGGGGGAACGAATTAGAGGCTGACACGCTGAGCAATAAAGTGATAAAGTGACGAATTTACAGCCGGCTGGCGGGCCAACCTCGGGCACAGCCCAGCAAATATTTACCGACCTGCTAATCACTCAGCAGTGGGCAGACTGGGAGGCAGAGAGATGGTAGTGCAGCTCGCTGTACAGCTGCATACGATGCAGAAATTTATCTGCAGGAATCCAGACCAACACAACCAGCAGAGTACCAGTACAGACCATTTAAATATGGAGTGGTTTAGCTAAATAGTTCAGCAGAGCCTCAGCGGCTCTATGTCGAGTGCTTATTCTGCATTGTGCGTCTGGTTACAGATATACTGTACGAGACCGAAAAGAAAACATCTTTAAAAAAACGTTTTTAATTCAGTTATTCTCACCAAGCATCAAGAAGTTAACTCTCCACCCTGTATACTCTCTTTGAACTTACTGATTTCCCCAAACATGCCAAGTTTTTTCCTCAGACCCACTGGGCTGATCCCCAAAACCGTTCCATTACTTACCATCATGGATTAAAATCCTGCAGCGCTCCAAAGGTCCCCCTGCTTAAGCCGGCACAAGTCCAGGCCCGTCTAAAGTTTGCCAGAGACCATCTGGATGATCCAGAGGAGGATTGGGAGAAAGTCATGTGGTCAGATGAGACCAAAATAAAACTGTTTGGTATAAACTCTACTCGCCGTGTTTGGAGGGGGAAGAATGCCGAGTTACATCCCAAGAACACCATACTCACTGTGAAGCATGGAGGTGGAAGCATCATGCTGTGGGGCTGCTTTTCTGCAAAGGGGACAGGACGACTGATCCGTGTTAAGGAAAGGATGAATGGGACCATGTACGGTGAGATTTTGGACTAAAACCTTCGTCCATCAGTGAGAGCATTGAAGATGAAACGTGGCTGGATCTTCCAGCATGACAATGATCCCAAACATGTCGCCTAGGCAACAAAGGAGTGGCTACGTAAAAAGTATTTCAAGGTCCTGGAGTGACCTAGCCAGTCTCCAGACCTCAATCCTATAGAGAATCTGTGGAGGGAGATGAAAGTCTAAACATCCCAGTTCCAGAGAAGATCTGCATGGAGGAATGGGCCAAAATAGCAGCTACAGTGTCTGACATCCTACAGGTGACCTTTGACCCCTGGCATTGACAACCAAGGTTACAATATAAAGGATTGAGATTTTTGTTATTGACCCGATACTTATTTTCTGCACCATTATACAAATAAATTATTTTTAAAAAAATCATACAAGGTGATTTTCTTGATTTTTTTTTTTTACATTCTGTCTCTCACAGTTGAAGTGTAGCTATGATGAAAATTACAGACCTCTCATATTTTTAAGTGGGAAAATGTGCACAATCGGTGGCTGCCAAATACTTTTTTTGCCCCACTGGAAGTTCAAGGAAAGAACCAGATAAGTTCCTGGAAAGTTCTGGTAAAGCAACCTCCAGGTTTGGGGAAAGTATGGACCATAGCGATCAAACGGAGCAGACCTTGAGGTTAGAGCTGAAATGTTCGGCCTCATGTTCTGCAGCCCAGTCTGTGACTCAGCTCTGTTCTCTGGTTCTGCTGAGTCATCTCAAGGCTCGGCAGCCGGTCCGATAACAGAGACCAACAGTCCAACATGGAGCCGGTCCTGTTTTTACTGAGCCCTTCAGGCGCTGTAGGAGACGGAGCAGGAGGCGGAGATGCATCACCAGACGCTGAGGAAGACGCCAGGAGCGGAGCGGTACCGGACACGTCACACGGACAGAGCCGAACCAGCAGGTGGCTTCAAAGGTTCTGTTCAGATGAAACCTGCTAAAAGCTGCTCAACATGGATGCAGATTTACTGGACCTAACCTGGACCGGAGTTTGTTTGCCCTCAGAAGGAGTCCTGGTGCTTCAGCATTGCATGACCTCCATGTGACCTTGAAGTGTTTGTGGAGGAAACACTCAAAGCCCTGAGGTCACATTGTCCTGGCAGGGTCACAGGTTTGTCAGAGGGCAGAAATTATACTCCATAATTCTCAAGAATCCTCATTCAGAGGCTCAGACTGAGCATGCTCCGCACTGCGCCGTTCCCTGATTCGTCAACGAGACTGATGACTGAGGTCAGCGTTAGTCACGGCTGTTTCAGCCACCTGCTGTCAGGCGTCGCGCTGACTTTTCCACCCAGAAGAAGAAAATGTTTCATGTTTTTTCCATCAGAGTTTGTGGAGTTTGTTGCCATGACGACAAACCGAGCACTTTTTAAGGGATGTTTTCATGGAGACTAAACCGTCCCTTTGTGCTGGAAATCCGTCACTCTCGTCTGACTGACGCGGAGCGACTGCAGGAGATCCACGCAGTTCAGGAGGTAAAAAATTCATATTTTGGTTTTGTGCTGAACTATATAAACACAGTTAAGTTTATAGAGAAGATGTTACACAATGGCACAGCTAAGGATTAATAATTTAATATTAATATAATTATTGATGAGGTTCAGGTTTAATCTATTAATATTCGGGGCACCACTTCTGTATTAGAAGACCAGACATCCAGTCTCTTGTTGAAGGTGTAAATTCACACGCTGTGGACATTCATTGTACGTGTTAAGCCAAGTAATCACAGACAACTTCTCTTTAAGCTAAGGGGAATTTATCAAGAAAATAGATTAACCTTACAGTCAAACATTTTGTCAATAATTCCCATTTATTCTAAAGCATGCAACTAATTACTACAGATCTTAGAAAACAATATGTGAAAATTAAACACAATTAACAGAAAGTGGATCAGGGACAAACAGACGGCTCCCTTTTCACAGGGGAGGGGCGGTGAGGTTTGTTCAGAAAGGGAGGCGGCTCTCACTCCAGGGGGCTCAACTGAGACAGCCTGTGGGACAAAGGGTCATAAACTTAGCTCTGGGCCACGATGGAGGACAGCACATGGGGTGTAAAGGGGCATAAAACTAGCTTTGGCTAAAATGGAGGCCACAGCTTTAACTAACAGACAAAGGAACAATGGAGTTAACCTTTCAGCTAACAGACCAGCTATGGCAGGTCGGACCGAGCCCGACTCTGCCGACCCGGTGATCAGAGAGCGAGAAAGAGCGAGGAAAAGAGAGAGAGAGAGTGTGGGATCCGCTCAGGATTAAAACCAGTTTAAAACACAGCAAATAATACAGCTCAAACTTATGCGTGCGGCGACGCTAAATGAGCCAACAGGTTCAGCGCTTAAAAACACTTTAAACCAACAATGAACGAGATCTAACTCGCTAAGAACTCTATTTTCCCTGTTTATCTGCCCAGACACACAATTAGCATAAATGAACCGGTTCAGTCCTACTTTGCTTTGAGGGAAGTCCGGTCCACGAGGAGGAGAGCAAAATGTGTCCGTAGTTGAGTAAGAAAAGGAGAGTTAGGACCTTTTTCAATTTTCACCAGTGAGATGTCCTCTCTATAGCAGAAGTTTCTTCTAAGAACAATTTGAAATGGCCACCACCACCTTTTTATAGCCCTTGGGCCGTGATGTCATCCTTGATGTCACCATTGGTGGCCACGCACCAATGGGAGCGTTTTGGGGTCACTGCTATGAATGCTGGGAAATGCGGTCTGCTCAGTTCATCTGTTCAGTTCATTTGTGGAAAATGGAAACCCAACACTTCACCCACCTCAGCATGCTGGAGCCCTGAAACTGAAAGCGAATCTGACAGCATGACTTCGGCTAATGATTATCTGGGCACTTGGGGGCACTCAAGCATCGTTCCTAGATGGCCAGCCGATAAATACGAAGAAATTGAGCGAAATGAGATGGAGATGGTATCGTCGTGGCAACGCTAACGTACCTAGCCCTGACGCAGCAGAATACGTACATCCACGAGTCAGAGCTGCAGAGCAGCAACAGCGACACGCATGCCGAAGATGCGACTGGATGTTCCACAAAGTGATTTATTTCCTCATGTTTGCTTTACTCCATGCTTATTGTCCAGCTATGCATCGTTTCTCACCGCTGATGCCATTAATGTTGAACTTTTCAACAGGAAATAACGTGTTTTTATTTAGGATCCATCCTAAAGAGAAAGAGGGAGGAACAGCAAATGTTGGACATAAAGCAGCTGAAAACTGCGGAAGAAGCTTTAAAATAATGAAAGAATGAAGTGGAAAAAGGGAAAACTGCGAGGAACAAGTAGTTGGTGTGTTTTAAAAAGTTAAAGTTTACCATTAAAGAGCTGTCTGTTTATTTCCAGAGATTGCTGTTTAATATTTCTCTGTCATTTCAGACAAAAGCATAACTGAAAACTGGCTCTGAGGTTTAATGACCCAAGAATCCAAATAAACATGTCATTAAATCTGCTTTTAACAAAGAAGCACTAATAGTTAATGAATAAACAATGGGGGGGGGGATCACTGTTTTAATTCCTTTTTAATTCTCTGTTTCCATAATTAGTTATCTGCAACATTAGTAAAAACATGAAAACAAAGACCAAAGCTCCACACAGCTCAGTCTGGGTTAGTACAGCAGCTCAGGGATCCCACTAAAATGGTGAGTTCTGGTTTGGTTCTTCACAGCTCAGCTACACTTTACAACAGGAGCACGGTTCAAAGTTCTGACCCAGTGAATTATACAGAAACCTTTGAGTCAACCTCCTCATGGGCACCGTTTCATCTCCACATGTCCAGTTTCAACATCCTGTCAGCAGGTATCGTTATCTCCCTTCAGCCACTGCTAGAGGACTTTTCTGTCCAATCAGAGCCCAGCGTGCAGAGAGCAGGGGCGGACCTAGACCGACATGTTAGGGGGGGCCGAGCTGGGGACAGCTGCTCTGTTAGAGAGGCACGTTCATGAGAGAATAACACTGCAAGCATTGCCTTTAAATATTTCAAATGTTAGTGTATAATTATATCAGTATAATAACAGCAATTCCTGACCTTGAAACACAAAACTACATGCGGGAGGTTCTGACACTCGTAGTTTAAAAGTTTTTGTGGTCAGCGTAGTTTATACTCAGCTGCTGTTTGTGAATTAAACTCATCTGACAAACTTAAAAAAAGAGTGATGCTGTGGGCTATGAGGCGCCGTTTGTAAAGTTGCAGTCAAATCTTAACAGCAATTATTTTGGTTGTTTTACCAGTTAGAAGAGACAAAAATAAAGGTTCATTTAAAAAAAAGTCAAATTTGAATCCATGGTATTTATTCATTTAGAAATGTCAGTTGTAAACTACAGTTACAGTAGCTAACTAGCTAAACTTGTAAACTAAATGTTTAGCTTCGAACTAAACATTTAGCTCAGAGCTAAATATTTAGCTATTATGCTAATTTACTTGCCAATAAGCGGTAGTGGACTACCAAAATAAAAGCTTGGTCTGCAACCCTCTACATAAACGGCTGGTGAGACTAAATGTCACCTCTTTATCTTTGTTTATTTTCCTGTAGATTAGCCGTTTTAACGGCAATACAGACGTTTACCGATGGATTTACATCAGCAGCGATGTACCAACAGCAGGAGGTTATAGAGAGGTTAGCAAGACGCAGCTTTTATTTTGATAGTCCACTTCTGCTTATCGGCAAATACATTTGCACATTAGCTAAATATTTAGGTAACTCGGGGTTCAACACCTGAACCTGGTTAGCCAATTCTGCCTTCCTGCAGAATGTATATAAAGTCTCAGAAAGTAATGTCACTTGAATACATTTCTTTTCCCCCCCTTAAAACTTGTGTTGTGGTCAATAGCATCCATATTGGTTTTGGGCTCCTTGAGAATCTGGACTTCTGACATTAAATCATCTTGTTAAATTAAAATAACCTGTCAAAAGAATACATTAAACTCTGAGTTAATTTACTCGGAAGTTATACATTTAGCTAGCCAGTCTAGCTTGCTAGCTAAATATTTAGTTTTAAACATTTATAAATGAATGAATACCATGGACGCAAACATGACTTTGAAAAATGAACCCCTATCTTTTTCCTCTTGTGACAAATTATTGCTGTTCATTTTTTAACTGTGTAACTTTACAAACGGCATCCCATAGTGGGCTCCCCCGGCTTCCTAGAAAAGATGGGACGTTGTTGGTGTCAGAAATGTTTTTACATCTCTAAACAAACCTAAACCTTAATTTTCAGCCTATTTTCTGAGCTTCTGTGAATCACAGAAACAAGAAAAAGGCTCCACGAATAGACCTTTTCACCAAACATGGATCCATTTAAAAAATGTGGCCTTTTCCAAGTCATGCAAACACAAAGAAGACGATCTGAAACAGGGTTTCAGATCAGAGGCTGGGCTCGCTTAAAATTCACAACGACAACATCCAGCGGATTAAAGTGGGGAGAGAGCACGATAGGATTCGGAAAATGCTTGAGTTAAATTGGAGGCGACAGCAATTCCACTTCGGGGAGCGTTGCCTTGAATACCTCAAAGCGCCGTGGCCTTCGAGACAAGGGAGACGAGAAATTAGAGGAATGGGAAGCAGAGCCACGAATGAGCAAATGGAATACAAAATAAAGTCAAGTTGCACAAATATACAAGTGGTAATTTACTGAAAATAAAACAGCCACTTCAGAGTGGAAGAACAGAATGATGTTTTAGCTGCAACCTTTTTCCTTTATTGGTCATTCGAACATTCGCTCCACCTTTCCTCCTCAGGATTTCCAGAGGTGAGGCCTCCGAGATTCAGACCACGGATTAAAAATAAATGAGAGGGTAAACGACTTGGGAGAAAGCTGCCGCTCCGCCGACGGTTCACACAAACAACAGGAATTCACTTCGTCTCCGCTTTCATTAAACCCTCACGACCCGGCCGCTCCACTTCATCTCCATTTGTCTTTCTCAATCTGTCCGCACCCCCGAGGACACGTCCAGCGCAACGTGGATAAACGTTGAGCAGCCTGGAGTCCACGCTTTGGTCCCTCCGGTCCGGCCGAGTCAACAGTCAGAACATTTACATCAGGGAGAAGAGAAGAAAATAAGCTACACGTTCTCTAAAACGAACTACAGGATGCATGAGGGAATACGGTGACAGTGGCGTAGGCAGTACAGGCAAATGCTAAGAGCCAAAAACGGAGACATAAATCTACTTTTATTAGTGTAATAATTAAATATCACATGCAGCCACAACATAACTTCACCGTGGGTTCTGTTCAGGTTTTTCCTGACTTCTTGGCTGCCTTTCTTCTTCTCTGCTTGTTGTGTGATTTGATCCAACAAGCTGGCTGATTCGCGACAAGGAGGCTATTATGTCTAAGTGGATTAAAACAGTCAAAAACGAGAAGAAGGCAGAGTTACATACAGTAACGTTAATGTGACAAAACAACAACAAGTATTGTGGATCATAGTCACTGGTGTAGCATTGTTAATTTGCTAGCTAACTTGTTTCGGATGATAGCGGCATTGTTTTTAAGAAATAAAAAGCCATATACTACTTAAATTGATGTTACCCCTACCTTATGTTACAGTTAAAGGTATTGTGGAGGATCTTTTTCTTCCGGGTGGATCACCTAGACTACTGGTCCTCCTAGCTGTCAATCATTTCTACACAAGGCCGTCGTTCGCGCTCCTCCCTGGGATAGTTTTCACTTCCTGCGCACGCTACGCCTTCATCCATTCATTCTACCTCGCAGTTCTCACCGGGTTCTTTTGAGTAAAGGTGTCTTCGAAGTGCATGAGAAGAAGAGGAAGGCCTCAGAAGAGAGAAACAAGACCAGAGGGTTTTTAGGAGGATTCTTTCCGTCAATGGCGTCCGCTGAAAGCCAAGGTCGGCCTCCCCACTGATTTCCTCCGTCGCCAAGTTTGGCATGCTGTGTGGAGAAATGCATTTCAGGTTACTGCTAGAAGTGGTTACCTACGTCTATATCGTAACTTTCCGGGGAAGATTTGTTTGATTCTGAGTTGATAATCAACCACGTGGTTATTAGCGGAGAAGTTTAGCCTAATGTAAGATTGGGATAGCGATGCTAGCCCAGGCACAAGTCATGCACTGCAGAGACATGGGGAAACATCACAGTTTGTCTAAAGTAGCCGTTTTGCAAAACGAAAAAAAGTGCAAACCTTCGTATGTCCTGCGATGCCGACAGCTACTTGTAAACAAAGCGCGCGCCAGGATAGCCGGGCGTTCCCTCTCAGGAGCAGGTAGAGTGTTTTCAAAACGTGGAGAGGGCGGCTCTTTCCTGAAATTCAGAAAAATCCTCCACAATATCTTTAAAGCAGCATTACGCAACTTTTACACCTTAACAAATCTTTTTTTCAAAAGCTATGGTGGAATGTTATCATCTATAATGTTCATTTCTAGAGTCATCACCACCTTACAGGGGTCCTTGGCTTTTTTCTGCACTATAGAACTTTTGAGCGGCGACCCGCCGCCGGAAGTACCGCCTGAGTTCTGCTTTACGGCAGAGTCATACGGCCTCGCTGTTTAGAGACTGTAGAGATGCTGATCCACCAAAGAGACCGAGAAATCCCATATCAGCAGAAGATAGGAAAAGAGAACGTGATAGAGAGCGCAAAGAACAGAGTAAATATTGGGCCGGCTTTTCCTCGTTGGACAGTTCTTTTGGAACGAACGTCATGAACTACGGACGCCGAGTTAGCCGTGCTGCTAATGGATAGGTAAGTAATCAAAGATTTCACCGGGGTTATAGTGTTTGGTCTGGCATGATGTTGTTATACAGTCCTGAGAAAGATATTTATTCAATCTGTGGAGGTGGATGAACATAGTTTGCACGGTACGCCTTACAGTAGTAATGTGAATTACACACCCGAGTCGACCTCCGTTAGCCATCTAGAGGCTAATGTGATGCTAACGTGTAAGACTCGGTTCTGTAGATAAAGCTGCAAACTCCGGCGTAGTCGCTGTATTTCAGTATATAAGTCAAACTTTTTTCTTTTGGTTTTGTCAAGCTAGTGATTTATATTTTTGTCATTTGATTTTTTTCCTAAAAACACCTAAAGATGTCGGCTGATTCTAGTGTCGGGAGATGTTTGCTACGTGGCTCTTAGACGTTCTCTGTATCTAATCCCACTGTTTTTCCAATTCCCCCGACCTCCCCCACAAACTGAATACCTAGCTGTGAGGTCTTCACTCTAAATTATTGTTACAGTTGAATTGCGAACTGAAACTTGTTTGTTGTTTGGGCAAGCCTCTGAAACATGCCTCTTATGAGCGACAGAGAGATTTGATTTTACGACAGTGATGTTGCGCGGGCAAGACTGAAGAGGGCGACAGAGAGCAAATATCGTGAAAGTTGCGGAGTATGCCTTTAAGAAATTCTCAGGGGCCTAAACTAGCTTTTCGAACCAGACGCTGATTTGGCCAAACCTTAAACACTGCTCAGGTAATTAGAGACAATTTGCAAAAACTCATCCACTTTTTTTTTCTAACCCTTTAAACACATTCTCAGTTACTTAAAGTTCATACTTGTACAGCAGAACTGTGAACACTGGCAGCAAAACGTGAACACAACTGAAACGCAGCAACACATGTATCTGGTGATGGAATCAGTCAGTTCAGAGTTCACAGGCGGCGCATATGCATCTACAATGGACAGACACATACTGAGAGACAGAGGACAAAGAGGATGAGGACGGCCCAGTTCTTCAGAGAGAGTCCCCCACCCTTTGTCTCCTCTGACAGAACCTGACGAGTTGTCTTCCTCCTAAGTAGCTCGTTGTTAGCTGTGATATTAGCTGCATTGACCTTTGGATAACTTGAACATGAACAGGTTTAAACTGAACCCTAGAAACCCTCAGCTGTAATTCACCTGCTGGAAGTGAATCAGGTTGAAATGAAACCTTAAAAAACGGAGCCATCGCCATCTTCTCCGCTTCCCTTTCGGAGGCAGCGCTGACGCCGCATCAGCTGAGAGCCACATGGCCCGTCCTCACTGAGGGACTCATTGTCCAGAGAATAGATAAAAAAAAAAAAAACCCCGCCTGTGTCCGTCTGTCTGCGTGAGAGACGAAGTCAGCTGAGAGTCATCAGTCGTCCTGGCAGATCTCTGCAGCCAGCTGGTGACGGAGGGAATCAGAGTAAAACCGTGAGGAGCAGAAAAACAACAGGATGGTAGAACGCTGTCATCATTAGCAGAAACAGGCTCAGTCCACAAAACGGCTTTTTACCCTCTTGGGTCAAAGAAAGCCATAGAAATATGGATTAGTTTTATGAATATTATAACTTCAGTCTTTCATCGCAAATTCAATTCAATTCACTTTATTTCTATAGCGCCGATTCAATGACAGATGTTTTATCTCAAGGCGCTTTACAAGAAAAGTCATTTCAATCCAAAAATCTGAACTGAGCAGTAAGACCTGCAGTGTGAACGTAGCCTTAGATATGTTCAATGGAAAAAGCCATGAGTTGGTGAATTTTCTGCAAATAGGCAGGGGCTCCACTGTACTTCAGAGAGTTGTGAAACCAGGTCATTGCACCTTCCAGGTTTTCCCTATTATTAGATTTAGTTTGGATGTGAATTTTACAGAAAGTGGAAAAAGAAGAAACAGCCATTTAGACACATTTCAGATCCACTGTGGTTGATTGGATCCGTGCTGCGTTAACGAAGCTGGTACAGGAAGAAGGAAGCCATACTGTACATCCATCCATCACTGCTGACGGGACTCAGCTACACATGTAGGGATCATAAATACAGATGGTCTTGTGCACAGCGCTCGCCTTCTTCATGCACACGCCTTTTTTTTCCTGCTGGTTTGATGAGCATGATCTCACTCGGAGTTAAACAAGGAAACCAGACTGCTTTTAACTTCCTTCTCGCTGACATGTTTATAAAAGTGAGTGGAAACTATGGAGCGAGACGGGCCATAGAAACCAGATACTGCATGAGACAGACACTTTGTTTATGTAGCAAAGCAGGCGTGGGTACAAAAAGACTCCTCATCAGTCTTTAAACCAAATGGTTCCTGATGAGAAGTCCACCGACTCTGGAATATGTTGAAGGTCTTGCTGTGAACCTTGCGTCCTGCTGTTATTCTTCCCTCCAGGTTAGAGAGCAGCAGATCGGCACCAAATAGGATAAAATAGAATAGAATAATCCTTTATTGTCCCACAAAGGTGAAACTCAGCTGTAACAGCAGCAAAGTGACAGGTAATAGAAGAATTTAGATTCACAGTAGAAAAGTATACAAATAGAATTTAAGAATCAAGAATAATATATGTACATTAAGGACAAAATTACAAAATTACTGTGCAGTTATTGAAATAAAGTGGCATGCTCAGATTAGAATGTGCAGCTGAGTAGGATAATTTAAAAAATATTTTAAAATGTAAGAATTTTTACAGAATGTGCATGAGTAGCTGAATGAGTTAAACTGTGCAAATAACAGCAGTGGATGTAAACATTTCTGTGTTTGTTGGGAGCAGTGATGGTTGTAGAGTCTTAACCGCTGCAGGGAGGAAGGATCTGTGAAAACGCTCCTGTGTGCTGGTAGGATGCAGAGGTCTGTTACTGAAGGAGCTCTGCAGCTCAGCAACCATTAATCTGATTCAATGCCCCCATGCATGAAGATGTCGCTGAACTAGTGCGCTCCTTCAGTGACAGACTGCTGCATCCTGGGTGCACAAAGAAAGGAGTGTTATCACAGATCCTTCCTCCCAGCAGCTCTTAGACTATAACTTTCACCGTTCCTAACAAACTCAGTTAGTAATTCCTCCTTGTCCTGATTTTCTTGCTCAAATGTCTCATGCAGATGATACTTGGCCCCTCCCGTCCTGCTGGCTGCTGATCACTGATTGCTTCAATCAGCGTTGCCACCAATATAAACTCCAGCTCTGTGTTCCCCCATCGTGAGGTTGTTTGTCATCATAGCTACACAACCTGAGGCTAGCTGTAGCAGCAGCAGCTCAGACTGGGTTTATCAGGTGGGGGACGCAGCATTGTGGGGGACAGTTAACCTAAATGCTTATGCTGTTGTTATCGATGGTGGAGCTGCTGCTTTTAATAATCGGGCGACAAGATATCCAGCTTCATCCCGTGATCGAGGTTTGGGCGGTAAAGTGACCCACACCTAATGATCTGCTGTCACTTCCCAAGTGGAGAAAAAGTTTCTTCAGACTGGATCAATGTTCACCGACCACAGGTTGGCTGGTATCTTTTGTTTCCCCTGCATCTTATTTGGAGCAAATAAAACCAGTACATTAGTGGTTTCTCTGACTGGAAACACTGGGAATGCGTGTGTGACCCTGATGAAAGTTCTGATCGTTGCATCAGTGCTGCTAGCATCAGCCACTGGTGGCAGGACAGAAAGCTAAACTGGACCAGCTGGAGGGAGAGACGCGGTACTGGTGGGAGGTTCTGCTCAGGCGGGTCGTTGCTGTCAGTCAGTTTTTAGGGGAAAGAGGTTTCTGTGGTGATGATGAATTACTTGGATCAACACTTAGTGTTAAATTTGTTGGCATTTATCTGTCAGTTTGGTCATTTTCTTAGCGAACTCATAAAGAGGTGGACAGAAAGGCTGGAGCAGCACATCATGGAGGACAGAGTCAAAAGTAGGGATGCAGCGCTCAGAACATTTGATATTATTGCTATTATGGCCAATAACTATTATTTACAATGTTATAAATATTACATTAGTCTCTTACAAAGATGGAAATAAATAGTGATTTTTAATATTGGTTCAGTTTTACTTATCTGACCAATACAATGTGTTAAAAAATGACTAACATTGGCAGATACCGATGTTGGTGTCAATACATTGTGCATTCCTAGACAAGAGCCCCGTTCTCATGGTTTTAGTTATGAAAAACAGGAGAGGAGGAGGAAAGAGACAGTAGAGGAGGATGGAGAAACTGGAGTTTAGAGATACAGATACAGGTTTATTAAACACATTGTTATGTAAAAGGAAAAGCATTTGTTTTTACTTTGCATTCATTTTCCATTTATGATCAAATGCTTTAAAGTATGAGTCAAGTTTACTTAAACTTATTGCACAGTTTTTATCAATAAAAGAGAAAGAAAAATAGTGAGAAGACAGACAGAGACACAGAAGGGCAGGATTAGCTGAGAAGCAAAAGAACTGAAGGAGCTTTGAGAGAGGAGAGGAGAGACAGGAAAGAAAAATTAACGAGTATGAGTGAGTTTATGTGATTAAGTTATGGAACAATTTGGATTGTAGTCCTGGCCTGGTGGAGGTGAGATCAAGCAGGATGTGTTTACAGAGGCAAGGGAGTTACACCGCTCTGTAGTGTGTTGATATTGTTGCCTTCAGATGAGCAATGTAGTTTTACAAGACTGTGGTGAAAATCCTATTTAAATGATATCATTTTTTTTAGCCGGCGAGGGGCCCCTTTGAACATTTTGTGCCCAGGGGCCCCTGCTAACATAACCCGGCCCTGGTTGGATCTGATCTGCGTTCTCCGCTCTGGCGTCAGGGAGACACTCCCTCATCAGTTATCTATGCAGTCCTGCGGGTGAAACAATCCCCAGTTAAAGTAGGCTACAGTCACAATGATTTCAATCTGTCGAGGTGCTAGTCTCCATAAACACCTTCCAGGGAAATCAGCTCTCCTGAGTAAGCCATCACTTTCTGCTTTCGCCTGACTACCAGACTCACCTTCCTGTCTTTCCGGCGGAGAAAGCTGAACCTCAGAGGAAGTTGCCGTTCAGCGTACACATTTGTTTATCTGTAAATAAAATGGATTGAACCTTTTCTGGGTTGTGCTCTGTGTTCTAGTTCCGACTCGTTCTCAAATCTTCACATCCCTGCCGTTTGAACAGTTTTTCATTCCACTAGTAGACAGTATTTTACTGCCCAAATATTCAGGTGCAGTTTGTACATTTTTTTTATATATATCGTCTTCAATCAGGTAATAACAGAAAAACCTAGAAGATAATCCTACTTTGCTGCACGTTTCTTTGACCCAAGTATGCTATTTTTAATAACTGTACAGTATTTTCTATTATGTGGTAAATTTGCATTTGCTATCCAGTCTCTTATTATTATTTTTTGTTATATTTTCACCTTTTTGTTAATCTGTATCCGTCGACTTGCCTTTCAAAGCTAAAATCTTCTGCTGACCAGAGTAAAAACATGAAATATCTTTCCTGCAAAGAAGTAAGGTTTCACATAAAGTTGATATAAATGGACCGATGAGCTGCATCGATACACGAAGCATCTTAGGCAAACATTCACAACATTCCTGCATATTTTCTGAAGGAAAAAGACGTTTAAAAAGGTTTTAATCAAAAGGTTTCGAGACTCTAAATCGCTCTGGATCACAGTGACAGAGAACGCTTTGTGTTTCTCCCAAAGTTCACCGCTCTGCGGGGGGGGCTGCAGGTGTCCGATCGCTGCCCATCCATGCAAGTCTCGGCCCATGGATGAAACATGGCGTCATGGTGAGATTACTCCCTCTGATGTTTTTCACTCCATCGCCTCTTCCCAGCAGGGAGGAGCTGGAGGTGTTCTGACCCCAGTGTGTGTGTTGGGGGGGGGAACAGGGAAGGAAGTTTAAACCCAGTTACTTTTTATGGTGACTGAAGATTTAAGGAAATAAAAGCCTGATTGAATTACATATGTCAACTGGGCTGATGTGCTGGTATATCAGCTATTGGGTGATATCTATTAAAGTCCTGCTTGATATGGTGTACAGTTATGATGTGATGACGATAAACGTGTGATTTAATCAGGACACTATGACATCATCTGGTCCCTCTGTAATTAAAACCAGCTCAGGACGTCTGAAGCGGGGTAGATAATAAAGCTAAACCAGAATGCTGAAAGGCTCTTCTACTTCTGCTCATGGAGACGTTTGGTCCTGCTCGCTCAGCTCTCTGAGGAGCTCCTACCTCTTAACCAGGTTGAGGGCTGGACTGTGACTAGACCTTTGCAACGCTTTTATTTTAGTCTTTTTCAGCCATTCTAATAAAGATCTGCGGCTGTGTTTGGGCTCGTTGTTCTGGGTTGGACCAGGCTTCGGCTCTCGGACAAAGGGCCCAAATCATCAGCCCGCCTCCACCATGCCTAACAGTTCTTTGGAGGTTTCGTAGCCTATCTGCTGTTTGGTTTTCTTCATTTTCTCACTTTGGTCTTATCCTCCTCATTCTTCTGTTGGTCTCCTCCGTCCTAAAGACTTGTCCTTCATGCTGGTTGCAGCTCTGCTAACCTCAAATCCTGCTGCCATCTCGTTTCCAGAGAGAAGAGGCTTTGTTTTCCCGCTCTGACTTTAGGCTGAACCTGTTGGGACGTCCACTCCTGGGAAGGTTGGCAGCTGCCTGAGATGTTTTCCTCTCTGGAGGACGATGGACTTCAGATGGTTTAGAAATGACCTTTGAACCCTTGCTCTGGTTGATAGGCAGCAGCCGTTGCTTCTCTGAGCCAATAGCTGATGACTTTCCCTCCATGGCGTTTTGTTATTAGACCTGCATGCTGCTTTCTCCGACTGCTGTCTGTTTTTGCGTTATCTGCAGTTATCACTACTTTATCTTCTCTGTTTTTGATTGAAGCTACATCTGGTAGCTACATCATGTTTTCCTCCTACAGAGGATGACAACCACTCTTCTTCGATCCTCCTAAGAACCCCGCACTGAGCCAGGTTCTGCTTCTGCTGGAGCTTTCTTCCTGTTTAAATGAGATTTCCTTCCCACTCTCAGCCAATGTATGCTTAGTACGAGGGATTGCTGCAAAGGCAGTGACTCAATGCTTTGGGTTTTCTTCGATGGAAAACATTCTCATTTGAATAATGAACAGAACATGCCTGTGCAATGCGACATAGAAATCTGTGCGATAACTGTGCAGCCCTCGTGAGGCAGCTTTGCACACTACTTGTTTTTAACTGTAAGGAAAACGCAGCAGATGAAGCCATGGTGCGTATCAATGCTACATAGTGGCTATAGACTATTGTGATAACTAAGTGTTACTATATAGCCCTTAATAAAACCGGTGAAACGTCACATCTGTAAAATGTCGTCTTGTTGTGTGTTCGGGTGCCAGAATAGGAGGAATGTTAGTGGAAGTAAACGTAAGTTTTATAGGATTCCAGCGGAAACTGGTGCTCAGAAAAAACGAAGACAATCGTGGTCGAATGCAGTAAGACGAAAAGAGCGGACAGAGACGATCATCATAAATCCTCGGGTTTGCAGCGCACACTTCATATCAGGTACGAGATAAATAAAACGTTTGATCCAAATGAACTTAATTGTAACTGACCCAACTCGGACACAGCTGGCTTAAAACTATGAAGGAAGATGTCCGGGAAATGTCTCGTCTTTATCAACGCATTAGCTAGCGTGTTAATGCTAACCGGGTAAACAAAACAAAACAATGCTGATGGAGGATCTGTCATGCTCTCTTTGTGATCGTAAAAAAATAATCCACATTGCTAATTTAATTTACTAATGATACATGATATCTCAAGCCTTTCAAATATAGTTAATTGTGCCATAAAATGCCGATTTATTCTTAGTCTACAAATACTAGATTGAAAAAACCGACTAAATAAATGTCAGTGCTAGAAACCAAACAAGCACAATACCAGAGATCCTAAAAGACTACTATGAGCACAAATCAAGGCTTTTATTATACTATCTCTTTTATCTTTTTAGGAGAGGCATCTATGGTTGATGAAAGCCCCGACTTTGTCCCATCAGTCGTTACATATAAACAGCAGGATAGCGTGCAATGCAGTAAAATAGCTGTAGAGAAAGTGTCCGTACATAGTCCCACTGATCCGAGACCGAACCACTCTTTTCAAATTCCTCCATTATCAAAAAATACCAAACCAAATTGTTAGCTCCCGCTTGTCAACATGGCTTCTTGCTCCGGCTTTTGCCTCCAGGCTAAGCCCCGCCCACCAAAATACGTCACAATGTTTACAAACAATTAAAGGGTCTATATACACGTAATTAGCTTTATATCCTAAAACAACTCTCACAATTCAATTCAGTTTCAATTCAGTTTATTTATATAGCGCCAATTCACAACAGATGTCATCTCAAGGCACTTAACAAGAAGTCATTTCAATACATTTATACAAACATTCCAATCAGTTAAAAAGTTTCCTATTTAAGGAATCCCAGCAGATTGCGTCAGTCATTGGCGTGAGGTTGGGCCCCGTTGATGCAGACTTTCCAACCACAGCAATCCTTCAGCAATCCCTCATACTGAGCAACATGTAGCGACGGTGGAGAGGAAAAACTCCCCTTTAACAGGAAGAAACCTCCAACAGAACCAGGCTCAGTAGGAGCGGCCATCTGCCACGACCGTCTGGGGGTTTGAGAAGACAGAGCAGAAACACAGAAGGAACAGAAGATCTGATATAAGAGAACCTTCTATGTTACAGAAAGTAAAAAGTTGATAACAGGACACAGTGGATGTTCAGTTACTGGGAGCATCATCCCAGTCGATGCCCCCCGTCCAACAGGGCATTGCAGCCAAGCAGGATACCAGACCAGGTATATCTTCTATGGAGAGAAAAACACTGAGAGAAAACAAAGTTAACAGTCGAAATAACAGCAAATAAAACAACTGGAGAGTAGTAGGAGAGAAAAGTAGCAGAGTGAAGAAAAGGGGTCCTCCAGCAGTCTAAGCCTATAGCAGCATAACTACAGAGATAGCTCAGGATGACCTTAGCCACTCTAACTATAAGCTTTATCAAAAAGGAAAGTTTTAAGCCTGGCCTTAAAAGTAAACAGAGTGTCTGCCTCACGGACTAAAGCTGGGAGCTGGTTCCACAGGAGAGGAGCCTGATAACTAAAAGATCTGCCTCCCATTCTACTTTTAGAGATCCTAGGAACTACAAGTAAACCTGCAGTCTGAGAGCGAAGGGCTCTGTTAGGAACATATGGACCAATCAGATCTCTGATGTATGATGGAGCTTGATTATTATGGGCTTTATATGGAAGAAGGAGGATCTTAAATTCTATTCTGGATTTAACAGGGAGCCAATGAAGGGAAGCTAAACCAGGAGAAATGTGATCTCTCTTTTTAATATTCATCAGAACTCTTGCTGCAGCATTTTGGATCAACTGAAGGCTTTTAATGGCATTTTGTGGACAATTCCTGTGTCTTTGTTGCCAGTCCGTCAGTCGATGGATATGCAGAAGCGTTTTAAAGAATCGCAGTTCAGGAGCGGGGATTTTCAGTGATGCGTTATTCCCAAAATTAAAACCGATTCTTCACTCCATCCTACGACAACCACAACCGATGCAGGGAGATGATTTTGATCACGATCTCGATCAAATTCGGTGATAACCGTCAGCAATACAGACGCTTCCGACAAGAAGTGTGAGATGTTTATCTACCCATAATTCAAAATGGAAGATCCAGAAAGAAGCTAGTTGGGCAGCTAGAGCTGAAGCAGCCATGCAGTTAGTGAGTAACATTTATTATAATTATTATAGAAGACTTTCTAACCATCACTGCTTCCAACAAACTCAGTAAGTGTTTACATGTTATTCTCATTTCACAACACATTCTGCCGGTATACAAAACTCTGTTTGCACGTTTTCTTTTGAGGCTTTTGTCACTTTTTGTACATGTCTGTTAAATGCACAAATAGAAATGCACATTTTGTAAATATTTTAATTTTCCTGCTTAGTTACACTTTTCTTCAACTGGAGCATGTTATTATATATTATCTTCACACTATTTTAGTGGTGTAATATTTGATTGAATCTGTAAGTTTGCTGCTGCTGAATTTCCCCCAGTGTGGGATAATAAAGGACATTTCTATTCTATGGTAGCCTACGTATTGCACACATTTCTCAATGCATACTCACACCTATGTATTAAACACATCCACGCTAATATAAATAAAGCTAATTTTCACTGACCAATGAACAGGTTTGAAAATATTTCTTGTTTTCATATGAACTACTGCTGGTTTTGTCTTGGTGCTACAATTCTTTAAAGCTTTAAATCCGGATGACTGAACTGATTATATGCATTTCTATTTATGAACTTAATGTTATTTCATTTAGAAACATTTGGCATTTTATAAAACAAACTGAACTGAATGTGTACGTGATGTTCCAGATAGTGGGACCGATATGAACGCTTCCTCCTGGTGTCAGAGCCACAGAGCTTCACCTCCGCTTCTGTTGTTCATGGAGAACTGGATGAGAACTGGATAAAAGCTGGAAAGATGGGGAGCTCTGTATCTCAGTGATTATACCTATCTAAACTACAACCCATAAACTTCAAGCTGTGTTAAAAACGTCATTATGCCCGTTCCAAGTCATTACATGGTTTTTACTGTTAATTAAAAGTCCATTTACAGGAGCTGGATGGATGAGAAGGAAGTGCTGCTTCAGCACTCTCTGGGACACAATGAAAGCTTTCTGAGTCGTCAGTGAGATGAAGTATAAAAAGCGAGCGGTTTAAAGACAAGTGGGACTGAGAAAGGAGCTAAATTGTGGAAATGAAAGCCGGTTTGCTGTCACACCGCAGCGCGGTGAGAGAGGACGGCTGGTTTATATGCTGCTGGCAACAATTTAGAGTCCCATATTTCACAGCAAGAGCAAAGATCTCAGCTTCACTCGTGCATCAACAACACATTACGGTTGGATCAAAAGCAGCTCTGCAGTCAGAAATCAATGCAAGGCAGAATAGATTAAAACCCAGAAAGATGCCTGAGTGCCTCCTGTGGCAGCTTCACAAGGCTGAAGCTGAAAATCATGCATGAAGCTATAAAACACACGCCGGTCCATGAACGTCTCGTTTATGAGGAGGGAACATGTGTTGGGTCTCCTGTGAGCCGGTGGATGGAGGGATGGATGGAGCACTGGAGGATGGAGGGATGAAAGATGGAGGGATGGATGGAGCAGTGGAGGATGGAGGGATAGAGGATGGAGCGATGGAGGGATGGATGGAGCAGTGGAGGATGGAGGGATAGAGGATGGAGCGATGGAGGATGGAGGGACGGAGGATGGAGGGATGGACGGAGCAGTGGAGGATGGAGGGATGGAGGGATGGATGGAGCAGTGGAGGATGGAGAGATGGAGCGATGGAGGGATGGATGGAGCAGTGGAGGATGGAGGGATAGAAGATGGAGCGATGGAGGATGGAGGGATGGATGGAGGATGGAGGGATGGATGGAGGATGGAGCGATGGATGGAGGGATGGAGCAGTGGAGGATGGAGGGATGGAGGATGGAGCGATGGAGGATGGAGGGATGGATGGAGCAGTGGAGGATGGAGGGATAGAGGATGGAGCGATGGAGGGACGGAGGATGGAGGGATGGATGGAGCAGTGGAGGATGGAGGGATGGAGCGATGGAGGGATGGATGGAGCAGTGGAGGATGGAGAGATGGAGCGATGGAGGGATGGATGGAGCAGTGGAGGATGGAGGGATAGAGGATGGAGCGATGGAGGATGGAGGGACGGAGGATGGAGGGATGGATGGAGCACTGGAGGATGGAGGGATGGAGGATGGAGGGATGGATGGAGCAGTGGAGGATGGAGGGATGAAAGATGGAGGGATGGATGGAGCACTGGAGGATGGAGGGATGGAGGGATGGATGGAGCACTGGAGGATGGAGGGATGGAGGATGGAAGGATGGATGGAGCACTGGAGGATGGAGGGATGGAGGATGGAGGGATGGATGGAGCGATGGAGGGATGGATGGAGCAGTGGAGGATGGAGGGATAGAGGATGGAGCGATGGAGGGATGGATGGAGCAGTGGAGGATGGAGGGATAGAGGATGGAGCGATGGAGGATGGAGGGACGGAGGATGGAGGGATGGACGGAGCAGTGGAGGATGGAGGGATGGAGGGATGGATGGAGCAGTGGAGGATGGAGAGATGGAGCGATGGAGGGATGGATGGAGCAGTGGAGGATGGAGGGATAGAAGATGGAGCGATGGAGGATGGAGGGATGGATGGAGGATGGAGGGATGGATGGAGGATGGAGCGATGGATGGAGGGATGGAGCAGTGGAGGATGGATGGAGCAGTGGAGGATGGAGGGATGGAGGATGGAGCGATGGAGGATGGAGGGATGGATGGAGCAGTGGAGGATGGAGGGATAGAGGATGGAGCGATGGAGGGACGGAGGATGGAGGGATGGATGGAGCAGTGGAGGATGGAGGGATGGAGCGATGGAGGGATGGATGGAGCAGTGGAGGATGGAGAGATGGAGCGATGGAGGGATGGATGGAGCAGTGGAGGATGGAGGGATAGAGGATGGAGCGATGGAGGATGGAGGGACGGAGGATGGAGGGATGGATGGAGCACTGGAGGATGGAGGGATGGAGGATGGAGGGATGGATGGAGCAGTGGAGGATGGAGGGATGAAAGATGGAGGGATGGATGGAGCAGTGGAGGATGGAGGGATGAAAGATGGAGGGATGGATGGAGCACTGGAGGAGGGAGGGATGGAGGGATGGATGGAGCACTGGAGGATGGAGGGATGGAGGATGGAGGATGGAAGGATGGATGGAGCACTGGAGGATGGAGGGATGGAGGATGGAGGGATGGATGGAGCGATGGATGGAGCGATGGAGGGATGGATGGAGCAGTGGAGGATGGAGGGATAGAGGATGGAGCGATGGAGGGATGGATGGAGCAGTGGAGGATGGAGGGATAGAGGATGGAGCGATGGAGGATGGAGGGACGGAGGATGGAGGGATGGACGGAGCAGTGGAGGATGGAGGGATGGAGGGATGGATGGAGCAGTGGAGGATGGAGAGATGGAGCGATGGAGGGATGGATGGAGCAGTGGAGGATGGAGGGATAGAAGATGGAGCGATGGAGGATGGAGGGATGGATGGAGGATGGAGGGATGGATGGAGGATGGAGCGATGGATGGAGGGATGGAGCAGTGGAGGATGGATGGAGCAGTGGAGGATGGAGGGATGGAGGATGGAGCGATGGAGGGATGGATGGAGCAGTGGAGGATGGAGGGATAGAGGATGGAGCGATGGAGGGACGGAGGATGGAGGGATGGATGGAGCAGTGGAGGATGGAGGGATGGAGCGATGGAGGGATGGATGGAGCAGTGGAGGATGGAGAGATGGAGCGATGGAGGGATGGATGGAGCAGTGGAGGATGGAGGGATAGAGGATGGAGCGATGGAGGATGGAGGGACGGAGGATGGAGGGATGGATGGAGCACTGGAGGATGGAGGGATGGAGGATGGAGGGATGGATGGAGCAGTGGAGGATGGAGGGATGAAAGATGGAGGGATGGATGGAGCAGTGGAGGATGGAGGGATGAAAGATGGAGGGATGGATGGAGCACTGGAGGATGGAGGGATGGAGGGATGGATGGAGCACTGGAGGATGGAGGGATGGAGGGATGGATGGAGCACTGGAGGATGGAGGGATGGAGGATGGAGGATGGAGGATGGAAGGATGGATGGAGCACTGGAGGATGGAGGGATGGAGGATGGAGGGATGGATGGAGCACTGGAGGATGGAGGGATGGAGGATGGAGGGATGGAGGATGGATGGAGCAGTGGAGGATGGAGGGATGGAGGATGGAGGGAGCAGTGGAGGATGGAGGGATGGAGGATGGAGGGATGGATGGAGCAGTGGAGGATGGAGGGATAGAGGATGGAGCGATGGAGGATGGAGGGATGGAGGGATGGATGGAGGATGGATGGAGGATGGAGCGATGGATGGAGCGATGGAGGGATGGAGCAGTGGAGGATGGATGGAGCAGTGGAGGGATGGAGGATGGAGGGATGGATGGAGCAATGGAGGGATGGAGGATGGAGAGATGGATGGAGCGGTGGAGGATGGAGGGATGGATGGAGGATGGAGCGATGGATGGAGCAATGGAGGATGGAGGATGAGGGATGGAGGATGGAGCGATGGAGGGATGGAAGGATGGATGGAGCGATGGAGGGATGAGGATGGAGGGATGGATGGAGCAATGGAGGGATGGAGGATGGAGGGATTGAGGATGAAGGGATGGAGGATGGATGATGGAGGATGGAGGATGAAGGGATGGAGGATGAAGGGATGGAGGACGGAGGGATGGATGGATGGAGCGATGGATGGATGGAGGATGGAAGGATGGATGGAGCAATGGAGGGATGAGGATGGATGGATGGAGGACGGAGGGATGGAGGGATGGAGGATGGAAGGATGGAGGGATGGATGGAGCAATGGAGGATGGAGGGATTGAGGATGAAGGGATGGAGGTCGGAGGGATGGATGGAGCGATGGAGGGATGGAGGATGGAAGGATGGATGGATGGCTGGATGGATGGATGGAGGGATGGATGGATGGAGGATGGAAGGATGGATGGAGCGATGGAGGGATGAGGATGGATGGATGGATGGATGGATGGCTGGATGGATGGATGGATGAGCAATGGAGGGATGGAGGATGGAGTGATGGAGGATGGAGGGATGGATGGATGGATGGAGGATGGATGGATGGATGGATGGATGAGCAATGGAGGGATGGAGGATGGAGCAATGGAGGGATGGAGGATGGATGGATGGAGGATGGATGGATGGATGGAGGATGGATGGATGGATGGATGGATGGATGGATGGATGGAGGATGGATGGATGGAGGATGGATGGATGGATGGATGGATGGATGGATGGATGGAGGATGGATGGATGGAGGATGGATGGAGGATGGATGGATGGATGGATGGATGGATGGATGGATGGAGGATGGATGGATGGATGGATGGAGGATGGATGGATGGAGGATGGATGGATGGATGGAAGGATGGAGGATGGAGGGATGGATGGAGGGATGGAGGATGGAGGGATTGAAGATGAAGGGATGGAGGACGGAGGGATGGATGGAGCGATGGAGGGATGGAGGATGGAAGGATGGATGGCTGGATGGATGGATGGATGGATGGATGGAGGATGGATGGATGGATGGATGGATGGATGGATGGATGGATGGATGGATGGAGGATGGATGGATGGATGGAGGATGGATGGATGGAGGATGGATGGATGGATGGATGGAGGATGGATGGATGGATGGATGGATGGATGGATGGATGGATGGATGGAGGATGGCTGGATGGATGGATGGATGGATGGATGGATGGAAGGATGGATGGATGGATGGATGGATGGATGGATGGATGGATGGAGGGATGGATGGATGGATGGATGGATGGATGGATGGATGGATGGAGGATGGATGGAGGATGGATGGATGGATGGATGGATGGAGGATGGATGGATGGCTGGATGGAGGATGGATGGATGGAGGATGGATGGATGGATGGATGGATGGATGGATGGATGGATGGAAGGATGGATGGATGGATGGATGGATGGATGGATGGCTAGATGGATGGATGGAGGGATGGATGGATGGATGGAGGATGGATGGAGGATGAAGCTCTTATACAGCCTCAGTGGTTCATGGTGGGATAAAAACGCCGATTAAACAATAAATCATTAACACAAATCTGCACTTAAATTAAATGAAGAACAATAAGTTAGCAAAACAATTTACAGCTGCTGTTAATTTACTGTTTAAAGTTTCTGTTCTGCCCAGCAGAGAAGTGGAGATGATTTATTTTAGGTGGTCCAACCTGTAGGGGGAGCTGTTTGTAAAAGTTACAGTCAAAAATTAACAGTAGTAATTTGGGTTATTTAGTCATAAGATACATTATGGAGGTTTTGATTTTTCAAAGTCATATTTGCGTCCATGTGATTTCTTCTTTTATAAACGTCACAGTTTCAAACTAAATATTCACTTCTGGGACAGAGGAGACCAGAGTGGAGATGTTGGACCATGATGGAGATACACCTCACTCCAACTGTAAAGCACGGTGGTGGAAGGCTGATGATTTGGGCTGTTCTGCACCTTGCTAGTCACTGATTGGACCATGATCTCCTCGGCATGCTAACGAGCTAAACGTGAGTCCATCTGAACCACCAGCTGAAGCTCGGTCCAAACTGGGTCACAAACAGAACAATGAACCCAAACAGAACCGCTGGACGATGAGGGAGAGGTCCGACAAAACCAAATCTGAAGCCTGGAGGTGGAGAACTGATTAAATAATCTTCTTCTTGAAACAGTCCCTTAAACAAATCAATTTTAGGGGCTGTTTACACGACGACGTTTTTCAGCAGAACGGAGGTTTTTCTCTCCGATTCGGCCTCTCGTTTACACGACAACGGGAAAACGGGGGGAGCGAAAACGCATCTTTTGGGAAACGGCTTCCAGAGTGGAGAGTTCTGAAAACGCCGGGCTGATTCGTTGTCATGTAAACGCAAACCGGAGACTTTTGAAAATGATGACGTCACTGCCAGCCGCCTACGGCCATGTTGGACTTGCGCACTCCGCCTTTCTACAGAAAAACAACAACAATGGCAGATCCAGGTATGTTGTTACCGTTATTTGGTCTCTGTAAGCAAAAGTTAGAGATCATCAGGCTTCTATGCGATCGCCAACGGAAACGCCTATAGTACGTGCGTCAAATAATCAATACGTCTTTATTTAAGCGGAGGAAAACTACAGGAAGACGGCCATTGTTAGTTATCATGAAATGTTTCTTTTCCGGGTTGTGAGGGGGAAACCTTGGAACACTGCATACACGGGACACACTGCCATCTAAAGGCCGGGCATATGTACTACATCGTTCTCCATCGCGCGCCGTGTCGTATAAACGCAATGCGATTTCACCCGCGTGTTAGACTTATAGACAAGAGCGCCTAAACCGAGACCAAGACCAAGACAGACCATATCAAGACCGATACCAAGTCGAGACCGGAGGGAAAATAAACAGACTAGTGTTGAAGCTACGCAATAACTTGTATGAACAGCAGCATACTAGAGTTCAGCCACAGTTTACATTCAATACATATTAGATGGTATTAGTTCACCTACAGGCCATACAGAGACAAACCGTGTCATGTGTGTGACTGAGCTCACTGTAAATGTTTTTGCAGACTGGGTGAGATCAACTATGTGTAGCAATTGTAGGATGGCTGTTACTGCACTAGACTTGTAGTCAAGACCGCCTAAACCGAGACCAAGACACTAACAACACCAGAGGGTATTTAGTAGGGATGGGTATCGTTAAGGATTTATCGATACTACTACTCTTAACGATACTCCTTATCGATCCGGTACTTTATCGGTATCCTTATCGGTACTTTTTTTTTGAAAGACTAAAACAAAAGGGGAAAAACACAAATAATGAACTGTAGTTTAAGTTTAAACTTAGACTTAAGCTGTTGTTCAACAATATCCAGCATTTATTAATTGTAAGAATAAAATAGCAGGTTAACTGTAGGCCTAGTTTAAGATAATTAAAAAAAAAACTTTGATAAGAAGGAAGCTGTTGTTTAAAATATCCAGCATTTATTAATTGTAATAATGAAACGGCAAACTGATGTCCTTGGTTCACGTGATGCTTTGCATACAAACATACAATCCTGTTGTATCTCATTCAACGGTCGTTGCTGCTGCAGCACTCAGGCGGTCAAACACCGCGCATCTTTCGGTTTGTAGTCGGTGTATTTTGGCAAGGTGTTTGGTCAAATTACTTGTGTTCCCGCCTTTGCAAGCAAAGCTTTTATTACACATGTGACAGCGTGCATTGTTGGGATCTATTTTCGTAAAATGAAGCCAAATTTTGGATCTTTTCGTTCGCTCTGCCATCGTATCTGTAAGGCGAACACATACGTGAGCACGCAGCAGTCGCCACTCCGTCCCCGCAGCGTGTGTGCTTGTAAAGGAGGACTGGGCTGCAATACAGTGTTTGGCTGGTGTTTATATCTCCTGCAAAACATGAATACCACCTTAATTTTACCGTTAAGAGGACCGATAAGGCTGAAGCTTATCGTCCGGGTGGACCGTCATAATCAGCCCCGGGGCCAATTTAATACCGGGTTTCGGTACCCATCCTTTGTATCGAGACAAGACCAAAGACCAAGACACTATCAAGACCAAAGACCGTCAAGGCCGTGACAAAACCGAGACCACGTAAAAGTGATCTCGAGACATACATCACTACCGCGTATTCAAACAAAAACGCCAGCGTTGTCGTGTAAACAGACCCTCAATCTTCACCTCTAGTACCTCAGCAGATTGAACTACTAGTTTCTCTTCTCTGTGATGCAATTGTTCTACCAGTTCAGATGTTTTCATTGAGTCGTTTTGCTTCTGGAGGACACTGGATGTAGAAGGTATATCAGAGACTTGAAGGCACATCGGCATTAGTTTCCCCTCAGACCCCCCGCGCCTCCAGGCGAACGCCGCCTTTCGTATCCAGCCTGGAGGACAGACAGCAAAGCAGCACAACCATCATGGCCTCACATCCTCTGCAGATGAGATTTAAAGGCTTTTTTCCCCCCTCCCCAGCTTGGTTTCTAGGATGTTCAGGGCGTCTGACTCGCCCGAGAGCAGAAAAGCCGCCACGCCGGCTTCAATGTGAAAGAAAACAGAATCAGGAAAGACTTTAAGTGGAATATTTTATAAGGAGGCGTTTAAAAACAAAAAAGAGACAAAGATGAAGAAACGGGTGGAGAATGACTAACAGCTGATAAACAATGCAAGTCCAGGAATAATAGCAATATTTCTTGGTTTCAGTTGATTTTTTTCCCCTTTCAGTCTATTTCTGTTTTTTTTCCAGGTTTATCTAAAGTTCAGCTCCTCCGCTTCTAAACTTTCCCAGTTTGGCCCCTCGGCTGAGGCTCCAAATGAGCTACAGTTCAGATTCAGGTCAGCGCTGATGCAAAACACACACAGACAGAGAGAGACAAGTTTTCATGTCAATCTTAATCTTTCTGCAGCTGCCAGCGTGCGAGCCTCTAAATATTTTATTCTGTTTCCATCTGAGTTTTAAACAGGCCCCGCTGGGAAGCTTCACCCGGAGCGCCGGCGCCCTGATTGAGAGCCGAGCTGCTTTCACCGGCCGCGGGGAGGAGAGCTCCCCCAGCCAGACGGCTCCAGCCCCAGATACCCCTGACACCGCGCTCCAACAGCCCCTCATTATCCAGCAGAACTGCCACCTTCACTGTGACGAAGAGCCTCAACCCGGAGCTTCACACGCGCTTTCTGTGAGGAACTAGTCACGCTGCGTTTTTCCCATCTTATCCATGAAGCTGTCAGAGTCCAGCCCCCCCCAATGATGGGTGGACTGGAGAAACATCCTGATCGGGTGTTCTGAAGATACTTTTTGTTTTTGGGTTGGTGCCCAATGGTCTGATCATCCCTATGGGGGGAAAAACCTCCTCATCCGTCCGGCTTCATCCGACTGAAGGGATGATCTGGGCAGAGGCCTCGTCGGGTCCGTCAGCGGCGGTTCTCCTCCAACATCTCCCCGTTCTTCACAATAAACTCTTTCTCCAATAAACTTTCATTTTTAGCTTTTCCTATTTACCCTAAGCGTCATTTTTAGGGACTTAATGGAGATGCAGACAGTTTTTGCGGTTGAATACAGTTCAGTTTAAATACCAAATAAACATTAAGAGTAAAAAATTAAAAACCACCAGACTAGAACTTAAACGTAATGTGGCGCGTTTCATTTCTTTTAAGGGACATTTTTAACAATTAATCTTTAATTCAAAAATACTTTATTGATCCCAGAGGGAAATTAAGTGTTGGTATAGCTCATATAATTAATTCTTTAAGGAGTTGTTGTAGATGATGATGGCTGTGGGCAGGAAGGATTTCCTGTAGCGGTCTGTATTGCAGCGAAACTGAAGAAGCCTCCGACTGAAGACGCTCTGCTGTTGTATGACAGTCTCATGAAGGACATGGAACACCTCTAGTACCTGTGGAACATCTGGAGATGATGATGCAAAGAAGGATTCTTCATAAAATCAAAAGAATTATGGACAACCCTGAGCGTCCTCTTCATGAGACAGTCATACAACAACAGAGCGTCTTCAGTCGGAGGCTTCTTCAGTTTCGCTGCAATACAGACCGCTACAGGAAATCCTTCCTGCTCACAGCCATCATCATCTACAACAACTCCTTAAAGAATTAATTATATGAGCTACATCAACACTTAATTTCCCTCTGGGATCAATGAAGTATTTTTTAATTGAATTGAATAACGCTGACAGAAATGACGACAAACTGGCGACAGGCATAGGGAGAAGACAGGCTTAAATACCCAGGGGAGGTAATTAAGGAGACAATAAGGGACAGACAGGAGTCTCAGAGGGCTAGAGGTACTGTAGAAGGTTAACACTCAGGCTCTGTCACGTTATGACTTTTCCCTCTGTTCCTGAGTTACCTTACCTTATAACAGTGGTTCCCAAAGTATTTCTGCTGGGCCCCCCTTTTGGTTTATAAGAAAATATTCATGTCCCACGCCCCCCGGTTTTTATTTCCTTTGAATTAATGTATTATTTTATTTTTTATTAGTTTTGCTGTGAAGTATTATATAACATTGCTTTCAATACATTTTTAATGCCTCTCTGTGCACAATTGGTTTAAAACATAAAGAACAGAGAGAACAAAAAAAACCAATTGTAAAGGTTGTTTTGTAAAACTGAACAGCCTTCTGTGATGTCACTTTACCTTCCAGGTGGAGGTGTGTGTTTGTGCCCCGCGTCACAGGATTTGGTTCACTGAACATAGAACTATGCCGCTGTATGCAAGTTTCATTAAAAACTTGCTACGGTAAGTTTCCTTCATTTAAAAAGATGCGGATCTTGCCTGGCAGTTTAAAGACCCTGGACAGCTCCTTCCCACATGACGGTTATCGGGACTCACTGTGAAACAGAACAATGGTCTGTCTGAGCCCATTTTCTCACACAGAACCACAAAAATCGGGGCTTTGACCGTTTGTGTTTTGATGTAGCTGACTGTGCAGAAGAAATTGATCATTACATCATTCAGCTCGGGACTCGGCTGTTTAGACGTCGGTGCGTTGCGGTGTGTAATGTAGCTCTGCAGTATTGGGGGAGACGAGCTTAATGAACACCTGCAGCCCTCATAGGTTCCCAGCCATAGTCTTTGCCCCCATCTGTCCAGATCTCCACAAAGTCCCTATATGTCCGTTAACATCTCATAAATGCTCATATCGGACAAAGGAATAACCCATAATCTGCTGGCCTCTGTTATGAATCATAGATGGTACCATGTCCGTAGTCCTGGGAAGTATATAATCTTCCTCAGTTGTGTGCGTTTTTTCACACTATGCCAGTATGTACAAAACTTTATATATGAGCTCAGTTGAGCATTTGCAGGTGTTTGGTGGAATGAAACCAGAGGAAAGATTTGCCTCATCATATTTTCCTCATCATTCATCCTGCACATATAATACTCATGTTCTGGACTTACCTCTTTCCAGCGCTGTCCCTCCTGGCTCCCCATAAAGTTTCCGGTTCCAGTTCACCTCCATCAAATCAACTTTATCAATGATCTGCTCTCTTATTGTGTTCTGCATGTGGCTCAGAAAACTTAAAGCCAATATGACACTCCATTATTAAAATCTCTCTCTGGTCATGCCCTTCCTCGTTTCCCCATGTGGGCGTGTACAGTTGCTGCAACGCTTTTAGAGGATGTCCTCATGACTCATAACATAACTCGTAACACGACGCAGCACCGACCAGGAAAGAACCTGCTAAGGACCGGCTCTGGCACCAGCACAGAACTAGCACCGGTTGTTTTTTGGTGGAAAAGGCCTAAGAGTCGTGTATTGACCAATATTTGTATTTGTGTAGCTCTGACCGTATGCAGGAACTGATTTATAACCATAAAATGATCAGCTATACAAACATAAAGCAAAGAAATTTCCATCCACATTTATGATCTGAAAGTTCTGGAATAGTGCTGTGTTGAAAAAAAATAGGAGAGTTTGATGAATCTGAATCGATTCTCATAAAAATTCCTAAAAATCAATTTGGAGGTCCAAAAATTGATTTAATCGTTTAACATCGTTTCCTCTTTTTTTACAGCTTAAGTAGGAGGGAAAGGTCCAGACGGACGTTTTAAGGCTTTAGGTCTGAAAGGGTTAATAGTTTCCACCTGTGAACTGTAACCCCACCCAGTGCTGCGTCATTGAATTACAGTCATGTAATTAACGTAACACCTCAGAAAATGTTTTTAATAGCACTGACCCATTTCAGTATCGAATTGGAACAGATTAGATTGGATCAGATCTTGATAATGAATTCTAACTCTTGAGAATTGGAATCGAATTGATTCTTGAAATTGTAATTAATATCGAGGTCTATCCTTGAAAGTAGGCTGTAGGTTTTGGGAAAGTACAATGGACCGTGTATTCACGGGGGTCAAGGATCACAACTGCCTGCAGAGAGCTAAAAATCCACCAATACTTGAGACCTCCTCTTTTTTTTTTCTTTTTTTTACGTGTCCTGTTTGGCAGTGTGGAGCTCAGAATTGGTGTCTGAGTACCAAGCAGAAGCCCAACAGATTTACTTTCACAAGCGGAGCAGTACAGCTTTTGCTATAGTCCTCCACTTGATATATGTGTGAAAAATCTTTATTATGAATTGTTGGGGTTTTTATTTCTTGATGTTATGGAAACGGAGACGGAAAATTAAGGAGAAGAAAGAAGGAAGATGAAGAAGAGAGGTAGGAAACAAAATGTCAAGAGAGAGGGTGAGTTGAAAATACAAGAGAGGAAGGGGAACAAAGAAAACACAGGAAGACATTGAAGTCTGCCTCCACACCCACAGGACGGCAGAGAGAGGGGGAAAAACAAAACACGAAAAAGGAACATCGACAAAACAAAACAAACATTGTGAACTAAGAATTACACAACCACATAACACAAAAATAGATATAAAAATACAACAACAATGTCACAGAAAAACTCATGGTACCGATTAATCAAGACCTCCTTAAAAGACGCTCATAACTGCCTATTTTAAAACTTCCAACACGTAATATACCTTAATATGCTGTAGTGATGTATGTCTCACTGGTCTTGTCTTCCTGACCGAGATCATTTTTACGTGGTCTCGGTCTTGTCACGGCCTTGACAGTCTTTGGCCTTGGTCTTGTCTTGGTCTTGAAACCCTCTGGTGTTGTTAGTGTCTTGGTCTCGGTTTAGGCGGTCTTGACCACAAGTCTAGTGCAGTAACAGCCATCATACAATTGCTACACATAGTTGATCTCACCCAGTCTGCAAAAACATTTACAGTGAGCTCAGTCACACACATGACATGGTCCGTCTCTGTACTGCCTGTAGGTGAAGTAATACCGTCTACTATGTATTGAATGTAAACTGTGGCTGAACCCTAGAATGCTGCTGTTCATACAAGTTATTGCATAGCTTCAACACTAGTCTGTTTATTTTTCTCTGGTCTTGACTTGGTCTTGCTCTTGTCTTGGTCTCGGTTTAGGCGGTCTTGACTACAATTCTAATATGCAGTAATACACACAAAGAAACCATCTCAGCACTACCACAGAAGCTAACATCTACAGTATTCCTGATCTCCGCTCTTAAGGGAACGGCCAATCAGCGGCATGGAAAATTTTGCGGTGCTCCCGGATTGGCTGTTTTGCAAAAGCCAGCCAATAGCGAGTCGAGCTGCTTTTTACTTTTTTAGATTGTTTAGACCTGCGCCACATTGTCAACCATGTAGGTTCTGGAATATTATATATGCACATGTATGAAACCTAAACTGGCCGTCTTTTTTAGAACTAGATCGTGTTTCTCGTTAAAGGCCCGAAGGACACTGGTTAGTGCGACTTTTCTGCCGATTGCAGACTATGGTGACGCCGTGTATAGGATTGAGGCAAAAAGCCATTTATCATTGTCTTGACCCATTATATCACAGCGCATTAAGGTTTGTAACTGGGGTATTGCACTCATCACTGTGAGTTATACAAGACAGCTGCATTGCCACCTCTTGCGGTAAAGAGAGAAGTGCATTGGCTGATTTTGGTGTATAAGACCGTCTTAAAAACAAAAAAATTTGATAGGACAGGAAAGCAGCTTCTATCTTCGATCCCAGAAGCTTTTGACACTTTTTTACTTATTAGGGAAAAAAGCATTCAGATATCAGGCACCAAACACTTGGACGGAGGCCCAGTCGTATTTAACCATGCGTACAATAGTGCCGTCGACGCATTTCTAGAAGATTGTGCGTCAGCACGTCATAAGAACAAACAATTGTCAATGTTTCACTGCGGTAGCCCATTGTAATCAACGTTGGTCGAATCGGTAATAGATAACGGAATTGCTGATTGTCGGACGTATTGGGTGTATGGAGGTGTATGTTTTATCAATGTTGTTTTGTTGCAGATACTTGTAAGGGACGGGTACCCTACGGTTTTAAGTAATGTATTATGGAACCGTACGATATTATGGATATGTAACTGATGAGTGGATTTAATGTATTCATATGAGGCACACATTTGTCGGTGCCTCTTGGCCAGGTCACCCATGTACAAGAGGTTTTAATCTCATTGGGTTAAATAAAGGTGATGACAATGATGATTTATTCTAGATCTTTACATTTTTCATTGTAACGTTATATTTATGTGAACCACCGTATTTTTAAGTTGTTTTAATGATTTTTTCTTAAAAATCAAACCTTTTTCATCCCAGCTGTCTCTGTTTCGCTGATTTGAGGAGTTTTGCAGAAATATGATCTGTTGTCATTAGAGATCAGAACATTTTGAGTCAGTAGAGAGTTCTGGATGCTCTGGGGTCGGTTCTGATGTTCATTTCGAGTCATTCTGAACTGAATCATTTCCCTCTCCGTCACAGGTGAACCAGTTCATCTTTAAAACATTTTTCCCTCTTCACGTAGTTTTATTATGAATCAGTTTAATCCATCGATAGATCCTGTTTCATAATGATCCGATGCAATATGGAGTGAAAATGCTAAAACGATGTTGATCAGATTTCTATCATTTTCTCTCCTACACTGATATATTCAGCTGTTTTCTTCTGTTCAGTTCTCTGCTGACAGTCAGACTGTTGTAATATTTAACTTTCCTCCAGCGATCGGTGACTCTCACTTCGCTAGCACTCGTTAATTTCTCTGTCCGGATCTGATTTTTATTCCACAGGATGACCCAATCTCACCGCCGGCGATAATGTTTGCTTTCATCTTTATGTTAACCAACAAAAGAGCTTCAAAGACTCTAAATCATAATAATAACCAGGAGACAGAGAACTCGTTAGCAGCTCAGTCTGGGTTCTGGTGCCCTCATCTTCTCCATCTCCTTGTGTTGAATCAGTTATTTTGGGGGATTTGACGAATGTAGGAGTCAAACTCCGGTCACCGGCTCAGCAGCGGTGGGGAGGCGGGGGTTTGGGGAGCAAATCCGATCTGCTACATTTCATTTCATCTCTCCACGCTGAAAGAAAATTCTGACACCAGCGAGAAGCAGAAAAAAAAGACAACATGTTTCTGGGGGTTGGTGTGATGGCGGGTTCATTCTGAGGCCACGGAGATAACGAGAGAGGAACCTACTGAAGACAAGCTCCCTCTTTACGTCTGCAGAAACCTCTCTGATCCTCCCGTCTCTGAAGTGAGCAGCGAGTCCAACGAGGACAGGCAGAAGCAACAATTACCGGGGAACGTCCGCTGCCTTTTGTTGTCAATGTTTCACCATAAAAACTCCATTTTTTTTCTTTCAGCCTCCCCTACAGGCCGAGCCGCTCGTTGTTAAACCTTGTGAGGCCGATCAAAGCGCCTCCTTCCTTTAATTACTCCGTCAGTCAATGGAAAACAGTTTTAGCAAAGCGGATCGATGTGGAGGATTGCTTCCTGACTGATTCCCTGGAGGACGGAGACGGAGACAACCCGGCCACGATGTCATCAAACTTGTCGCATTCGTTCATGTTTTAGCAGATCCTCACATATGGCACCCCTGCTGTCATCCTGTCCACGACCTCTCCGGGTCGTTCTGCAGCAGCTCACCTAGCGCAGGTACCGAACCGACACATCCAACCATTAACATAGTTTCCTGGCAACAGGTTCCAGTATTTAAAGGACCTGTATGTAAGACATGTCACTAGACATTAAGAAATCATCTTTATTTCAAATACTTCTATCACTGACAACAGTAGTACAGCCAGGATATTGTCATTTAAAAGTGAAGTTGCAGCCCTCAACTGATGTTGATGATGTCATCTTGTGTTTTGGCCTGAAGCTCCGCCCTCCACCTATCTACCAATCAGGAAGTCAGTAGTGTTTACGGCATCGGGGTTGCCAGGTCTGCTCTATAAACTACAGCTGCAGCTACAAAAGTGTTTCGGATAAAAAATGTCTAACGTTACTACATCTAAAAGACGTCGTTATCATTCAGAAATACGTCGTGACAAAGTCCGAAATAAAACAAGGCTTTGTAAAGGAGACGCCTTTGCAAGACGGAGACGGCTGAAAACAGAGAAGAATTTGAAGATGGACGCCGACGTTGCTAATTTTCTCCTGGACAGGTAAGACTCATCTATGTTTGGCCAACTTGTACTTCATGTAAACAGACATTTCAAATATTCATGGCAGTCGAACAAAGTTATGCATGTTGGTGCAAAGTAACGTTAGCGAATATGGAGGAGGAGGGTCATCGGATTGAAAAGGTAAGGAAATGTAAGGGAAATAAAAACGGCGAGTCGTCATCGCTATAATTAGCCATGCATTATCAGAGCTTGTTTCTCTGTCATTATAATTAAACATGATAAACAGAAAAAAACAGTGTAGGACTCGTCACTTGCTATTGGAAGCTCCTTGTAGCCGCCTACGTTCCTGCAGCCCATCTGGCGACCTCGAGTCAGGGGGGGATTCATCGCTCTACAGTAATTTGAAAGTGATTGCAGTACCAGTTTTGGCCACAATCTTACATACGGCTCCTATAAGAGTTTGATGCCAAACACTACCAGGCTTTCCAGGAACTCTGGCAGAGAAACAAGCCCACAGCATCACAGATCCTCCACCATTCCCACCGGTAGTGACTATGAAGCACTTTCCCACACATTGATTCATTCCAGACTCACCTGGACTGTTAGCTGCTGAAAAGCAGCAGGTAACGTCACAGAAGAGTTTAAACAATGTTCATGTTTGTGATGGTAGGACAGAACCACTGATGAAGATCTAACTGTGAACCTTGGAGACGTTTTACCTCCATCTTCATCCTCCTCAGTGTCTGTGGTGAGGAGATAAACCTTTGTCCTGCTCCAGCCTTTTTGTCCCATTTCCTGTTGGTTTTAAGGTTTTTGTGGCTGGAAAACTAAAGTTTAGGCTAGTCCACATTTTTCTATAGGCCATTTCACTTGAATGGTTTGTTCACATGTCTTTCCCACTTTGCAGAGTGGCTTGGAGAAATAGAAGTGAATGTTCTGAATGCAGGATTGCTGCAATGTTAATGTCCTGTTCCTTCAGGAGGAGGGAATTCTGCAAAGTCATTGGATTTCCTTAGTTTACCAACTGGATCACTTATTTTTACCCCCATTTAATTACGTTCCTCAGAATAAAGGAGGCAGAAACGTCCCATCAGATCTTTTCAGATTTTCATTAGCAAAAATAAACAATTAAACCAAGTATTATTTTTCTACCACCACACTGTCAGACAGGAATTGGTCTCAGAAGCCCAACAGAAGCAGACATCGTCTCTCATCAGGTACAGACTCCATTCAGCGCCTGACGGGATCGTCTGCAGTTTCTCCTCCCGGATAAACATCCTGCTGCAGCTCAGAGGAAACAAACAGAAGCAGAGACAGAGCAGAGCAACCATCACAAAGCTGCTGGATACAGAGGATCTGCCAGCATCCAGCAGCTCTTCATCCTCTCAGGTTCAACTGTTCCCTCTAAATAACAAGAAGGAGTCCAGCGAAGACAAATGCAGGTCTGGAAAGCACGTGATGATCTTTCTGTTAGAATAGAAACGGAGTCAGAGCTGCAGAAATCTCCAGAGGCCAGATCTGACTTTACAGCCTCATTAAAAAGCTGATTATAGTCTTTCTCTCCTTCCATCCATCATCTATATGCCGTCCATCCTCTGCAGGGTTGTGGAGGGGGGCTGATGCCTATGTCCAACATTCATGGGGCGAGAGGCGGGGTACATCCTGGACAGGTCGCCAGTGCATCACAGGGCAACACACGAGAAATACAGGGGAAACAACCACGTGTCTTTGGACTGTGGGAGGAAGCCGGAGTACCTGGAGGGAACCCACACGCGCAGCGAGAACATGCAAACTCCATGCAGAAAGATTCAAACCCGGGACCTTCTTGCTGCTAGGCAACAGTGCTCCCAACTGCTCCAGTGTGCAGCCCCCATTCCTTATTTCGCTTAAAGTTAAACTCAAATTAGTTGAATCTTTTTCTAATTTATTATTACCAAATATACCGTAACAGATAAATAATCCAACCTTTTCTCTACACCGTTTTTCGTGGTTTCCTCTGCAGATCTTCTCAGGATCAGTCAGCTTGGAGGTGCAGCGTTTCGTCTTCCCAGAGATGTTCTGTTGGGTTTAAGTCCAACTTCCAGACTGAATGGTTGGAAATCATTTATAGAACTGAGGTAAGGTGGAGAAAGTTTCCCTGAAAGCTATAAAGAAATTAACATTTGAAGCAAAGTCTTTTGGTCGTTCTGGATAGAAAACAGCAGCTAAAGTAAAGCAGATTGAATTGAAATCATTTTCATTAATCAGTAAAACTCCTTCAGTAATTATTAATAAAGTTTTGTCCCAATGCAACTTAATAAAGCAGTTTTTTAGCTGCTTGCAGTGAAAACAGTGAAAGAAGCTTTAATTACAGGATGATAATCCTCAGGAGTCTCTGCTCTGGACAAAAGGAAATAAATTATTTACATAAAACTTTTTCTTGAATGAGAACGTATTAAATATCCAAATGAGGATGGATTTTACTCTGCATTGTGGCCACCAACATGCAGAGAAGCTTCAACTCTCACTGGTCAACCAGAGACCAAATAATCTACCAGTCGTGTTTTTTTGGACTGTGGGACGACGCCGGAGTACCCAGAGAGAACCCGTGCATTTACGGGGAGAACATGCAAACTCCAGGCTGGGATTCGAACCCAGGACCTTCTTGTTACCAGCTCTTCCTCAGCTGCAGCCCAACGACCTTCAGTATTCTGTTTAAAGCTCAAATAATATGAATCTTTTGCTCCAAACTGAATATTTTCCATTAGAAACAGACAGAGTAAAACCAACCGGGTCAGAAAGTGAATCTATGCTCCCTCTGTGCTTCAATGTAAACATGTCGGTCCAGGACTAACTGATCATCTCTCTGCTGAACAGGAAGGAAAGAGGACGGACCTCCAGCTGCACCTTCTCAAGCCGACCCGTTTCCACAGGATCTTAAAGTTCTGCACTGCTCAGCTAAAGGCCCGGGTTCTTGTGTTAGCTGTTAGAACCAGGCATATATCAATGGATCAGAGCGTCTTCAGTCAGAGGCTTCTTCAGATCTGCAGACTGCTACAGGAGATCATCCCTACCCACAGCCATCAGCATCTACCACAAATCTTTGAAGGAACTTGCATAATGAGTTACAACAACATTTAATTTCCCCTTGGGATTAATAAAGTAATTTTGAATTTGAATTTGAATTGAATTGAATTGAATTTGAAGTATTTGATCCACAATAAATGAACATTTTACCACTAGAGATGAAGGTTTATATCTTTTAGCCAGCCACCTGTTGCTTGGATATTGGTGTATTTATTTTCTTTGTCCTAAACAGTAGGTGGCGCTGTTAAAATAGAAAAATATTATTCCCACCACACAGCAAGAATATTGAGCATAGAAGAAGAGCGTTTACAGGAAGCAGAGTCACCACCCTGAAGAACCTGGAGGCCAGGATTGAGGGGATGGGGTCACCTCTGGCCCCCCTTTAGCTCTGCCTCTGGTCAGGTCCGATGAGCAGCAATAATGACAAGTTAAAAGGTGAAACTTCATCATCATAATAATAATAATCTAATACTTTACCCATATAATAAAATAAAATAAAAAATCTAAATATTACAAAGCAAAACTCAGTTGAATAAAAGATGTTGAATCTGTTGCGACCTTCTACTGACCCGATCATGTTTCAGACGTTCTAATAGGTGAAAACGGCTCAAATTATTTTTTCCGTTTGTAAACAGGAAACCATGTCCAGGATGTTTGGAGGAGCGAAATTCAGAGATTCAGAGAACAAACTTGATGGATTTGTGATGAAAGGTCTAAAATACTTTGAGAGTCCGTTTTCTGCTGCCAGGGAACCTGCCAACAGAACCGGCCAACACGTCTGGACCCACAGGTGCAGTTCAGCCCGACAACGCTGGACTCTCTGCAGCAGAACATCTAGGAGAACACGGTCCACTGGTTCTGACTACCATGACCTCAATAGTTGCTCTGCAGAGATCCAGCCTCTCTGGGCCTCAGTCTGCACAGCGACGGTTCTGGTTGAGCGGGTCGGATCCGCTTTCAGAACAACGCTCTTAAACACTCGAGAAGAGAAGAGATCGTACTCTGCAGGAACCTGATGTTGCCAAGCCAACGGGTCCAGAACCGATCCTTTCAGGAAATCCTGAAGAAGCTGCATCAGACAGCTGGACCTCACAGAACCCAGAGTCGGATCACATGAGGGAGCGACACTGAACCCATCCAGGCGGAGCTGGGCTGGGCTCGGTGTGGGTCCATCCCATAATAAACAGCAGTATTAGCTTCAAAGTTCTTCAGAACCATAAAACCACTCATGAGAACAAGTCACGTCTTTTTTCCCTCCTGCGTTCTCAGAGAAATTAGACCCAAAGTCACATCAGAACCCATCAGAACCACAGACAGGAAAGAACCAGCAGGCAGCTTTGTGTTCTTTCCCTCCTCAACAGAACCGGTTCTGTGTCCAGCTCTAAGATGAACATCGACCCGCTGGAGGTGTCCCCAACCGGCTGGAAGAACTCTGGACTAGTTTTCAGTTCAAAGAGAAGAAAGAGGACGAACTTCATCGCTTGTCTATGAAGACGGCGGCCATATTGCCCACCCTGATCTGACCTTTAACCTCGTTTTGATAGTTCACAGAATATTTTTTCATCCTCCTAAAGCCGTCTGTTCCTTTAGAAACCGTTTCTGAGATAACTGGGTCGGTTCTGACTGGTTTTAATCTTTGTGTTTGTATGAAGATGGAAGTTCTTCCTCTAAACACCTTCAACATTTCAGCTGTGCTTCATTTTTAATGTTTTTATTAAAGTTAGAGGAAAAGTGATTCCAGGATATTTTCTGAATGATTCTAATAACATGAATATCAATAATAAGATCCAAAATAATGAGCTTTTAATGATGGATGGATGAGATTCTCTGTTTTAGGCTGAAGTTTCTCTTAGTGAAACTCACAACAAGCTTGGTTGAAGAGTTGAGTCTAAAAATATCTGCAGCCTCTGGATGAACCACGAAGTTGGACTTCGATTAAACTCCACAGCTCATCATCAAAGCGGGACACCCAGAACCACAGACAGACTGATGGCTGCGGGCCAGTCTGGCCCAAATTAAACCAGAACCCAGCGTCTCGCTGCCAGGAACGTCCCATGATGCTCTCTGTCAGAACCACCGAGTCCAAAACAAGGACGCCTGGAAGCTGAACGACTTCCTGCAGCTGCTGCAGATTCTCTCATGTTAGGAAAAGTCTGAGGACAAATGTGAGGACTAAGGGGACAAGGTGAGGACTAAGGGGACAAGGTGAGGACTAAGGGGACAAGGTGAGGACTAAAGGGACAAGGTGAGGACTAAGGGGACAAGGTGAGGACTAAGGGGACAAGGGGAGGACTAAGGGGACAAGGGGAGGACTAAGGGGACAAGGGGAGGACTAAAGGGACAAGGTGAGGACTAAGGGGACAAGGTGAGGACTAAGGGGACAAGGTGAGGACTAAAGGGACCAGGTGAGGACTAAAGGGACAAGGTGAGGACTGAGGGGAAAGGTGAGGACTAAGGGGACAAGGTGAGGACTGAGAGGAAAGGTGAGGACTAAGGGGACAAGGTGAGGTCTAAAGGGACAAGGTGAGGACTAAAGGGACAAGGTGAGGACTAAAGGGACAAGGTGAGGACTAAGGGGAAAGGTGAGGACTAAGGGGACAAGGTGAGGACTAAAGGGACAAGGTGAGGACTAAGGGGAAAGGTGAGGACTAAAGGGACAAGGTGAGGACTAAGGGGACAAAGTGAGGACTAAGGGGACAAGGTGAGGACTAAGGGACATGGTGAGGACGAAAGGGACAAGCTGAGGACTAAGGGGACAAGGGGAGGACTATGGGGACAAGGTGAGGACTAAAGGGACCAGGTGAGGACTAAAGGGACAAGGTGAGGACTGAGGGGACAAGGGGAGGACTAAGGGGACAAGGTGAGGACTAAAGGGACAAGGTGAGGACTAAAGGGACAAGGTGAGGACTAAGGGGACAAGGTGAGGACTAAAGGGACAAGGGGAGGACTAAGGGGACAAGGTGAGGACTAAGGGGACAAGGTGAGGACTAAAGGGACAAGGGGAGGACTAAGGGGACAAGGTGAGGACTAAGGGGACAAGGGGAGGACTAAGGGGACAAGGGGAGGACTAAGGGGACAAGGTGAGGACTAAAGGGACCAGGTGAGGACTAAAGGGACAAGGTGAGGACTGAGGGGACAAGGGGAGGACTAAGGGGACAAGGTGAGGACTAAAGGGACAAGGTGAGGACTAAAGGGACAAGGTGAGGACTAAGGGGACAAGGTGAGGACTAAAGGGACAAGGGGAGGACTAAGGGGACAAGGTGAGGACTAAAGGGACAAGGTGAGGACTAAAGGGACAAGGTGAGGACTAAGGGGACAAGGTGAGGACTAAAGGGACAAGGGGAGGACTAAGGGGACAAGGTGAGGACTAAGGGGACAAGGGGAGGACTAAGGGGACAAGGGGAGGACTAAGGGGACAAGGTGAGGACTAAAGGGACCAGGTGAGGACTAAAGGGACAAGGTGAGGACTAAGGGGAAAGGTGAGGACTAAGGGGACAAAGTGAGGACTAAGGGGACAAGGTGAGGATTAAGGGGACAAGGTGAGGACTAAGGGGAAGAGGTGAGGACTAAGGGGACAAGGTGAGGACTAAGGGGACATGGTGAGGACTAAAGGGACAAGGTGAGGACTAAGGGGAAAGGTGAGGACTAAGGGGACAAGGGGAGGACTAAGGGGACAAGGTGAGGACTAAAGGGACCAGGTGAGGACTAAAGGGACAAGGTGAGGACTGAGGGGAAAGGTGAGGACTGAGAGGAAAGGTGAGGACTAAGGGGACAAGGTGAGGTCTAAAGGGACAAGGTGAGGACTAAAGGGACAAGGTGAGGACTAAGGGGAAAGGTGAGGACTAAGGGGACAAGGTGAGGACTAAAGGGACAAGGTGAGGACTAAGGGGAAAGGTGAGGACTAAAGGGACAAGGTGAGGACTAAGGGGACAAAGTGAGGACTAAGGGGACAAGGTGAGGACTAAGGGACATGGTGAGGACGAAAGGGACAAGCTGAGGACTAAGGGGACAAGGGGAGGACTATGGGGACAAGGTGAGGACTAAAGGGACCAGGTGAGGACTAAAGGGACAAGGTGAGGACTGAGGGGACAAGGGGAGGACTAAGGGGACAAGGTGAGGACTAAAGGGACAAGGTGAGGACTAAAGGGACAAGGTGAGGACTAAGGGGACAAGGTGAGGACTAAAGGGACAAGGGGAGGACTAAGGGGACAAGGTGAGGACTAAAGGGACAAGGTGAGGACTAAAGGGACAAGGTGAGGACTAAGGGGACAAGGTGAGGACTAAAGGGACAAGGGGAGGACTAAGGGGACAAGGTGAGGACTAAGGGGACAAGGGGGGGACTAAGGGGACAAGGGGAGGACTAAGGGGACAAGGTGAGGACTAAAGGGACCAGGTGAGGACTAAAGGGACAAGGTGAGGACTAAGGGGAAAGGTGAGGACTAAGGGGACAAAGTGAGGACTAAGGGGACAAGGTGAGGATTAAGGGGACAATGTGAGGACTAAGGGGAAGAGGTGAGGACTAAGGGGACAAGGTGAGGACTAAGGGGACATGGTGAGGACTAAAGGGACAAGGTGAGGACTAAGGGGAAAGGTGAGGACTAAGGGAACAAAGTGAGGACTAAGGGGACAAGGTGAGGATTAAGGGGACAAGGTGAGGACTAAGGGGAAGAGGTGAGGACTAAGGGGACAAGGTGAGGACTAAGGGGACAAGGTGAGGACTAAGGGGAAAAGGTGAGGACTAAAGGGACAAGGGGAGGACTAAGGGGACAAGGTGAGGACTAAGGGGACAAGGGGAGGACTAAAGGGACCAGGTGAGGACTAAAGGGACAAGGTGAGGACTGAGGGGAAAGGTGAGGACTAAGGGGACAAGGTGAGGACTAAGGGGACAAGGGGAGGACTAAGGGGACAAGGGGAGGACTAAAGGGACAAGGTGAGGACTAAGGGGACAAGGTGAGGACTAAGGGGACAAGGTGAGGACTAAAGGGACCAGGTGAGGACTAAAGGGACAAGGTGAGGACTGAGGGGAAAGGTGAGGACTAAGGGGACAAGGTGAGGACTGAGAGGAAAGGTGAGGACTAAGGGGACAAGGTGAGGTCTAAAGGGACAAGGTGAGGACTAAAGGGACAAGGTGAGGACTAAAGGGACAAGGTGAGGACTAAGGGGACAAGGTGAGGACTAAGGGGACAAGGTGAGGACTAAGGGGACAAGGTGAGGACTAAGGGGACAAGGTGAGGACTAAGGGGACAAGGGGAGGACTAAGGGGACAAGGTGAGGACTAAGGGGACATGGTGAGGACTAAAGGGACAAGGTGAGGACTAAGGGGACAAGGTGAGGACTAAGGGGACAAGGTGAGGACTAAAGGGACAAGGTGAGGACTAAAGGGACAAGGTGAGGACTAAAGGGACAAGGTGAGGACTAAAGGGACAAGGTGAGGACTAAGGGGAAAGGTGAGGACTAAAGGGACAAGGTGAGGACTAAGGGGACAAGGTGAGGACTAAGGGGACAAGGTGAGGACTAAGGGGACAAGGTGAGGACTAAGGGGACAAGGTGAGGACTAAGGGGACAAGGTGAGGACTAAGGGGACAAGGTGAGGACTAAGGGGACAAGGTGAGGACTAAGGGGACAAGGTGAGGACTAAGGGGACAAGGTGAGGACTAAGGGGACAAGGTGAGGACTAAGGGGACATGGTGAGGACTAAAGGGACAAGGTGAGGACTAAGGGGACAAGGGGAGGACTAAGGGGACAAGGTGAGGACTAAGGGGACATGGTGAGGACTAAAGGGACAAGGTGAGGACTAAGGGGACAAGGTGAGGACTAAAGGGACAAGGGGAGGACTAAGGGGACAAGGTGAGGACTAAGGGGACAAGGTGAGGACTAAAGGGACAAGGTGAGGACTAAAGGGACATGGTGAGGACTAAAGGGAAAAGCTGAGGACTAAGGGGACAAAGTGAGGACTAAGGGGACAAAGTGAGGACTAAAGGGACAAGGGGAGGACTAAGGGGACAAGGTGAGGACTAAAGGGACAAGGTGAGGACTAAGGGGACAAGGTGAGGACTAAAGGGACAAGGTGAGGACTAAGGGGACAAGGTGAGGACTAAAGGGACAAGGTGAGGACTAAGGGGACAAGGTGAGGACTAAAGGGACAAGGGGAGGACTAAGGGGACAAGGTGAGGACTAAAGGGACAAGGGGAGGACTAAGGGGACAAGGTGAGGACTAAAGGGACAAGGGGAGGACTAAGGGGACAAGGGGAGGACTAAGGGGACAAAGTGAGGACTAAAGGGACAAGGTGAGGACTAAAGGGACAAAGTGAGGACTAAAGGGACAGAGATTGTCAGTATCGTCCACTGATGGTATGGGGGGGGGGGGGGGGGGGGGGTAACTGAACAGAACCGGTCCTGAACTGGATCATTCCTGACATCCCAGAATCTGGATTTTCTCCATCATTAAAACAAGCAAAGAGTTTCTCTGCCAACATGAACCCACATCCATTACAAACATGCATCCACAGGCTGCAGCACAGACGCAGCAGATGATGCAGCAGAACATCAGGCTGAAGCGGTTCTGATTCTTTAGAACCAACTCAGGACCTTCAGAACCTCACAGATCATTAAACTAAATGTTTAAAGTTCCAGACGATTATGGAAGCAGGTCGTGAAAATATAGCTTGATGAAAACCCAGAAGCTGCAGCTTGTTTCAACCCTTGAGGTAAATATTGAAGATGATGAATAATTCATTTACTCCGTCTGTAATAAATGAATCATGTAGCTGCAGCCCATCAACTTTAAAACGAGCCCAGTTAACATTTATTATTAAATCTCCTCACCTAAAGTTTCAGCCAATTCTGAGGCTGCAATAGGACTATGGTCTGCAGGTCTGCTGAACGACAGTCAGGACCCCAGGGGTGCCCTTCAGTGCCCGTCTCAAAATCATTTCTCCCCTTCAAGGATTTAAATTAAATTGAAAACAGTTTTAGATTAAAAATAAATTAAACCAGAAAAGCACACAGACAGTGCAGACCTCCGCCAGGGCCACTCACCCCCGTCGTCCCAATGTTTGTTATCTAATTCTAACCTTCAGCACTTTTCCTATAAAATGTGTGTTAAAGAGACGCATGCCTGTGTTCATGCTGTCGCTGTGCTCTTTCAGCAGAGAAGGGAGATTCATGTTTCTGTGCGGTGGAGCTCTCTGACACGGGAGAGGAGAGGAGGTTAGCACCGCTGGTTGGTTGGGTGGATCAAGCCCAAAATTTTATCAGGTCCTCCCGTCCCATCGGGGACATTTCCTGACACTTCCACACACTCATCAAAATCCGTCTGTTATTTTTGAGTTATGTTACTAACAGACAGACGGGCACGTAAACATGGCGGAGGTAATTATATATAAACATATATATATTTTATTTATTTTTTTTTTTTTTACGTGTCCTGTTTGGCAGTGTGGAGCTCAGAATTGGTGTCTGAGTACCAAGTAGAAGCCCAACAGATTTACTTTCACAAGCGGAGCAGTACAGCTTTTGCTATAGTCCAGGGATAGGGGTTAGGGTTAGGGTAAGGGTAACCCTAACCCTAACCCTGCCACCTGAAGCCACGCAGAGCCATGTGGAACAACCTGGAGCCACCTGGAACTTCCTGGAATCACCTGGAGCTTCCGGTAACAACCTGGAGCTTCCTGGAACAACCTGGGGCCCCTTGGAACAACCTGGAACCACCTGGAATCACATGGAGACCCCTGGAACCACCTGGAGCTCCCTGGAATCACCTGGAGCCACCTGAAACACACTGAACCCAAGCAGAGCCATGTGGCATCCCCTGAAGCCCACTGGAACCACCTGGAATCACCTGGAATCACCTGGAATCACCTGGAGACCCCTGGGACAACCTGGAACCACCTGGAGCCCCCTGGAACCACCTGGAACCACCTGAAGCCCACTGGAACCACCTGGAACCACCTGGAATCACCTGGAATCACCTGGAATCACCTGGAGACCCCTGGGACAACCTGGAACCACCTGGAGCCCCCTGGAACCACCTGGAACCACCTGGAGCCCCCTGGAACCACCTGAATCCACATGGAATCACCTGGAATCACCTGGAGACCCCTGGAACAACCTGGAATCACCTGGGGCCCCCTTATATGCTCCCCTTATCTGGAACAGACTTCCTGACGAGTGTAGAGTTGCTGAAACTCTGAACTGCTTTAAATCGAGACTAAAAACCATCTGTTTAGAATTGCCTTTGAGTAAATGCTTGATGTTATATGTATGAAATGTGTTCATGCTCTCTTGCTTTTTTTTAATTTTTCTCTTGCTTTATTGTGCATCATGTGTTATATGTGTTTCTTTTACTTTTAATTTCCAATGTTATTTTCCATGTCTGTTTGTTTTGTTTTTTGTTTGTTTTTTAAATCACCAAATCATGTAAAGCACCTTGAATTAACCTGCTGTTGAAAGAAATGGAGGCTGGAGGGATGGAGAGATGGAGGGTGGAGACTGAAGGATGGAGACTGGAGGATGGAGGGTGGAGGATGGAGGATGGGGACCGGAGGATGGAGGATGGGGACTGGAGGATGGAGGATGGAGGGTGGAGGGTGGAGGGTGGAGGATGGAGGATGGAGGGTGGAGGATGGAGACTGGAGGATGGAGGGTGGAGGATGGAGGATGGAGACCGGAGGATGGAGGATGGAGGGTGGAGGATGGAGGGTGGAGGATGGAGGGTGGAGGATGGAGGATGGAGGATGGAGACTGGAGGATGGAGGGTGGAGGATGGAGGATGGAGACCGGAGGATGGAGGATGGAGACCGGAGGATGGAGGGTGGAGGATGGAGGATGGAGGATGGAGACTGGAGGATGGAGGATGGAGGGTGGAGGATGGAGGATGGAGGGTGGAGGATGGAGGATGGAGGATGGAGGATGGAGGATGGAGGGTGGAGGATGGAGACTGGAGGATGGAGGGTGGAGGATGGAGGATGGAGACCGGAGGATGGAGGATGGAGACTGGAGGATGGAGGATGGAGGGTGGAGGGTGGAGGATGGAGGATGGAGGATGGAGGGTGGAGGGTGGAGGGTGGAGGATGGAGACTGGAGGATGGAGGATGGAGACTGGAGGATGGAGGGTGGAGGATGGAGGATGGAGACCGGAGGATGGAGGATGGAGGATGGAGACTGGAGGATGGAGGATGGAGACCGGAGGATGGAGGATGGAGGATGGAGACTGGAGGATGGAGGCTGGAGGATGGAGGCTGGAGGATGGAGGCTGGAGGATGGAGGATGGAGACTGGAGGATGGAGGCTGGAGGATGGAGGCTGGAGGATGGAGGCTGGAGGATGGAGGCTGGAGACTGGAGGATGGAGGATGGAGGATGGAGGCTGGAGGATGGAGGATGGAGACTGGAGGATGGAGGCTGGAGGGTGGAGGATGGAGACTGGAGGATGGAGGATGGAGGCTGGAGGGTGGAGGATGGAGGGATGGAGAGATGGAGGGTGGAGGATGGAGAATGGAGGCTGGAGGATGGAGACTGGAGGCTGGAGGATGGAGGATGGAGGATGGAGACCGGAGGATGGAGACTGGAGGATGGAGGGTGGAGGATGGAGGATGGAGACCGGAGGATGGAGGATGGAGACTGGAGGATGGAGGATGGAGGGTGGAGGATGGAGGGTGGAGGATGGAGGATGGAGGATGGAGGATGGAGGGTGGAGGGTGGAGGATGGAGGATGGAGACTGGAGGATGGAGGGTGGAGGATGGAGGGTGGAGGATGGAGACTGGAGGATGGAGGATGGAGGGTGGAGGATGGAGGGTGGAGGGTGGAGGATGGAGGATGGAGACCGGAGGATGGAGGATGGAGGGTGGAGGATGGAGGATGGAGACTGGAGGATGGAGGATGGAGGATGGAGGATGGAGGCTGGAGGATGGAGGCTGGAGGATGGAGGCTGGAGGATGGAGGCTGGAGGATGGAGGATGGAGGCTGGAGGATGGAGGATGGAGACTGGAGGATGGAGGCTGGAGGATGGAGGCTGGAGGATGGAGGATGGAGGACCGGAGGATGGAGGATGGAGACTGGAGGATGGAGGATGGAGGGTGGAGGGTGGAGGGTGGAGGATGGAGGATGGAGGGTGGAGGATGGAGACTGGAGGATGGAGGGTGGAGGATGGAGGATGGAGACCGGAGGATGGAGGGTGGAGGGTGGAGGATGGAGGGTGGAGGATGGAGGATGGAGGGTGGAGGATGGAGGATGGAGACTGGAGGATGGAGGGTGGAGGATGGAGGATGGAGACCGGAGGATGGAGGATGGAGGATGGAGGATGGAGGGTGGAGGATGGAGGATGGAGGATGGAGACTGGAGGATGGAGGATGGAGGGTGGAGGATGGAGGGTGGAGGATGGAGGATGGAGGATGGAGGATGGAGACCGGAGGATGGAGGATGGAGACTGGAGGATGGAGGGTGGAGGATGGAGGATGGAGACCGGAGGATGGAGGATGGAGACTGGAGGATGGAGGATGGAGGGTGGAGGGTGGAGGATGGAGGATGGAGGATGGAGGGTGGAGGATGGAGGGTGGAGGATGGAGACTGGAGGATGGAGGATGGAGACTGGAGGATGGAGGGTGGAGGATGGAGGATGGAGACCGGAGGATGGAGGATGGAGGATGGAGGGTGGAGGATGGAGGATGGAGACTGGAGGATGGAGGATGGAGGATGGAGGACTGGAGGATGGAGGCTGGAGGATGGAGGCTGGAGGATGGAGGCTGGAGGATGGAGGATGGAGACTGGAGGATGGAGGCTGGAGGATGGAGGCTGGAGGATGGAGGCTGGAGGATGGAGGCTGGAGACTGGAGGATGGAGGATGGAGGATGGAGGCTGGAGGATGAAGGATGGAGACTGGAGGATGGAGGCTGGAGGGTGGAGGATGGAGACTGGAGGATGGAGGATGGAGGCTGGAGGGTGGAGGATGGAGGGATGGAGAGATGGAGGGTGGAGGATGGAGAATGGAGGCTGGAGGATGGAGACTGGAGGCTGGAGGGTGGGGGATGGAGGCTGGAGGGTGGAGGATGGAGGATGGAGGATGGAGGATGGAGACCGGAGGATGGAGGATGGAGACTGGAGGATGGAGGATGGAGGGTGGAGGATGGAGGGTGGAGGGTGGAGGATGGAGGATGGAGGATGGAGGGTGGAGGGTGGAGGATGGAGGATGGAGACTGGAGGATGGAGGGTGGAGGATGGAGGGTGGAGGATGGAGACTGGAGGATGGAGGATGGAGGGTGGAGGATGGAGGGTGGAGGGTGGAGGATGGAGGATGGAGACTGGAGGATGGAGGATGGAGGCTGGAGGATGGAGGATGGAGACTGGAGGATGGAGACTGGAGGATAGAGGATGGAGGCTGGAGGATGGAGGCTGGAGGATGGAGGCTGGAGGATGGAGGATGGAGGATGGAGGCTGGAGCCTGGAGGATGGAGGCTGGAGGATGGAGGCTGGAGGATGGAGGCTGGAGGATGGAGGATGGAGACTGGAGGATGGAGGCTGGAGGATGGAGGCTGGAGGATGGAGGCTGGAGGATGGAGGATGGAGACTGGAGGATGGAGGCTGGAGGATGGAGGCTGGAGGATGGAGGGTGGAGGATGGAGGCTGGAGGATGGAGGCTGGAGGATGAAGGATGGAGACTGGAGGGTGGAGGATGGAGGCTGGAGGGTGGAGGATGGAGGCTGGAGGATGGAGGCTGGAGGCTGGAGGGTGGAGGATGGAGGATGGAGGATGGAGGGTGGAGGCTGGAGGATGGAGGCTGGAGGGTGGAGGCTGGAGGATGGAGGGTGGAGGATGGAGGATGGAGGGTGGAGGCTGGAGGATGGAGGATGGAGGGTGGAGGATGGAGGCTGGAGGATGGAGGATGGAGGATGGAGGGTGGAGGGTGGAGGATGGAGGGTGGAGGATGGAGGATGGAGACTGGAGGATGGAGGGTGGAGGATGGAGGATGGAGACCGGAGGATGGAGGATGGAGACTGGAGGATGGAGGATGAGGGTGGAGGATGGAGGATGGAGGATGGAGACTGGAGGATGGAGGATGGAGTATGGAGGCTGGAGGATGGAGGCTGGAGGATGGAGGATGGAGGCTGGAGGATGGAGGATGGAGGATGGAGACTGGAAGATGGAGGCTGGAGGATGGAGGCTGGAGGATGGAGGATGGAGGATGGAGGCTGGAGACTGGAGGATGGAGGCTGGAGGATGGAGGCTGGAGGATGGAGGCTGGAGGATGGAGGATGGAGACTGGAGGATGGAGGCTGGAGGATGGAGGGTGGAGGATGGAGGGATGGAGAGATGGAGGGTGGAGGATGGAGAATGGAGGCTGGAGGATGGAGACTGGAGGCTGGAGGGTGGGGGATGGAGGCTGGAGGGTGGAGGATGGAGGCTGGAGGCTGGAGGATGGAGGATGGAGGATGGAGACCGGAGGATGGAGGATGGAGACTGGAGGATGGAGGGTGGAGGGTGGAGGATGGAGGGTGGAGGGTGGAGGATGGAGGATGGAGGGTGGAGGATGGAGGATGGAGACTGGAGGATGGAGGATGGAGGGTGGAGGATGGAGACCGGAGGATGGAGGATGGAGACTGGAGGATGGAGGATGGAGGATGGAGGGTGGAGGGTGGAGGGTGGAGGATGGAGGGTGGAGGGTGGAGGATGGAGGGTGGAGGCTGGAGGATGGAGGCTGGAGGATGGAGGATGGAGGCTGGAGGATGGAGACTGGAGGATGGAGACTGGAGGATGGAGGATGGAGGATGGAGACTGGAGGATGGAGGATGGAGACTGGAGGATGGAGGATGGAGGATGGAGGATGGAGGATGGAGGATGGAGGATGGAGGCTGGAGGATGGAGGCTGGAGGATGGAGGATGGAGACTGGAGGATGGAGGCTGGAGGATGGAGGCTGGAGGATGGAGACTGGAGGATGGAGGCTGGAGGATGGAGGGTGGAGGATGGAGACTGGAGGATGGAGGATGGAGGATGGAGGGTGGAGGATGGAGGGATGGAGGGTGGAGGATGGAGGCTGGAGGATGGAGACTGGAGGCTGGAGGGTGGAGGATGGAGGATGGAGGGTGGAGGATGGAGACTGGAGGATGGAGGATGGAGGGTGGAGGGTGGAGGATGGAGGGTGGAGGCTGGAGGATGGAGACCGGAGGATGGAGACTGGAGGATGGAGGATGGAGGATGGAGGGTGGAGGGTGGAGGATGGAGGCTGGAGGCTGGAGGATGGAGGATGGAGGATGGAGACCGGAGGATGGAGGATGGAGACTGGAGGATGGAGGATGGAGGATGGAGGGTGGAGGCTGGAGGATGGAGGATGGAGGGTGGAGGATGGAGGATGGAGGGTGGAGGATGGAGACTGGAGGATGGAGGATGGAGGGTGGAGGATGGAGGATGGAGACTGGAGGATGGAGGATGGAGGGTGGAGGATGGAGGATGGAGGGTGGAGGGTGGAGGATGGAGGGTGGAGGATGGAGGGTGGAGGGTGGAGGATGGAGGATGGAGGGTGGAGGATGGAGGATGGAGACTGGAGGATGGAGACCGGAGGATGGAGGATGGAGACCGGAGGATGGAGGATGGAGGATGGAGGGTGGAGGATGGAGGATGGAGGATGGAGACTGGAGGATGGAGGATGGAGACTGGAGGATGGAGGATGGAGGCTGGAGGATGGAGGATGGAGGATGGAGGATGGAGGATGGAGGATGGAGGCTGGAGGATGGAGGCTGGAGGATGGAGGCTGGAGGATGGAGGATGGAGGCTGGAGGATGGAGGCTGGAGGATGGAGGATGGAGGCTGGAGGATGGAGGCTGGAGGATGGAGGCTGGAGACTGGAGGATGGAGGCTGGAGGATGGAGGCTGGAGGATGGAGGATGGAGACTGGAGGATGGAGGCTGGAGGATGGAGGGTGGAGGATGGAGGATGGAGGATGGAGGATGGAGGGTGGAGGATGGAGGGATGGAGAGATGGAGGGTGGAGGATGGAGAATGGAGGCTGGAGGATGGAGACTGGAGGCTGGAGGGTGGGGGATGGAGGCTGGAGGCTGGAGGATGGAGGGTGGAGGGTGGAGGCTGGAGAGATGGAGGGTGGAGTCTGGAGGATGGAGACTGGAGGCTGGAGGATGGAGACTAGAGGATGGAGGCTGGAGGATGGAGGATGGAGGATGGAGGCTGGAGGGTGGAGGATGGAGGCTGGAGGATGGAGGCTGGAGGGTGGAGGATGGAGGATGGAGGCTGGAGGATGGAGGCTGGAGGGTGGAGGATGGAGGATGGAGGGTGGAGGATGGAGGATTTGATGGAGGCTGGAGGATGGAGGGTGGAGGATGGAGGCTGGAGGATGGAGGATGGAGAGTGGAGGATGGAGGCTGGAGGATGGAGGGTGGAGGATGGAGGCTGGAGGCTGGAGGCTGGAGGATGGAGGGTGGAGGGTGGAGGATGGAGGGTGGAGGATGGAGACTGGAGGATGGAGGGTGGAGGATGGAGGATGGAGGGTGGAGGGTGGAGGATGGAGGGTGGAGGATGGAGGCTGGAGGATGGAGGATGGAGGATGGATGGAGGATGGAGGGTGGAGGATGGAGACTGGAGGATGGAGGGTGGAGGATGGAGGATGGAGGGTGGAGGGTTTCCATGTGCATCTGAGGCCTGCTGGGCCCGTTTTTACCGCCCTGACTGTCACAGAGCCTTGACCCACTTTCAGAGTGTAGAGATAATTAAATCTCTCCAAAATAAACCCAATCATCTGCCCTCCTCTGGGTAAAAAAACACAAACGTTTTTTGTTATTTTAAGCCTCGGATGCTGAAGTGAATATTTTCCCAGAATCGGCCTCATTAAGGATGGAAAGATAACAAAATGTTAAAAATAAACCTCTTTAATGTGACTCTGTTTGCACAGCAGATTCTTCACCCACTCAGGTTCCATCAGGATCCTAATCTAATCTAACAGCGCCCCCCCATGGCCTAATCAGGTCATCTACATGTTAATGTCCTCAGCGCCGCCAGACGCTGCTGCTGATCTGATATCTGCTTGTTCTGCAAGCATCCTTCAGAGCACGTCTCTGTCGGGACAGGAACCGAAGCCGAAGCTGCAGCTAATTCATCCCTTCATCCTGGTCTTTAAAACTTCACCCTTTCATCATCCAGATCCAGACGTCTTCAAGCTTCTGGAGGAAACGTTGCTGGATTCAGTTTCCATGCAGATAACTTTTCTCAACATGCTTCTTTTACAAGAAAAGTTTTCAGATTATCACAGCTCTGCAATCAAAGCCGGAACCTTGTTATCTCCCCACAGTTGGTCCGAAAGCTCTGCACACCGACTCAGCAGAAGCCGGCGAGGCTCGAGAAGAACGCTGCTGTCAGGAGTTTGTTCTGATGAAGTTCAGCTCTCTGTAATCAACCCGACTGCTCAGAGCGGCCTTCTACAAGCCAGGATTGAAAGACTCGTATTCCTGTTAGAAGCCCCCCGCCTTGATGAGCTGCTGCCATTGCACCAAGAACGTGGTCTGGTTCTGATGGAACCTGGTCCACTGGTTCCATCAGTGTTTCTCAACCTTGCTCCTCAAAGCACTCTGCCCTGCAGGTTTCAGATGTCTCCATGCTTCAACACACTTGTTTCTGGTGATTGCACTTCAGAAACAAAACTGAAGTAATTAGTTTTGGACCTAAAGAGGAACGATCAAGAGTCAACACTCAGCTTCAGTTAATCCAGCTAGAAACTACTGATCAGGCCTGAAATCTAGGTGTAGCAATGGACTCAGACCTGAACCTCCAGGGTCACATAAAAGTCAATAACAAGGTCAGCGTTCTATCACCTGAAGAACATTTCTAGGATTAAAGGACTGATGTCACAACAGGACCTAGAAAAACTCATCCATGCGTTTATCTTTAGTCGGATTGATTACTGCAACAGCGTCTTCACAGGTCTGCCTAAAAAGTCAATCAGCTGCAGCTGTATGGGCTCAATATAAGGTCATAAAGTTTGCACATAATTTGACAGTTCACCTACATAAATCAAGTTTTGCAATCTCATAGAAAATATCTGCCCTAAAACTTAAAGTTTGCAAATATGCAGAAAGAGGTTTGCATGGTTGTAAATAAAGGTTTGCATTTGAAAGAAAAACATAAGTTATTTTTTGTGAAGTTGGGGTTGCAAATTTTGGCACAGTTTTTACATGCTTCTCTGATTGGATGGTGACAGATCACACTGTCCAATCAGAGAGGAGGCCACTTCCTGTCAAGCTATCATCTGGCTGCTGAAGAAGGAGCAGCTTCTCCCAACCTCTCCTGATCTCCAGCCTTATTCTCTTTTCATATTTTCCATTCTTAGCTTTTCTTGGCTTTTTTCTTGGATACTTCATACACCCAGCCTCTGGAGTCACTTCATTAGACCGGATCTCTTTTTTGGATTACTTTCTGAAGGACTGTGTATTACCAAAATGGTGTTTTGCTCAGCTGAGGACTTTGAGAAACTGCTCCAGAGAATTGAAACCATCTTCAGATTAATTGTGATCTAAACACTGGATATGGAAATGAGACAACTTTACCGACGACTACACGCAGGGAGGAAGAACCTGGCAGCCCGGTGTTATCTCGGTCCAACAGTCTCGCACAGAAGCCACAGAACAACGCTACTCCTCCAGCCAAAAGGTGTTTAACACCCCATTCACAATTCGACATTGACTGGCCGGCTTTAAAGCGCACTGAATCCACACTTGCTTTCTCTGCTCCCAGGAAGAAGAAACGAAAGAACCCACAACCTAGAGCAGAGGATATCTCTCCCCCTGGAATACCGCTCAGAAACAGATTCGCAGCCCTCAGTTTCCGGAAACTGCCAACACACCCCCTGGGACCAGCCAAGGACACCAGGAGAAATCCATCCACATGAAGCGGACACAAAACAAAGTCCTCATCATACATGACAGATCAATTAATGGTGTTGAAGATTTTTGTAGCCAGAACACTATCGTTATCAGCTGCCCCAAGAGTACAGTGAGAGAAATAGAAAAAATCCAGATGATTTTGGAACAACATCCCAACCTGGAAAAGCTTGTTATCCACACAGGTGCAACTGATGTAACCAATAAACAATCAGAGATTCTGAAAATAGATTTCTCTGATCTGCTACAGAGACTTGGTGGACTCAACATAAAAATCATAAGTGGGAACTCCGTTTCTAAGTAAGTGCACACAAGCTGCGATAGCTAAGGAAACTTGTACTTAGTGTAATAACAATTCCATCAAATAACGTTCAACCAAAATGAAATAAAATGTGAACTCTCCTGACAGAGAGCATTAGGAGAGAAAAGAAAAGACTCCATTTACCAGATAAATCCCCAGAAGACGAATGATCAGATCACTCTCTTGTCCAATAAAAATAAATAAAAATAGATGTGCAACACCGTCTTTAAGCTCTGATTAGACTAAACTCACCGGATGACGAATCATCACCTTATCAGAGCCGTAGCAGTTTCGTTGTCTGCTTTACCCCGTCCTTCTAGGACTAATACATTACGTTTTAGTTGGCTCTGTTGGCTGTGGGGGTCGGGGCCGGCCGGTGGCCAGCATGTGCAGCCGCCTCTCTTTTTTTTCCTCTGGGCCGATTGTCATCGCCAGTCCCTGTATGGCGTCTCGCCTTGTTTGCTCGTTGGGGTGCCTGGCTGCTGGTCGCGGCGGCTGGGTGGCGTTTCTGGGCCGGATCAGTCCTTTTTTGCACTGGACTTGAACCCTGGGTCTTTGTGTGGGGCGCTGGGGTTGGGCATTTGGCCGGGATCGGTCGGATTTGCGGGTGGACTGGCCGGGTGGTGGGCGTGCAGGGAAGGTGGGTGGGGCGCTGGGTTTGGTCTCCTGCCGGGCCGTTGAGCAACAGTGGTCGCTCCACAAAGAATGAGGCTGGTGGATGTCGGCCTGGTGGGTCGGCGGCCCGGCTCATCGGTTTGCTCCTGGTCTGGGCAGGTACGTCGACGTGGTTCGGGCTACGGGGGCCTCCGGTGTGCGGGTGGCACTGGGGGCCTCCTTTGCTGGCGGGGAGGCTGCTGCTGTGTGGCAACAGGTGCTCTCCCCCTACGAGGGCACTTGGACGGGGGGGAGGGGTGTGCGGGAGGCGGGGGGGGGGGTCGAACTCAACCTGGGTGTCTAGTGTCTTTTGTGTTTTGAGAGTAGAGCGAATGTCAGGGTGGGTTTAGTTCTCCTTCTGGGATGGGGCTGGGGGGACTGCCTTGGGGTCCGTGGGGCTTTGTGGTGCTGTGGCCGTGGGCCCCGGGTCGGACGTGCCATGGCCTCCCTCCCCTGGTGGATCCCGGTGAACAGCGGTGCCTATTGGGGTCAGTGGGGGAGCTGGCTCCCTGGGAAGACATTTTGTCTCCCAGTCCTTCCCTCCCTGTCCCTGGACACCTCTGTCCACCCGCTCCATCACTTTACCACTCATATAGGGTCTTGGGGCATGGGCACATCACTGGGTTGCGAGGAGGGGCTTCCCTGAGGGAGACGCTGAGGGAAGGTGCAGGATGTTTATTAAAGGAGGAGGTGATGGTGATGATGACGATTAAGACGACGGCAAGGAACGGAGATACTGGACATCGGGCAGGAACGGAGAGACGGGAAGACGACACACCATGGAGGTAGAGACAACAATAGTAATTAATGATCCGGCACTGAGTGGAGAGAAGTGATGGGTTATAAAGACAGGAGGTGAGTCCGGGTCGGACCTGGTGCGTGCCTGGCCGGGCCTGGGGGGGCCGGTGTGTCGGTCGGCCGATGCGCTGGGCCGATATCTTCCTTTGGTTGGTTGGGGCACCTCTTTTAGAGGTGCCAGGTTTGGGATTGTTGGGTGGTGCCTGCTCGGTGGCTCGGCGGGATGCGGATCCGGCGTCCCTGCTCGTTTGATCACCTGTTCTGTGCGTACCGTGCGTGGCCGGTTCATTGGCGGGTTGGACCGGCCCTGGCCCTCGTTTGAAGCCTGGTCTCGGCGCCCTGCGTTGCGCGGGATCAGGACCCGGGAGCTGGTACAACTTGGCATCCAGATGCTGACTGAGCCCGGCCTGGGGATGCTGTCCGTCCCCTGCGGCTATTGGTGGGGCGCTGGGATGTTGGCGGTGGGGATTGGCCTAGGGCGGAGGGGGCCCCTCGTCGGCCGGTCCCTTGTCGGGTCCCTGCTGGGGGGTGGGGTGCCCCTGGGCCCCGGCTCCCCCGGTCCGTTGAGCGGCCCGCCCCGGCGTGGCCAGTTGCCGGCGGAGCCCGTGGGCTCGTCACTGCTGCCCCCCGGGCCCTTGCATAGTGGCCACTGGATGTTCCGCTGGGGTTCTCCTTTGCTCCTCTCTTGGGGGATGCGGTCGGCCCCGCCCGGGTCCGCCTGGGGCTCTGGGGGTCCTTTGGACGTCTTTGCTCCGATCTCCTTCATGTCTGCATCGATTCCTGGGGGACGGATTGATGTCTTCTCACACCAACTATCGAACACTCTTATGGAGAAACCTTATATGCACCAGCATGCTAACACACACACATAGATATGGGGTCTCTGGTGTTTAAGGATATATTCTTGGGCTGAGGTTATCATTACTAGAGCTTGATTAATCGGTACCATGAGCTTTTCTGTGACGTTGTTGTTGTATTTTTATATCAATTTTTGTGTGATGTGGTTGTGTAATTCGTAAGTTCACAATGTTTGGTTTGTTTTGTCGATGTTCCTTTTTCGTGTTTTGTTTTTCCCCCTCTCTCTGCCGTCCTGTGGGTATGGAGGCAGACTTCAATGTCTTCCTGTGTTTTCTTTGTTCCCCTTCCTCTCTTGTATTTTCAACTCACCCTCTCTCATGACATTTTGTTTCCTACCTCTCTTCTTCATCTTCCTTCTTTCTTCTCCTTAATTTTCTGTTCCATAACATCAGGAAACAAAAACCCCAACAATTCATAATAAAGATTTTTCACACATATATCAAGTGGAGGACTATAGCAAAAGCTGCACTGCTCCGCTTGTGAAAGTAAATCTGTTGGGCTTCTACTTGGTACTCAGACACCAATTCTGAGCTCCACACTGCCAAACAGGACACGTTAGAAAAAGAAGAAAAAAAAAAAGAAGAAAAAAGACAGGAGGTGAGTAGGATCAAGTGTGAATGATTTGGGAGAAACAAGTGAGGACAATGAGGAGGAGTGAATAGGGCAGCGTGACAGACGGTCAATCTGTACCTCAATATCGAACCCACAACCAGTGCCATCCCCAATCAACAACAATGTAGAGAAAATGTCTGAATTCCACAAATTAAACCAGAACAGCCTTGAAAAAATTATTATCCAATTAAGCTCCTCCTCCTGCTGTCTTGATATCCTACCCACAGCTTTTCTAAAGAAAGTTCTTCCTGTTATTGGTTCTGATCTTGTTCAAATAGTGAACTCCTCCCTGCTATCAGGTGTCTTCCCCCAGGCTTTAAAAACAGCAGTTATTAAACCACTGCTAAAGAAGGAAAATCTAGACAACACGTTAATGAAGAACTACAGGCCGATCTCTAATCTTCCATTCATCAGTAAGATTATTGAAATAGCTGATTCAGCAGTTAAATGGCTTCATTACAATGACAAACCATTTTGATGTTTTTCAGTCTGGTTTCCGTGGTAACCACAGCACTGAGACTGTCCTTGTCAAAGTTCAGGTGAAGAACCTTGAAGACAATCGATGAGTTTGGAGAAAGGTGCATTATGGGTCCCAGATGCCTGTCAGATATGAAGGAGCAGCCCTGAGTGTCACTGAGTCCTCTGCAGTGAACGACCCTAACAGCCTCTGCTTTTCCTTCTCCACCCCCCAGCATGTGGAGGATGGAGGTCCGGCGCACGACGCGGGACTCAGGGAGGGCGACCTGATCACCCACGTGAACGGAGAGGCCGTCCACGGTCTGGTTCACACTGAGGTGGTGGAGCTCATCCTGAAGGTAAAAACATAAACATCTACCAGCGTTGATGGAAGTAAACGATGAGAGGGGGTCTCATTTATCCTGCTGTGTGTCGTCTCTCAGAGCGGAGCCAAAGTGTCCATCTCTCCCACCCCGTTTGAAAACACATCCATCAAGGTCGGCCCCGCCCGCAAGACTAGCCATAAGTCCAAGATGGCGAGACGCAACAAGAAGACGAAGAGCAAGGAGGGAACGGACAGGTGGGTCTCTGCAGTCAGCAGCTGTAGTGTCCACCTTAGTGCTCTCTACAGAAGAAGCAGGTTTCTGAGCGTCTCCATCAACTTCAGACTGATATGGCCCATTAAATTAGAACCACCTTCAGCAGTAGCAACTCTGTTGTTATCAGTTTTTGTCTCTCACACAATAAGGTTCCTGCTTAGCTCCCCCAAGGTCCCACCACAGGGTCTGGACTTTGACTAGGCCATTGCTTTTTCTCATCCGTTGTTGCTTCCATGTTTGGGATTGTTGTCCTGTTCATGACCCAGTTTGTGCCATATACAGAGAAGTTGATGCTCCTCAAATACGCCTTTTCCATCTTTGTTTCATCATGGATATTGTCAAATAAGATGAGATCTTCTTCATCACATCATCCCATGCTGAAAATTCTAGCATAGCACAATCTGAAGGAGTTGGGCCTCCATATAACATTGTGCTACTGTATTTTGTTTTATGTGAACCTTTCTTTAACCCAGTACTTTCTGTATCTAGTCCCAATATTAGATCAACTTTTCATCATTACAGTTGTACCCATAATTCTAAGTTTTCATAATTAAAGCAAGGTTCACGTAAGGTTGACTACCGCCAATGCTGCCTCACTTACTGAGGTAGAAGTAATCATGATTAATTTTATTAGAATTTATTTTATTTATGAAGAACCCCATAAAGTCATCACTACTGAGAGTCGAGGGAATAGTTGGCTCCACAGAGCTATGACTCTGTGTAAGTTTGGCAAATGTACTAAAAACAAACTCAGGATTGCTGTTTCTGGAATATTCCAATGTAATTAGGATTTAATTACATATTCTCTGTCTAGTGAATGACAAGTTAAGGGAAGCAAGCATAATGTTCCTGATAAAGATGTGTCAGATCAGCGGAGAGACAGACGTCGGGACAGCGAGATAACTACGGACAGTCTGACCTGGGATGTGCTGGTTCATGCTTTACTATCAGACTGGCATGAACCAGTTCTCCAGGAGCGGGACATGAAGATTGGTGGAGACGTATTGGAGAGATAAACAGCGATAGCTGAATATTAGTTAAGCTGTTAGATCAGGAAGGTTGGGTAGGGGGGCTACATAATGCCTGACGCAATGAGGAAGTAACGCTTTGAACCAGGCCATCAATTTGTGAAGGGCTAGAGATTAAGTTGCTGCCCTCCATTGTGTTACCTCAAGATACTGTGGAGACTTAGATTGGAACTGAATCTTTAAAACTTGTTACAGCCTTGTCTGATAAAGCTCTACTATAATGAATTTTTCTTTCAAGTTTGGGGTGCTCAGTTAAAATAAATTCAAAAGTTATTAAAAATGGTGAGACGGGACCGGGTTATGTAGACGGACTGTTATTTCTTCACACTCAAAGACATTCAAGGCCTAAAGTACGATGACCAGAGTGGATGGGTCCCTGTATTTTTTGAGTAAAGCCAATTGAGTCTAAGATAGCATGAAAGGCTGCATAACATGGATGTTAAAATCGGCCACTATAATGACCTTGTCAGTATTTAACACCAAATCAGATTTAAAAAATCTGATATCTGGTCTCCAAATTGAAAGTAAGGGCCTGGTGGACGATACAAAACCGCAAACAAAAATTGTTTTAATTCTTTGCAACTTGGATGAGGAAAACTAAGGGTTAGATGTTCAAAAGTATTGTAGCTATTAATTGGTCTGAGATTAATTAATAAATCTGATGGTTGCTACCTCTTCCTCCTCGCCCAGTACTTTAGACTTCACTCCTTTTTCGCTCCTAAACTAGAATCGTCAGCATAGTACGATGATCTCATCTTATTTTGACACTTTCTGTGGTATTATCAGCATAATTCCTTAAAAACCAGCTCCATGGCGTAGATATGTCAGATTAGTCATGTATAAACCAAAGCTAAAGTGGGCCAAGAACTGGACCTTGTGGCACACCTGAATGAAAGCGACTGTGTCTCTCCTTCTTCAGCAGCAAGAAAAGGACGTCTCTGTTCAGGAAGATCACCAAGCAGGCGTCTCTCCTCCACACCAGCCGCAGCCTGTCCTCGTTAAACCCCAGGCCCCCTGGCCCCGCCCACTGAGAGCGGCATTGACCGGGTCGTGTCCCAGCTCGCTACGGTGGCAAAGAGCGTCCTGGGTCCGGTTAAGCTCGGCTCGTCTTCAGACAAAACCACAAAGGAGCCGTAGGAGCCGAAGACGGGCCGCACCGGCTCCTCGACCAAACCCTCCGCCCAGAGAGACACTGCAGCGCCACAATCCTGGAGGAGCGAATCAGAACGACCCGCATCCGGTTCTGCCCCAGAATCGACCTCCAGTCCATCCGCTGTGACATCTGAGCCACAACTCCGAAGGTCCGAACCCCCCACAGCGACTACTAGCACCACACCGGCCTCCTCACAGCACGGAAACGCCTCCAGCAGAAAGACGTAGCACTCCGGGCCTTCAGAACAGTTCTGATCCGGTAGTTTTATCGGACTGAGGAGGTGTGGAAGCGGCGGCTCGGTTCCAACTGTTTTTATGTTACTTCAGTGTTCCGACTTCCCGCTTTTAGCCAAAACGACACGTGTGAGGGGCTGCAAATCTAACAGACGGTCCTGCACTGTGACGGAACCCCGACCCATTAATGACCCTCCAGAACCCTCCTGTCCCGACCCGGTAACCGTTTTTCTACCCATAAACTGATCGTATGGTTTGATTAGCAGAAATTCTGCATCATCAGAACCACCACGTCTGAGCTTCTATTCCCTGAGCGCAGACTGCAGGCAAAACCCAGAACCGGGTCATTTCAGGTCCAACTTTAGAACCTTTCTGATTGGACTTATTTAACGGTTTCTGGTCTAAACAGAACCGAGCTAAACCTGAAGCAGTGAAAACGGGTCTAAAACTACCCACAGGTAAGTCCGACTGTCGCCCCCTGGTGGTCAAAAACGGGACATTCTGGTAGAATATAATAAATAAATAGTCATAATTTAACAGCCTCGTTTATGATTTAGTATTTTCCGAAAATATTTTCTTTCCTTTTATTTTGGTTTTGGGTCATTTGACCCAAAATAACCCTGAGTGGCCTCCTGCTGGTGAATCTTAGTTACTGCAGTCATAAAACATTTTCCTACCAAAGACTCCCAGTAAATAAAAAATAACTTTATGTTCCAATAAATATCTATAAAGGTTTAAAATGTTTAAAGACAAAATCGTCTGTGCCAAATTAAATATATAAGGTTACATAGCAGATAATGGCCACTAGGGGGCGACTGTTCTGGCTGTTGTGAGCGATAAAATGACCTTCTGACCTCTGACTGAGGTTTTGGGCTAAACTGCTTTATTTACACGGAGGTTCTCCTCTTTAAAAGAGGAACCGTCCCTTTAAATGAGCTTCAAATGGCAACAACCAGAATAAGTCAGCAGCTGAATGAGGGAGGAAGGTTTCTGCAGATTTCCCGTCATAGCGCCACCTGGTGGGGGAGTCTTTCAGTCGGCTCTGGTTGCTTTTAATGCAACCATTCTTCAGGTTCTGATTTAGTTGGGTCAGTCAGTTACCTCTTATGTTGCGTACCCAGAGCGCCCCCTACAGACGGAACCTCGGATCGGACCTTCGGACCGCCGTCTGTCTGATTTCCAGCCCCGACCACAGTTACATTTGGACCAACTTGCTGTGCGTTTGCCTCTAATCCTGTGAAGTTACTTCCTGTGTGTGTGAGTGTGTGAGCGAGCGTCAGTGCATGCTTGTATCCAAAGCTGTGTTTTCTACCCTTTGTGTGCGTTTTAGGGGTTTGACGCTGAATCTCTCCATGCTTCCGTTGCGTTTTGTTTAGATCAGATCCGGTTTGGGCCAGACGGCGGTTCTGATGTGTTTTCGTTCACTCGGCTCGGTTCTCCTCGTGTTTCGGTCCGGAAAGCAGGACAAAGCTCGCTCCACCTGTGGCTGTCCTATGTTTACATGTTCTTCATCTCTTCCAGCGGGTTTATTATGGCCTGTTGAGCATCACAGCTCCCCCTGCAGGCCGGTTCTGTCCCCGACACGGAGCGGGTTCTGCCAGGTTGTAGAAAACGGGACAGGACTGGATCAGTTTTTTGTTTTCAGGCTCATGTCTGCCTCTCAGAGACAGAAACAAGCGGAGGTGGGACGAACCGAGCCGGAGCAGAGGTCCGGTTCTAGAATCAGGCAGGTTCACCTTCCTGCCTTAAGCTCCGCCTTCTGATCATAATAGCTGCATAATTAGGAGTCAGTGCTTCCAGCTGCAGCTGTGCTTGAGTGCATTGAGCTGCAGAGATGATTCACGTCGGAGGCCATTTATCCTCCAGATCTTTGAGTTTTATTCACATATGAGAGAAAAACTCTAATCAATCCAAAAGAATTAAATTTGTGTCTCAAATTGGAGAGGAAAACTATTTGCATTAAATGTTTGTTACCAAAACTCCCCCAGAATCTCCAGGTTCCCGTCCAGAACTGACCCGTTTCCTTCAGCTGGGAGGGAATGGGTTCTCTAATCCGAATCATTGGCCTACAGATCCAGACTCAACCGGATCCTGAGGATTTATTCTCACTTTGTGTTTTTATGGATCAAGCAGGCCTGATATCAGGCTGCAGAAGCTTTTCTTTAAAAATCTTATTCAGGACGTCATTTGAGCGTTTTCGCCTCTGCAGCCGCTCCGTGTCGTAGAACCTCGGGTTCTATTCAATGCAGTTTTTCAATTTTTCAATTCAGTTTATTTATATAGCGCCAATTCACAACAGATGTCATCTCAAGGCGCTTTGTGTATGACCTCCTGACCTTTCATTAAGGTCACTGCTGATGTCTTTCCGCCCGGATGTTGGGTTAATGCACCTGTTTGATTCAGAGCAGCAGTCTGGCTGCTGCAGCCTTTTTTTTACTCTCAGCAGAGAGGATTTATTTATCTTCTGAGATCAAGTCTGAGACCCAAACTGAAGAATCGTTCTGGATGAAAGTAGGAGAAGAAGTCCAGTTTTATTTAAAACACCCCAGTTCTAGAGTCCTAATGGCTTAGCACCAAAATATATTAAAGATCAGTTGTTGTATCAACCTTCCAGACCACTCAGGTGTTCTGGTTCTAGTCTAGTCAGCATCCTCAGAACCAAACATGGAGAAGCAGCTTTCAGTTTCTATGCTCCTCTAATCTGGAATAAACTTCCAGAAAACTGCAAAGCTGCTGAAACACTGAGTTCTTTTAGATAAAGGCTAAAACCATCTATTAAGATCTGATTAAAAATCACTGGAACATTGTTGGTTCTAGTCTGGACTGAAACTTTTCATTACTTCTTCATTTTGCCACCATAATATGATGCATATTGTGTTTATTTATAGTGTTTCTATCATGTAAAGCTCTGTGAGCCGCCATGTTGCTGAAATGTTTTCTACTAATAATCTTGATTTGAGCTGATCTACTTCAGTCGGTAACATTCAGCCTCAAACACCAGGAGAATCTGTGTCGACTCTTTAAGAAAGAAAACAGTTTTATTAATAATAAAAAGAAAACTTTCCTAATTTCTCTGTAATCAACATGTTTTATTGAATAAAGCCAAAGAGAGAGAACAGCAGACATTTCTGTTTCTGATCTAAATCTAAAGAACTGAGAAGAAAACAGCCTCAGTTCTACGTTGATGTTAGTTTCACTTTTCTTCTCTGGATCACAATAAAGAAAACAGAATCAAGTTCAGTTCACTTCAATCTCAGCTGATTGAAACAAGAACAACATTTGTTCTGCAGAACAATGGAAGAGAAACCAGAACATCCAGATACATCAATACAAATATTAAAGCTAAACTATTAGAGCCCAGAGAAGTTGAGATTTTCATGTGGACAAATATTTCTGTGTCATAAGAATGAAAGAAAACATCAGCAGTGAAATCCTTTCTGGCTCCTGGAACACAGACACAGAGAACTACATTTAAAGCAGAAAACTATAGAAGAAGAGAACAGCAGAGCAGAGACACCAGAACCATGAACCCAGATCAACAATCAGGGAGGAGAGAGGAGAGAAACCTACTTGGGTTTACACAACTCTGCAGAACCAAAACCAACCCTGAGTCCAGCATGTAGCGTCTGAGTGAATGTGGTCTGGACTCTGTGGAGGAGAGTCATGGTTTCAGAGACGCTGTAGAAGGACAGAATACCTGCTCTGTGATCCAGGTACACTCCTACTCTGGAGGGAACTGGACCTGAGATGGAGGTCCTGATGTTGTTGTGACCAAAACCAGAACTGAAACAATCTAATGCCCAAGATTTGTCATTATATCCAAATATACATTCATTCCCTCTTCTGCTGATATTCTTGTAAGCGACTGATACAGAAACTCCTCCTCTCCTCTCCACCTCCCAGTAACAACGTCCAGTCAGACTCTCTCTACTCAGAACCTGAAGCCAATCAGTGAATCTGTCTGGATGACTAGAAACACTCTGAGGTTCATTCATCCATGTCACCTTCTTGTTCCCCTCTGATAGTAGCAGATTTCTGTTTGCTGTGTTTGGATCCATTGTGATTTCACATGAATATCTTAAGAACCCAGCTCTGCTCTTTGGTTCTGGTTCTGACAGTAGAACGTCCACCTCAGAGAGCATCAGTGAGATGTTTGTCCATGTGTCTCTCAGGATGTCCTGTAGCTGATCTCTGAGCTCTGACACAGCTGCTGTCACGTCCTCAAAGTGTCTCAGAGGACGGATGTTGATGCTGGATGAGTGTGTAGACTCACTGAGTGCTGACAGTGAGGGGTAGTTGTGGAGAAACTGGTTGTGATCCTCTGTGTCTGAGAGCTGCTTCAGCTCAGCGTCTTTCCTCTTCAGCTCACTGATCTCCTGCTCCAGCTTCTCCTGAAGCTCTTTGACTCGACTCACTTCAGTTTCCTGCTGGGATCTGATCTGCTGCTTCACATCAGAGCTTCTTTTCTGGAGGAGACGGATCAGCTGAGTGAAGATCTTCTGGCTGTCCTCCACTGTTTTATCAGCAGACTGATTGATGGCCTCCACCTCCTGATGAAGCAGCTTCACATCTTCCTCTCTGTCCTGGATTCTCTGCTGGATTTCTCCTCGTCTCTCCTCCAGCTCTCTCTGCCTCTCGGTCCTTTCTGCTGCAGCTGAGATTGTGTCGTGGCCTTTATGTTCATCCATTAAACACATAATACAGATAGACTTCTGATCAGTGCGGCAGAACATCTTCATCACCTCATCATGACGAGAGCAGATGTTCTCCTGGAGGTTCTTGGAGGGCTCCACCAGCTTGTGTTTCTTTAAAGGAGCTGAATCATAATGAGGCTGAAGGTGTTTCTCACAGTAAGAGGCCAGACAGACTAAACAGGACTTGGTGGCTTTCAGCCTCCTCCCAGTGCAGACATCACAGGCCACATCTTCAGGTCCAGCATAGCAGTGATCAGCAGGAGCAGCTTGGAGTCCAGTCTTCTTCAGCTGCTCCACTAAAGCTGCTAACATGGTGTTCTTCTGCAGGACAGGCCTCGGTATGAAGGTTTTCCTGCACTGAGGGCAGCTGTGGATTCCTCTCTGATCCTCTTCATCCCAGTGGATTTTAATACAGTTCATACAGTAGCTGTGTCCACAGGGAAGAGTCACCGGATCCTTCAGTAGATCCAGACAGACGGAACAGGAGAAGGTTTCTCTGTCCAGCTGCTCCATTTCTGCTCTCAGTCACACTGACTGTGTTAGTTTCATTTCCTGAGAACAGAAACTTATCAGAGCTCTGATCTACCAATCATGTGTCAGTGCAGAGAGGCTGCAGCCAATCAGCTTCTACCTTCAGCACTTATTGACTCCGCCCAGCTTCAAACAGAGGGAGGAGCATCAGGCTCTGATTCCAGGAAGAGGAGGGCTCTTACAGTCATAAAGTTTCAGGTTTAACCGGCTCCACAACAGTTTCCTGTTCAAAACAACTGACTGAGTCTCCAAAACTCAGATCTCCACCATCTGATCTCTCCACAGCATCAGATCATGAAATAAAAGAATCGTTGCTGCTGAACAAACTGGATGTTTGGTTGCTCAGGGAAATCTGCTGCCTGTTTCCTAACTGCACTATAATGGCAGCAGGACACAGAGAGGTCAAAGGTCGCATCATATTCATATCAGTTTATGAAGCTGTAAAACTTTTCCACGACTCCCAGCAGACAGAGGAGCTGCAACCAAACATGTCTGGCAGAGGTCAGAGTCCTGGAGATCTTGAACTTTGACCTCCAGCAGAACTTTTCCAGCTTTGTTGAGTTTAGCAATAAAACTCTGATTCAGCAGCAGATTTGTTTTTTATATATATATATATATATATATATATTTTATACTTATTATACATTTTACTTACAAATACATATTTTATCCTCCACTGCTTCTGCTGAAGGAGGAGCAGCCTCTCTTTGTCTCTCTCCCGATTTCCCATCACTTTATTTTATTGTCTGTTTGCTTTTCTTATTTTCTTTTCTTAACCTTTTCTTAGTTACTTTATCTACCCAGCCCCTGTAGTTTCTGTATTGGACCAGATCTCTTCTTGGATTACTTTTTTATGGACTTATCAACATGGCTTTTTGCTCAGGTGAGGATTTTGAAAAACTGCTCCACAGAATTGAGGGCATTAAAACGAAGCTACGTCGTCTGGAAATTAATTTTGATCTCCACACTGATTATGGACAAAACGACACAGCTTTACCGTTGAATACCGTTGTGTGTGTGTGTGTAGGTGTGTGTGTGTGTGTGTAGGTGTGTGTGTGTGTGTGTAGGTGTGTGTGTGTAGGTGTGTGTGTGTGTGTGTGTGTGTGTGTGTGTGTGTGTGTGTGTGTGTGTGTGTGTGTAGGTGTGTGTGTGTGTGTGTGTGTGTGTGTGTGTGTAGGTGTGTGTGTGTGTGTGTGTGTAGGTGTGTGTGTGTGTGTGTGTGTAGGTGTGTGTGTGTGTGTGTGTGTGTGTAGGTGTGTGTGTGTGTGTGTGTGTGTGTAGGTGTGTGTGTGTGTGTGTGTGTGTAGGTGTGTGTGTGTGTGTGTGTGTAGGTGTGTGTGTGTAGGTGTGTGTGTGTGTAGGTGTGTGTGTGTGTGTGTGTGTGTGTGTAGGTGTGTGTGTGTGTAGTGTGTGTGTGTGTGTGTGTGTGTGTGTGTGTGTGTGTAGGTGTGTGTGTAGGTGTGGGTAGGTGTGTGTGGGTGTGTGTGTAGGTGTGTGGGTGTAGGTGTGTGTGTAGGTGTGTGTGTAGGTGTGTGTGTAGGTGTGTGTGTGTAGGTGTGTGTGTGTGTAGGTGTGTGTGTTTGTGTGTGTGTGTGTGTGTGTAGGTGTGTGTGTAGGTGTGGGTAGGTGTGTGTGGGTGTGTGTGTGTGTAGGTGTGTGTGTAGGTGTGTGTGTAGGTGTGTGTGTAGGTGTGTGTGTGTAGGTGTGTGTAGGTGTGTGTGTTTGTGTGTGTGTGTGTAGGTGTGTGTGTAGGTGTGTGTGTAGGTGTGGGTAGGTGTGTGTGAGTGTGTGTGTAGGTGTGTGTGTAGGTGTGTGTGTGTGTGTGTAGGTGTGTGTGTAGGTGTGGGTAGGTGTGTGTGTGTGTAGGTGTGTGTGTAGGTGTGTGTGTAGGTGTGTGTGTAGGTGTGGGTAGGTGTGTGTGTGTAGGTGTGTGTGTAGGTGTGTGTGTAGGTGTGTGTAGGTGTGTGTGTAGGTGTGTGTAGGTGTGTGTGTGTGTAGGTGTGTGTGTAGGTGTGTGTGTAGGTGTGTGTGTAGGTGTGTGTAGGTGTGTGTGTAGGTGTGTGGGTAGGTGTGTGTAGGTGTGTGTGTGTGTGTGTGTGTAGGTGTGTGTGTAGGTGTGTGTGTGGGTGTGTGTGTAGGTGTGTGTAGGTGTGTGTGTAGGTGTGTGTAGGTGTGTGTAGGTGTGTGTAGGTGTGTGTAGGTGTGTGTGTGTGTAGGTGTGTGTGTGTGTGTGTGTGTGTAGGTGTGTGTGTGTGTGTGTGTGTGTAGGTGTGTGTGTGTGTGTGTGTGTAGGTGTGTGTGTGTGTGTGTAGGTGTGTGTGTAGGTGTGTGTGTGTGTAGGTGTGTAGGTGTGTGTGTGTGTAGGTGTGTTTGTGTGTAGGTGTGTGTGTGTGTGTGTGTAGGTGTGTGTGTGTGTGTGTGTGTGTGTGTGTGTGTAGGTGTGTGTGTGTGTGTGTGTGTGTGTGTAGGTGTGTGTGTGTGTGTGTGTGTGTGTGTGTGTGTGTGTGTGTGTGTGTGTAGGTGTGTGTGTGTGTAGGTGTGTGTGTGTGTGTGTGTAGGTGTGTGTGTGTGTGTGTGTGTGTGTGTGTAGGTGTGTGTGTGTGTGTGTGTGTGTGTGTGTAGGTGTGTGTGTGTGTGTGTAGGTGTGTGTAGGTGTGTGTAGGTGTGTGTAGGTGTGTGTGTGTAGGTGTGTACATGTATAGCTATACTTGTGAGGACCAACCTTTGACAGCCCACCACCCTTGTGTGGACATTTGTAGTTGTGAGGACATTTTGCCTGGTCCCCACAATGTTTAACAAGCTATTAAACTCTACTAGTTAGGTTTAGAGGTATGGTGTGAATTAGGTTTAGGTTAAGGTTAGGGTTAGGCATGTATCAGTAATGGTTAGGTTTAGGGAAAGTGTCTGGGTTAGGCATAGTAAAATCAATGGAAGTCAATACAATGTCAACACAAGGATAGTAAGACGTGCGTGTGTGTGTAGGTGTGTGTGTGTAGGTGTGTGTAGGTGTGTGTGTGTGTGTAGGTGTGTGTGTGTGTGTGTGTGTGTAGGTGTGTGTAGGTGTGTGTGTAGGTGTGTGTGTGTGTGTGTGTAGGTGTGTGTGTAGGTGTGTGTGTGTGTGTGTGTCTGTGTGTGTGTGTGTGTGTGTGTGTGTGTGTATGTGTAGGTGTGTGTGTGTGTAGGTGTGTGTGTTTGTAGGTGTGTGTGTGTGTGTGTGTGTAGGTGTGTGTGTAGGTGTGTGTGTAGGTGTGTGTGTGTGTGTAGGTGTGTGTGTGTGTAGGTGTGTGTGTGTGTGTGTGTGTCTGTGTGTGTAGGTGTGTGTGTAGGTGTGGGTGTAGGTGTGGGTGTAGGTGTGTGTGTGTGTGTAGGTGTGTGTGTGTGTAGGTGTGTGTGTGTGTGTGTGTGTGTGTGTGTGTAGGTGTGTGTGTGTGTAGGTGTGTGTGTAGGTGTGTGTGTGTGTGTGTGTGTGTAGGTGTGTGTGTAGGTGTGTGTGTAGGTGTGTGTAGGTGTGTGTGTAGGTGTGTGGGTAGGTGTGTGTAGGTGTGTGTGTGTGTGTGTGTGTAGGTGTGTGTGTAGGTGTGTGTGTGGGTGTGTGTGTAGGTGTGTGTAGGTGTGTGTGTAGGTGTGTGTGTGTAGGTGTGTGTAGGTGTGTGTAGGTGTGTGTGTGTGTAGGTGTGTGTGTGTGTGTGTAGGTGTGTGTAGGTGTGTGTGTGTGTGTGTGTGTGTGTGTGTGTGTAGGTGTGTGTGTGTGTGTGTGTGTGTGTAGGTGTGTGTGTGTAGGTGTGTGTGTGTGTGTGTGTGTGTAGGTGTGTGTGTAGGTGTGTGTGTGTGTAGGTGTGTGTGTGTGTAGGTGTGTGTGTGTGTGTGTGTGTGTGTAGGTGTGTGTGTGTGTGTGTGTGGGTGTGTGTGTAGGTGTGTGTAGGTGTGTGTGTAGGTGTGTGTGTGTAGGTGTGTGTAGGTGTGTGTAGGTGTGTGTAGGTGTGTGTGTGTGTAGGTGTGTGTGTGTGTGTGTAGGTGTGTGTAGGTGTGTGTGTGTGTGTGTGTGTAGGTGTGTGTAGGTGTGTGTAGGTGTGTGTAGGTGTGTGTGTGTAGGTGTGTGTAGGTGTGTGTGTGTAGGTGTGTGTAGGTGTGTGTGTGTAGGTGTGTGTGTGTGTGTGTGTGTAGGTGTGTGTAGGTGTGTGTGTAGGTGTGTGTGTGTGTGTGTGTGTGTCTGTGTGTGTGTGTGTGTGTGTGTGTGTATGTGTAGGTGTGTGTGTGTGTAGGTGTGTGTGTTTGTAGGTGTGTGTGTGTGTGTGTGTGTAGGTGTGTGTGTAGGTGTGTGTGTAGGTGTGTGTAGGTGTGTGTGTAGGTGTGTGTGTGTGTGTAGGTGTGTAGGTGTGTGTGTGGTGTAGGTGTGTGTGTGTAGTTGTGTGTGTAGGTGTGTGTCTGTGTGTGTGTGTGTGTGTGTGTGTGTCTGTGTGTGTAGGTGTGTGTGTAGGTGTGGGTGTAGGTGTGGGTGTAGGTGTGTGTAGGTGTGTGTGTAGGTGTGTGTGTGTGTAGGTGTGTGTGTGTAGTTGTGTGTGTAGGTGTGTGTCTGTGTGTGTGTGTGTGTGTGTGTGTAGGTGTGTGTGTAGGTGTGTGTGTAGGTGTGTGTGTAGGTGTGTGTAGGTGTGTGTGTAGGTGTGTGTAGGTGTGTGTGTAGGTGTGTGTAGGTGTGTGTGGGTGTGTGTGTAGGTGTGTGTAGGTGTGTGTGTAGGTGTGTGTAGGTGTGTGTGTAGGTGTGGGTGTAGGTGTGTGTGTAGGTGTGTGTGTGTAGGTGTGTGTGTGTAGGTGTGTGTGTGTAGGTGTGTGTGTAGGTGTGTGTAGGTGTGTGTAGGTGTGTGTGTGTAGGTGTGTGTGTAGGTGTGTGTAGGTGTGTGTGTAGGTGTGTGTAGGTGTGTGTGTAGGTGTGTGTAGGTGTGTGTGTAGGTGTGTGTGTAGGTGTGTGTAGGTGTGTGGTCGGGGTCCTTTATCCTGGCTGACGTCCCAATCAATCAGTGAGACACACAGGGCTGCCTGGCTCTCTCTCTCTCTCTCACACACACATATTTGTGGTTTTTAGGTTGTTTATAGACACAGTTTTCCCTGCATCTGATGAACACAAAAGTCATGTCAAACATTTTTTATTTTGCCCAGAGAAGACAAATCTCCAATCAAAAATAGAAGATTACCTTCAGAATATACATACATTACATATGACATTGTACTGGTTTTATATGGTCAATTGACAGCATGGTGGTTTATGGGGACAAATTAGGTTTATGAGGTCTGTTTACAACAAAATATACAACCATGCAATATGCAAATATATGGTTTTCATTGTGAGACCAGGACACATTTATGTGCAATAACCTAAAAACAGTGTTCCCTGGACTGTATTCTAGTAACAACCTTAGAAACGGGAGTCTAGATAAGTTTTAGTTTCTCCTGGTTGGCAGCCTTCAATGACTCACACAATGGGGTTCAAGAAACCAACTTTATTATGGGCCATCAAAAATAAAATAAAAAGGTAATTGCTGGAAAAAAAGTCAAATAAATTTACGCTAGCAGTTAAAAAGTCGTTATTAATGTATTAATGCATTTTAAACATGTTATTACAAGACTTTAAAAATCCTGACTTATGAGACCATGAGAATGGTTCCATAAACTCGTAGGTATCCTAATGCTGGTGTAGAACACACATCTAACCCCCCTCCTGTGATATGTTTGCCCCAGTCTGGACAGAGGTCTTCAGGCCCTGGATGCCTTTCTCTGCTATTATTAGCAGATTTAATGAGGTCAAACATCTTTTTGTAGGTGTCCTCTGGTCCCAATGAACGTCTTCAGACTCGGGTTGAGTCGTAACAAGCAGGGCAGAAAAGTTTTATTATTAATAATACATGTGTTTAATTGTTCGCTTGACTTTATTCATGTGTTGCTCAACGCCTGAGAACCAGTTTTCTCACTCAACGGCTGCAGCTTAAAATGCTGCAGTAACTCAGCAGCAGCAGCAGTAACCTGTGCATCTAGTGTCATGCAGCCGATCTCTAGAACGACTGGGTCCCAGCAAGAAGATGCAGAAAACATCAGGTTCTGCGTCTAAAACAGATAAATCAATGTGAACAATCTCACAGCGGCAGACATTTCATGCCCTATTAGCCTCCTGGGCGTCGCTGTCTCTCAGAGACAACAGGACAGACGTCCCAGTAGCCATTCATCACCAACAACAGGCCTCATTAAGTACCTGGCACCCGCTGCCAAGATCGACCAATCAGATCACTGGGAGTAATGGGAAGCAATCTCTCTCTGCCAAGCTTGAGCCAATCAGGAGCCTGCTTTAATCGCTCGGATCGTTAATGGAGACGGAGGGAAAATTTGATAAACTTTGCTGTTCAGGAACTTGATGGATGGGTCCAAATGATCCATCTCTGGTATGCTGAGGGCGACGCCCCTTTCCCCCAGATATGTTCTCCAGCTTCTCCCGGGGGACCTGAAGGAGTTTCAAAACCAGAAGGAACATGTAGTTCCTCCAGTCGGTTCTGGGGTCTCCGCCCAGTGGGATCAGCCCTGGACAGGATGGCCATCACAGTCATAGCTCCATACCCTTTCAGAGTGGAGGAATGGTGGCTCGGCTCTGAGCTGCAACAGGATGATGTGAGGAGGAGGTCACTTCCTTGTTTATCACAGAGCAGCGCCATCCAACACCCTGACCCAATCCCGAGTTCACTGAAGAACAAGACATGTGAACTGCTTTGTAGGAGTTCACACCAGTCCTGTTTACTCTGCTTTAATCGAACTCTAATCTGTTTTCTCAGAAAGTCCGGTTTGTTAGGGGAGGAGTGAACAGGCATTAAAAATCTGATGTGGACCAAAAGAAGCAAACTCTGGTCCACCTAAAAACCTCTGTCTCGGCTCAGTTGAAGTGAACTCTGGTGCGGTTTGATTGCATATGTGAATGCCAAGCGGAGCGGGACTGCACCAATGCGCAGGGCATTCTGGGTAATTAAAACCAAAACAGCCACGCACCAACTTCTCTGCTCATGCCGAGCCCATTACTGCAACGTTTTCGTCTGGAACATTTGGCAAAGAAAACAGAGCAATCCAAAAACGAATAAAATCTGATCCCGCTCCATGTTTGTTTACATTTCACAGAACAGGAAATGTCCCTGCGTTCAGTACTTGTTGGTGCAGCGCCACCACAGGCGAGGAGGTAAAACATGTTGCTTTAAAAGCTTTGATTCGTTTCACAGCGAGCAGCGTGAAAACAAACTGCACAAGCTGACAGAAGCAACAGTGTTGCAATTTTGGTCCCCAATCAATCGAATCTACCGGACTATCAGGTGTAAAAACGACCTAAAACTGGAGAAGATGAAGTCGTCTTAGCCCCGCCCACCACCAAGTGATCCCACCCCTGCAGGTTCACACCAAGGCTGAGGCTGCGTCTGGTTCTTCAAACTGAGGGAAAGTTCATCAGGAAATTCAGTTTACTACATGTTTCATACGTGTTTTGGATGTTCCCTCTCCTTCATTACTACTACGTTAAAAACATTCAGACACAAACTCACACACCAAGCCCAGAAAACGCTGCTTTTTTGGCTTCAGGATTTTCGGATTTCCCCCTCGGCTTTCGGCGAACCCATTTCCTGCCATCTGCATGTTGCAAATAGAATCTGTTCGAGAATCTGACGCTCTCTTTCTCCATCAGTCTAGTTTCCTTTAAATGCCGAGTAACTGTCGGCGAACTCTGCACTTCAGCTTCCTGTTTCAGGCACAGATCTGCAGACTCTGGTTTCACTCTCCACCGTCGTCCTTCTCCATAAAACCGTCTCCAGAAGAACAGCTCACTGTTCTGCAGATGGATCACATCCTCCAACGTCCAGAGAGAACCAGAAAAAAGATCCACTGAAATCCTCCTTTAGGTCCCATTTTTCCTCAGATCAGGAATGGTTCGTTCATCTCTCCTTAATCAGCTGCAGTTTTTTTGGCCGAACTCAATTCTGCTCAGAACATTTGGGGAATATTGCTGAAGTGTAACCTCCATCTTCCATCTTCATCTCTGAGGTTTGAGGACGCCGCTCCATTTGGCTTCATCCTGAACGTCTCATCAAGCCGAGCGGTTGGAGGCGTTCAGGAGGGAGCAGCCGGCTGCAGAGCTGCTCCGAGGGAAAGCCCAGATGTCTGGTCCATCAAAGCCTCTGCAGGACCAGGAACAAGAAAACTGGTGTTTGCTGAAGGCAGTGAATGATGATGGATCTCAGCTGCTCTCCATCCACCTGCTGCTGCTGTCACTGAATCCTCATTTCCATACAGAAAACGTGCCGAACGGCTCTTCAAAGTGGGCTTAATGTAGATGTATGGGACTGGTTCTGGACAGAAAGGAGCCAAATAAACAAGGCAGACAGGAGATCCAGGGGTTCTCCAGTCCTTGTTGGGTTTTTATTTCCCCAAGGATGGAAAGCAGAGATAGGACAACCTTCCTGATGAGATCAAATCTGGTTGCTGCAGCATTTATAACTTTTGTTGTTTTTGCCTGACATATGAGAAAACATATTCACTTTTCATCCATTTCAAACAAAACTGCAGAAAACAAGAGCAACATTTCCTTCATATTTTAGTTTTAAGTATACTTTAAGTAATTTAATGCATTACATAAACTTGAATATTTTACAATTATAATGTAGACCCGGGGTTCTAATTTTCATGAAATGTGATTTTAGACATTGTGTTATGAATAATCAAGTTACAGACCAAATGTTTGTTATTTCAGTTCTTTATTCCAGTTTTTCAGAAATTTGGGGAAAGATTGCTGAGAAGCTTATGGACCCGCCATCCTTCCTGGATAAAAAGAATGGAGTTCAAATGTCAATTTGTGTTTCATTAAATTTTAGTTGGTTTAAAAATTCAATCGTTTAGTGGAACAATCACTTACCTTTTCCTGATTGTTCTTCTCAGCAAGGCGGGGCGGCAAAAGGGAGACACCTGATCCAGGTGCTGAATAAAAGATTGTGGCACAAACCATCTAGATTAGGAGGGGGGATGCTTTAATAAGCTATAAGAAGTCTGATTTACTCTTTTGATTCTCCTTAGATGTGTTTAAGTGTAATGATTTAGATTCATGTAAATATTTTTTGGTGCCATTTATTGTCCTTGGTCTCAGGTTGATGTAATTATTGTTTGTTTCTAGTTTTGCGATGACCTCTTTTCATGGTTCCTTCCTGTAAATCCCTCAGGGTGTAAAAGGCAGCCAGTTGCTTTCAGTGTGTAATGTTGTACACGTGACATGTAGAACCATAATAAATCCATCTCTAGCTTTCTTTTATTGCTAGGCCTCTCCGTTAAACACTGAGCCTCCACCGGTCAACACAAACAACAGCTCACTGCAGTTTACAAAACTGTACTCGTAAAAAATACTACTACTTTTATATATGTATGCTCAAGTAGAAGTAAAAACAAGCCATACTAGAAATTACTGAAGTAGGAGTAAAAAAGTATTTAATAAAAAAAAGGTACTTAAGTAGTAAATAAATGATCATTCAATTCAATTCAGTTTATTTATATAGCGCCGATTCACAACAGATGTCATCTCAAGGCACTTTACAGGAAAAGTTATTCCTATACATTCATACAAACATTCCAATCATTTTAAAGGTTTAGTTAGTTTCCTATTTAAGGAATCCCAGCATCGAGTCATTGGCGTGAGGTTGGGCCCCGTTGATGCAGACTCCAACCACAGCAATCCTTCAGCAATCCCTCATACTGAGCAAGCATGTAGCGACGGTGGAGAGGAAAAACTCCTCTTTAACAGGAAGAAACCTCCAACAGAACCAGAACCAGAACCAGGCTCAGTAGGAGCGGCCATCTGCCACGACCGTCTGGGGGTTTGAGAAGACAGAGCAGAAACACAGAAGGAACAGAAGATCCGATATAAGAGAACTTTCTATGTTACTGAAAGTAAAAAGTTGATGACGCTACACGGAGGACAGTACCGCAGGAACTAGCGGTGCTGCAGCACCCCCTGCTGGTGACCTCAAAGACGTATTTACCCTTAAACAAATACATTAATTCAAGTGAAAAAAGTGGGGGAAAAGAAAATGCTAAAAGTTAACTACAAACTAATAATTATCAATCGTCATAGTCTGGCTTAATGTTCTGTGTAATTATTCTAGACAAAGCCATCATTTTAACCGGGGACATGTCCCCAGCACTATTTATAATTGACGGGTTTGTCCCCACAAAACCTGATGAGGAATTCCTGTAGCGGTCTGTATTGCAGCGAAACTGAAGAAGCCTCCGACTGAAGACGCTCTGTTGTTGTATGACTGTCTCATGAAGAGGATGCTCAGGGTTGTCCATAATTCTTTTGATTTTATGAAGAATCCTTCTTTGCATTATCATCTCCAGATGTTCCACAGTCGTCCCAAGAACAGAACCAGAACCTTCTTTATCAGGTTGTTGAGCCTTTTTAAGTCCCTGGCTCTGATGCTGCTACCCCAACAGATGACGGCTGAAGAGATTACACTCTCCACAACAGACTTGTAGAAGATCTCCAGCATCTTGCTGCAAACCTTGAAGGACCTAAGCTTCCTCCAGAAGTCCAGTCTGCTCTGTCCCTTCTTGTAGACGGCTTCACTGTTGCGCCTCCAGTCCAGTCTGTTGTCAAGGTGAACACCGAGGTATTTATATTCCTCAACCACCTCCACTTCTTCTCCCATGATGGAAACAGTGTTTGACTTATCCCTGTTTCTTCTGAAATCTACAATTATCTCCTTTGTTTTGTTCACATTCAAGGTGAGACGATTGTTTCCACACCATGTCACAAAGCGGTCCACCAGCTCTCTGTATTCAGCTTCTTGTTCATCTCTGATACATCTGAGTATTTCTGCAGATGACAGGTCTCTGATTTGTACTGGAAGTCTGAGGTGTACAGAGTGAAAAGGAATGGTGAGAGTACGGTCCCCTGTGGTGCTCCTGAGCTGCTGAACACCTGGTTTGACACACAATTCTTCAGTCTCACAAATTGTGGTCTGTTGGTCAGGTAGTCATTGATCCAGGCGATTGTTGAGGGTCTCCACCTGTGTCTTCAGGAGTTTCTGACAAAGCAAATCAGGCTGAATTGTGTTAAATGCACTGGAGAAATCAAAGAACATGATCCTCACAGTGCTGCCTGCTTTGTCCAGATGACAGTGGGTTGGTTGAAGCAGGTGGATGATGGCATCTTCAACTCCAACTCCACAGCGATAAGCAAACTGCCGTGGGTCCTGATACGTTCGTGTTTGCTTACTCAGGGGCGCCAACAGGAGTCTCTCCAGGACCTTCATGATGTGGGATGTCAGGGCAACAGGTCTATAGTCATTGATGACTGATGGGTGAGTTATCTTTGGTACTGGAACAAGGCAGGATGTCTTCCACAACACTGGAACCTTCTCCTGAGTTAGGCTAAGGTTGAAGATGTGCTGCAGAATCCCACAGAGCTGCTCTGCACAGGCCTTCAGGACTCTGGGGCTGACACCATCTGGACCTGCAGCCTTGTTCTGGTTCAGTTTCTCCAGCTGCCTCTTCACCTGACTTTTGGAGACAGACAAGTGGGAGGGGGAGGCAAAGGGGGTAGCAGCATTTCCTGACTTGGTTGAAGTCAAACTTGTGGAATTAGAAGAGTCCACGGCTGAGGTGAAGGATAAAACATCCGAGGTGTAACAGGAAAGCTGTTGATCAGAGGAGAGTGGGATGTCTGTTTGGCTGGGAACAGGAGAGGAGGATGCTGAGATAGTTCCTGAACTGAACCTGTTGAAGAATGTGTTCAGTTCATTGGCTCTGTCCAGACTTCCATCTATCCAATCCTTCCTGTCCTTAAAACCTGTGATCTTTCTCATTCCTGATCAGACAGCTCTGATATTGTCCCTCTGTAGTTTGTTCTCCAGCTTCTTCCTGTATGCCTCCTTGCTGTCTCTGATCTTGACCTTAAGTTGCTTCTGTATACTCCTCAGTAATTACCTGTCTCCCTCCCTGAAGGCTCTTTTTTTTCTTGTTTAGCAGTTCCTTCAGGTCACTGGTGATCCAGGGTTTGTTATTAGGGAAGCATCTCACTGTTCTGGTGGGGATGATGTTGTCCACACAGAAGTTTATATAGTCAGTCACACACTCAGTCATGGCATTGATGTCCTCTCCATGTGCTTGGCAAAGAGTCATCCAGTCTGTGGTCGCGAAACAACCCTGCAGAGCTTTTTCAGCTTCCTGTGACCATTTTCTCACAGTTTTCTTTCTAACAGGTTGCCTCTGAACAAGTGGTTTATATTCTGAACAGAGAAAAACAAGATTGTGATCTGATTGTCCCAGAGGAGGTCTTGGTTTGGACGTGTATGAATCCTTTACAATTGCATAAAACAAATCCAAGGTCCTGTTTTCTCTTGTAGAGCAGCTGACAAACTGTTGAAATGTTGGAAGTGTAGTAGAGAGCGAGGCATGATTAAAATCACCAGATATTGCCACAAATGCATTGGGGTGCTGTGTCTGTAGCTTAGCAACAACGGAACTGATGATATCACATGCATTGTCAGCAACGGCTGAAGGTGGAATGTAAACAACTGCCAAAATTACACTGGTGAACTCTCTTGGTAAATAATATGGACGAAAACTTACTGCCAAGAGTTCGACATCCGGGCTGCAGAGTCGACACTTCACAGTAACATGTCCTGGATGACACCATCTGTTGTTGACAAGCACTGCTACTCCACCTCCTTTTCTTTTTTTGCTCGTCTTCAGATCTCTGTCTGCTCGTACAGTCAGGAAGCCTGGCAGACAGTCGGAATCGGGGATATGATCCAGCAGCCACGTCTCCGTAAAACACATAACACTGCATTCACGGTACTCTGGCTGAGTCCTTGTAAGGGCTTGGAGTTCATCCATCTTGTTAGCCAGTGATCTTATGTTGGCCATTATGATCGATGGAAGAGATGGTTTGAACTTCCTCTTTCTCTGTCTCCTTTTTGCTCCTGCTCTGCATCCTCGTCTCCTCCTTATCAACTCATCAGATATTTGTGGCTTCAGTTGAGGTATTATTTCAGCTTTTGCGATGTTAATCAGCTGCTCCCGGCTGTAAACCATATTGTTGCCATGGTTACGCATCATAACAAGTTGTCAAAAAGTGAAATATTTACAGCAAAAATCCTTCCAGCTTCACAGCACCAAAAACTAGAAAGTATACAGGTCAAGAAAATGCAATCTTCCTCAAGAAAAAAGAGGAACCAATGTACAAAAAAACAAAACTTAATATGCAGCCACCCAGAGCAGCGCAATTCTAGAATAGAATTTTTAGTCTCGATTTAAAGCAGTTCAGAGTTTCAGCAACTCTACACTCGTCAGGAAGTCTGTTCCAGATAAGGGGAGCATAGAAACTGGAAGCTGCTTCACCATGTTCAGTTCTTAGTCTAGGGATGTTTAGTAGGCTAGAGTTGGAGGACCTTAGTGGTCTTGGTGGTTGGTACCATGACAACAGGTCTTAAACATATTTTGGTGCTAAGCCATGTAATGATTTATAAACTAGTAAAAGTATTTTAAAGTCTATTCTCTGAGCTACAGGGAGCCAGTGTAAGGACTTTAGAACTGGGGTGATGTGTTCTACTTTCCTGGTTCTAGTGAGGAACACGAGCAGCAGCGTTCTGGATCAGCTGCAGCTGTCCGATTAACTTTTTAGGCAGACCTGTGAAGACGCTGTTGCAGGTATCAATCCGACTAAAGATAAACGCATGGATGAGTTTTTTCAGGTCCTGTTGCAACATCAGTCCTTTAATCCTAGAGATGTTCTTCAGGTGATAGAACGCTGACCTTGTTATTGCCTTTTTTTGACCCTGGAGGTTCAGGTCTGAGTCCATTACTACACCTAGGTTACGAACCTGATCAGTAGTTTCTAGCTGTATTAATTGAAGCTGTGTGCTGACTGTTGATCGTTCCTCCTTGGGTCCAAAAATAATCACTTCAGTTTTGTTTCTATTCAGCTGGAGAAAGTTATGGCACATCCATCCATTTATTTGGTCAATGCATTGATTTAGGGTTTGAATGGGTTCAGAGTCACCTGGTGACATTGTAATGTAGAGCTGAGTGTCATACGCGTAGTTATGGTAGCTAATGTTATGGGTTGCTATAATCTTGCCTAGTGGGAGCATGTAGAAATGAAATAAGAGGGGCCCCAGGATGGAGCCCTGGGGCACCCCACATGTGATTTCTCTTGTTTTTGCTGAAACCTCTTTTGTTTACTTTTAGCAGAAGCGGCAGGTCTGGGTTCAGAGGTTTCTCTGTGCCGGAGTTTCTTTTGTTTTTTCTTCCTCGGAGAACAGGCTGGGGTTGATGATTCCGTGTGTTTTAATGCTGGCCAGTCTTTATTAGAGTGTGAAGTTCTGCCGCTCAGACGCCTGTAGGGAGTCTCTGTGACACGGTTAGACCGATGTAACACCGGGCTGATAGGCTGTTCCCTGTGTGAATTCAAAGGTAAAGTTGTGGGGTTTTGGGGTTGGAGGCGTCTGGGGGGGACCCCGGGGGGTGGGATCACTGGGCGGATGGGGCGATGGAAGTCATGGCCGGCCTGGGGTTGGGCTTTGGGTGGTGACTCCTGATGGCTGCATGCGGTGCCTTGGGGGGGTTGCACTGGCGGACATGGGTTACTGGCCTGGTGGCCGTGCTGCGCCTGGGTAGGGTCTGGGGTGGGCCTGGGGATTCGGGGCTCGGGGGCGCCGCGCCCCCTAGCTGTGGTCCTGGCTGGGGGTCGGCCGGCGTGGGGTCTCTGTTGGCTGTGGGGGTCGTGGCCGGCCGGTGGCCGGCTTGTGCAGCCGCCTCTCTTTTTTTTCTCTGGGCCGATTGTCATCGCCGGTCCCTGTATGGCGTCTCGCCTTGTTTGCTGGTTGGGGTGCCTGGCTGCTGGTCGCGGCGGCTGGGTGGCGTTTCTGGGCCGGATCAGTCCTTTTTTGCACTGGACTTGGCTCCTGGGTCTTGGTCTTTGTGTGGGGCGCTGGGGTTGGGCATTTGGTCGGGATCGGTCGGACTTGCGGGTGGACTGGCCGGGTGGTGGGCGTGCAGGGCAGGTGGGTGGGGCGCTGGGTTTGGTCTCCTGCCGGGCCGTTGAGCAACAGTGGTCGCTCCACAAAGAATGAGGCTGGTGGATGTCGGCCTGGTGGGTCGGCCGCCCGGCTCATCGGTTTGCTCCTGGTCTGGGCAGGTACGTCGACGTGGTTCGGGCTACGGGGACCTCCGGTGTGCGGGTGGCGCTGGGGGCCTCCTTTGCTGGCGGGGAGGCTGCTGCTGTGTGGCAACAGGTGCTCTCCCCCTACGAGGGCACTTGGACGGGGGGGAGGGGTGTGCGGGAGGGGGGGGGGGTGTCGAACTCAACCTGGGTGTCTAGTGTCTTTTGTGTTTTGAGAGTAGAGCGAATGTCAGGGTGGGTTTAGTTCCCCTTCTGGGATGGGGCTGGGGGGACTGCCTTGGGGTCCGTGGGGCTTTGTGGTGCTATGGCCGTGGGCACCGGGTCGGACGTGCCATGGCCTCCCTCCCCTGGTGGATCCCGGTGAACAGCGGTGCCTATTGGGGTCAGTGGGGGAGCTGGCTCCCTGGGAAGACATTTTGTCTCCCAGTCCTTCCCTCCCTGTCCCTGGACACCTCTGTCCACCCGCTCCATCACTTTACCACTCATATAGGGTCTTGGGGCATGGGCACATCACTGCAATTTTAATATACAACTTAGACACTCCCACTTATAACATTTTCACATGACACATATGTAGGGACTTTGGGGTGGGCACACTTTTCGGCATCCATAGGGGGAGCGGTACAATCAGCTTCACCTCTGGTGCCGGTGCCCACAATTAAACCGGTCACTCCGGTTCGGACCTGGTGCGTGCCTGGCCGGGCTTGGGGGGGCCGGTGTGTCAGTCGGCCGATGCGCTGGGCCGATATCTTCCTTTGGTTGGTTGGGGCACCTCTTTTAGAGGTGGCAGGTTTGGGATTGTTGGGTGATGCCTGCTCGGTGGCTCGGGGGGATGCGGATCCGGCGTCTCTGCTCGTTTGATCACCTGTTCTGTGCGCACCGTGCGTGGCCGGTTCATTGGCGGGTTGGACCGGCCCTGGCCCTCGTTTGAAGCCTGGTCTCGGCGCCCTGCGTTGCGCGGGATCAGGACCCGGGAGCTGGTACAACTTGGCGTCCAGATCCTGACTGAGCCCGGCCTGGGGATGCTGTCCGTCCCCTGCGGCTATTGGTGGGGCGCTGGGATGATGGCGGTGGGGATTGGCCTAGGGCGGAGGCGTGGCGGGCGGCGGCCGGCCGCGGCCCCTGCAGTGCCATACTCGAGCGGGAGGCAACCGGCCCGCCCTGCATAGTGGCCGCTGGATGTTCCCCTGGGGTTCTCCTTTGCTCCTCTCTTGGGGGATGCGGTCGGCCCCGCCCGGGTCCGCCTGGGGCTCTGGCGGTCCTTTGGACGTCTTTGCTCCGATCTCCTTCATGTCTGCATCGATTCCTGGGAGACGGATTGATGCCTGCTCACACCAACTATCGAACACTCTTATGGAGAAACCTTATATGCACCAGCATGCTAACACACACACATAGATGTGGGGTCTCTGGTGTTTAAGGAAATATTCTTGGGCTGAGGTTATCATTACTAGAGCTTGATTAATCGGTACCATGAGCTTTTCTGTGACATTGTTGTATTTTTATATCTATTTTTGTGTGATGTGGTTGTGTAATTCGTAAGTTCACAATATTTGTTTTGTTTTGTCGATGTTCCTTTTTCGTGTTTTGTTTTTCCCCCTCTCTCTGCCGTCCTGTGGGTATGGAGGCAGACTTCAATGTCTTCCTGTGTTTTCTTTGTTCCCCTTCCTCTCTTGTATTTTCAACTCACCCTCTCTCATGACATTTTGTTTCCTACCTCTCTTCTTCATCTTCCTTCTTTCTTCTCCTTAATTTTCCGTCTCCGTGTCCATAACATCAGGAAATAAAAACCCCAACAATTCATAATAAAGATTTTTCACACATATATCAAGTGGAGTACTATAGCAAAAGCTGCACTGCTCCGCTTGTGAAAGTAAATCTGTTGGGCTTCTACTTGGTACTCAGACACCAATTCTGAGCTCCACACTGCCAAACAGGACACGTTTATAAAAATAAATAAAAAAAAGGTAAAGTTGTGTCGTTTTCATAATCAGTGTGGAGATCAAAATTAATTTCTAGACGGCGTAGCTTCGTTTTAATGCCCTCAATTCTGTGGAGCAGTTTTTCAAAATCCTCAGCGGACCAAAAAGCCCTTTTGATAAGTCCATAAAAAAGTAATCCAAGAAGAGATCTGGTCCAATACAGAAACTACAGGGGCTGGGTAGATAAAGTAACTAAGAAAAGGTTAAGAAAAGAAAATAAGAAAAGCAAACAGACAATAAAATAAAGTGATGGGAAATCGGGAGAGAGACAAAGAGAGGCTGCTCCTCCTTCAGCAGAAGCAGTGGAGGATAAAATATGTATTTGTAAGTAAAATGTATAATAAGTATAAAATATATATATATATATATATATATATATATATATATATATATATATATATATATATATATATATATATATATATATGCTGCTGAATCAGTTTTATTGCTAAACTCAACAGAGCTGGAAAAGTTCTGCTGGAGGTCAAAGTTCAAGATCTCCAGGACTCTGACCTCTGCCAGACACGTTTGGTTGCAGCTCCTCTGTCTGCTGGGAGTCGTGGAAAAGTTTTACAGCTTCATGAACTGCTATGAATATGATGCAACCTTTGACCTCTCTGTGTCCTGCTGCCATTATAGTGCAGTTAGGAAACAGGCAGCAGATTTCCCTGAGCAACCAAACATCCAGTTTGTTCAGCAGCAACGATTCTTTTATTTCATGATCTGATGCTGTGGAGAGATCAGATGGTGGAGATCTGAGTTTTGGAGACTCAGTCAGTTGTTTTGAACAGGAAACTGTTGTGGAGCCGGTTAAACCTGAAACTTTATGACTGTAAGAGCCCTCCTCTTCCTGGAATCAGAGCCTGATGCTCCTCCCTCTGTTTGAAGCTGGGCGGAGCCAATAAGTGCTGAAGGTAGAAGCTGATTGGCTGCAGCCTCTCTGCACTGACACATGATTGGTAGATCAGAGCTCTGATAAGTTTCTGTTCTCAGGAAATGAAACTAACACAGTCAGTGTGACTGAGAGCAGAAATGGAGCAGCTGGACAGAGAAACCTTCTCCTGTTCCATCTGTCTGGATCTACTGAAGGATCCGGTGACTCTTCCCTGTGGACACAGCTACTGTATGAACTGTATTAAAATCCACTGGGATGAAGAGGATCAGAGAGGAATCCACAGCTGCCCTCAGTGCAGGAAAACCTTCATACCGAGGCCTGTCCTGCAGAAGAACACCATGTTAGCAGCTTTAGTGGAGCAGCTGAAGAAGACTGGACTCCAAACTGCTCCTGCTGATCACTGCTATGCTGGACCTGAAGATGTGGCCTGTGATGTCTGCACTGGGAGGAGGCTGAAAGCCACCAAGTCCTGTCTGGTCTGTCTGGTTTCCTACTGTAAGAATCACCTCCAACCTCACCATGATGTCCCTGGACTGAAGAAACACAAGCTGGTGGAGCCGTCCAAGAACCTCCAGGAGAACATCTGCTCTCGTCATGATGAGGTGATGAAGATGTTCTGCCGCACTGATCAGAAGTCTATCTGTATTATGTGTTTAATGGATGAACATAAAGGCCACGACACAATCTCAGCTGCAGCAGAAAGGACCGAGAGGCAGAGAGAGCTGGAGGAGAGACGAGGAGAAATCCAGCAGAGAATCCAGGACAGAGAGGAAGATGTGAAGCTGCTTCATCAGGAGGTGGAGGCCATCAATCAGTCTGCTGATAAAACAGTGGAGGACAGCCAGAAGATCTTCACTCAGCTGATCCGTCTCCTCCAGAAAAGAAGCTCTGATGTGAAGCAGCAGATCAGATCCCAGCAGGAAACTGAAGTGAGTCGAGTCAAAGAGCTTCAGGAGAAGCTGGAGCAGGAGATCAGTGAGCTGAAGAGGAAAGACGCTGAGCTGAAGCAGCTCTCAGACACAGAGGATCACAACCAGTTTCTCCACAACTACCCCTCACTGTCAGCACTCAGTGAGTCTACACACTCATCCAGCATCAACATCCGTCCTCTGAGACACTTTGAGGACGTGACAGCAGCTGTGTCAGAGCTCAGAGATCAGCTACAGGACATCCTGAGAGACACATGGACAAACATCTCACTGATGCTCTCTGAGGTGGACGTTCTACTGTCAGAACCAGAACCAAAGAGCAGAGCTGGGTTCTTAAGATATTCATGTGAAATCACAATGGATCCAAACACAGCAAACAGAAATCTGCTACTATCAGAGGGGAACAAGAAGGTGACATGGATGAATGAACCTCAGACTGATTCTAGTCATCCAGACAGATTCACTGATTGGCTTCAGGTTCTGAGTAGAGAGAGTCTGACTGGACGTTGTTACTGGGAGGTGGAGTGGAGAGGAGGAGTTTCTGTATCAGTCGCTTACAAGAATATCAGCAGAAGAGGGAATGAATGTATATTTGGATATAATGACAAATCTTGGGCATTAGATTGTTTCAGTTCTGGTTTTGGTCACAACAACATCAGGACCTCCATCTCAGGTCCAGTTCCCTCCAGAGTAGGAGTGTACCTGGATCACAGAGCAGGTATTCTGTCCTTCTACAGCGTCTCTGAAACCATGACTCTCCTCCACAGAGTCCAGACCACATTCACTCAGACGCTACATGCTGGACTCAGGGTTGGTTTTGGTTCTGCAGAGTTGTGTAAACCCAAGTAGGTTTCTCTCCTCTCTCCTCCCTGATTGTTGATCTGGGTTCATGGTTCTGGTGTCTCTGCTCTGCTGTTCTCTTCTTCTATAGTTTTCTGCTTTAAATGTAGTTCTCTGTGTCTGTGTTCCAGGAGCCAGAAAGGATTTCACTGCTGATGTTTTCTTTCATTCTTATGACACAGAAATATTTGTCCACATGAAAATCTCAACTTCTCTGGGCTCTAATAGTTTAGCTTTAATATTTGTATTGATGTATCTGGATGTTCTGGTTTCTCTTCCATTGTTCTGCAGAACAAATGTTGTTCTTGTTTCAATCAGCTGAGATTGAAGTGAACTGAACTTGATTCTGTTTTCTTTATTGTGATCCAGAGAAGAAAAGTGAAACTAACATCAACGTAGAACTGAGGCTGTTTTCTTCTCAGTTCTTTCGATTTAGATCAGAAACAGAAATGTCTGCTGTTCTCTCTCTTTGGCTTTATTCAATAAAACATGTTGATTACAGAGAAATGAGGAAAGTTTTCTTTTTATTATTAATAAAACTGTTTTCTTTCCTAAAGAGTCGACACAGATTCTCCTGGTGTTTGAGGCTGAATGTTACCGACTGAAGTAGATCAGCTCAAATCCAGATTATTAGTAGAAAACATTTCAGCAACATGGCGGCTCACAGAGCTTTACATGATAGAAACACTATAAATAAACACAATATGCATCATATTATGGTGGCAAAATGAAGTAATGAAAAGTTTCAGTCCAGACTAGAACCAACAATGTTCCAGTGATTTTTAATCAGATCTTAATAGATGGTTTTAGCCTTTATCTAAAAGAACTCAGTGTTTCAGCAGCTTTGCAGTTTTCTGGAAGTTTATTCCAGATTAGAGGAGCATAGAAACTGAAAGCTGCTTCTCCATGTTTGGTTCTGGGGATGCTGACTAGACTAGAACCAGAACACCTGAGTGGTCTGGAAGGTTGATACAACAACTGATCTTTAATATATTTAATATATTTTGGTGCTAAGCCATTAGGACTCTAGAACTGGGGTGTTTTAAATAAAACTGGACTTCTTCTCCTACTTTCATCCAGAACGATTCTTCAGTTTGGGTCTCAGACTTGATCTCAGAAGATAAATAAATCCTCTCTGCTGAGAGTAAAAAAAAGGCTGCAGCAGCCAGACTGCTGCTCTGAATCAAACAGGTGCATTAACCCAACATCCGGGCGGAAAGACATCAGCAGTGACCTTAATGAAAGGTCAGGAGGTCATACACAAAGCAACTGAAGTCCGTCATCCTACAGAGAGTAACATTATTCTCAAGTGGGGGAACATTCAGGACCTTCACTTCTCCAGGTGTCTGTAAGTTAGAGTTAAGGCTAAAATTATTCACTCCCCTGGAGGTTTAGGCTTGAAGGCATCGCCTCTGTTAGGACACACACTGCCATTGGGTGGCGCTAATCCACATTATAACTCCAACAGGAGAAGAAGAGAACCAGAGTTTTCATAAGGGCTCTCTCCGCCGGTGTACCTTCTCTTCTGTTTAGCCTTTGGGCCAGGTTTGTGCTAGGAGAGACCCCAGGAAATCCTCCCTTTGCTGGCGAGGGGAAAGGACGCGAGTATGGAATTATATAATTTTCATTTCATTTATTTACGTTTTTAGTTTTTCTTTTTTTCTCTGCTTGAATGCTACACTAATGTACTTTTGCTATTTTCCTGGCTGTCTGGCATCACCAAGTCATGTTTTCTTTGTTTGACAAATGTGATTTTCTTGTTTTGTTAAACTGTGAAAAAATAACTAACTCTACTGATCCTATGGGCGTTACCGATTTAAAAAGACCAATTACACAGGGTCAGTGCCGACCTTAGGCTCCTCCTCCAAACAGTCAAAAGACCTTTACTGGCGCTAGCAGAATTTCCTTTCGAGGGCGCGGCCTCTCCTAAGATTTACCCTCAGGCGTGTATGAAAGCTTCGCGTAGAGCGCCTGGGAGGTGAAATCCACCTGCGCGGGTTGTTGGATACTCATGAGATGAATTCTACACGCGCGGGTTGTTGAATATGCGCAGGTGAGGGTTGAAAATCTCCTCGGGATTTTTGACTGAAATATAATTCCACACGCGAGTTTCTGTGAGAAACTCACTCCAAGGAAGACAAGGACTGCTGATCGATCAGCTGAATCGCAAACCACAGATGAGACAAAGAGGCAAGATTAGTTTAGGATAAACAAGATTGAAGGGATGTTTATTTTCGCTGTGATTCGTTACCTTGTGTAAGATTTCATTTATTGTTTGGGTACAAACAGGCCGTTCAGCCTGGAGGTTTAAACAGTGATTTTCGAAGTTTCCGATGGAACGTTGTTTTATATCCTGCAACCTAAGTTACTCAATCCGACTGGGTTTTTTCTTTGTTTTGTGTTTAATAAATGAACCAGAGCGGTTTAAGCAGCGCCACGTGAGTTCGCTGTAGGCTACAAGCTCTAGCGAACCACGTGGGCCCGCCTTTGACTGCTCGGCTTCATGAACAATAAAGACTGCCATTAATGGTGTTCAAAATAGAGATCAGCTTTAAAACAGATAGTTTGAAAAACAAAAGTTATTGATTTCTAATTCAGCAAATGGTTTATTGAAACATTGCTTCTTCCAAATAACGTCTTTTCTTCACTTCTGCTTTCCATTGTGAACTAGTGGTTTGAAAACAAACCAGAAGGTGCTAATTAGTTTTAAACTAACCACAATTAATTTATAACTAATTTAGCCTCATTCCCAAAACTCTTCAATACAAGCCTTGGTATTTAAGCAACATATTCATACTGAACTGTGACATCATTATCAATTTATTGGTTATTGTTTCTACTTCTTTGCATATTTATCACTTTTACTGTTTACTTTTGGGTGTTAGTTTTATTATTATTCTTTTTCTTAGTAGTTTTAGTTGTGTGTTACTAGCTTAGTGAGTTTTGTTCTGCCCTTTATCTCAAACGCCTTGCTTGATTATGCAGTCAGATAACGCCTCCCAAAGACAACAGACACAGGGATTGTTTCCAAGGTTTACTGCTGCCCAAGGAATAACGTAAAACTGTAAAAATACAAAATACAGAATCCTCAATGTACATAGTCAATTACATGTTTGCATAAGCACAACGAAGGCTTTACATTGCATATAGTAGCTAGCATCAACTATAACAGAAACAGATTGTGCATTCACAAAACGAAGAAAAACTAAATTTACGTCTGGGATATAAGTTATAACAATTACATATGCATAGGAATTATAATGTAGCAACATCTACATACCGAAAGTGCCTTCAAAACAACTTAAATAAAGGAGCAATAGTAGCCATGACCCCATGCTCTTCTTTGCTGCTGGGCTCACATTTGTGATGTCATCATGAAAGGACATTAACAATATCATATGCAATACCCAACTTTGAACAGAAGGTGTCACTTTACTACAACTTTTATATCAAATAAATTCAGAATGTTCATAGAACAGCACACTCCCCGTCTGGTATTCAGGAAATACCAAACCTTCTTACTTGAGTGTAAACCTGAACGGTCTATTCCGAATCTTCATGGAGGAGGAGTACTATCTCATTAATAGGTCTCAGAAACAGTTTGGGTCCATCTTTCCCAATGATTTTTACTTGTACTTTTCGAACTCGCCCATCTTGGCTGGGGTACGTTTCCGTTATGATGCCCATGGGCCAATCGTTCCGTTTTGACTGAGAGTCCTTGAGCAGAACTATGCATCCTTTTGAAACGTTGGGCTGTTGGTGTTGCCATTTTCGACGATGCTGTAGGGTTGAAAGGTACCGTTTACGCCATCTGTCCCAGAAAGTGGTTGCGAGGCTTTGCACAGAACGCCACTGTTGTTTGTACAAATCAGGCTTTCCAAAGTCCCCAGGTGGAACTGAGCTAGGACCAGTCTTTTGGGTAAGTAATGTGGCAGGTGTTAGGATGAAAGGATCTGTTGGATCAGTAGAAACAGGTATCAGTGGCCTGTTGTTTATAATGGCGGTAACTTCAGCCATGAAGGTGGAGAGTACCTCGTACGTGAGTTTAGAGGATGCCATCTGAAGAAGCATGGAGTCGAAAATTCTACGAGCAACGCCAATCATCCTTTCCCATGCACCTCCCATGTGCGACGAATGCGGAGGGTTGAAAGTCCATATGCAGCCGTGATCTGACAGGAATTGTTTCACCGCCTTCTCATCAACATTGGAAGGAATTTGCAGGTCTTTACAAGCTCCGATGAAATTGGTCCCTCTATCAGAGCGAATCTGTTTCACTGGACCCCGGATTGCCAGAAACCTCCTTAAAGCATTAATGAAACTGGAGGTATCTAGGGACTCGATCACTTCTATGTGAATGGCTCTGACACTTAGACATGTGAATAGCACCGCCCATCTTTTGCTTTCTGCATAGCCGCCTCTTGTCCTACGAGCAGATACTGACCAGTGGCCAAACACATCTAGTCCCACATGTGTGAAGGGAGGCTCTATGCTGAGCCTGTCCGCGGGCAGATCTGCCATCTTTTGAGTCTCGCAGCCCCTCCTGAGTCTGCGGCATACAACACAGGAATGGATGAGACTGTTCACACGTCTTTTGCCTCCTATTATCCAGTAGCCAGCAGATCTTATCGCTCCCTCCGTGAAGTGACGACCCTGATGATGCGTTTGCTCATGAAAGTGTCGTGTTAGAAGTAATGCTACATGGTTCCTACCAGGTATGAGGAGGGGTCTCTTTTCTTCAGATCCAAGACCTGCTTTGACCAGACGACCTCCGACCCTCAACAGACCGCTTTGATCAATGAAGGGATCTAGTTTTCGGAGTGTGCTAGTTTTCGGAAGTGGTTCATTCCGTTTGAGACACTGCAACTCGTCGGCAAAAGTTTCCTGTTGTACTGCTCGTATGACAACTTCTGTGCTCTGAAGTATTGTGTCAGCACTAAGAGGAAGTTTGCAACAGTGCCATCCTTTGCATGCCTGAGGGTTGTAATTTTGACCCTGCTTATAAGAGCGTGCAATATGAATGGGAGTGGGGCAACCCATGAATTTTCCTCGTCTTTATAGACTTTTCTATCCATGATCTGCAGAAAGAGTCTGTCCTCAATAGATGGAGCTGTTCTCTCGTCATGTTTTGTTCTCTGAAAAACGTCCCATTCTGCTAGTCTTTGAGTCCGCTCCTTGATAAGGGACTTGGTGAGTGGCTCGTTTTGGGATCTATCCTTTACGGTGTAGTTGTTAGGACATGGGTGAAAGTATGTAGACTGACCGTTTTCCATAATGTTGGTGTGGTAATTTTGAGTGAAAGTCGGTTTATGAACTTTCCCGAGGCACATGTCTCCAATGATTACCCACCCGAAGTCCAATTTTTGCGCAAAGGGTGCATTTGGTGGCCCATTCACTTGCTTATGGGCTTTGTGGACTCTGATTATATCTCTGCCTAACAGGAGAAGAATGGGAACATGATGATCGGGCTCTGGAATGTATCTTGCAAGATGTTTTAGGTACCTGTGGTTACTAACTACTCCTGGAGTGGGGATTTCAGAGCGATTGTCTGGAATTTCGTTACACTCAAGTAGCACTGGTAAGGGTAAGAGTAAGCTTCCATCAAAGGATTCCACTTGAAAGCCTCGTGCTAGCCTGCCTTCTGTTTCGACTGTGCCTGCGCTTGTTTTGAGAGTGTAGGCTACTTTACACTCTGTAATGTCAAACAGATCGAAGACAAGTTTGTTGATCAAAGCATTTTAACTTAAAGTTGAATTATTTTTGTAATAAACTTGTATTTTGTAAAGTCGGTTGTTATTTCACCTACATGTGTAGTAACTTGCTGTTCAAGAACGCCAAGAACTTATTTCTTCTTCTATTGTTTAAATATCTCAGCCTTATCAGGCAGGTAATCATAAACATAAACTGAGACTGAACAATTTGGCTATTGATATTCCTGGATTCCAGGTGGTGCCCCAAACTTGGTAATTTTGACGTAAAATTATTAATCCTATTAATAATTGCCCTAAGCAATTATTCATAATCATTCATAGCCAATTCCTACCTATCTGTGGCACAACACAACCTCCTTTAATTCAGAAATATTTATCCCAAAGGGAAACTAAATGTCGTAAATCATATTATCAAAGTACATTTAAAGAGTCCTTTTGGATGGTGATGCTGTGGGGTGGAGGGATCTCCAGTAGCAGTCAGTCTTCCAACAAATCTGAAAAGGCCTCTGACTGAAGACTTCCTAACAGTCTGATGACAATCATGAAATGCTAACAGCTCAGTATCCAGGCAGCAAAGATTATATTCCACAGTAACACATCCTGGATGACTCCCATCAGTTGTTGGCTAGCTCTGCTAATCCACCTCATCAGCTTTAGCCGCTCCTCTTAAATCTCCGTCTGGCCGTACGTTGGAGTCTGGGATATGATCCTTGATGGTTTGAACATCCTCCTCTCTCTGCTCTGCATCAATGATGCCTCTTGTTCAACTCCTCTGGGATTTGGGGTCAAAGGTCAGGAATGATTTGAGCTTCTGAGATGCTAATCAGCTGCTACCTGCTGTAGAAACAGTACACTGTTGTCACGGTTACGCATAGCAACTGTCTGAAAGCAATCAAAGTCCCGACCTGAACCAGACAGAGGATCTGTGGAAGAAACTAAGGATTAGGGTGATGGTTAGGAGGCCCTCCAGGTCAAAGACATCATCAGGATACCTCAGTAAACGGAAGGTTCTGATTGGCTGTGAGGCCAATAAACGTCTGTTGATTATTGAGAAGGGTGTGAATAATTTTCAACATTTATTTATTATGTCCTGGGAGACGCCCGACTCACTTCTTAGTTGAAATGAAATAGTTTTAAGCAGTCGCCCGCAGTCAGCTGATAACCACAGAGTTTCACCAGAGGACAATGACCGTTGCTATCGCTGCGGGAGACGTGGACATTTTCAAGACCAATGTGGGCAGGCTCCAGCACCCACACGGAGAGGCCGTCACCAAGCCAGCTGGGCTAGCTGACTAAGAAAATGTTCCAGTAATGAACAGAAAGGAGAATTCACAATTTTGCCGACCGATGGATCTGCAGGTCTGACATGCACAAAAACACACACAGACACATCCATCCTTACCTATTCTGTCTCTAAATGTTGCAGGATCATCTGTGGAGTTCATGGTGGAGCCACGCACTGGGTTCTGAAAAATACGGAACTACAACCACATCCAAAAATGAGCGGCAACCATGTTTTTTCTATCTCCGTTTCCGGTCAGGTGGTAAAAGAACGTTTTAGCTACCCTCTTCGCTGTCAGGTGGGAGAGGGGCCAATTTTCAAACACGGTTTTCTGATTTCTCAACAATGTCCTGTAAATTTATTAGGAAGAGACCTGATGTGCAAACTAAATATTGCTCTTTTTTCATCATCACAAGGCATCCAAGTTGTACCAGTTCAGGAAGACTCAGTGTTGACGGCAGTGAAATACAGCCCTCACGACCTCAAACATGAAGATGAGTGGAAGGTGAAAGAAGGTACAAATGCAAAATCCCTCCTTGATTTGGCGCAGAACCTGGTGAGTCCAGCATCTGTTTTTATGCCAGAAGGAGACCTCCATTGCACATCACACACTTCTACAGGACCAGACACGGAGTATGAGCAGACATGGTTTAGCTCAGACACAGACACATTGAACATAACTTCCGTGGTTTGGGACACACATTCAGCTGCACTGAATGTCTTTCTCACATCTGGACAGCAAACACTTTACCGATTTCACGAAAATCAATAAATTTCTCTTTCTAAACCAGCTGGGGCAAAATGGGAAATTGTGGAAAAACTTGTTCACCGAGCTCAGTCAGTTTCTGATTGGGAGCAAACACAGCGCGACACATCCGTTTATCATTCAAAATCTGCGCACCTTTTTAAACGCCCAGTCCAGTGCACTGTGCAGGTCACCAGAGTAGGTCATTTAACTGAAGACTCTGAGGAGATGCTGTCACATGCGTTTCTACATGAAAAACCTCAGAAAAAAAAGCAGAAATCAATCCCTCAATACCCCTGCCCCTACAGCAGATCTCATCTGACTTGTGGGCAAAAACATTAATATGATGTGGGTTTAATTAAGGGTTGTAATCCTATCAAAATCACACCAAAGTCATCCTTGTGTCCAGTTCAACCCCAGTACCCGTTAAAAGGCGGAAGCAGTTCGTGGAATAAAACCTGTGTTTGATGCTCTGTTAAAATCTGCGATAACCTTCAGCTACTCATTTTTCAGTTGTTGACCTGAGTAATGCATTCTTCAGTGTGCCAGTAGACCTGGACAGTCAGTTCTGGTTTGCTTTTGAGTATGAAGGGAAAGGTTACACGTTTACCCGCCTCCCACAGGGGTACATCGAGTCTCCTACCATTTTTAACATGGCACTTAAAGAGAGTTTGGAGGGACTAGAACTGTCTCCCGGATCAGATCTGATTCCATATGTGGATGATCTGTTATTGTGCGCACCGTCGTAAAAACAGTGTGAAACAGACACTTTTGCGTTGTTGAGGCATTTGCATGCATTTGGACATAGAGGACATGTCTGAGCTGATACATGGAAAAATATGGTGGCCTCTGCCGCCATCTAGTGGTGCCCTGAGGCATTGCATGCATTTGAGGAATTAAAGGAGGCATTGCAGAACCCTGACTTGATACTTTATGTGAACGGGTCAGCCTTCATAGACCCGATGGGAAAGAATCGGGTGGGGTTTGCTCTATTCATTGTACTATGTCTGCAAGAAGCCTCCCGTCTAATTTCTCTGCGCAGACAGCCGAGCTGAAGGCTTTAACGAGGGCCTGTGAGCAGGAGAAGGACAAGGCAATTAACATATGGTCAGACAGTGGCTATGCTGTGGGTATTGTGCATCATTTCGGGGCGCTCTGGAAGCACCGCAGATTCCTCAAGTCTGATGGTAAGCCCATTTTGAATGCACCCCAGGTCGCTGCTCTTCTGGAGGCAATTCTGTTGCCCTCCAAGATTGCCGTTATGAAATGTGCAGCTCACTCCTCCGCAGGGGACACTGTTTCCTTGGGAAATGCTAGAGCTGATAGATGTGCTTGCTGTGCAAAGTTTTGCCACCTCATCTGAGATTTCAGCCTGGTAGAAGGCAGGTTGTAAGAAAAATGAAGGGGTGTGGTTTTCGGTTGAAAACAAACCATGTCTTCCTAGACATTTCTTTCCAGTTTTTGCTAAGTTCAGCCATGGGCTGGATCATTGTTCAAACAGTGGTATGTTTGATTTCTGAATGCTGGAAATCTGACAAGCTTAGAGATGATACAACTGTTGATTACTGGACCTGTTCTTCTAAGCTTCACCTACGTAGGTGGATTTTGAAACAGGAACAGGCGGGACCAGACGTTTACTGGGTTTGTGGCGACGGCAAGCTGAGATCCATTCTTCTGCCCAATTGGGAAGGTAAGTGTGCCTACGTGATGTTAGCTTATGATGTCTCGATTGCAAGTGATCCACTCCAGGAAAGTGCAGGTTCCTCGCATCACAGGTCTAGGAGAGAAGCACCTGTTCCAGGCAACTTTGACGAGCAGGTTTACCTTGACGCGATTGGTGTGCCATGCGGGGTCCCAGGTGAATTTAAAGCTAGGATTCAGATTCTAGCAGGGGTTGAGTCAATTTTGATTGATCTGTGTTACCTATATACTGGGAAACACAGATACTAATGGTAGTGTTTCGAGAGCTTTAGAAGGCCTGAGAGTCATGAAAGAGGGCCTTGCTAAGAATGCTGGTGTAAACACTGATCTAGGACGGCTGAGCGATTGGTTGGATTCTGTATTGGGTGAGTGGAAATCACTGGCTATTTCTCTGCTTGGAGCTTGTATTACAGCATTTGCAGTTTTCTCTGTGTGTGTTTGTTGTGTCATTCCATGCATTAGAGGTCTGGTGGTCAGTGTGGTTGACAGAGCTTTTACACATCAGATGTTAGCAAAATCTCTAGCTGGGTCGACAGATGTGAGCAAACCTGATGCAGACGCCAAAAGACGAGATGAAGGGGATGGAGACGATGGATGTGGCATGGACACGCTTGACGACCTCGAGCTATATGAGTAATTGAATTACAGATGTATGACAATTACGTTTAAATCACCTTGTGAATTAGATTTTTTTATGTTTTTTTTCTATAACTACTCTCTTGTGTCCTCCATGGCAGTTCCATGAAAGTTTAGCAGGGTCTCATCTGAGGTAAAGCAGAGAGGAAAAAAGGGTTGATTTTCATTTTTTCAATTATATTTTTTATTATTCTTTCATTAGTAGGTCATTTATGGGATTTCAGTTAGGTTTCCTTTTTATTTGTTTTTTTTCTTATTCAATTCCAGTTCCTTGTTATTGAACAATTATTTCCTTTTTCAGTTATTTCATTGTTTTGTTTATTCTTATTAAATCTATGAATAAGGGGAGGAGAATATAAATTCATTTATGAGCAGTGAATCAGTACTGAAATTGAGCCTATTGTTATTGATTACTACTGATCTGTTTTTTGTTGCATAACCTCTTTAAAGGGTCACTGTGGAGCTGGCAAATGAGTGACTGATCTTTTGATTTCGGGGTTTTCACAATGGATGCACATTTAAGGGAAGAGTACACGTTTCAATTTGTGCAAATTTATTTTACTCATTCATGGTGGACTTGACTGATCCTGCCTAAAAATTGTTTTTTTCTTCTCTATTTTGCAGTTATTTCTTAGACATCCTGGTTTTGATGACGAGCGATGCAGAAATGGCTACCTTGGGGGCAAAGGACGCGTGAGACGACAAACACGACCATAGGTTGGAGGTTGGTCATCTTACGCCCCTGGGTTTTTTAATGTGGTGTTGCATCTGGTCCAATAACTGTCATCAGGAAGGATGTATAGAACTCATCATTTTGTTCAGAAGTTGACTTACTGTAACATGTAATGCACAAAAATCATTTGCTATTGTTTTTTTTAACTGCCTGCCTTCTCATTAGTGGTAGTTTCAAGTGAGCAATTTTTAATCATTTATTATTATTGTTGTTTTGTTTATCACATATGATAAAGAGGGAGGACTATTGTGGAAGAAATGTAATGTTCTGTTCTGTGTAGTTCACATACTGATAGTTACTATGTGTCTCTTCTTTATGATATGGTGACCAATCTGATTATTCGACACTGTATGAATTTAGGTCAGGTCAAACCTGCTCATTCAGACTCTTACAGCCTGGGTTGGCATGGCAACTCTCTTTTACGTCTAAGAACGTCCTGACATACATTGATTATGCTTCTATATCAAATCTTCTACACCTAATGAGTCACCGACTGAGAAATGTTTGTTTGTAATGTCATAGGTGATAGGCTCATGATTACTGAACCTATATAATCCTGTGTCTTGTTTTGGAAGGCAGGTCAGTATAGCATATTCTCTCTGTTAACGCTGTACCTCCTTGTGTTGATCAACCAAGTCTGTATTAAAACCTCCAAGAACCTGAAGGAATCTCTCTCATCTCTTTTATTAAAGAACTTCGATAACAAGGGTCTGAATGTAACACAGCAGGTTTCCATAAAATAAAGTAAGAATGTAACAGAGCCGACATGTTGATAAAAAGAAAGACTTTATTATTGTTGTAATGTACGATTGACAACAACATGCTTTTGACCACATTAGAAAATAAAAGATATTGCACTGGTTTCACTCTGGCAACGTTTCCCTCCTCCTTCCTTCACAGTCCAGGAGAACCGCCTCGTCTTCACAGAGAGACTCTGTTGGTCTGCAGACAGTTTTACTGTCGCTGAGGCTGGAGAGGCTTCACCTCCTTCCTCGTCATCCACCATCATATCGCCTGTTCGGATCGTCGCAGGAAACTCCTCAGTGACAGAAACACGGAGCGTGGGACGAAACCAGAACTGATTCTAGACGCCTGCAGCTGCAGGAAGAAAACCCAGGATGGACGGGTTTGACTGCAGAACCCGAGGTTCTACGACACGGAGCGGCTGCAGAGGCGAAAACGCTCAAATGACGTCCTGAATAAGATTTTTAAAGAAAAGTTTCTGCAGCCTGATATCAGGCCTGCTTGATCCATAAAAACACAAAGTGAGAATAAATCCTCAGGATCCGGTTGAGTCTGGATCTGTAGGCCAATGATTCGGATTAGAGAACCCATTCCCTCCCAGCTGAAGGAAACGGGTCAGTTCTGGACGGGAACCTGGAGATTCTGGGGGAGTTTTGGTAACAAACATTTAATGCAAATAGTTTTCCTCTCCAATTTGAGACACAAATTTAATTCTTTTGGATTGATTAGAGTTTTTCTCTCATATGTGAATAAAACTCAAAGATCTGGAGGATAAATGGCCTCCGACGTGAATCATCTCTGCAGCTCAATGCACTCAAGCACAGCTGCAGCTGGAAGCACTGACTCCTAATTATGCAGCTATTATGATCAGAAGGCGGAGCTTAAGGCAGGAAGGTGAACCTGCCTGATTCTAGAACCGGACCTCTGCTCCGGCTCGGTTCGTCCCACCTCCGCTTGTTTCTGTCTCTGAGAGGCAGACATGAGCCTGAAAACAAAAAACTGATCCAGTCCTGTCCCGTTTTCTACAACCTGGCAGAACCCGCTCCGTGTCGGGAACGGAACCGGCCTGCAGGGGGAGCTGTGATGCTCAACAGGCCATAATAAACCCGCTGGAAGAGATGAAGAACATGTAAACATAGGACAGCCACAGGTGGAGCGAGCTTTGTCCTGCTTTCCGGACCGAAACACGAGGAGAACCGAGCCGAGTGAACGAAAACACATCAGAACCGCCGTCTGGCCCAAACCGGATCTGATCTAAACAAAACGCAACGGAAGCATGGAGAGATTCAGCGTCAAACCCCTAAAACGCACACAGAGGGTAGAAAACACAGCTTTGGATACAAGCATGCACTGACGCTCGCTCACACACTCACACACACAGGAAGTAACTTCACAGGATTAGAGGCAAACGCACAGCAAGTTGGTCCAAATGTAACTGTGGTCGGGGCTGGAAATCAGACAGACGGCGGTCCGAAGGTCCGTCTGTAGGGGGCGCTCTGGGTACACAACATAAGAGGTAACTGACTGACCCAACTAAATCAGAACCTGAAAAATGGTTGCATTAAAAGCAACCAGAGCCGACTGAAAGACTCCCCCACCAGGTGGCGCTATGACGGGAAATCTGCAGAAACTTTCCTCCCTCATTCAGCTGCTGACTTATTCTGGTTGTTGCCATTTGAAGCTCATTTAAAGGGATGGTTCCTCTTTTAAAGAGGAGAACCTCCGTGTAAATAAAGCAGTTTAGCCCAAAACCTCAGTCAGAGGTCAGAAGGTCATTTTATCGCTCACAGCAGCCAGAACCGTCGCCCCCCGTCTGTTAGGTTTGCAGCCCCTCACACGTGTCGTTTTGGCTAAAAGCGGGAAGTCGGAACACTGAAGTAACATAAAAACAGTCGGAACCGAGCCGCCGCTTCCACACCTCCTCAGTCCGATAAAACTACCGGATCAGAACTGTTCTGAAGGCTCGGAGTGCTACGTCTTCCTGCTGGAAGCGTTTCCGTGCTGTGAGGAGGCCGGTGAAGTGCTGGCAGTCGCTGTGGGGGGTTCGGACCTTCGGAGTTGTGGCTCAGAGGTCGATTCTGGGGCAGAACCGGATGCGGGTCGTTCTGATCCGCTCCTCCAGGATTGTGGCGCTGCAGTGTCTCTTTGGGCGGAGGGTTTGGTCGAGGAGCCGGTGCGGCCCGTCTTCGGCTGGCCGGGGGACGGCTCCTTTGTGGTTTTGTCTGAAGACGAGCCGAGCTTAACCGGACCCAGGACGCTCTTTGCCACCGTAGCGAGCTGGGACACGACCCGGTCAATGCCGCTCTCAGTGGGCGGGGCCAGGGGGACTGGGGCGCTCTGACCCGCAGCGGCAGCAGCTGCACACAGCCTCCGGTTATCCGCCTCTTTCTTCTCCTTAGGGATGCTGGGGGAGGAGCAGGAGGAGCGGGGGGGCTCCCGGGTCTCGCCGGTTCTACAGTCGGGGGAATCTGAAGCGCTGACAGCAGGGGGCGCTGTGGGCTTCTGCTGGCTCTGACTGGGCTCTGGTTGGGGCGTCGACTTGCTGACGGAGATGAACGCGCTGCCAGGGGTGGAGAAGGGGAAGGGAACCGGAGCGGGTTCACTCGGTTCCAGAACCACCTTCTCTAGTTTGTCCGCCTCCTCTGCAGACGAGACTGAGCCTCCATGTTTTCCAGCTGCAGAGGCGCCGCTCTGAGCCGCCTGCTGCTCTGTGAGGGAGGGGGTCGTCCTGGCAACATGGGGCGGCCCTGCGTGGCTGAAGGTGGCGTGGGGGGTGCAGGGGGACAGGCAAAGGGACGGCAGCGTCCCGCCGGGGCCCGTCCTCACCGAGGTGGGCCTCAGCAGGGGGGGAGGGGTGAAGGTGGCCGCCCGGCGTCCGTCCTGGCTGTCCTCGGACCCTTCGTCCGTCTCGTCCTCTGAGGAGTCCACCTCGTGGATGGCGTCTTGTTTCTGCAGCGACTCGCGCCGGTCGGCGCGGTCCTGCCGTATGGCCGACAGTTTGTCCTTCAGCTTGCTCTTCCCGGGACTCAGACCGAGCGACCCGGTCACCGAGCCGAGGGCGCCATCCCCTTCCTGGCGACCCAGCTTCCTGGATGAGGAGGCGTGCTTCTGCAGGCTACCCTTCTCCACGCCATGCCCGGCTGCCGACAGCAGCCCCTCGCTGGCCGACTCCTGGGGGTCAAAGAGGTTCAGACACTTTAGAACCAGAAAACGTGGTATGTTGGGATTTTTGTGTGACCTGTGTGACCTTTTACCTGAAGGCTCTGTAAGCTTGGCTCCCTTTGCAGAATCTCCTTTTTAAACTCCGAATGGGAGATGTCCAGACTGTGTTTCCGACTCCCCGCCGTCGCTCCAGCTGCTCCTCCCACTGCAGCGGGAGACGAAGGGGAGCTGGAGAGCGAGGCGGCGAGTTTCTCAGCCGACTGCACCCTCTTGAGGAGCGGCGAGCGCGGCGGCTCGGCGCTCTTGGGCCTGGATATCTGTCGGGCCAGCGGTGGGGAGGAGTGGAGCTTCACCGGGAAGGACTGACCCACGGCGTGGTTGGGGAGCGGAGACGGGGAGCGCTGAGGGGAGCTGCTCTGGGGGGTGGGGGAAGGCGTCCGGGCCAGGGGGGAGAGGGGGATGTTACCCGCAGATTTGCGACGAGGGGAGCGGTACTGGCGCTGGAGCTTCGGGGCGAGGCCGTACAGGGAGCTGGGTCGGATGTGTCCGGAGCTGGCCGGTGAGTTGGGAACGCTGGAGCTGGGAGAGCTGCTCTGGGACGAGTTTCCTCCAACTGAGAGGAAAAAGGTGTTAGACCAGTCTCTCTCTCTCTCGTTTTTATAACATATGGTCTATAAAAGGTGTGTGTTTGAGTCTCTTACCTGAGTGGGCGGAGTCTGGCGTGGACCTGTAGCCCTGCGTTGGGCTCCGTGGCGACAGGTTATGGGTCGGTGAGCCGGGGCCGCTCTCCCCTGACGAGAGCGAGCGGTTTAACGAGGACAGGCTGCGGCTGGTGTGGAGGAGAGACGCCTGCTTGGTGATCTTCCTGAACAGAGACGTCCTTTTCTTGCTGCTGAAGAAGGAGAGACACAGTCGCTTTCATTCAGGTGTGCCACAAGGTCCAGTTCTTGGCCCACTTTAGCTTTGGTTTATACATGACTAATCTGACATATCTACGCCATGACGCTGGTTTTTAAGGAATTATGCTGATAATACCACAGAAAGTGTCAAAATAAGATGAGATCATCGTACTATGCTGACGATTCTAGTTTAGGAACGAAAAAGGAGTGAAGTCTAAAGTACTGGGTGAGGAGGAAGAGGTAGCAACCATCAGATTTATTAATTAATCTCAGACCAATTAATAGCTACAATACTTTTGAACATCTAACCCTTAGTTTTCCTCATCCAAGTTGCAAAGAATTAAAACAATTTTTGTTTGCGGTTTTGTATCGTCCACCAGGCCCTTACTTTCAATTTGGAGACCAGATATCAGATTTTTTAAATCTGATTTGGTGTTAAATACTGACAAGGTCATTATAGTGGCCGATTTTAACATCCATGTTATGCAGCCTTTCATGCTATCTTAGACTCAATTGGCTTTACTCAAAAAATACAGGGACCCATCCACTCTGGTCATCGTACTTTAGGCCTTGAATGTCTTTGAGTGTGAAGAAATAACAGTCCGTCTACATAACCCGGTCCCGTCTCACCATTTTTAATAACTTTTGAATTTATTTTAACTGAGCACCCCAAACTTGAAAGAAAAATTCATTATAGTAGAGCTTTATCAGACAAGGCTGTAACAAGTTTTAAAGATTCAGTTCCAATCTCCACAGTATCTTGAGGTAACACAATGGAGGGCAGCAGCTTAATCTCTAGCCCTTCACAAATTGATGGCCTGGTTCAAAGCGTTACTTCCTCATTGCGTCAGGCATTATGTAGCCCCCCTACCCAACCTTCCTGATCTAACAGCTTAACTAATATTCAGCAATCGCTGTTGATCTCTCCAACACGTCTCCTCCAATCTTCATGTCCCGCTCCTGGAGAACTGGTTCATGCCAGTCTGATAGTAAAGCATGAACCAGCACATCCCAGGTCAGACTGTCCGTAGTTATCTCGCTGTCCCGACGTCTGTCTCTCCGCTGATCTGACACATCTTTATCAGGAACATTATGCTTGCTTCCCTTAACTTGTCATTCACTAGACAGAGAATATGTAATTAAATCCTAATTACATTGGAATATTCCAGAAACAGCAATCCTGAGTTTGTTTTTAGTACATTTGCCAAACTTACACAGAGTCATAGCTCTGTGGAGCCAACTATTCCCTCGACTCTCAGTAGTGATGACTTTATGGGGTTCTTCATAAATAAAATAAATTCTAATAAAAATAAAATTAATCATGATTACTTCTACCTCAGTAAGTGAGGCAGCATTGGCGGTAGTCAATCTTACGTGAACCTTGCTTTAATTATGAAAACTTAGAATTATGGGTACAACTGTAATGATGAAAAGTTGATCTAATATTGGGACTAGATACAGAAAGTACTGGGTTAAAGAAAGGTTCACATAAAACAAAATACAGTAGCACAATGTTATATGGAGGCCCAACTCCTTCAGATTGTGCTATGCTAGAATTTTCAGCATGGGATGATGTGATGAAGAAGATCTCATCTTATTTGACAATATCCATGATGAAACAAAGATGGAAAAGGCGTATTTGAGGAGCATCAACTTCTCTGTATATGGCACAAACTGGGTCATGAACAGGACAACAATCCCAAACATGGAAGCAACAACGGATGAGAAAAAGCAGTGGCCTAGTCAAAGTCCAGACCCTGTGGTGGGACCTTGGGGGAGCTAAGCAGGAACCTTATTGTGTGAGACAGAAACTGATAACAACAGAGTTGCTACTGCTGAAGGTGGTTCTAATTTAATGGGCCATATCAGTCTGAAGTTGATGGAGACGCTCAGAAACCTGCTTCTTCTGTAGAGAGCACTAAGGTGGACACTACAGCTGCTGACTGCAGAGACCCACCTGTCCGTTCCCTCCTTGCTCTTCGTCTTCTTGTTGCGTCTCGCCATCTTGGACTTATGGCTAGTCTTGCGGGCGGGGCCGACCTTGATGGATGTGTTTTCAAACGGGGTGGCAGAGATGGACACTTTGGCTCCGCTCTGAGAGACGACACACAGCAGGATAAATGAGACCCCCTCTCATCGTTTACTTCCATCAACGCTGGTAGATGTTTATGTTTTTACCTTCAGGATGAGCTCCACCACCTCAGTGTGAACCAGACCGTGGACGGCCTCTCCGTTCACGTGGGTGATCAGGTCGCCCTCCCTGAGTCCCGCGTCGTGCGCCGGACCTCCATCCTCCACATGCTGGGGGGTGGAGAAGGAAAAGCAGAGGCTGTTAGGTCGGGCTGCTCCTTCATATCTGACAGGCATCTGGGACCCATAATGCACCTTTCTCCAAACTCATCGATTGTCTTCAAGGTTCTTCACCTGAACTTAAAGGTAAAGTTCCTTTGATCCGACTGTATTATAAGATAACCTGGTGCTTTCTCTGGAATTACCCGTACCTACATGGTGCTTTCCCAGAACCTAAAGTTCCCAAGACTTACAGGAGACCTAAAGGTGAAGAACCTGGAGCACAAATTTGACTTTTCCATAGTCTAACAGTGAAGTTGCTCTTTTGGAACTCGCTTCATGTTGAGAAAGATTTGTAGATATCTGATATCTGGTCAATTTAAGACCAGATATCAGATTTTTTAAAATCTAATTTAGTGTTAAATACTGACAAGGTCATTATAGTGGCCGATTTTAACATCCATGTTATGCAGCCTTTCATGCTATCTTAGACTCAATTGGCTTTACTCAAAAAATACAGGGACCCATCCACTCTGGTCATCGTATGTGAAGAAATAACAGTCCGTCTACATAACCCGGTCCCGTCTCACCATCTTTAATAACTTTTGAATTTATTTAAACTGAGCACCCCAAACTTGAAAGAAAAAATCCTTATAGTAGAGCTTTATCAGACAAGGCTGTAGTTTTAAAGATTCAGTTCCAATCTAAGTCTCCACAGTATCTTGAGGTAACACAATGGAGGGCAGCAGCTTAATCTCTAGCCCTTCACAAATTGATGGTCTGGTTCAAAGCGTTACTTCCTCATTGCGTCAGGCATTATGTAGCCCCCCCAAAAAAAGGAGATAATTACCCATAGGAGGCTGACTCCCTGGTTTAATTTAGAGCTGCTTTTTTTTAAAGCAGAATACTAGGAAATTGGAGAGAAAATGGCGTTCTACACACCTAGAGGATTCCTACTTAACCTGGAATAACAGTCTACTGCTGTATAAAAAAGACCCTTCGACAAGCTAGAACAGCATATTTTTCCTCATTTATAGAGACGAATAAGAACAATCCTAGGTTTGTTTGTAGTACATTTGCCAACTTACACAGAGTCATAGCTCTGTTGAGCCAACTATTCCCCCAGCTCTTAGTAGTGATGATTTTATGGGATTCTTCTTTAATAGAATAGATTCTAATAAAAATGAAATTAATCATGAATACTTCTTCCTCAGTAAGTGAGGCAGCATTGGAGGTAGTCAACCTTACGTGAACCTTGCTTTAATTATAAGAAGTTAGAATTATGGGTAATGATGAGAAAGATGTCCTTACAAAACTTTCCTCAAACTTACACACTACTCTCTAATTATCTACAATGTGTGATGGGAATGTTTCAATGTAATGTGAATTAATTGATTAATTACATGTTAGTAGATGCATCGAGGGAATATGTAATGTAAAAGATCATCAGAGTGTTTAAACAGACGTCAGAGAGGAGCAGATTTGATTAGGACGCCCTCTAACCTTCCCTTTAGCTCTGGAGTGTGAAGTGTTTTGTAAACCTTGGGGAAGGAGACATCAACACGGCGTCGGAGGGAGTGATGGGGGACAATACTGAATCACTCGATACAATAAGGTTTGGAGAAACGAGAAGGTGCGGAAGAGTTCGAGCTTTGCCTGGCTCTGGGGCCTTGTACGATGATTCTGGCCATGGAATACATTTTCTTACACAACAAAGGTACATCACTAGAACTTCCAGGGTCTTTTCCCATAACCTTCATAAAGGAATCGACACAGAAACAGGGCCACGAGTCAGCTTACAGTCCAGCCCCTAAAAGTATCCTGTAAATCAGGGGTCTGGCTGGCCAGTCCTTGAGATCCGGCGTCCTAAAACCTTTAGCTGTGTCCCTGGTCCAACACACCTGAATCAAAAGCATGAATCACCTCCTCGGTGCAGTTTGGTTCTCCTGGTGATAACCTATTTATTTTAACAGTTTTATAAATGACAGTCGAGAGATTTTAACATTCTTATAAATCAGTCCGAATATTTCTAAGATACAAGTAAATACATAGTTTGAAGTTACAGTTAAGTTTAATTTACAAATGTTTGCATTTAGATACTTTTTAATCAGGATTAAAGATTCCTTATGTCAGCTAAATTGATTCTTTGTGCTGTAATGTTGGCAAGAATAAGGTAGTTTGCCTCAGCCAGGGAGGGCTGTAGAGAACCTTTACTGTTTAAGAACAGTCGACAGGTTTTTTGTCTCTGCACAAAGGATCACCAGTGGCATAGGATTAGCTGTGTTTATTACAATGTTATCCATGTTACATGTTCACTCCCACAAGGGTGTTGGTGTACCTCCACCATCTCATATCTTGTCATTTATCCTTTACGGTTAATCAATTTTAACCACAATTACTTTTGGTGCTTAACGGCCTTAAAAGGGGGGAATGTTGGGGGAAAATGTATGTTATATAACAATTCCAGGAAAACTATCCCCAGGGTATGTGTTTTTTTTTTGTTAGAGGGACCTGTCCTGCAGAGAACGAAGTTCTCGTAAGTGCTTTCATGTCCATAGGATACATCTGTTGTTTATCTCATAGTTTTGTGCGTTATTGAAGTCTATAAAAAGTTAGACCAGAAAGACTAAGGGGGAGAGGTAGATGAGATGAAGATGGCGAAAGTCATTTGAAATTGACTGTACTCGTAAGGTTTGTAATTCGGTAACCTGACTGGCTGGAGGTTGCATATCAGATTAAAGGGTTAAAGAGTTTTTTCTTTAACCGTTGAACTATGTTGCACGTTGGGACACGACCAGCAACTCAAGTGTGTTGAAGCAGAGACCCATCTAGATGTTGCTGGATCAGATCGCTGCTCGAGATCCAAGAAAAGTAACTTCTAAGCTAAATCAAAGTAACCTGCAAGTTATAGAAAAATAATCTACAAATTCAAGGAACATAACTTGAAATCTCTGGAAACATTATGGGAGCATCACCTTCAAGTTTCAGGAATGTAACCTGGAAGTCTGGAGAAACAAACCTGAGAGTTTTATAACATTATAACCTTAACTTCTAGAAATGCAACCGTGACATTCTGGGAATGTTACTTGTTAGTCTGGGAAAATAAACCTGAAAGCTGTGTTAAAAACTCAAGTTAGAAGAAAGGAACCTGTAGATTTCAGAAGAACAAGCTGTAAGTTCCTGGAAACTTACAGCTGATGCCACCACAGCTCTGTGGTTCTGATCCAGACTGGGTCCAAATGAAGAGAACCAGGACTGGGTGAATATTATTATCATTTTAACATAATTCTTAGATTTAAAATGTAAATTTTACAGTCCAGACGTGGAAGTCAAACCTTTCGGGTGGTTTCCGTTACTCACCCAGACCATGTGATGGACGGTGTAGATGTTCGAGTCTCCCATGTAGACCCGGATGGCTCTCAGGGTGAATCCGTACTTCTTTCCCGCTCGGTGGATGATGATGGCGGGTTGGACGCAGGTCACGGCTGGAGACAGGTCGCGGATCGGAGAGGAGTCCCGCGACGACGGATTGGACGACTGCGAGTGAGGAGACATCGGGCTGGCCAATGGGGATGCTACGTGATGATCTAGATAAAAAAAAAAAAAGAGAGAAATGAGTCTGCAGAAGTTCCTGCGGTTCTGCTCCTGGAGCTGGGAATCACACCGACCTCCAGGGATCACCAGCGACAGCGTGTTGGCCGAGGCCGACTTGATGACCTTGGTGAACGGCCGGGAGCCGGCGCTCGCCGCGTGTTTGTCTGCATCTCCGGACAGGAGGCGGTGGCGAGCCCTGCGGGCCGCCAGGTCGCTGATGGCCTTCGGCGTGGACGGAGAGTCGCTGTCTGCGGCCGGTTTGGTCGCTCCGCCGCCGTTTGCTCGATCGCTGACGTCCCCGGAGCTGCCCGCTGGAGAAAAGTCAATAAACCCGACTGTTAATGGTTTGGAGTCTGACTACAGTGGCAGTGAAGCAGGAGTTATTGGTGTGTGTGTGTGTTTACTGACGCGTGAGTGTGGACTTGCTCAGCTGGCTGCAGGTGGAGCTGGGTGTGGTGGGAGACTCGTCCAGCTTCAGCTCCCGCTCCACTGGGAGCTCTGGGATGCTGAGCGGGAGCTCCTCGGAGCGCGGGCCCCTCACTGCATTCAGACCCAGCAGGCTTGGACTTTTTCTGCTGATGGCGCCCCCTGGTGGATCAACCAGACAGAGTGGCAGATCTCTACATATTTCATGCATAGGAATGTTCCTACTTGGCAGGTGTCAGCAAAATACATGTAAGATGGTTAAGTAGTTTGAACTAATTTATTCTGCAGCAAAAACAATGTTCTCGTGATGAGCCTTATTGGTTGCACAAGATCTCTAAAACACTGTTAAACCTTCGAGCTCGTTAAGGTCTAGCTGGCGCCGAAGCGAAGAGAGAAACTCATATTTGAGCCGCTGATCGGAGCGCCTCCTGTCCTTACCTGGACCGCCCTCCTCCTCGGTGGAGATGGCGAAGCGTGGCATCTCGATGATGGCTGAGCAGCAGCGTCTCCGGACAGTCAGGGGAGGGCTCGAGTCGCTCTCCGTGTGGGATGACTCCGAGACGGATAGACGCTTCCGCAGGCTGGAGACGGGAGGGACAGGGAACATGAAACACGTTCTCTGGAGCTCATAGGTTCCTGGGGAACGAACGACAACTCACATCTCTGGAGATCCGACCAGCCAGGACCGATCCCGGGACTTGAGACCGCTCAGGCTGTCAATGCGATCTCCTCCCTCCTCGCTGAGGCTGCGCTTGGTGGGAGGAGGAGTCCTCTTCTCCTCGTGGAGAGACAGACGCTCCATGCTGCTGTAAACCTGCAGAAACACAGACGTTCCCAACCATTCCTGACCAGACGCTACGCACTCAGCACTAAATCCTCACGTTTTTACTCAGGATGTCAGAGCCGGATCTGTTCGGGTCAGCCGGTACCTTGCTGAAGCGAGGCGAGCAGGAGGAGAACTGTCGTAGCTCCACATGTTCATCATCGTTGGTATCATCTTCCTCCTCTGAATCCAAGTGGTGGTACCGGTCCGAGCGAGCTGACGGACAAACGCACAGAACAGCTTCAGTTTCCGGGCCTCAAGCAGAACCGGTTCAGTTCTGGACTTGGGGGAACGTACTGTCGAAGTAGCTGGTATCGTCCTCGGACTCGAGCTGCGGGATGAACTCGGCTTTCTGTCTCAGGAGGCCGTTCCAGTCCAGCTCGGTGAAGAATGGGTGCTGCTTCACCTCGAAGGTTCCTCCTGATCCAAGAGACGAGACGTTCAGCATCATCGGAGCCAGACAGGGGTCGGAATCTGGATCGATCCCCCACAGGAACCAGAACCCGGTCCGCAGGTACTCTGAACATCTTTCAATCTATAGTCTGATACCCCTGATCGTTTAACATTACATGCTAATCAAGTTAGACCTCTTCCAGCCTTCTCTGCATAATGTTCTGCTCGCCAACAAGCAGAAATTATGAATATTAAAAAAAAGAAAGAAAATAAAAACATAAACAAAGGTTTCCTTCAGTTTTCCTGTTAATACACCCGGAAACTGAGCTAAATACCAGGTTTAGGGAACCAGATGTCCAGATACTGTTTGGACCAAAGTAAGAGACAACTTCTGCTAAATGAAGACAATAAATTGACTTTATTGTCTTCATTTTACCCCAAACTGAGAACTAAACGACCCAATTCCCCCGGTGCTGGGCGGGTCCAGTACCTGTGCCGAGTCTCTCCAGAGGGTTCTGTCGGAGCAGCTTGGAGATGAGGTCCTGGGCGTCCTGAGGCAGCGCTTCGTCACCCTCTGGCCACACGATCTTATCTGAGAGGAGAGGGGAGCAGACGGGAGGTCAGTCAGAGGAGAACTACAACATCCAGAAGCTTCAGCCGGTCGCAGCTAGTCGTTTTCTCCCTGAGCGGAAACACGACCCGGTTCTACTGAACCAGACTGGGACGGAGGCACACAGGGACCAGCACTCAGAGAAACATCTGCTGGAGGAACTCACCGCTGATGACCTGACCGAACAACTCCTCGGGGGTGTCTCCGAAGAACGGAGCGCAGCCCACCAGGAACTCGTACAGGATCACCCCCATGGCCCACCAGTCCACAGGCTTCCCGTAGCCCTGACGCAGGATCACCTCCGGGGCGATGTACTCCGGAGTGCCGCACACCTGCAGACCGGTCGGAACAAAGGGAGGCAGAGAACAACCTCATCAAACCTTTCTCTGCAGATACAGTCCAGTCCGGACAGAACCGGGCAGAACAAGCCCTGAAACGGCGTGAGGAGATACCTGCTTGTCCAGGAATTCCCTGGTGTCCTTCTCTATGTGGCCTTCATACAGGTTGGTGGTCAGACTCATCAGGCCGATCTTGGAGAGCCCGAAGTCTGTCAGCTTGATGTGTCCCAGAGACGTTATGAGAAGACTGAGGAGGACACAAAGAGGAGATGTTCTACTGACAGCTGGTTGGACCTGGACACAACTGGCCAGAAACATCCTGGGAAAATGGGAACGTTCAGAGAGACCGTAAAAGCTCTTGGAGACCGGGAAGGTTCCGGGAAACCGTGAACGTTCTGGGAAAACGGGAATGTTCTGAGAAACCAAAAACATTCTGGGAGACTGGGAACGTTCAGGGAGACCGGGAACGTTCAGGGAGACCAGGAACGCTCTTGTAGACTAGGGACATTCTGGGAATCCCTGAATGTTCTGGGAAACAAGGAACATTCTAGGAGACTGGGAAAGCTCTTGGACACCGGGAATATTCTGGGAAACCGGGAACGTCCTAGGAAAACCGGAAGGTTCTAGGAAACCAGGAACGTTTTGGGAAACCAGGAATGTTCTGGGAGACCGGAAACGCTCTTGGATACCAGAGGTATTCGTGGAATTGCTGAATCGTCTGTGACACCAGAGACGTTCTAAATCCAGGCAAGTTCTAGGAAACTGGGGAAGTTCTGGGAAACCAGCAAGGTTGTGGTAGTCTTACTTGTCTGGTTTGAGATCCCGGTGCACGATGCCGTAGTTGTGGAGATACTCCAAGGCCAGGACGGTCTCGGCGAAGTACATCCGGGCCATGTCGACGGGCAGCGCTTTGATGTTCTTCAGTAGCGTGGCGCAGTCTCCACCTGGAGAACAGGTGGACCAAAACCCGGATCAGACTCCCGCCCAGAGGACCATTCAAAGACGCAAAGACCTTCAGGTCCAGTTTTTCCAGCACCAATTAGAGATTACATCTACTGGGAGTGAGAGAGTGGGCGTGTCTCTCTCTACACTTTGGGCTCTGACTGGACAGAAAAGTCCTCTAACAGTGGGAGACAGAACCACCTACAGCTGGATGGAGAAACTGGTTAAATCCAGAAGGTTCTGAATCTTTCAGAACCATCATCTACTTGTGCTGAGGATTCGGAGAAAAATCCTCAAGATTTAGTGGTTAGACTCTGAAGGATGGTTCTGATGGACAGTCCTGTTGAACTGGGACTGGGTTTTTCCCTCCCATTAGAGTCACTAGTTGTTAGAAAAATTGTATTATCATTGATAAGTGTAATACTGTATGTTTCTGTATTATGGCTGTGTAAAGTTTAAATAAGACCATTTGTATGCTTTACTGACATCACAGAGCTTAGGGATCCTCTAAGAGTTGATTGAGAGGGTTGTCTGGAAGGCCTAATTTACACGTACTTCGTTATTCCGTTTAAACACCCACAGGCCTAATGTGGGTGTGGTTTATTACCTGTTGTAAACCCCTGTTTTGTAATAAAAGCTTTTGGGAGAGTGAGCTTGGTGGGAGTAGGCACTGAGCTTTCTTGGAGAGAAGACACTGAGCATGCTCGATGCCTTTCTTCCCCCTTGTGAAGTCTTTTCACAAGTAAAACACAGAAGATGTGTCTTTCCTCATTCTGTTCTCTATGTTCTACGGTAATATTTACCCAACACTAGTAAAAATTCATTAAAATTAAAAGTCTTAATCACAGAATTGTCCAGAATGAAATTGATTTAAAAGAATTAAAGTTTATCAGCAGGTTCTGCGACATAAAGGTTAAAACTTAAGTTCTGATGAAAGAACAACAAAAATCCAGCTACAATCCAGAAATCAAAGCATAAAGTCTGAAAATCAAACTACTTTCCTATATTTTCTGAAACTGGGAGATGATAAAAAGTTGATCTCAGCCTGAAACTTAAAGTTAAAGTTTAGCTTTAAGCTAAACATTTCCAGTTGAGTCTCTCGGTTTTATAGATGTTGGGACAAAAAGAGAAGAAGAAACGTGTCAAGAAGCACTCATCCGTCTGCTTCACTGCTTCCGAACCGGGTCGTTGGAATATCAGAACTAGGGATTCTGCCTCTCTTACCCTCCACGTACTCCATCACCATGCAGAGGTGCCTCCTGGTCTCAAAGGAGCAGAACATGGAGACGACAAACGGGTTCTCTGCGAACGTCAGGATGTCCCGCTCCACGAAGGCCTGCTGGATCTGGTTCCTCAGGATGAGGTTCTGCTTGTTGATCTTCTTCATGGCGAACCGCTGCCTGGTCTCCTTGTGACGCACCAGATACACAGCGCTGCATGGACCGGACAGAACGACCCGTTAGTCACAGATGCATGCTGGGATGACGGAGCTGAAAGGTTGGTGCCGTACCCGTACGCCCCGTTACTGATGAGCTTGATGTTCTCGAAGTCCTCCTCTCGAGGAGCTTTGGTCTTGGGCTGGGGCGGCGCTGAAGAGACGGTGGTGCTTTGGCTCTGAAACGGACCGGAGAAGTTAAAACCAGAACCTCGACCCATCGATGAATCCTGCTCTGAAGGCAGACTCACGTCGACAGAGTCGTCGGTCTCGGGGGTTTCTGGGTTCCCGCTGTCGTAACTGCTCAGCTGCGTCATTTCTGGAACCAGGAACAGACCAGCGACCCGAATGAGAACAAGAACTCACCAGATTCTGAACAAACCTCAGAACCAGGAGGAAGGGTGGGGGGGATCTTACCCTCCAGAGGGTCCCTGGTGAGGCCCAGCTGGCTGATGATGTAGCGCGGGATGTCGGACTTGATGCCCTGACCTTCTTTGGCATGACCTTCAGCTGCTTCCAGCAGGTGGTAGAACTCCTCTGGGTCAAACTCCTGCAGAGGAGGAAGCGGATAGAGGTCAGGAGGAAGAGGATGGAGGTCAGGAGGAAGAGAAAGAGGAGGAAGAGGATGGAGGTCAGGAGGAAGAGAAAGAGGAGGAAGAGGATGGAGGTCAGGAGGAAGAGAAAGAGAAAGAGGAGGAAGAGGATGGAGGTCAGGAGGAAGAGAATGGAGGTCAGGAGGAAGAGAAAGAGGAGGAAGAGGATGGAGGTCAGGAGGAAGAGAATGGAGGTCAGGAGGAAGAGAAAGAGGAGGAAGAGGATGGAGGTCAGGAGGAAGAGAAAGAGGAGGAAGAGGATGGAGGTCAGGAGGAAGAGGATGGAGGTCAGGAGGAAGAGAAAGAGGAGGAAGAGGATGGAGGTCAGGAGGAAGAGAAAGAGGAGGAAGAGGATGGAGGTCAGGAGGAAGAGAAAGAGGAGGAAGAGGATGGAGGTCAGGAGGAAGAGAAAGAGGAGGAAGAGGATGGAGGTCAGGAGGAAGAGAAAGAGGAGGAAGAGGATGGAGGTCAGGAGGAAGAGAAAGAGAAAGAGAAAGAGGAGGAAGAGGATGGAGGTCAGGAGGAAGAGGATGGAGGTCATGAAGAAGAGGATGGCGGTCAGGAAGAAGAGGATGGAGGTCAGGAGGAAGATGATGGAGGTCAGGAGGAAGAGGATGGAGGTCAGGAAGAAGAGGATGGAGGTCAGGAAGAAGAGGATGGAGGTCAGGAAGAAGAGGATGGAGGTCAGGAGGAAGAGGATGGAGGTCAGGAGGAAGAGGATGGAGGTCAGGAGGAAGAGAAAGAGGAGGAAGAGGATGGAGGTCAGGAGGAAGAGGATGGAGGTCAGGAGGAAGAGGATGGAGGTCAGGAGGAAGAGAAAGAGGAGGAAGAGGATGGAGGTCAGGAGGAAGAGAAAGAGGAGGAAGAGGATGGAGGTCAGGAGGAAGAGAAAGAGGAGGAAGAGGATGGAGGTCAGGAGGAAGAGAAAGAGGAGGAAGAGGATGGAGGTCAGGAGGAAGAGAAAGAGGAGGAAGAGGATGGAGGTCAGGAGGAAGAGAAAGAGAAAGAGGAGGAAGAGGATGGAGGTCAGGAGGAAGAGGATGGAGGTCATGAAGAAGAGGATGGCGGTCAGGAAGAAGAGGATGGAGGTCAGGAGGAAGATGATGGAGGTCAGGAGGAAGAGGATGGAGGTCAGGAAGAAGAGGATGGAGGTCAGGAAGAAGAGGATGGAGGTCAGGAAGAAGAGGATGGAGGTCAGGAGGAAGAGGATGGAGGTCAGGAGGAAGAGGATGGAGGTCAGGAGCAAGCGGATGGAGGTCAGGAGGAAGAGAATGGGGGCCAGGAGGAAAAGGATGGAGGTCAGGAGGAAGAGGATGGAGGTCAGGAGGAAGAGGATGGAGGTCAGGAGGAAGAGAAAGAGGAGGAAGAGGATGGAGGTCAGGAGGAAGAGGATGGAGGTCAGGAGGAAGAGGATGGAGGTCAGGAGGAAGAGGATGGAGGTCAGGAGGAAGAGGATGGGGGTCAGGAGGAAGATGCTGGAGGTCAGGAGGAAGATGATGGAGGTCAGGAGGAAGAGGATGGAGGTCAGGAGGAAGAGGATGGAGGTCAGGAGGAAGATGATCTGACGGGAGGGTCAGGAGGAAGAGGATGGAGGTCAGGAGGAAGATGATCTGACGGGAGGGTCAGGAATCCAGCATTTTTTAAGAGGTTTGATCCGATTCCTACCAAACACTCCAGCAGTCGAGCCGGCCGGGCGATGATGATCATCAGCTTCTTCACCAGCTGGGTGACAAACGTCACCTCCTCGCTCTCGGAGCGTTCGTGGGCCTGAAAAACAAACAGAACCGGGTCAGCGGGATCGGTCCAGTCTGTAATCTTATAAATTGTTTTGTAAAGCACTTTGTGACTTTATCTGTGAAAGGTGTTATATAAATACATTTTCTTCTTCTTCTCTTGCTTTAATTCGATCCATATTCCTGATTGAACCTGCAGTCCTCCCAGACTGGGAGCTTCTTCCTGCCTCGTCCTTCAGCTGGAGGACAGCTTCCCTCTGAGAGCTCATCTAAACCAGGGCGACCTCCATCCCGCTCCATGAAACGCCTGTCAGCTTGGAGACGGAGCAATTTACCCGGGAACGCGGCTGCAGGAGCGTCGGGATCAAAAACACGCCCTCCCCCCCTGGAAAGTCGGGACAGCGGAGTCTGGAATAATTACATCCCGCCTGGAGTGAAGCGGGAACGTTTTCATTAGGTAACGTCGGGCGAAAAGCAGGCGGCTGTTCATAAACTGCCCTGTACGACTCTCTGCTGTTTGTCAGACAGAACCGGGGGGCCCGCGGGCCCCGTAACCCTGGTCCCTGAATTATTTATGATTGTAATGAAAGCCGGAGGGGCCGGAGGGGGAGGCGGCCGCTGTTCGGTGAGCAACAGACAGCAGAGCGATGAGCAGACTCCTAGGAGCCCATAATCAAGCCGAGCCTGTAAGCACCGCAGCAGAACCTGGACCGGATCAGAACCTGCGGCTGCTTCATCTGAGCTTTGAACCAGTTCAGATGATTCTGCTGATTCTAGCTGAAGGTTTTCTCCAAATCCGGTTTGGATTCAATGTAGAAAAAACTCGGCGACGCAGCGTTTCCAGGGAGTCCAATAATCCCGACCGCAGAACCATAACTTTTAATCATTCTTTCGTTTTTTGTTTTTTTTATTAGATTTGAACAAACAACATGAATTATGAGAATCTGATCTTATAATGAGCTAAATATGAATCGGAATAAACTTTGCTGGCCAAGTTTCTGCACACTAACAAGATCTTTGAATTTGATCCTACTTTTCTCAAAATGAAGAAAATGTAATATTACAAATAGAATTTTAATTAAACAAAAAAATTTTTTTTATGAACAGAAAAATATTAAAAGTAGGAAAATTGGGGGGAGGGGTTGTTTTTTTTTACTTAAAAGAGTTGTATATCAGGGTATACGCAGGGATCACAAAAATACATTTTAATACCATTTTAAATAAAATTAAGACTGTATTGTAATGTCTAATAAACTATTAAAGCAGTTGTATTTTGTGATTCAAATTCTTACAAGACGCATAATAAACCTCCACGTTGTTTCCTGCCACTGTTTAAAATCCTCAACCGCTAGCTACGAATCAACTGATTTAAACTCCACATTTAAAGGTGCTGCATCGCATCGCGGCACGTCACTATAAATTAGCGGGATGCTAATGCTAATAGTACGAAAAGCCAAGCGGACCAGAAACCCGAGCAAACAGCAGGCATAAAACAATTACATGTTATTTATTAGTTTACGTGTGTCTATTTTTGATAGAAATAGAAATTTTTTAAAACATGTCTATATTAACCAAATTTAAGCCCTACAAAATAAATGTATCAACTTTTTATGCTTTTCAAGACCCCACTGATTAGGGGTGTGCCGATTCACCATAAATCGATTAATTGCAACGTGAAACTTGCAAAAACGATAGTGATTCAGAAGTGTTCAAAAAAAATGTTTTAAATACAGTAAATATTTAGCACTTTAGTTGTGAAAGAAGCGTCTTTGTTGTTGTGTATCATGATGCAAAAACTATGAAAACTTTGAAGAGACAATAGTGTAAACTTTGGGAGAATGCTGTTTTTTATTTTCTATTACTTTGAAATGAAAATAATACTTATTTTCTCAGAATATAATTTCTTTTGTGTAATTTCTGTCCTGTATGACTTGAAAAGGGAGCTATTATTGTTACAGGTTTATTTTCTAATTTAGACGATTAATTATTTATATTTATATTTTAAAGTCGTTTCTGTAATGGTTGACTTGTAAAAGCTGATCTGAAGTTCATTTATTTTTTCTTTTTAACCACATAAAGCAGGAATACTATAAACATATTAAAATCAAAAGTTTTGTTTAAGTAAACAGAAAATGATTGATGAGTTTAAGGACCAAGTTTCCTCTTTTTTGGAAATCAAAATAGGGTCACCCTATATTATATTTAAATTGCCAACACATATTTCCTTTAGCTTTCATTGTAAATATGACCTTGCTATGATTAAGAAACATATTTTGGACATGTGTTGGTCTGATATAAACAAAAGTAAGAACATTAATTGGTTTGGATACTTCAATTAATGAAACTGGATGGATCTAAGAGTAGAAAGTACCCATGGAAGGAATGAAGAAAAAACCCTAAATGGAGAAAAAATATGCAACAAAAATAATCGTTTTATAATCGAATCGAAATCGTGAGGCACCATAGATGAAACAGCCCTACCACCGATACCCTGTATCGGTGCGTGAACCGATCAGCTCCGGCTGCTGCAGTGCAACTTTGTGACCACCAGGTGGCATCGTAGGGAGGAATCAGTGAATCTGAGTGAAGTTGTGTCCAACAGGAGGCTACAGATATACAACAAAGAGCCGTTACCATCCCTCAGTCAGCCTAATCTGCTCGTTATCAGACACGACGATTTCATCACCAACAACAGAAGGGAGGACAAGGAAAAATTATTGAAAAAGGAAATTTTGCATTGCCCGACTGCCGCATCCTGGGTCCATAAAGGAGCGTGATCACAGATCCTTCCTCTCAGCAGCTGATTTTATGCTTTTGCTGTCATTTTCATTGTTAAACAGGGCAGAAGTTGAGTCTCTAACATCAACATCTTGTTAGATGAGAATGTGTACATTTACTTTCTATTTGTGTTTCTTTTTAACCCATAAAGTCCCAGAATGCATCAGGGGACTGTGGTTTTAGTCTATGGGAACACTGACTATAAATGGAATCATATGGTCTGTTCCATTTATAGTCGGAACTCGGAGTCAACTGGCCCTCCGAAGTCAGACATGTTTTTCTTGCCCCGAATTTGACTTTCAACATGGCCGCTCACTGCGTCAACAACAGTAAGTTATTTGGTGGAAGCATGTTTTACAAGAGACACGAGTAAAAGTGCATCTAAGAAAACAATGTTACATGAAGAGCGTGCAGCTCTAAATGTAGGAAAGTAGAGCTCATAATGATGTGGCGTCGCCAGAACGGATTCCCGACCTATCCGACTACGTTAACTGCAACGCCGTTTACTCTGGCGTGACGTCAAACTCGCCTCAGAGTTCCGACTTCCCAGGGAAATGAAACGCAGCATTAGATGTCGCATCGTTAATCTGAAAACTGTATCGGGATAAAAAAACAAAAAACAAACATCTTCTCGAATGTTGATCGTTTTCTTGTCGCCCAGCTCCGGTTAGAATCCCATTTTTTATTTTTAAGCACTTCTGCTCCCCCAGCAGGGGGTCCTAACCGGGTCGCCGCTGGATTCCAGCGGACGATAACCTGGATGCAGGTTGCCATAGTGACCGGCAGGGACGGATGAAGGAGGGGGGGCGAGAGAAGATAGGGGTGAAGGTTGGAGGACGGATAAAAGGAGAGGAGAGTCGGCCTCCTGCCAGGTATGTAATGAGGTCGTGACATGGAGAGGAAGAGGAGAGATGAAGGAGTGGATAAGGGAATTGGGACAAAGGACAGAAACACTCCAGTCCTGTGCAAAAGTCTTCGATCGCTTCATTTTTCTCTGTTTGACTCCAAACGGCTCCAGATTTTTTTACTCGTCTCGATCTCTAAAGCTGCTTTTTCATCTAATTCCTGTCCAGTTCGTCGCGTTGAAACTTTTGCACGGAACTGCAGCTGCTGACCGGAACCGCAGGTCCGAAGATGCGAGCGGGAACAACCAGACCACCGTCACGGGTCCACCGAGCCCCAGAGTCTGCCTGATCAGGAGAAAAGGTATAAAAATGAACTCAACTGTAAACTGCGCCTCCTCCCAGCAGCGTGTCACCACCTTCTTCCTCTTCATCATCTCCGCCTCCTCCTCCTCTTCCAGCCTCTTCTGCCACCAGATGTGGGACATGCTTCCAGGCTGCAGAAGGACGAGGATCTCCCATCGGTCCACCTGTTCACATCTCCGCCTGCCAACCCTGCACCCGGTTCCAGTCCGTCTCCGAGACAGAACGGGGCCAAACAGAAAAACAGCCTAACGCCGGCTGACTGGTGATGTCATCCTGCAGGGGGAACTCCAGACAGATGTGCACGTCTCCACTTTCTCACACTGTCCGAAAGCATTCGAAAGCAGGCTTCACCCTCCTCCTCCTCCTCCTCACAGAGTCCGGACCCACCAGCCAATCACCGCTCAAGGAATCCCCCGGATTCCCCGCCCCTTTCCAAACATCCTCTCAGCCCTCCTGCTCGAATCATCCTTCAGCCTCCAGCGATCGCTGGGGTGTGAAATTAAAATCAGGACGATGTGTGTGTGTGTGTGTTATGATAGAGATGTATTGTGTGTGTGTGTCCCAGCAGAACAGAAGGTCACCAGGAGGTCGCTGGGCGCCTTAACGCCGGCCTGCAGGTGCAGACACACGGAGCTAATTGAGACGTCGCCACCAGGCTCACATTCCCAGGATAGAAACGGGGAAAACGCTCGAGGACGGCGGGTGACATCACGCGGCGCCACCGTCAAAGATGAGCAATCGCAGCGATGCGTCACGCCGTCAGTTGATCCGAAGGAAACGGAGCGAGACCGGGACGGTCCGATGGTTCGGATGTTTCAATCTTTTCACTGGACTCGTTGATTAAAAACAGCCGTAAACTCATTTAAATATTGAATTGATTTTTTTGCATTTCTGCGTTTTTTTTATGTATAAAAACAGCAACTCAACGATGTTAGTGTTAATAAACGGAGCTGAAACAGAGAAATATTTCTATTTTAATAAAAGAAAATTCCCCAATACTTTCTCACTACTGTATTTTTTAATTTAACCGCAACTTTAAAAAAATCTTTTTTAATATAAAAACACAGAAATTTTCTATTCTTTTTAACTTTAATAGTATTCAGTTATGAATAAATCTCTTCCGGTTTCTCCAATCAGAGGAGCTCTTGTGAATTTCTTAGTGGCAAAAAAATAGAAAAAGATTGAAATATTGTTTTTAATGAGGAGGAGTTCTTTGAAACCGCTGGAGGGGGAATAATTCAGGAATTCCCTGGAGGTTATTCCCTACTTCCTTTTAAGAGTCTGAAATGTTCCCTAAACCTCGTCAGACTGAAGTTAAAGATCAATTCTGATAATTTGGAGAATAAAGTTCTTGTCAGACTCACGTCCTGCAGAAGCTTCTCTAGGCTCTCCTGCAGCTCGTAGAAGTATCTGGAGGTGATGAGGTCCTCTCTGCTTTTGTCCAGGCAGTCCCTGGACAGCTCGATCAGCTGGTGGTAGATGAAGCTCAGGACCCCGTCGGCCAGCGGCCGGACCTTCTCCGGGACAGAGGAGGCAAGCAGCTCGGCCAGACGCTCCTCCATCTGCGCCGTGGCCTGAGGTGGGAGGGGGTGAGTCACATGCATGTGGGTGAGGTGTGTTCATTAATCAGGAGGAGGATCATAAAAAAAAAAAAAAAACTACAGACTTAATATTTGATACAATGTTTAACTATTTATCCTAAACTTCATTTCCCTGATCTGCATCATTTCTTTCAATCTAATTCTCAGAAAAGCTTTTTAAATCAGTCTGAAGCATAAAAATTCATGGGGATCTGAACAAACCTTAGGGAAGCGCTCCTTATACACATGGTTCATCATCATGATCTCATGGTCGAAGGAGATGGGCGAGCGTCCAGGGCTGAAAGCAAACAGAGGGACAGGAGTAAGAAATATCAACTCAACACACCTTTACAAAGACGTACCCTCAACACTCCTTTACAAAGACATACCCTCGTACCCTCAACACTCCTTTACAAAGACATACCCTCGTACCCTCAACACTCCTTTACAAAGACGTACTCTCAACACTCCTTTACAAAGACGTACCCTCGTACCCTCAACACTCCTTTACAAAGACGTACCCTCGTACCCTCAACACTCCTTTACAAAGACATACCCTCATACCCTCAACCCTCCTTTACAAAGACATACCCTCATACCCTCAACACTCCTTTACAAAGACGTACCCTCGTACCCTCAACACTCCTTTACAAAGACATACCCTCATACCCTCAACACTCCTTTACAAAGACATACCCTCATACCCTCAACACTCCTTTACAAAGACGTACCCTCGTACCCTCAACACTCCTTTACAAAGACATACCCTCGTACCCTCAACACTCCTTTACAAAGACATACCCTCTTACCCTCAACACTCCTTTACAAAGACGTATCCTCGTACCCTCAACACTCCTTTACAAAGACGTACCCTCAACACTCCTTTACAAAGACGTACCCTCGTACCCTCAACACTCCTTTACAAAGACATACCCTCGTACCCTCAACACACCTTTACAAAGACGTACCCTCGTACCCTCAACACTCCTTTACAAAGACATACCCTCTTACCCTCAACACTCCTTTACAAAGACATACCCTCTTACCCTCAACACTCCTTTACAAAGACGTACCCTCGTACCCTCAACACTCCTTTACAAAGACGTACCCTCGTACCCTCAACACACCTTTACAAAGACATACCCTCAACACACCTTTACAAAGACATACCCTCAACACTCCTTTACAAAGACATACCCTCAACACTCCTTTACAAAGACGTACCCTCAACACACCTTTACAAAGACGTACCCTCAACACACCTTTACAAAGACATACCCTCAACACTCCTTTACAAAGACGTACCCTCAACACACCTTTACAAAGACATACCCTCGAACCCTCAACACACCTTTACAAAGACGTACCCTCAACACACCTTTACAAAGACATACCCTCAACACACCTTTACAAAGACATACCCTCGTACCCTCAACACTCCTTAACAAAGACATACCCTCGTACCCTCAACACACCTTTACAAAGACGTACCCTCAACACTCCTTTACAAAGACATACCCTCAACACTCCTTTACAAAGACATACCCTCAACACACCTTTACAAAGACATACCCTTGTACCCTCAACACTCCTTAACAAAGACATACCCTCGTACCCTCAACACTCCTTTACAAAGACATACCCTCGTACCCTCAACACTCCTTTACAAAGACATACCCTCAACACACCTTTACAAAGACATACCCTCGTACCCTCAATACTCCTTAACAAAGACATACCCTCGTACCCTCAACACACCTTTACAAAGACGTACCCTCAACACTCCTTTACAAAGACATACCCTCAACACTCCTTTACAAAGACATACCCTCAACACACCTTTACAAAGACATACCCTCGTACCCTCAATACTCCCTAACAAAGACATACCCTCGTACCCTCAACACTCCTTTACAAAGACATACACTCAAACCCTCAACACACCTTTACAAAGACGTACCCTGATCACACCTTTACAAAGACGTACCCTCAACACACCTTTACAAAGACATACCCTCGAACCCTGAACACACCTTTACAAAGATGTACCCTCAACACACCTTTACAAAGACGTACCCTTAACACACCTTTACAAAGACGTACCCTCGTACCCTCAACATATCTTTACAAAGGCGTACCCTTATGAAGCCCAGGTCTCAAAATTTGTTTTTCCCAGTGAACTCCCCTTTGCCCAGTCCCATTGGGGAGTGATTCGCCCTGCCACTAGTGGCACTTTAATAAAGTCACGGCGCCTCTACTACACTTTCTGTTTCACCTCCGATGCTCCCAGCTGTGGACTGTGCTTTACGGGTGGTGACAAGACCCACAGAAAACTGATTATAACTTTGTGGAAATAAAACAGAAACATCTCAGACTCGACGGTGAGTTTCTAACACTTGTTACCAGTTGCATCCTTTAGTGTGAGTGGCATAATTTGTGTTTAAGAGAGTTTATTTGTTGGAATCGCTACTTCCGGGTTCGCGATGTCCTATAGTTTCAATATTAACTTTCCTGAGGAATACCGCTGTTGAGTCTTTGTTTTTAAGAGCTTGAGAACTAAAACTTAAATTTTATTAATCTCTTCCTCAGGTGGGATGTTTAAACTGTCATGTCATTGACTGGTGTACCGAAACTCCTTTTCATTCTTTAGTAATGTGAAGTTGTTTGAGCGCCATTTACTCCTGAAATGTTACTAGTAACTGAACTTATTTGTGACATTTGTTGCATTCATTGTGTGTTGTTCCTTTGACCTTGTCTAGGTCAGGTTTTTTTTACTACCCCTATTGATTCCTCTGCAAGAGGAGGCGAGCTGATACTGGTAGGACCTTTCTTTTGGTTTTTTTCCCTTTCCTTTGGATGCCAAAGCTGGATCCCAACATAAAGATTTTTTTGGTTATTCTGAACCACTGACTGGGTTTGCGGCTTCTGAATAAGAATCGTATAAACTGAACTTAATCATAGTTTTCTAAACATGGACCAGATAAAACATCATATGAACTGAATTTTGCTCTCTAAACAGGGTGTGCACAAAAGCACTTCTTTTCTTTTGTCTAAGAGGCCAACGAGAGTGGCCTCTTAGACAAAAGTTTAGTGTCTGTATTGTTTTATGTGTTGTGCGCTAATTACTATTTGCAAATACATGTTTTAATATGGATTCTAATTGTCATTGGTGGGTTTTTTTCCCCCATTCACAACGAGCTCCTTAGTGAACCAGCGATTGTCAGATGGTTATTGCTAAACTGAGCCCTTTCCCCTGCATTATCCCTCTAACACCTCTACACACTGCAGATCTGCAGACTGAAGCAGCAGTGGCTACGTTCACTCTGCAGATCTTAATGCTCAACTCTGATTTTCTCAATAAAATACTTTTTTTTGTTTGTGTGCGGTTGTTCATCATGTGATTTAAATGCAACTGCCATCAGACTGCAGTTTAAACTGTTCAGGATCCAAAGAAGAAGGACAAAACGTCAGACGCCGTTCTCATCAGTGTATGTATGAAATGATCGAGTTTGTGTTAAAAAATTTATTCAGAGGAAACTTGAATTCAAATAACTTTAAAAAGCACAAACTTAACAAGCTGCTGTGATGCGGTTTGCATCTTTTCAGGTGAAGGCAAAATACCACTGGAGGTATACATTTCATATTTCTGTGCATTTCACAGCGGGAAAAGATGGCGGTAAATATTAAGACATATTCACAGGTTTGTTCTTTTGTGGCGGTTTTAACAAACCGGAGATAAATCCAAGTTACAGACTGAGACTGACACAATAATGAGACTGTTTCTGAGAGGAATAATGACCAGGAAAACTTCAGATGATCCGAGTTTTCCTTAAAACTAACTGCACTAATACCAGAACATTATATAATCCCCTTATCGGTAAAGAAAATTACAATAAAACATGACAGACTTTAACAAAATAAATGAAGCACATTATTTCAACGCGTCGCTCCATTTTAAGAGCAGAGCTCTCTGCTTCTAAATGGGACAGGTTTTAATAAGTTATTTATTTAATCTACCTTCTGTCTTATTTGCATTTATCCGTCTCTATTATCTGGACCCTGGAAAATGCTTTACTCGCAGATCACACAATATAATCTGACTCTGATAAACAGCAAGAAAACTTCGGCAATAACATCAAATCTAATTAAAATGGTAAAGAATAAAGATGGATTTTATTTTATTTTGCATTTTAAACCAATTTCACTGATCCAGAACCCCTTCTTCTATTGTTCTGCTGAATAAATATATGTTTGGACCTGGTTGATCATCAGGTATGAAGGCATCTAAACGGCTTTTCTTCTTCATGAGTTTAATCAGAGCAGCAGCAGGCAGTGGTAGTTTATTAATCGTGATAAATCATCAATGATTTAAGGTTCTGCACGAGGCTCGGTGGTTCCTACGAACAGTTTATGGGATGTAGGGTGGGTCGGTGCTCGAACCATCTGCTTCTCCGGCAGAGCACACATCGAGACGTCCAGAATCTAAACCCTGACCCCCCCCGTCTGTCTGAGGCTGTTTTTAATTAAAATTAGCAACAAAAACTTTATTTTACAATAAAATCTGAATTTATTCATTCATTTTAGTGATTTGTATCCCATAGATCCACAATAAATTCAGTTTTTGTTAAGCAGAAATAAAATTATTGCTAAAATACCTTTAATACAAGAATAAATGAACTGTTTAAAAAAATCTAAACAATGAGAAATAGGGTTATTGTAAGCTTGAGGATGACTCATCCATACACAGACAGATCATGTGACCAGAGGAGCGATGAGGTCATGCTTTAAGTCATCCATCAGCAGCTCAGAGTCCAATTACCTGCCTAATGAGGAGGTGAGAGAAAACGTCATGCAGTTCACACCGGCAGGTAACACACACGGGGCACAAACAGAATTTTTATAGATTCTATGAAAGTTTCCAGGTGGTAACGATGCCTAAAAACAGCCAAAACAAATGAAGATTATTGGTGGTAAAATAATGAGCAACATAAATTCAAAAAAGAAGAAAAAAAATCAATTATATTAATGTCATCTAGGCTTAAAACCTTCCTTTTTGAAGAAGCTCATATTAGGGATGTGCATTGGTAAAAATCTGATGACACGATATGTATCACAATACAGGACGGACGATACGATATATAACGATACTATGAGTAAGACTATATATATTGTGATTTTTAAAACTTAATTTAACTGTAGATAAAGTACTTTCATCTTTAATGGTTCCATTCAAATTCTAAAAAATACAAATAAAAATCGATACATTGCTTTTGAATATCGATACAATTTTGTGACATAAAATATCACTATATATCGGCGTATTCATATTTTCTTACATCCCTGGCTTATAGTTAGAGTGGCTAAGGTCATCCTGAGCTATCTCTGTAGTTATGCTGCTATAGGCTTAGACTGCTGGAGGACAGACTGACCACTTTTCTTCACTCTGCTACTTTTCTCTCCTACTACTCTCCAGTTGTATTATTTGCTGTTATTTCGACTGTTAACTTTGTTTTCTCTCAGTGTTTTTCTCTCCATAGAAGATATACCTGGTCTGGTATCCTGCTTGGCTGCAATGCCCTGTTGGACGGGGGGCATCGACTGGGATGATGCTCCCAGTAACTGAACATCCACCGTGTCCTGTTATCAACTTTTTACTTTCTGTAACATAGAAAGTTCTCTTATATCAGATCTTCTGTTCCTTCTGTGTTTCTGCTCTGTCTTCTCAAACCCCCAGACGGTCGTGGCAGATGGCCGCTCCTACTGAGCCTGGTTCTGATGGAGGTTTCTTCCTGTTAAAGGGGAGTTTTTCCTCTCCACCGTCGCTACATGCTTGCTCAGTATGAGGGATTGCTGAAGGATTGCTGTGGTTGGAAAGTCTGCATCAACGGGACACAACCTCACGCCAATGACTGACGCAATCTGCTGGGATTCCTTAAATAGGAACCTTTTTAACTGATTGGAATATTTGGATTGAAATGACTTTTCTTGTAAAATGTCTTGAGATGACGTGTTATGAATTGGAGCTATATAAATAAAGTGAATTGAACTGAAATAACTAATTGAAATAATAAAAACATAATAATGTCCACATGACTAAATAAATCAACGATGAAAGGAAAATTAAATTAAATAGACAAAACTGGCAAAAAATTCTAAAATATAATAATATTAAAACTAAAATGAATAAAGTCAATAAAAAAATAGTGCAAAAAAAAAAGAAAATGTAATAAAAACAACAAATAAAATAATAAAAAGGTAAAAATAAATAAGATGGAAATAATAAAATCAAGTGTAAACCCAATGTTTTTGGAGATTCATTTTGGGTATGAAATAATAATCCAAACAAATAAAACAAATTTAAAGATTATTATAAATAACAACAATAACAAAGCAAATACTTTTATATAAAAAAAACTTATATTAATTCCTAATGTTTACATATGATTTTGCAGCTAATCATGATATAAATAATATTCTGCTCATTTTATTTAATTTTTTGCTTCCTTATATTCAGATGAGCTGAGCTGCAGCTCCATGGAGGCCGAGCCGCGGGGAGAACAAAGAAACTCCTCCCACACAGTTAGTGACGAACGTCCATCAGAGCTGAGCTCCTCCAGGAACATCAATCAAACCCAGAGCGTCTCCGTCGGATGGATTCAGCGCCTCAGGCTCCTACGTCCATCCTTTAATTTTCCGATTCGGAGTAGTTATTAAAATGAATCTGTGGTTTTACGGCGAGCTGCAGCCGGTCACAGAGACGATCCTTCACATGGAAAACACGAGCAGCTCAGACAAAGGGTGATTACAGATTCCTGCTGGTGGAGGGAAATAAAAACGACCTGGAGGCAGAACGTCCCCGACGCTGTTCTCAGCTTCCGGGTGCCCAGATTTATTGTAATGTAGATCAGATGTTTCTGCTAAATGAGTCCTTCAGAGTGGAGCTGATCTCTGGGGTCAGAGGTGAGGCAGCTGATTGGTGGAAGGCGGTAACAAAAAGTCAGTCAGAGCAGGCGGAGAATTAACAGATGCTTCACAATGAGGCAGGAGGTCCGAGGAAGAGTCAGAGCATGTTTCTTGGTTCTGGTTTCCTGAGTTTCAGATAAAATTTAGGAACATGAGACCAGAAACTTTAAACATCAGAACCAGACAGGTTTTACAGCTTTTCTTTCTTTTATTCCACTTCCAGATTATTTGGCTCAGATAAAATATTATGGGTTCTACAACTGAGCGGCTCTGGTCCGGCTGTAGATCTTTGGAGCAGTGGCTCTACATATAACATTCATATTTCCTTTGGTGTTTATAAATGAAATTGTGTTTAGGGCCCCAAATCTGTGTTTATCCCAGAAACCCCAGCCCCCCCTCCTAGCTCCGGAGTTGCAGCTTCAGTCTCAAATCAAGGGGAGAAAACCTAAACTGTCAAAGCAGAGGACAGGTCTGACTACATCAATGCAGATGAGCTTAAAATGAGGCGAAAGCAGCAGATGAAACCCGAATGGTGACGAAATGTTGGGGAGCTTTTAACTGCTACTCAGACTCATCTCCTGAACCCATTCATTATCGTGGTCACATTTGCGCATGAAATGGTCACGTCTGCACATGGCGCGGTCACGTCTGCGCATGGCGCGGTCACGTCTGCGCACGACACGGTCACGTCTGCGAATGAAACGGTCATATTTGCGAATGACACGGTCACGTCTGCGCACAAAACGGTCACGTCTGCGAATGAAACGGTCACGTCTGTGCATGAAACGGTCACGTCTGCACACAAAAAGGTCACGTCTGCGCACAAAAAGGTCACGTCTGCGCATGGCGCGGTCACGTCTGCGCACAAAACGGTCACGTCTGCGAATGAAACGGTCACGTCTGCGCACAAAAAGGTCACGTCTGCGCACGAAACGGTCACGTCTGCGCACGAAACGGTCACGTCTGCGAATGAAATGGTCACGTCTGTGCATGAAACGGTCATATTTGCGGATGAAACGGTCACGTCTGCGGAAGGCGCGGTCACGTCTGCGCATGATGCGGTCAGGATCCAGGATCTATGATCCAAAGATCGCACTCAGTTTTATATATCCTATAAAACTACAAACAATAATTTAAATATGTAGGTATGATTTTAGTCTCTCAACAAGTGGGAGAGGTTTTGTGTTAATAAGGAAACTTAACTTGTCAAACTCTTGATCTCGTCGAAAGAATTACTAAAGAACTTCAGAGAGTGAAAGCCAAGCAATTATTATGTCCCAGTATGACTTATTGTAAAACAACTAACAGAACCAGTTTATAAACTAGCGTTAAAGATATTTGGGAAGAAATAGTTCCATCGCTGTCAGATAATTCAGTCCAATCAATCACTAAGTTAGTATAATGATTCTGTCTTGGTACACATAGAATATGCCATGGTTATGCTCCACCTCAGCCTCTAGGGGAGCTCTTTAGAAACCATCTCAGAATCTGTCAACATGACAATCATGGTTAATGCTCATTTTATTTAGGATTTTATCCTTATTTATTTTGTGTGTTTTTACGACTGAGCACAGAGCGGATCTCATAGCTCGTCAACAAGAAGCAGCTTCAGGTGCCTGGAAGCACCTTGGTGGATGGCCCTACCTGAGGCTGCGGGAGCGCGGTCTCATGGCGGGGGAGCGGCGGCCATCTTCGTCCGTGATGCTCTCCGAGCTGAAGTGTTTGGTGAGGAAGCGCAGCTCGTCCGGCGTGGGCTGGAAGGGCAGCTGGTGGAGCTTCTCCTGAGATGAACAGGAGGACTGTGAGAGGAGGAGCACAGAGGGAGCACAGATTACAACCAGCAGCTATTGCAGGACGGGGAGGGGAGGAGCTTCGGATCAGGTCCGGGTTTGTCTCAGGGGTTAGAAACCACAGAAGAAGAAGTCAGGGCGTTGTGAGGGATAAACGCGTGCTACAAGGTTTTACTGAGCTCAGGCTGAAAACTTCCAGAAACAGCAGAAAAGGGAAAATAAACTTCCTTAAAGAAAGACGGGAACGGATGTGGATATTCCTCCTCCCTCCATGAGGGGGACCAGGAGCTGGAACTGAGTAGAAACCCTGAGATAATACCAGGTACCAGTTCAAACTGGGACAAAACCAGTTATGATCAAACTGAACCAAGAACAGGACCAGAACAAACAGACGATAAGGCCAGGACAAACAAAAAAAAAAAAAAAACAGGATTAAACCAAGATAAGCCCAGAAATAAACTAGCATATAATATAAACTCAGCAAAAAAAGAAACGTCCCTTTTTCAGGACTGTGTATTTCAAGAATAATGTTGTAAAAATCCAAATAACTTTACAGATCTTCATTGTAAAGGGTTTAAACAATGTTTTCCATGCATGTTCAATTAACCATAATCAATTAATTAACATGCACCTGTGGAATGGTCGTTAAGACCTTAACAGCTTACAGAAAGTAGGTATTTAAGGTCACAGTTCTAAAAACGCAGGACACTAAAGAGACTTGTCTACCGACTGTGAAAAACACCCAAAGAAAGATGCCCAGGGTCCCTGCTCATCTGCGTGAACGTGCATTAGGCATGCTGCAGGGAGGCATGAGGACTGCTGATGTGGCTAATGTCCGCACTGTGAGACGCCTAAGACAGCGCTACAGGGAGACAGGAAGGACAGCTGATCATCCTCGCAGTGGAAGACCACGTGTAACAACACCTGCACAGGATCGGTACATCCGAATATCACACCTGCGTGACAGGTACAGGATGGCCACAACAACTGCCCGAGTCACACCAGGAACACACAATCCCTCCATCAGTGCTCAGACTGTCCGCAATAGGCTGAGAGAGGCTGGACTGAGGGCTTGTAGGTCTGTTGTAAGGCAGGTCCTTACCAGACATCACCAGCAACAACGCCGCCTATGGGCACAAACCCACCTTCGCTGGACCAGACAGGAGTGGCAAAAAGTGCTCTTCACTGATGAGTCATGGTTTTGTCTCACCAGGGGTGATGGACGGATTCGTGTTTATCGTGGAAGGAATGAGCGTTACACCGAGGCCTGTACCCTGGAGCGGGATCGATTTGGAGGTGGGGGGTCCGTCATGGTCTGGGGCGGTATATCACATCACCATCGGACTGAGCTTGTTGTCATTGCAGGCAATCTCAATGCCTTGCGGTACAGGGAAGACATCCTCCTCCCTCATGTGGTAACATCTCACAGCAAGAACTGACACATCTGGTCCATGAGGAGGAGATGCACTGCAGTACTTCAAGCAGCTGGTGGCCACACCAGATACTGACTGGTACTTTTGATTTTGAGCCTCCCTTCGTTCAAGGAAATATTATTCTATTTCTGTTAGTCACATGTCTGTGAAACATTTTTAGTTTATTTCTTATGGTGTTGAATCTTTTAGTGTTCATACAAATATTTACACACATTAAGTTTACTGAAAGTAAAAACAGTTGGAAGTCAGAAGACGTTTCATTTCTTGCTGAGTTTAGAATAAAACCAGGACTAAACGGAGATAAAATCAGGTTAATCAGTTTTGTTTTTAACACATGAGGTTGGAGTCAGATAATTTCAGAATCAGGAAAATAAGTTTCTGAAGAACCCAGCAGCTGAACCGGGGTGTACTTTCTATCCCCAATGTCTTTGTATAACTTATTATAAAGAAGCAGAGTTAAAGAAAAGATGATACTTACTGAGACCGTGGAGCTGGGGGTGTTGGTGCCGTACCCGGAGGAGGGCAGCGAAGCCAGAGACCAACGACGGCCATCAGTCCTGAAAGAAACGAATAGAGCGATCAACCAATCGGGATCGGATCCCATTGACCAATCGGGATCAGTTTTGATCAACCAATCAGGATCGGTTTTGATCAACCAATCGGGATCAGTTTTGATCAACCAATCGGGATCGGTTTTGATCAACCCATCGGGATCGGCTTTGATCAACCCATCAGGATCGGTTTTGATCAACCAATCGGGATGGGCTTTGATCAACCAATCAGGTTTGGCTTTGATCAACCAATCGGGATCAGTTTTGATCAACCAATCAGGATCGGTTTTGATCAAACAATCGGGATCGGCTTTGATCAACCAATCAGAATCGGCTCCCATCAACCCATCGGGATCGGCTTTAATCAACCAATCAGGATCGGCTTTGATCAACCAATCGGTATCGGCTTTGATCAACCAATCGGTATCGGCTTTGATCAACCAATCGGGATGGGCTTTGATCAACCAATCGGGATCGGCTCCCATCAACCCATCGGGATCGGCTTTGATCAACCAATCAGGATCGGTTTTGATCAACCAATCAGGATCGGCTTTGATCAACCAATCGGGATCGGCTCCCATCAACCCATCGGGATGGGCTTTGATCAACCAATCAGGATCGGTTTTGATCAACCAATCGGGATGGGCTTTGATCAACCAATCGGGATGGGCTTTGATCAACCAATCGGGATCAGTTTTGATCAACCAATCAGGATCGGCTTTGATCAACCAATCAGAATCGGCTCCCATCAACCAATCGGGATCGACTTTGATCAACCAATCAGGATCGGCTTTGATCAACCAATCGGGATCGGCTTTGATCAACCAATCGGGATCGGCTCCCATCAACCAATCGGGATCGACTTTGATCAACCAATCAGGATCGGCTTTGATCAACCAATCGGGATGGGCTTTGATCAACCAATCAGGATCGGGTTTAATCAACCAATCAGGATCGGCTCCCATCAACCAATCAGGATCGGGTTTAATCAACCAATCAGGATCGGCTCCCATCAACCAATCGGGATCGACTTTGATCAACCAATCAGGATCGGCTTTGATCCACCAATCGGGATGGGCTTTAATCAACCAATCAGGATCGGCTCCCATCAACCAATTCAGGAACGGCTTTATTCAACCAATCAAGATTGGCTTTGATCAACCAATCGGAATCGGCTTTAATCAACCAATCAGGATCGGCTTTGATCAACCAATCGGGATCGGCTTTGATCAACCAATCGGGATCGGCTTTGATCAACCAATCAGGATCGGGTCCCATCAACCAATCGGGATCAGCTTTGATCAACCAATCGGGATCGGCTTTGATCAACCAATCGGGATCGGCTTTGATTAACCAATCGGGATCGGCTTTGATCAACCAATCGGGATCGGCTTTGATTAACCAATCGGGATCGGCTTTGATTAACCAATCGAGGTCGGCTTTGATCAACCAATCGGGATCAGCTTTGATCAACCAATCAGGATCGGCTTTGATCAACCAATCGGGATCGGCTTTGATTAACCAATCGGGGTCGGCTTTGATCAACCAATCGGGATCGGCTTTGATCAACCAAACAGGATCGGCTCTGATTAACCAGTTAGGATGGGCTCCTCAGGATTTAAAAGAAAATATCCCAGACGTCCAGAGAAACTAAAACCAAGGTGAAGAGCTGCAGAGTTTAGAGGAGGAGAGACGGAGCTGAAGGTGCAGAGAAGCTTCCAGTGAGACGCTGAAGTTCCTCCAGATCTTAGAACAGCTGATTTATTTCATGTTGACCAGCTGATCTGCTCACTGGAAGGTCAAAGACAGCATGCAAAGAACCGGACCACAGGCTGGTTCTGCAGAACCAGTGAAGGAGAGTTTTTTAGGGAACATCTCGCAGCAGAGAGAACAGGAACCCGGTTCTTCAGGCAGTAGAACCCAGAAACATCTGCTCAGATGAAGCTTCAGGTCCGAGCGAGGAACAGGAACCTTTAGTCTGATTCGGTCATCCCAACCAAAGGAAAGACTGAAGATGTTTTAGTTTGCTCCTCAGAGCGTTTAGGGTGAAGGCACGAAGGCGCTGACCCTCCCAGCCAAAGGAGTCAGGAGGAACCAGAACCAGAACCAGGAGAGATGTGGTTCCTGAAGCTTCCTCAGCTCCACTCTTTATGTAGCCTGAACTCATCAATGAGCAGATATTAGCTTGTTTCTCCATGATCGATGTTTCATGTCTGTGTTGCTGATGGAAAGTGAGGATGCTCAGCCATGCTGGGAGGGAGGGAGGGAGGATTGTTACCTGTCAGCTCTGTGTCCGTGGCTGTGAGGAAAACAAGACATGGATCGTTTTTTATCAAAATGCCTCCAGTCATGATTACTCATCACTATGAAGGGTCCTGGATAAGGATCTAGAATCCTGGATCAGGACCTAAAGTCCTGGATCAGGATCTAGAATCCTAGATCAGGACCTAAAGTCCTGGATCAGGATCTAGAATCCTGGATCAGGACCTAAAACCCTGGATCAGGATCTAGAATCCTGGATCAGGACCTAAAATCCTGGATCAGGATCTAGAATCCTGGATCAGGACCTAAAGTCCTGGATCAGGATCTAGAATCCTGGATCAGGACCTAAAGTCCTGGATAAGGATCTAGAATCCTGGATCAGGACTTAAAAGTCCGGGATCAGGATTTAAAGTCCTGGATCAGGATCTAGAATCCTGGATCAGGATCTAGAATCCTGGATCAGGACCTAAAGTCCTGGATCAGGATTTAAAGTCCTGGATCAGGATTTAAAGTCCTGGATCAGGATTTAAAGTCCTGGATCAGGATCTAAAGTCCTGGATCAGGATCTAAAGACCTTCCTTAGGTTTGTTTCCCTGCCTGTCATCTGCAGCTCCACCACTGGGTGTCAGTGTTGTCCCATAGCTGAGCAGCAGAGGTCAGCAGCAGGACACTGATGGATTTCCAGTTTCTATCAGCATCAACACCCGTTCCAACTGCAGCATCTCATGTTAATCCTGTTAGATTAACATGAGGCGGGCGTTTCCAGAGAAACACAATCATTTTCCAGAAGAAAGCCGATCTCAACTCAGAAACGTGGAAACTGTCAGCAGAGCGGATCAGAGCTGAGAGATGAGAGTTCATCAATCCCAGTCGGAGTGACGCCTCCCAGCGATCGCCTGCATCTTTAGATAACCACAGCAGGAGCTGCAGAACAGCGCCTCCTTCTGGGCTCCGTTCATCGCTTTATTTGAATGAAAACTGAATTAAAAACGCGTTTTAACATGGGTGACAACCATGCGACCGCTTTTCCTGCAGCGAGCCAAACCAGTGCATCCAACAGCTCTGATCCAGGCGATAAAAAGGTGACCTCACCTCCGAGCAGGAACGAAGGAGAAATGTGCAGCTGTGTTGGGGGAAAAGTTGCGAGGGCTGTCCAGTGGGCTGGTGCCTGATAGACAGAGAAAAGGGCAGAAAAAACCCAATGAATACTTTTTTATTGTTGTCGTTTCTGCTTCAGTCCAATAATATTCATCTTTCTAGTCTCTCGTAACATTTTCTGTGATGCTTCTGGTTCTCGCTCCTTGTGCGGAAGGTGTTCTTTACCCTTAAGTTGTCAGAATGTCATACATTAATATTTATAATGTTTGTAATCCATCTACAACTATTTTTATGCTACAATTTAATATAGTGGTCAAACAGTAATAAAAAAAAAATCACATTTTTATTATATCAATATTTAACAAAAATAATCAAAGTTTTTCCTTACGATAAACTTTACTTAATGACTGTATTAATAAACAAACGTGAAATTTGGATGGCAATGAAGTTCAGCAGTTTAACTTAAGAGCAAAATGAAGATTTCTTTACATAAGGAGCAATTGAATCTGTTCTGTTTGGGATTTATTAAACAAAAATGACTGTGATCCACACATAAAGAGGTCATTCATTTCAGTTTATCGATCGTACATCATCGCCACAGTGACCTTGAACAGCTCCCATCAGTAAACAGGAACCAGCATAAAAACGTCATAAACGGAAACATCAGGCTCAGTTTGGCTTCATAAACACTGGAAACATGAAGGGACTGCATTGTCTGGAAATATCAGTTATACATTTGCAGGAAGGGTAATTATAGAAACACAGTTTGACATTTTTAGACTCTTTTGTGTTAGAAACTGAAGTGACAGTGACCTACTTTGGCAAAACCCCAGAACTATTCCTGCATATGAGACGCATGCTAATGTAATATCTCTTCTTTGTGCCTCGCCGACGCGCTCCCTGGAGGGAAGGTGAGGCTGAGATAAGAAAATACAGCAATAATTGGGGAGGAGGCGGAACAAGAATGAAGGAGAGAAAAGATTGGAATCTCAGCTCCTAGTGACAGGAGAAGCTCTGACTGCCGTTCTTTATTCCCTTCACCGCCGTCAGAGCCGGCTCGTTCATCAGAAGTCAGAGCGCCTGCAGAGCTGCCCGTCATCATCTGACCTTTTTCCCCAGGAACGGCGTGCTGGAAACCAGCAGGAGAGCAGGAAGCTTAGTGGCACCCGAAGCTTTCAATTGTTATGCTTTATTTATCAAAACCAATGAAAATCAACTGGCTCATAAAAGTAAAGGAATAAATTAATCTATCCGATTTATGAGCGATTAATTTATCAGTAAATGAATGCCAAAGTAGGGATAGAACAGGCCTGTTCTTGCTGCTTCAATAGGAATTATGAGGAAAACTATCAGATACAATCTGCTGAGAAAATGTAATGAAGATTTACTTAATCACACTAACTCATTAAGGCCACTAACGGGGCCATTAAGGGGACTAAGGTGGCCATTAATGTCACTAATGTGGCCACTAAGGTGACTAACGGGGCCATTGAGGTCACTAATGGGGCCATTAAGGTCACTAACGGGGCCATTAAGGTGACTAAGGTGGCCATTAATGTCACTAATGTGGCCATTGAGGTCACTAACGGGGCCATTAAGGTGACTAAGGTGGCCATTAATGTCACTAATGGGGCCATTAATGTCACTAATGTGGCCATTGAGGTCACTAACGGGGCCATTAAGGTGACTAACGGGGCCATTGAGGTGACTAAGGTGGCCATTAATGTCACTAATGTGGCCATTGAGGTCACTAACGGGGCCATTAAGGTGACTAAGGTGGCCATTAATGTCACTAATGGGGCCATTAATGTCACTAATGTGGCCATTGAGGTCACTAACGGGGCCATTAAGGTGACTAACGGGGCCATTAAGGTGACTAAGGTGGCCATTAATGTCACTAATGTGGCCATTGAGGTCACTAACGGGGCCATTAAGGTGACTAACGGGGCCATTAAGGTGACTAACGGGGCCATTGAGGTCACTAACGGGGCCATTGAGGTGACTACCGGGGCCATTGAGGCCACTAACGGGGCCATTGAGGCCACTAACGGGGCATTAAGGCCACTAACGGGGCATTAATGTCACTAACAGGGCCATTGAGGTCACTAACGGGGCCATTGAGGTCACTAACGGGGCCATTGAGGTCACTAACGGGGCCATTGAGGTCACTAACGGGGCCATTGAGGTGACTACCGGGGCCATTGAGGCCACTAACGGGGCCATTGAGGCCACTAACGGGGCATTAAGGCCACTAACGGGGCATTAAGGTCACTAACGGGGCCATTGAATGGGGCCATTAAGGTCACTAACGGGGCCATTAAGGTGACTAACGAGGCCATTAAGGCCACTAACGGGGCCATTAAGGCCACTAACGGGGCCATTGAACGGGGCCATTAAGGTGACTAACGGGGCCATAAAGGTGACTAACGAGGCCATTAAGGCCACTAACGGGGCCATTAAGGCCACTAACGGGGCCATTAAGGCCACTAACGGGGCCATTGAACGGGGCCATTAAGGTGACTAACGGGGCCATTAAGGTGACTAACGGGGCCATTAAGACCACTAACGGGGCCATTAAGGCCACTAACGGGGCCATTAAGGTGACTAACGAGGCCATTAAGGTGACTAACGGGGCCATTAAGGCCACTAACAGGGCCATTGAACGGGGCCATTAAGGTGACTAACGGGGCTATTAAGGCCACTAACGGGGCCATTGAGGCCACTAACAGGGCCATTAAGGTCACTAACGGGGCCATTGAGGTCACTAACGGGGCCATTGAACGTGGCCATTAAGGCCACTAACGGGGCCATTAAGGTGACTAACGGGGCCATTGAACGGGGCCATTAAGGCCACTAACGGGGCCATTAAGGTGACTAACGAGGCCATTAAGGTGACTAACGGGGCCATTAAGGCCACTAACAGGGCCATTGAACGGGGCCATTAAGGTGACTAACGGGGCTATTAAGGCCACTAACGGGGCCATTGAGGCCACTAACAGGGCCATTAAGGTCACTAACGGGGCCATTGAGGTCACTAACGGGGCCATTGAACGTGGCCATTAAGGTGACTAACGGGGCCATTAAGGCCACTAACGGGGCCATTGAGGCCACTAACGGGGCCATTAAGGTGACTAACGGGGCCATTGAGGCCACTAACGGGGCCATTAAGGTGACTAACGGGGCCATTAAGGCCACTAACGGGGCCATTGAGGCCACTAACGGGGCCATTAAGGTGACTAACGGGGCAATTGAGGCCACTAACGGGGCAATTGAACGGGGCCATTAAGGTCTCTAACGGGGCCATTAAGGTCACCAACGGTGCCATTGAGGCCACTAACTGGGCAATTGAACGGGGCCATTAAGGTCACTAACGGGGCCATTAAGGTCACCAACGGTGCCATTGAGGCCACTAACGGGGCAATTGAACGGGGCCATTAAGGTCACTAACGGGGCCATTGAGGCCACTAACGGGGCCATTGAACGTGGCCATTAAGGTGACTAACGGGGCCATTGAACGGGGCCATTAAGGTGACTAACGGGGCCATTAAGGCCACTAACGGGCCCATTGAGGCCACTAACGGGGCCATTAAGGTCACTAACGGGGCCATTGAGGCCACTAACGGGGCCATTGAGGTCACTAACGGGGCAATTGAACGGGGCCATTAAGGTCACTAACAGGGCCATTAAGGTCACTAACGGGGCCATTGAGGTCACTAACGGGGCCATTGAACGTGGCCATTAAGGTGACTAACGGGGCCATTAAGGCCACTAACGGGGCCATTGAGGCCACTAACGGGGCCATTAAGGCCACTAACGTGGCCATTAAGGTGACTAACGGGGCCATTAAGGCCACTAACGGGGCCATTGAGGCCACTAACGGGGCCATTAAGGTCACTAACGGGGCAATTGAACGGGGCCATTAAGGTCACTAACGGGGCCATTAAGGTGACTAACGGGGCCATTGAACGTGGCCATTAAGGTGACTAACGGGGCCATTGAACGGGGCCATTAAGGTCACTAACGGGGCCATTGAGGTCACTAACGGGGCCATTAAGGACACTAACGGGGCCATTAAGGTCACTAACGGGGCCATTGAACGTGGCCATTAAGGTGACTAACGGGGCCATTGAACGGGGCCATTAAAGGGACTAACGGGACCATTAAAGTGACTAACGGGGCCATTGAACGGGGCCATTAAGGTGACTAAAGGGGCCATTGAACGGGGCCATTAAGGTGACTAACGGGGCCATTGAACGGGGCCATTAAGGTGACTAACGGGGCCATTAGGGTGACTAACGGGGCCATTAAGGTGACTAACGTGGCCATTAAGGTCACTAACGGGGCCATTAAGGTCACTAACGTGGCCATTAAGGTGACTAACGGGGCCATTAAGGTCACTAACGGGGACATTAAGGTGACTAACGGGGCCATTAAGGTCACTAACGGGGCCATTGAGGCCACTAACGGGGCCATTAAGGTCCCTAACGGGGCCATCAAGGTCACTAACGTGGCCATTAAGGTGACTAACGGGGCCATTGAGGCCACTAACGGGGCCATTAAGGTCACTAACGGGGCCATCAAGGTCACTAACGTGGCCATTAAGGTGACTAACGGCGCCATTAAGGTCACTAACGGGGCCATTAAGGTCACTAACGGGGCCATTGAACGTGACCATTAAGGTGACTAACGGGGCCATTAAGGTGACTAACGAGGCCATTAAGGTCACTAACGGGGCCATTAAGGTGACTAACGGGGCCATTAAGGTGACTAACGTGGCCATTAAGGTGACTAACGTGGCCATTAAGGTCACTAACGGGGCCATTAAGGTGACTAACGGGGCCATTAAGGTGACTAACGGGGCCATTAAGGTCACTAACAGGGCCATTAAGGTCACTAACGGGGCCATTAAGGTCACTAATTGGGCCGTTAGTGCTTGGGCCAGTAAGGTCACTAATGGGGCCGTCAAGGTCACTAGTAGGGCTGTCAAGGTCATTAATGGGGCTGCCAAGATCACAAACGCAATGTTAGTGTCACTGGTAGGCCTGTTAAGGTCAATCATTGGGCCGTTAATGTGCCTTATAGGGCCATTAAGGTCACTAATTGGGCCGTTAGTAAGTGATTGGGCCATTAAAGGGCCTAACGGGGCCAGTAAGGCCACTAGGAGGGCCATCAAGGTCACTAATTGGACTGTCAAGGTCATTATTGGGGCCGTCAAGGTCACCAACATACCGTTAAGGTCACTGGTAGGCCTGTTAAGGTCAGTCATTGGGCCGGTAAAGTCAGTGGTTTGGCCTTTAAAGTGCCTTATACCACCATTAAGGTCACTAGTAAGACCATTATGGTCACTAGTAAGGCCATTATGGTCAGTAATTGGGCTGCTAAGGTTACCAATGGGGCCGTTAAGGTCACTGGTAGGCCTGTTAAGGTCACTGATTTGGCCGGTAAAGTCAGTGGTTGGGCCATTAAAGTGCCTAATAGGGCCATTAGGTTACTACTTGGGCCATTAAGGTCCCTGGTAGGCCTGTTAAGGTCATTAGTAAGGTCATTAAGGTAACTTGTAGGCCCATTAGTGTCATTAACAGGGCAGTTAAAGTGACTAAAATGACTGTTTAGGTCAAGAGCTGGGCTATCAAAGTCCATAATAGGACAATTGGGACATGTGAGTCACTGTTTACCCTGTATTCAGCTCAATCTTTGTGTCGTTGCTCGACGATCCAAAGATGTAACTGAAGAAGCCAAGTCAGTTGTTCCGGTCATGTCTTAAGGCATGAATTACTGAGTCAGGGCTCCAGAGTAGGTGCTAGAAAGATGAAATCTGAGACCACCTCCTCTGCTTAGTGTTGGTTTGACATGTGAGCAGAAACCCATATGTCCAAACGGCCCTATGAGTGACCTCAACAACCCCATCAGTGTGACTGTTTTAAGCCTGTTACTTCCAACCATGTTCAGAACTGAAGAGTCCTTTTGGATGCTAGGAGAGACGTCTGCAAGAGACAAGAGAAGTCCAGTGGCCTTCTTCCAGGGTCAGAGCAGGCAAGCTCAGAGAAATGACCGAAAACCCAAGAGCATCATCCTAGACTCTACAGGCCTTCGTTAGCAGGGTCAAGGTTAAAGGTCGTGACAGGAAGAGATTCTGCAACAATGTTGTTCCAGAGCTGGAGGCTGACCCATCTCACTCGTTCAGCATGATCTCCTCTGTATGACAACGTGTTCTGGAGTCAATGTCAGTCCATCTGTTTGACAGCTGAAGCTTGGTCCAAACTGGGTCATCAACAATACTGCGGTGGGACCTTCAGAGAGCCGAGCAGGAACGACGACGCCAACGTTAGGGAGGAGATGGGACCAGAATCCGTCCACACGATGTCCTACAGATGATGACTGAGACCTAGACGGGTCAGAACCGGTGGTTCCTGTTGACGGGTTTCCAGCTCACCGTCCGGCTTTAGTCTAAATTCCAGTGAGGATCCGATCAGAACCGCGGCGACCCGGGAAGAAGACAGAGCACCTGTCCAGCGTGTTTTCTGGTTTCTGTTTTTATTGGCAGCGGTCACTTCCCTGGCGGGGTCGAGGACATGAAGGGAGGCGACCGGCGAGCCGACTGCAGGACCAATAACAGCGTTACCACGGCAACACAGCATGTCGGAGGACGCAGAGAGGAGAAGGCGGAGGATATCACGGATATGAGACACCAGAGTCCCCGCTGTTTTCTATTAACGTTCAAATAGGACATCCATTGTGAGCCTTCGGTCTGAATTACTGGTACAACAAAAGGACCTGATTTTTTCAAAAGGATTCAACGTTTTCATTGATTTTAATCTGAAGGATGTTTTGTCTTCACCGTCCAGCAGGTGGCGCATGAGCAAGCAGCCAATAATAGATAGTAAACCCAGAAAAAGAAGGTTCCCAAAGCTCCTAAAAACAACAACAACACATTACTGTAGTCTGTTTAGTACTGCTGTTTCAAGGCTGGAAACAGAAACTGCTGAGACCCTGGTTGCCGTGGCGATTCCCGCCAGCTACTGCTAGAACGGTGAGGGAGAAATCTGAAGGCCGTCCGCCATTGTGATTACGACTCACACCAAACAAAGGTACAGAAGGACTGCGCGCGCTACAGGTTTCCTCCCGCTGAAGCGATAGCTCGAGGGTCGGAAAACGGCTTGTTCAGAGGGGCTCTCAGACTTCTGTTTCTTCGGGTGTTAGAAATGTTCCCTGAACTTTGGCTGAAGTGGCGCTTGTGATTCCAGCCGGACAGATCGACATTAACCCTCCATGAGAAGTCATTTGTCCAAGGCGAAAATCCCAAACCTCATGGCAATAACCTCTGCAGCACCTGAAACACTCGGATGGTGAACCAGCAGCTGAGCAGATCCATTCGGATCCGTGCGTCCAGGAATCAGCGGGTCAGCTGTTCGTATTTTAAGTGAAGTCGCTACTGTGGAAAAAATAAGTTGTATTCGTCAGCCCGATGTGTGATGGCACGATGTGGAGTCTCTGTTCAACTTGTTTGGAATGAATATTAATTAAAATTAATAAAAAAGAAAAACTATTGATCAAGTTATTGTTTCAAAAAATTGATAGAGATGGTCAAGATGACGGAAAAGGAAAAAGTCTAGCGCCAACTCTGACCACTTTTTATATATACATATTACAGATGCGTATTGGCAAGGTGGTGATACAATATGTATGTATATATAACTATATTGATACACCAATATATCTCGATATTTTATTTCCTGATATTTTAACGACATTCAAAAGCAAAGTATCGACTTTTTAAATGTATTTCTTTTTAGGATTTGAATGAAACCATTAATGACATAGCCAAATTAAAAGTATAACTGGTAGTTTGTGGCTGTTGTCACCGTCTTGGTTCCAGTGGATCAACTAGATCTAGCGATAAAACTGGATGTTAAAGTATGAAACAGGTTGTGGAGTGTTTAGAACGATGGGACGATTTTTCTACAGATAAATGCAGTTAAAAAAAAAAATCAATATATATAGTCTTACTCATAGTATGGCAACATATCGTATCACCAGACTTTTGTGTCTTTATCAAACTGCTCTCTTCATCCTTCCTCCTGCCATCATCATCATCACTGTGCTTCTGTCTCTCTCTCTCTGCAGGAGGAAGGAAGGTGGATTCGGGAGTTTTCTGCTCTCGTCTTTCATGCCGTCAGCTGAAAAATCTCCACTTGGCTGAATGTCGTAAAGCTGAAAACTGCTCCTTGTGTTTGCTGGTGTTTTCTGATGTTACCTGTGTGTCCGTGCAGAGGCGAGTGCGGCCGGGGAAGAGTCGGGGAGGTGCTGGACGTCACGATCAGACTCTTCCTGTTGCTCGCCCGGCAGCTGTGGACACAAACAGATAGCAGGTTAGTGATTCTGCCCTCGGACCTGCAACGAGACGCACACAAGTCAAGCTTTTCCCTAAACGTTCCCCAGTCGGCATTTCGGCTCAGAGACTAAGAACAGACACGGGTCATCCCCAGTCATCTGATACCGGAGGAAACCCGCAGTACCTCGTCGGTACCAGCAGGTGTCCTCTGCAGCTGTCAGAAACGTGAACGTCCATCGCCGCGGTGACGAATGTGGTTAACGCAACGTTACAGAAGAGACAGGGAGAACAGAAGGAAGATGAGCCAATGGGAAGGGCTACGGCAACCCAGACAGGACAATTACTGTTAATAGTCAAAGACACAAAGGAGAAATCTCTGACCTCATTTATCAACATACAGCTATTACTACTGAATATTTTTAAGGTACACTGATTTATTTATGTAATTAATGAGACTTTTAATTACCTAGATATTTTATACAAAGATTTAATTTCAAAAGATCATAAAATAATGAAAAATAGACTATTTGAAAAAGTCTTGATCTGATTTGGAATAGAAACAAAACGGATTCAGATCAACCAAACGTCGTCTTTCCACAGCTACTGGAAAAGGAAGTGCTAACATTAGATTTACTGGGAACAAATGTAAGAAAATAATAATATCAAGGAAATAAAATTATTGTAAAATGAAAATAATGGAAAAAAACAAAAAAAAACATAAGAATAAAAGGAAACAAATAACTAAATCGGGAAACAATAAAAATAGCAAAGAAAAAAGATTACATAATTAAGTAACAAAAAAAAAAAGAAATAAAAGAATATAATTAAAGAAAGTGGAGAAAAATGAAAAGATTAATTAAAAAAATGTTTTTTTACGTTTTTTTTCGAATTAGAATAGTAACAAGACAGATTCAGATCAACCAAACGTCGTCTTTCCACAGCTACTCGAAGAGGAAGTGCTAACATTAGATTAACTGGGAACAAATGTAAGAAAAGAAAATGTTAAAATAAATTAAACAATTCTAAAATAAAAGTAATCGAAAAAAATAATTAAAGAATAAAAGGAAACAAAAAACTAAATCAGGAACAATAAAATAAAGCAAAGAAAAAATAAAGAAACAACAAATAAGTAAACAATTAAAAAACTAAAATTCTATATTTTTCTTTATAGTAACCAGTAAAATGTTTTCACCACCGAGTCTGGGTCGTTTCCAGCTCAACATTTATAAAAGGTCTGTGGTTGAAGTGATTTGCTTTGTGAACATGAAGCAGCGCTTCATCCTCTAACCTTCTCCACATCCGCCCACCTGGACACTCAAGCCGCTAAACATCAGCAGGACTGCAGGAGGCTCATCCAGGCCCGTCATTTCATCATCATTTAACTGGCTAACGGTGTGTTTCAGACGCTCTGATTCCTGTCACGTTTTATCTGACTGCAGCAGAACCCTATAGGGGGGGGGAACCCGGCCAAACACCAGCTTATGGAGATGTTTATGTGAGAAAGAATCAATCTGCTTTAAGTCAAGGCCCGGCAGGCTCTGATCTGAGGAAAATCTTAAATAGAACTATTTGTATTTCTCAGAGGAAAAAGAGCAGCAGAAAGCTGACCAGCAGTGTGCAGCACCAGGCTGTTTAGTATAGTTCCTGTCCGCCTGCTTCCTCCAATCAAAAAGAAGCTTATACAGCAGTTCTTCCACATTGAAGACCCACAGCATAATGCTGTCGCCACCACCTTAAAGGTCTAACTCAATAGTTTTTTTCAATAAATCTGCTGTGATCTCTAGTTTGATTGAATATTTCGTGAGTTGTTTTCTGTAGAAAAAAAAGGCTCTGGCGCTCCTGTTTCAGAGGGTTGACGTTTGTCAAAGGAGTGGGTGGGGGGGAAACGTCAGAATTTTGGGTCCTACTCAATATTATTATGTGTGATATATGTAAACGTCTCGCCTCTGATATGCTAACAGCAATACATCTCTTATGCTGCCTTCGAACAAATTAAAATTCCTTTGCTCCTCTTTCTTGGGTAAAAACGGCAACACATATGTGCTATGTTCACAAATAACACAACCCTGAGTGTGTTCCATCCTGTTTTGAAGTTGCTAACAGTTAGCTTCTACTAGTCCATTTGCTAACGGTTAGCTTCTAATAACAGAGTTGCTAACAGTTAGCTTCTACTAGTCCAGTTGCTAACGGCTAGCTTCTACTACCAGAACTGCTAACATTTAGCTTCTATTAGCAGAGTTGCTAACAGTTAGCTTCTACTAGTCCAGTTGCTAACGGCTAGCTTCTACTACCAGAACTGCTAACATTTAGCTTCTATTAGCAGAGTTGCTAACGATTAGCTTTTACTAGTCCGATCGCTAACGGTTAGCATCTACTAGTCTACCATTCTAGTTGTTAAAGGTTAGCTTCTACTAGTCCAGTTGCTAATAGTTAGCTTCTACTAGTCCAGTTGCTAATGGTTAGCTTCTACTAGTCCATTTGCTAACGGTTAGTTTCTACTAGCGGAGTTGCCAACAATTAACTTCTACTAGGACATTTGCTAACGGTTAGCTTCTACTAGCAGAGTTGCTAACGGTTAGCTTCTTCTAGTCCAACTGCTAATGACTAGTCTAGTTGTTAAAGGTTAGCTTCTACTCTTTTTTTTTTTCTTTTTTATTGAACATAGGACAAATACAGAGATTGCAGAACTATACAATCAGAGCATAGAAACAACAAGGAATACATTCATTATAATACAGATAATTGTGACACAGGAGGGTTTAGAATACTTTTTTCAAAGGCAGCCATAGTTCGGATGGCTTTAGAGTTAGTACTAAATCTAATACTGTCTATATAAATGTTAAATGTTGCTATGAATGTTTTAAAGTTAGGTTTCTGACACTTAAATTTAGAGGTGTGAATGTGATACTTCCCATTTAAAACAAGCAGATTAGCGGTAAATAGCTTTTCAGAGTCTTTAAGGTCACGTTTTTCAATACCAAACAGTACATGTTTTTTGTCTAGGGGGATGTTTATACCTTTTGTGTAACGAAAGTTCATTGTATCAGTCCAAAACATTTTTGTATAGTTGCAGTCCCAGAACAAGTGTAACAAAGATTCATCATAATTTTTACAAAATGTACACAAACAGTCCATTTCCCGTTTATATTGTTTTTGTAGAAAAACTTTGACCGGATAACATCTGTGAAGAATTTTAAATGATGTTTCTTTTACTTTGTTAATCAGTAGATATTTATTTGGCAACAGCCATGTCCGTTTCCAGTCAATATCTTCAAAGATATTGGACCAATAGGTTAGCTTCTTCTCGTCCAGTTGCTAAAGATCAGCTTCTATTTGTCCAACTGCTAACAGTTAGCTTCTACTAGCCGAGTTGCTAACAATTAGCTTCTACTAGTCCAATTGCTAAAGGTTAGCTTCTACTAGTCTACTACTCTAATTGTTAAAGGATAGCTTCTACTTGCAGAGTTGCTAACGATTAGCTTCTACTAGCATAGGTTAGCTTCTACTAGTCCAATTGCTAACGGTTAGCTTCTACTAGCGGAGTTGCTAACGTTTTATTATTGTTTTGTTTGTTTTTTTAAATCAGATCAAATCTCCAGTCAGCTCTATAATTACAACTTTTTTAAGTGATAGAACATAATAAAATCTAAATAATTTCAGGTAAGGAATTCAGGGGGGAAAAAGGTATTTGATTAATGCTGATCAAACTAAAAAAAATTAAAAAGTCATTTGAACATTTGTATTTATTTTTCTTGATTAAAGTGTAACGAAAACGTACCAAACTGTGATTTTTGTGTTCCGTTACACCCATAATAATTGCACAGGATAAAAATTCACTGTTATAGGGTCTGATTCTAATGAGACAATATTTCTTTATTACTAACATGAATGGAAGTTAAGAAAAAGTCCTAATATGTATAAATACGAGCTCAGCTGCAGCCTGAAAACATGATAAGGAGGCTCCGGTGAAACAGTCGGACGTTCGGCTCGCCTGGGAGGACAAACAGTCACACAGACATGATGAGGATCAGATTTGTGGCTCTGAGTCACATCTTCACTAAATCTCATGAAACTAAAGTATCAAAATAAACTAGTGATGTTACAGGTAACATTATCGTAACTGAACTAATTTATATTGAATATTATTTTAGCAGCGGTGAAGCTAATTGTTGTCAATGTGGCGCTGCTGAAGCTTTTAGCTTCCATAACAAACTGAAACGACTCCAAAAAACCCATCAAGACCCAAACATCAGAAACAGCTGGTCACGATTTATGAACCGATCAAGTTTAAGACACATGAATGTGAAAAATGATCAGAGGGAGTAAAGAACAGCTGCTGGAGCTAAAAGGACCATCCCATGATAACTCTGAACATGAACAAAGCTTCAGAAAGCTGACAGAACAAGGTGTTGACCTCCTTTAGGCATTTATAAGAAAACAAGTCCGGTTCAGATCCAGTAACTTGACCAGCTGATCTTTATACCAACAGAACCCATCAGCTGTCGATTAAAATTTTACTGCAGCGGCGCCTCTGGAGGAAACAGGCCCACAGCATCATAGTTGCTCCACCGTGTTTCATACTAAGAGGTAAGAGGGTAACTCTCCATGACCCCCAGAGTTTGGTGAATGGGATGTTCTCCAGTCTTTCCGATGTTGAGGAACGACAGCATTATAACTCGGGACGTTAGCAGTCCCTCGCATGAAGGTGGACCGCCTTCGGATCCAAGAACGTTCACGGCTTCTGGGACCAGCCCGTCACCGCGGGAGAGGAGGAGGAGGAGAAAAAGGAGGAGGAGGAGGAGAAGAAAAAGGAGGAGAAGAAAAAGGAGGAGAAAAAGAAGATAAAGGATGAGAAAAATAAGAAAGAAGAAAAAGGAGGATGAGAAATAGAATGAGAAAAAAAAGAAAGAGGAAAGAAGAGAAAAAGAAGAAGGAAGAATTAGAGATCTGGGGGAAAAGGAGCAGCTCAGCCTCCCTGTTCCTGTTCTTACATGGATGAGAGGAAAAATCTCAGCTCTGATTCTGCCTCCTTCCCCGTCGGAGACGCTTCAGACGGGTCAACCGAGGGAACGCTCAGAGATCCGATCGTTCCTCACCACCCGGAGCTGATCATTCTGGTTACACCAGCAACAATCGGCCGACCTTCATGCCGGAGCTGCAGAGAGGAGGAGGAAGGAGACGTACCTCTCGGAACGCCGCAGCATTCTTCTCTCTGGGAGGCAGAAATTGGACAGAACCGTCCAGGACTCAGACATGCTGGACCGGCATCGCTCCGACTCCCAGCCGTCACAGCCGCTGCACTGAGCGTGTGCAGAAGCTGCTGCCGTGGCGACCGCCTCCTCCCCTCCCCTCCCTGATGCTGCTCTGACTCCTTCCTCCCGGATCAGCACCGAGCCACGGCGGATCCGCCCATCGGTCCGTTCAGAACCTTAAAATCCTTCCAACGTCTCACACACACACACACGGCTTAAACCCTGAGCTAACGGCGCCACCTACAGGTCAACATGGAGGAAAAGAAGCTCCGGGAACGGTTGCTCCCCTCCTCAATCCAGGCCTTGAAGAGATGTGGCCCATACCATGATCACACCTCCCCCCAGTTTTTAGTTTTCATCCTTATGTTCTCATTCCATCCCGTCTGATGAACTCTGCGCCGTAGAGCTGGTTTCCCCGGCGATCCTTTGTCCCTGTGGTTCCGTCAGCTGCTCATGATGCTGAACCATCTCAAGGAGGTTGGAGATTACGTGTTCTCTCGCTTCGGCTGCCGATTCCCTCCGCAGAAGCTTTGCAGATCTTTGCCGCTAACGTACCAAAACGATCCAGTTTCCCAACGTTCCCCAGTGGATCGACTGCCGTAGGAAAGCATCGGCGAGGATATGGAGGAGGCGCTGATCTCCCCGAGCCTACGAAGGGGACGGCGCTGGCCCATGTGGTCCATGAGTCGGAGCAAAAAAAACGTCCAGGACAAACATACTTTTCCTGGTTTCAACCTGGAAAACGGGTATTTGTACGCGAAATAAAAATATTTTGGAGAAGATTTTCATCCAAAAGATTGATTTCACCTGTTTTCAAGGGAAAACTCCTCCATCGAAAGGATTTGCGATAGAAAACTCAGAGATTTCCATGATTGACGGAATAAATTTTCTATACCGAAACAAAAATATTTTCAGACCGTTGCAAAAACAACAACAAAAAAATCCTAAATTTATCAGGAAAAAAAAAAGTCCAACAGGAGGGATTCCAACATGGCTGCACCAAGCAGGCCTCATTGAGTGTGTAACTTTATATATCGCGACATAATGAGACCGTACCTCCTCCTCCCATTCCACCCCGTCTGAGGCGTTCAGGGCCTCGTCTGAACCTGGGAAAAGTCCATCTGATCAGGGAAAGAGCCGCATGAACCACGAATACATTTAGGAGATATGCATCTCCTAAATTTGACACTCTGGACTGTCAAGATACATCTTTTTTCTGACAAATTTAGAATCATTAGAATTTCTTTTCTAATATCTGAAAATGTCTTAGTTTTAATTAGTAGTAGACGATATAAAAGGTAAAAGGTAGAAATGATATAAATTTACCCAACAGTAGAGACTTTTACTATAGCGGCATGCCGCAGTTGCTCATGTTGATGATGTCATCAAGCTGTGCCAACATATGCTGTGCCCAGGGGTGGACTGGGACAAAAATTCAGCCCTGGCATTTCCTGTCCAGACCAGCCCACTACATTAAATCTCGCAGCATCTCCTCTCATGCACACTACAGTACAAATGAGTCATATTCCTCGATAGCAGTTAACAAATAAAGCACATGTGGCCTGACACATTAGTTCATGTTAAGCCAAGAAACTACAGGCAAAAACAGGGATTTTTTTGTGACCTGGTCAATTTTGAGATTTGTGGATATTTAACATCCTTAACATGTTGTCTTTCAGAATAAAACAAACTACAACTCTGAAACGCCTCTAAAATCGACTATTTTTATCATTTTAGTGCGGGTGCGACAGCAGATTTGGCATTCTATTTTCCGTCTCACTGTTTCTGGTTGCCTGTTAACGCAAAGCAGTCTAAACAAAAAGCCCCCCAAAAAAGAAAAATGTCCAAAAATGGTATGCCTGTTTAAATTAATGACCAATCACAAACACAAAACGAGGGATTCGAGGGTTATTTGTACTTCACATGGCATTGAATTATCTAATGATAATCTTTAATTGCGTTTTTCTCAAAATTAGTTTTTTTCCAACATTCAAAATGAATAATCTTAAAATCAGTTATACCTATATACACCAAACTTTCCACCATTGTTCTGTGCTTATGAGCTGAAAGGAAATTACAGAGCGATTTGTCAATAAATCATTCTAAAAAATATATATGTGCTATTTAAACCTATTTCCCTCAGTAAAAAGTTTTTGTTAACGTATATGATTAGAAAATTAAAGAAAAATTCAATCTGTCTCTCACCAATTTTGAGATACGTTTACAAATATATGCAAATTAGCACATTTTTAACCAGATTACACCTAATTTGCATATCTAAACAAAATTTATATCAAAACCTCTAATACAAAATATGTTTGTTTTAATACTAGGATTAAGTTTCTCAAGTTTCATGAAGGTATCTTGAAGCTAACTTTTTTCCCTATTCACCTGTAGCGTCTCCCCTTAATGTTTACTGTTGCTATGGCAACCAGAGACCGCTGCCGTTAGTAGCTGTTAGCTAGCTTAGCTAAATCATCTTAACAATAATAATCGAAAGTATCACAATTTGGCATATTTAACTACCAACAGTCAGCCTCTGGGCTAATATGTTGTCACAAGTATTCAGTTATTCAGGTCACATCCCCGCGCTAACGTTACGTAGCATGGATGTCTCCACTTTGCGCGTCTCCTGGCGCAGCAGCACCTGCTGCTGGGGTCGCGACCCCGGCACCAAATAGGTCTGTCAACCTTTAATATTTAGCAGCTTCCACTTTCAGAGATTTCAGCTTTTTGAGACGTACTTTTCCAGCGCCACCGGGGCGTTTCTTACCCTTCTCCATTTTCAGCTCAGCAGCATCCCGTCCATTGACTGTGTCCCCGTCCCAATGCCAGCACTCCGGCCCGTGTCATGAGGTCCCGCCCAAATTGTTACGAGTCTTCTCAATCTCGTCACGTGTCTCCTCATTCTCAATGGAAAATGAACCAATGGGCCGCTGTCCCTGCTTTATGGGTCAGTTGTTGGCCAAAATAAATAAATAAATAAATATATTATATCGACCGGGCCCCATGTGCGTCGGCCCACCGGGCATTTGCCTGGTATGCCCGATTACCAGTCCAGCCTTGGCTGTAGCAGGTAAGCAGGGAGGATAAATTGTGATGTTCAGTGATTGTATTTACACTTGATATTGTAAGTTAAAAATCTGCTGTTTTCTATTTAACAAAAAAGAGACCTGTTGTCCAACTTGAAGCACTTTTAGTTCAAATATGTGCAGCTTTATTTTTGTGTGATATTAAATTTATGCATAAGTAATCAGGAAATCAGGAAGAAACGTTTTTGACATTTTGCACTTCAGTTCTACCAATTCTAAATTTTGTTTTCTTAACATTTACTTTGTATTTTATTTCACATTTCTTCATCTTTATTTATGTTATTAGAATATCTGTGCTGCATTTTTTAGGAAAAAGATTATTTTGTTTTTAATGCATATTTATATTAGAAAATATTGATATGCCGATATATCGCGATATTTTATGTCACAATATTGTATTGATATTCAAAAGCAATATATCGATTTTTATTTTATTTTCTAGAATTTGAATGGAACCATTAATGAAGACAGTAATTTTTGTAGTAAAATTAAAAGCATAACTGGTAGTTTTGTGGCTGTTTTCCCCTTCTTGGTTCCAGTGGATCAACTAGATCTAGTAATAAAACTGTTAAAGTATGAAACAGGTTGGAGAGTTTAGAATGATGGGACAGTTTTCCTAGTTAAATTAAGTTTTAAAAATCACAATGTACAGTCTTACTCATAGTATCACAATACATCGTATCGTCTCCCCTGTATTGTGATACATATCATATCACCAGATTTCTATAAATACACGTCCCTATTCACAATAAATGTTCTTTAAATGGCATTCTATACTTTTTCTTTAAGTCGTTCTGTTGGAATGTGAGAATGTTCAAAAACGTATGACATCTTGACGTATATAAACCGAAGAAAAGAATATATCGCAATAAATATGGTTACTGCACATGCTTCATATTATATTGCGTTATAGATCGCCCAGCCCTGGTTTAAACATCCAGTCCTGGAAATTTCTGATTTTTCTCTCGCAAATTTACGACTTTTCAAAATCAGAGAATTTCCACCTTTTTCTTCTTCTTGAAAATACGTTAAATAAATCTAATGAATTTTGTAGTTTTGGGTGAAAATTTACTCCCTATTTATTTATTTTTCCCCTTTATCTTCAGCGGCCCCGACAGTCCGTCGTCGCTCTCTCCTCAAAGCCCGACCCGCTTAGTGGGAAGAACCGTCCGACATGTCAACAGAACCGAGCAGGTGTTGGTATGGGGGGGGGGGGGGGGGGGGGTCTTACCTCCAGAGGAAGGGGTTTCCCCGCAGGTAAACGGGGGCGGACAGAGGGCCGTCGCTGGGGAAGGAGGAGGGAGAGGAGGGCTGATCGACAGAGGGATGAAAGGAGGTGGGGGACAGCAGGTGCTGGAGGAGGAGGCTGCTGTTGCCGTGGCAACGCAGCTGAGCGGGTGACCAGATTCTGGCAAAAGAGAAAGAGAGGAGAGAGAGAGAGGATGGAGGATGCCTAATGTGGAGCGCCCCCCGATGGCACTGGGTGGGAACAGTAACTGGATAATTACGTGTTTAATACATATTAAACTCCATAAATATCAATGTTGAGATAAACCAGCTCGTCACCCTGGTGATCTTTATCTCCACGATGCATTCACTTCCCCTTCGGAAAAGTCAGCTCTAAACCTGCTTTGTTCTGCTTTTTGCAGAGAAATGACGCAGCTAAGTGTCTCCAGTTTGGGTCTTTCTGTCCCTGAGCCGAACCTTTTAGAAGAGTTAAAAGGTTCTGATCTGCAGGGCAACACTGACACATTTACAGAAACCTTCTTTGATGTGTACTGTGCCCGTTAAATAAACTAATAATAAATAAATACTGTGCGGCCATCTGTCTGCAGGCCGACGGCTTCAACAAAGGAAAAGCGACCAGAACCAGGCTGAGAAACTGGGCCAGCTGGAGCAGAGAGCGGTGGAGGACGGGTGGAGGGTGTTCCCTGGTCCAGAGATCTCCAGGAAGGAGGAATTTCTGCTCCTAATGCAGAGGAACCAAGAAATAAAAGTGGTGTTTATGATCCGGGACCTTCCAGAACCATCAGGTGATCCGTCAATAATCTCGACAATAAGACCCCGAGGAAAACGTTTCCTGCTTTCCCGCCCTGGAAGCCAGAACCATCGGAGGTTCCGACATCCATCTGCTCCAGATCTTCACCGCCGAGATGTTAAAGCTCAGAGGGAGCGGGATAAATGATGATGCAGGGGGCTCAAAAGATCTGAGTCCAGATCTGCAGCGTCGTCTAACCGGGTCGCTTCAGAACCGTGATCCAGGACGATTCTGGGTTCAGGACACAACGTTCCTGCAACAGACCTCCAGCTTCTCCGCTGGAGACGGGACGGGTCTCCCTGGTTCGTCTACAGACGTCCTGAACTCGAACGCAGAAACCGACTGCTATCAATCGTCTGCCCGTCCTCCGCTCTGTGACCTTTAACCTTTCCGATCAGCATCTTCAGTGTCCTGTGTGAGTCCGTGGGACTCTCTGGAGTCCGTCTGTGTCGTCGCATTATGAGCAAACAAAATTATCGTTTGTAAAATCAAAGAAACAGAAATTTGTGGCTCTAGTTAAAATTAAAAACGGCTCAATTTGAGTTTAAAGTAAAAAATAAAAAAAGGTCCCTACCAAATCACCTGCAAAAGATGTTTAAGGATAGAGGGAATAAATGTGAATTACGAGGTAATTTTACGTTCAACCATCTGTCAACGCTACTCATAGAAGCATGTGTGTCCGTCTGTTTGTGGTTTAACTCTTTGGAATAGACTTAACAGTGAAATAAACAACAATATGTTGTGTATATAGGCTGAATAGTGATGTGTGTATGTATGTTTATATAGATTTATATTCACATGTAACTCATCGTATTAGGAAATAGATGGCTCTGAGTAACGGCAGGTTAATATAAGTGTTTTTGCTCCTCCTGCTCCTTCTAAATCTGATATTCCTTTTTTCCATTTAAATGTTGATTATTATAAATATTTCAGGTTTGAGAAAAATGAATCAAATCGAATAAATATCGGCAGCATCTCAGGAAGCAGCGATGAGCGTCACTGATTGGTCCACTAAGTAAACTCCCTTTTCTCTTGGTGCTCCTCAAGGATGTGTTCTTGGTCCACTGATGTTCTTTCTGAACATGGTTACCTTTTATCTGATCTCCAGGTCTGTTAATTGATTAAATCAGTCAGCATTAATTAACGTAAACCAGAAGCTAAACTGGATTAAAACGTCTCGGTCATCTGGGTCTGAAGCAAGATCTGATCTCATGCCAAACATCCCAACGGGTTCTAGAGGAGACACCGCGGACGTAGGGCAGCAGGAACTAATGATTCTCCAAAATGAAACAGAAAATTGTGTCGACTTCAGTGCCGGGTTCTGCTCCACCTCCCTGTTATTTCCTTATGAAGTCTAGTCTAGTAAAGCAGGTTTGTCCAACTCAAGGCCTCAAGGTCCGATGTCCTGCCAGTTTTAGATGCGTCTCTGCTCCCACACAGCTGATTCGAATGGTCCAACTGCCTCCTCAGCATGGCAAAGTTCTGCAGAGGTTCTGCTAACGAAACATCATTTGATTCAGGTGTGCTGCACCAGGGAAAGAACTAAAACCTGCAAGTTACGGTCCTGGAGGACTGACTTTGGACATCCCTGAGTTAAAGGGGGAGTCTGAATGAATCAGCTGTATCTACCATGACTCAGCATCATGCGACGGAACCAGAATTCTCCAGAGTGGATTTCAGCAGATTAGTTAGAACGGCTCTGTTGACGGTTCTGATCCGTGTCTCCATCAGTGAGAAGAAGCCAACAGGAGAACAATCTGACCTCTACAGGAACTCACTGACCTATTAGACTTATTTCTCTCATTCTTTAAACTCAGTTTAATTGTGAATCTTTTCATTTAAATCTGATTTAATTTCAGACTCTAAAAGATCTTTTAGTGATGGTTTGTATTTATTTTCTCTATCCTTCTGAAGATATTTAATAAATATTATATTATAAAAAAATTATTTAATACAAAGGTTTGAATGGATGGACAAATGTTTGGTTGGATGGATGGTTGGATGGAAGGACAGACAGATGATTGGATGGATGGACGGACGTTTGGATGGATGAATGAACAGTTGGATGAAAGGATGGATGGAGGATTGAATGAACGGTTGGACGAACAGGGATCTAGTATTTCTATCTGTATTTCATTCTTCCAGACATCCGGAGTTAACGATGAACGGTTGGATAAATGGTTGGATGAATGGATGGATGGTTGGATAAACAGTTGGACGAAGGGTTGGATGAATTAATGGATGGATGGTTGGACGAACGAACGGTTGGACGAACAGTTGGACGAATGGATAGACAGATGAATGAACTGTTGGATGAAGGGTTAGATGAACGGTTGGTTGGATTGATGGACGGTTGGATGAACGGTTGGACGAACGGTTGGATGAATGGTTGGATGAATGAATAGATGGATGGATGAATGGTTGGATGAAGGGTTGGATGAACGGTTGGTTGGATTGATGGACGGTTGGATGAACGGTTGGATGAATGGTTGGATGAATGAATAGATGGATGGATGAATGGTTGGATGAACGGTTGGATGGATGGTTGGATAAACAGTTGAACGAAGGGTTGGATGAATTAATGGATGGATGGTTGGACGAATGGATAGACGGAGGAATGAACGGTTGGATGAAGGGTTGGATGAACGGTTGGTTGGATGGATTGATGGATGGATGGATCAATGGATGGTTGGACAAACAGGGATCTACTATTTCTATAGCTGTATTTCATTCTTCCAGATATATGGACTTAACGATGAACGGTTGGATGAACGGTTGGACGAATGGATAGACAGATGGATGAACAGTTGGCTGAAGGGTTGGATGGATGGATGGTTGGATAAACGGTTGGACGAATGGTTGAATGAATGAATGGAAGGATGGTTGGACGAACGGTTGGATGAATGAATGGATGGATGGATGAATGGTTGGACGAACAGTTGGATGTACAGTTGGACGAACAGTTGGATATACATTTGGACAAACAGGAATCTAGTATTTCTATAGCTGTATTTCATTCTTCCAGATATACGGAGTTAACGATGAACGGTTGGACAAACAGTTGGATGAACGTGAACGGTTGGACGAATGGTAGGATGATTGTGAACGGTTGGACGAATGGATAGACGGCTGGATGAACGGTTGGACGTACAGTTGGACGAACAGATCTACTATTTCTATAGTTGTATTTTGTTCTTCCACATTTATCTGGAGCTAACGATAAACGGTTGGATGAACGGTTGGACGTACTGTTGGATGTAGGGTTGGACGAATGGTTGGACGTACAGTTAGACGAAAAGAGATCTAGTATTTCTATAGCTGTATTTCGTCCTACCACATTTATCCAGAGTTAACGATGAACGGTTGGATGTACGGTTGGATGAATAGTTGGATGAACAGAGATCTAGTATTTCTATAGCTGTATTTCGTCCTACCACATTTATCCAGAGTTAACTATGAACGGTTGGATGTACGGTTGGATGAACGGTTGGATGTACGGTTGGATGAATAGTTGGATGAACAGAGATCTAGTATTTCTATAGCTGTATTTCGCCCTTCCACATTTATCCGGAGTTAACGATGAACGGTTGGATGAACGGTTGGATGAACAGAGATCTAGTATTTTTTCAGCTGTATTTCGCCCTTCCACATTTATCCAGAGTTAACAATAAACGGTTGGATGTACGGTTGGATGTAGGGTTGGATGAACAGAGATCTAGTATTTCTATAGCTGTATTTCGTCCTTCCACATTTATTCGGAGTTAACGATGAACGGTTGGATGTACGGTTGGATGAACGGTTGGCTGAACAGAGATCTAGTATTTCTATAGCTGTATTTCGCCCTTCCACATTTATCCAGAGTTAACGATAAACGGTTGGATGAACGGTTGGATGTAGGGTTGGATGAACAGAGATCTAGTATTTCTATAGCTGTATTTCGTCCTACCACATTTATCCAGAGTTAACGATAAACGGTTGGATGTACAGTTGGATGAACAGAGATCTAGTATTTCTATAGCTGTATTTCGTCCTTCCACATTTATCCAGAGTTAACAATAAACGGTTGGATGTACGGTTGGATGTACGGTTGGATGAACAGAGATCTAGTATTTTATCAGCTGTATTTCGCCCTTCCACATTTATCCAGAGTTAACGATAAACGGTTGGATGTACGGTTGGATGAACAGAGATCTAGTATTTCTATAGCTGTATTTTGCCCTTCCACATTTATCCAAAATTAACGATAAACGGTTGGATGAACGGTTGGATGTAGGGTTGGATGAACAGAGATCTAGTATTTCTATAGCTGTATTTCGCCCTTCCACATTTATCCAGAGTTAACGATAAACGGTTGGATGAACGGTTGGATGTAGGGTTGGATGAACAGAGATCTAGTATTTCTATAGCTGTATTTCGTCCTTCCACATTTATCCAGAGTTAACGATAAACGGTTGGATGAACGGTTGGATGTAGGGTTGGATGAACAGAGATCTAGTATTTCTATAGCTGTATTTCGTCCTTCCACATTTATCCAGAGTTAACAATAAACGGTTGGATGAACGGTTGGATGTAGGGTTGGATGAACAGAGATCTAGTATTTCTATAGCTGTATTTCGTCCTTCCACATTTATCCAGAGTTAACGATAAACGGTTGGATGAACGGTTGGATGTACGGTTGGATGAACAGAGATCTAGTATTTCTATAGCTGTATTTCGTCCTTCCACATTTATCCAGAGTTAACGATAAACGGTTGGATGAACGGTTGGATGTACGGTTGGATGAACAGAGATCTAGTATTTCTATAGCTGTATTTCGTCCTTCCACATTTATCCAGAGTTAACGATAAACGGTTGGATGAACGGTTGGATGTAGGGTTGGATGAACAGAGATCTAGTATTTCTATAGCTGTATTTCGTCCTTCCACATTTATCCAGAGTTAATGATAAACGGTTGGATGAACGGTTGGATGTAGGGTTGGATGAACAGAGATCTAGTATTTCTATAGCTGTATTTCGTCCTTCCACATTTATCCAGAGTTAACGATAAACGGTTGGATGAACGGTTGGATGTAGGGTTGGATGAACAGAGATCTAGTATTTTTTCAGCTGTATTTTGCCCTTCCACATTTATCCAGAGTTAACAATAAACGGTTGGATGTACGGTTGGATGAACAGAGATCTAGTATTTTTTCAGCTGTATTTCGCCCTTCCACATTTATTTGGAGTTAACGATGAACGGTTGGATGTAGGGTTGGATGTACGGTTGGATGAACAGAGATCTAGTATTTCTATAGCTGTATTTCGTCCTTCCACATTTATCCAGAGTTAACGATAAACGGTTGGATGAACGGTTGGATGAACAGAGATCTAGTATTTCTATAGCTGTATTTCGTCCTTCCACATTTATCCAGAGTTAACAATAAACGGTTGGATGAACGGTTGGATGTAGGGTTGGATGAACAGAGATCTAGTATTTCTATAGCTGTATTTCGCCCTTCCACATTTATCCAGAGTTAACGATAAACGGTTGGATGAACGGTTGGATGAACAGAGATCTAGTATTTCTATAGCTGTATTTCGTCCTTCCACATTTATCCAGAGTTAACAATAAACGGTTGGATGAACGGTTGGATGTAGGGTTGGATGAACAGAGATCTAGTATTTCTATAGCTGTATTTCGCCCTTCCACATTTATCCAGAGTTAACGATAAACGGTTGGATGAACGGTTGGATGTACGGTTGGATGAACAGAGATCTAGTATTTCTATAGCTGTATTTCGTCCTTCCACATTTATCCAGAGTTAACGATAAACGGTTGGATGAACGGTTGGATGTAGGGTTGGATGACAGAGATCTAGTATTTCTATAGCTGTATTTCGTCCTTCCACATTTATCTAGAGTTAACAATAAACGGTTGGATGTACGGTTGGATGAACAGAGATCTAGTATTTCTATAGCTGTATTTCGTCCTTCCACATTTATCCAGAGTTAACAATAAACGGTTGGATGAACGGTTGGATGTAGGGTTGGATGACAGAGATCTAGTATTTCTATAGCTGTATTTCGTCCTTCCACATTTATCCAGAGTTAACGATAAACGGTTGGATGAACGGTTGGATGTACGGTTGGATGAACAGAGATCTAGTATTTCTATAGCTGTATTTCGTCCTTCCACATTTATCTGGAGTCAAACTGTTCTGGGATTCTGGATTTTTCCGGCCGTCTAGATTCTCCACCTGCTAAACTCCCCCAGAGAAAGCAGAACAAAGCGAGGTAATATTCCCAGATTAGGGATTTGGTTCTGAGTGGGACCAGTAAACTGCGGAGCCAGTTCTCTTACTGGAGGCGGAGGTGAGGGGCTCCGGGGCGCTCCCTCCTCCTCTTCATCCCTTGTTCTGGGACAAAAGGCTCAGCTGTAATCCGTCATAATCCAGCAGCGTGGAGCGGCTCATCTGCCCGTCACTCTGATCGCCGTTTTTAGAGGGATGACCTCAGCGTGTCCGCGTTACGTATCGCACACACAAGGTTCTAGCGGAGAAACGTTCCTCCGGATTCTTCAGTCCAATCCAGAACCTGCAGCAACGGCCGATTTACACAAAGCAGCCAGTTTGCTCCAGAAATCTCATTCAGGATTTTCCCCCTTTTGACCCAGAATAATCCAGAGAACGTTCTGAATCCCTGAGAGCCGCTCCCTCCACCAAGGGTCCGACAGCGATCCAGAACTAAGAACGGAGACGGGTCGGTTCCCCGGCTGCTCCCCGGGGTGCAGCTGTCCGGCTGTGTCCCTGGTAAACTCCGGCCGGCCGACTGTCTGCTGTGGGACCAGAGGACAGACTGAGAGACGGAGGGGGAGGGACGGGGGAGGAAAGTTTCCTCTGGACTAATAAACCATCTGGTCTCTGACGTCCTGGAGGAAAACTTTCAATAACTTTTATCCTCGATTTGCTGGAAAGGTTTCATTTGTATACACTAAACTACACACAATAGAGTCGCTGGACATCAAAATGAGTTATTCTTTTTCTATATTTAGTTTTTTTTTTTTTTTTTAAAGCACCCAACAATTTAATCCGTTTTTAAATGAAATGATTAGTTAAAGTTGATTAAAGTCCAGATTGGTCTGGACTGGATTGGTCTAATTTTAAGGTGATTGATCATAAATTCAATTTAAATATTTATTAAATTAGATCAAATGTTGTTCTGATGGATAAAAATGATACGACTAAAATCTAAATAAAAACAATACAAAAACATTATTAAATATGAAAGAATCCTATAAAATATCAAATAATTAAATATATTTATTAACACAAAAAAGTAGAAATTAGGGCTGTCAAAATTAATGCATTAATGCGGGTCGATGAATTTGTGGATTTTTTAATCTATTAACCCATGCACAGAATGACCTGCCCAGTTACCCCACAATTCAACCCGCGCTGCTTTCAGTGCTCGCTTCTCACGTAAACTGTATGACAACTGTTTGATAACTGCAAATAATAACAGTGGGAACCAGGGAGTAATTTAAAGGTTCGGTGTTGATAAACAAATAATCCCTCAATTAGTCAGAACATTTCAATTAAAAAATAAGTAATTCCTCCCAGACAGAAATTAACTGTTGTTGTAGCTCATATTATTAAATTTTTCAAGGAGCTATTGTAGATCCTGATGGCTATAAGCAGGAATGATCTCCTGTAGCAGTCTGTGTCGCAGCAAAACTGAAGAAGCCTCTGACCGAAGACACCGTTGTTGTAGGATAGTCCCATGAAGAGGATGCTCAGGGTTGTCCAAAATTGAATAAGAAACTGTCAGCTTTACATTCATAAAATGTTAACCAGTTAGTTTGCCTTAGCAACTGGCTAAAAGATTAATAGGTAAAAAGTTCCACGTGTAAATGTGATGGTGGAATTCAAAACAAAAGTTCCATGGATCTCTCCTGTATTTTCTTAAAAAAAAGAGCAACAGCTTCCGGTTTCGTCCTTTATTTACACCAAAAATGTTACTTTTTAGGTCATATTTGGGAATGTTAATTAATCGTGATTAATTTACAGCTACCCTGTGATTAATTAAATTTGAATTTTTAATCGTTTGACAGCCCTAGTAGAAACGAATTGAATAAAAGTATTAAAATACAATGAAAATAAATTGTATACATTTTAAAATAAAGGAAATTAAAAGACTAACACAAAGATATTCAAAAATAATTGCTTTAAATAGGTTTTTTAAAATAAAAATAAATGTTTTTAGACTCAAATATATATAAAAACAAAAATAAAAACATTTAATTAAATTAAAATAGGAAGTAATACATTCTAAATAAAAAAATTATTTACAAATAAAAGTGCAATAAAAAAAATGCACTTTTCAGGAATTTCAAAGTAATTTTACGGTGGGCAGAGTCTGAAACCAGATGTAAGGATGGAGCGGTTCTTACCCGTTTCTTTCCTCTTTGGGTTCATTTGGTTTTTCAAAATATAAACAGAGTAAATATGAAAGGATCCTTTAAAATACCTAGTAGTTAAGTAGGCTTAGTACTTTTAAAATAACATTAAAAAAATTGTGTTAGAAATAAACTAAAGTATTTAACTACTGTTAAAATACACAGTATTACTGTTAAAATAAATCAAATTAAAAGATTAACACAAATATATTGAAAAATAATTTATGTTCATTTAATAGATTATTTTAAATGAAAAATACGTTTTCAGACTCAAATATATTTACAAAAATTTAATTGAAATAGGAAGTGATACATTCAAAATAAAATAAAATATGTTCACTAACACAAATTTAATAAAATTAAAAAAATGCATTTTGCTTAGAGAGCTGGAGTAATGTTGGGTTAGGCAGATAGTCTCAAACCAGACTGATGGAGCGGTTCTGACCCGTTTCTTTCCTCTCTGGGTTCATTTAGTTTTTAAAAAAAGAAAATGAGTAAGTACAAAAGAATCCTACAAAATACCTAGTAATTAAATGTATGATTATTTCAAAATAACATTAAAACAATAAAAAGTAGAGATAAAAATAAATAAAAGTATTAAATATTTAAAATAAATTGTATAAATGTTCAAATAAATTAAATTAAATGATTAGCAGAGATATAAAAAATACTGGTTTAAAATAGTAATAAATTAATAAAAAATAAAAACAAATGTTTTTTAGACTCAAATCAAAACGAAACAATTAAAGATAGGAAGTAATAAATTCAAAATAATAAAATATTTACAAATAAAAATTTTATGAAAAAAAGGTGACACCTGACGTAGAGATGGAGAGGTTCTGACCCGTTTCTTTCCTCTCTGGGTTCATTTTGCTGAATGTTTCTGGCTTTGACAGTAAATCTGAGGACCACAGCAGCTGTCCGCTGCGTCCATGTTCTGGTTTCTAGGAAGCCCGAGGACACCGCTGACCCCGATGGGCTAAATGCAGCTCGCATGCCGGCCCGCTAATTCATAAACAATGGATTCAGAGCCGGACGGCCCGACCCGCGCGGTTCTGTCGGGTTGATTGGCGATTAGAGGATGAGAGCAGCTGCAGGACTCGAGGCTGTCGATGAGCGGTGGCGATAAAGGTTTAGAGACATGATGTTTCATGAACATTTATCTCCAACTGGGATTCTCCTTCCGGTTTCAAGCGATACCAGGGAGGTTCTGGCCCTGATCGGATCACCTTGGAGCAACACCACGTCTCCAGGTTTTTGTAACGATTCGGGCCAAAAACATCTTCCATATTCCCGTTTCCTGATCCAGGAACCAACCTGAGCTGCATGGAGGTTCTGCTCGTCATCTCAGCAGCTTTGGACTCCAGAACCGACCCGTCAGAACATTCTGACTGAGGGTGACGCTTCCAGCTCTCAGCAGTTTAGGTTCTAGAACTCCGAGTCAGACCGTTCTTTTCCATCGTTACTCTGTAAAACCAGAACGTCATCAACATACGACTGGATTAAAGACGGATCCTTTTTTTCCATGAACAGAATTCCAACTAAATGCTCAGGTAACAATTCCAGACTTTTCCAGGATCGACTTTCCAAAGTTTTCGGACCTTCCCGCTCGATGGAACCTGGAAAAACCAGAGTAGTGTTGTAGTCAAGACCGCACCACCGAGACCAAACGATTCAAAATGTGGCAGCATTGTTGCCCTGCAGCAAGAAGGTCCCGGGTTCAACTGTATAAGATGGGCGGAGCCTCTGTGACATCACCCGTAGGTTTCTAAAGAGGTGAATTGAAGCCCAGTGGGCGGTTCCCACCACCGCCATCTTGGCCGACTCTCGTCACACCGTGAAAATACCCAAAAAAGGGGAAAAAGGCGGAGCTGAGAGTGTGGGGCTGTGAGGGTGGGGGCGGATGGTTGAAACCCATCAAACTCTGAGCCGATGTAGCTACGAGCTAACCGAGCTAACCTGGAGCTAACGAAGGTTAGCAGGCGCTTTTAGCCAGAAAACCGTGGCTGAGCGACTCTGCTACCCCTCTGTCTTCTAGGCTGAGTCAATCATTTTGTCGAATAAAATCATGAAGCCTTTTTGGTCGATAACTTTCACTAAAACTATGTGAAATTTAATTAAAACAAGTTTTATTAAATCAGTATGTAAAGTAAAGAAGAAATGTCATCATTTCAACCCATGTTTGATGCTAAGTCAGTGCTGCCCGAGGCAGAGGGAGACGGGATGGGTCCGGTCTCTGAGTGGTGATGCTAACATAGGCTAACGTTCAAAGCAGTATGTTAGCTATGCTAACTAAGTGCTAATGTGATAATAATGGTAACCTGCAAAACGCAATCCAACTCCAAACTCGCCACGGGGCCGATATGTCTGACAGTTTTATCCTCAAACCCACGGGGTGTGTCTGTGAGACCATGACTGTGACGTAAAGATGTACCGCTCTCCACCAATCACAAAATTCAAATGCAGTAGCCACCGTTCAACCCTAAGGGGGCAGCACTAAGACGTTTTTAGACCAAAAAGTGTCGAATTAAACAAGTTTACACGAAAATGTAAAGAAATCCCCAGAAACTGAAAGACATGTTTATTTGATTTTGGGTTTAATAGGTCAAGTTGACCTAATTTTTTTTAATAACTCATCCGTTTAGCGCTGGTGGCTAGCAGCCTTCAGCCTCTGCCATTTTGTGTCTCTGAACTTGAGCATCAGCAACGTTTATTCGTGTTGGGATGTTAATCGTGCTCTCATTGGACAAAGATGGCTTCCCGTGGTGTTGGTTACACTAACAGAGCGTCCAAAAAGTCTCTGCTCCATTTTTTCCAGTAAGTGAAATAATATTTCTGCTGTGCATTTAAAGAGTAACTAAACCCCAAAACAACTTTTTTTTTGCCTATAAACTGTATAAATGGGTCTTTACCAATGCATGTTTATTTCTGCTGTGAAGTTGGCATTTTTAACATGGGAGTCGATGGGAACCTGCTCCTTTCTGCAGCCAGCCCCTAGTGGATGAGGGGGGGAACTGCAGTTTTTTTTGTCACTTCCGCGTTGGCTTCCCTTGTGGTTGGCAGAGTTTGGCCCCTTGGTGTCTCCGTGTTGCCCTGCGATGGGCCTGGCGACCTGTCCAGGGTGTGCCACGCCTCTCGACCAATGATTGCTGGAGATGGAGCACCTTAATACCTTAATAGGCTGTAAGTGATGAGCGAGTCCGAGACAAGACCGAGTAAAAATGCCCTCGATATCAAGAACCCAAAAATATCTACCGAAGGAAATGTGATGTTTTATTTAAAAACCGCCATTATATTTCTATTTTTAGGTTTTAAAAAAAAGAGAAACATACACAAGTTTTGCAGAAAAGGGACGGATACAGTTTCTTCGATGGGATATAGATATTGATGGAAAATTGTGTTTTTTTTAAATAAAACACAGAAAGCAAATAGTTTCCAACTTCATGGCAGCAAAAACACAGTTATATCTCAGTGTCTCAGCAAAAGTAACTTTTTAAAATACTTTTTAAGCATGTTACAAACATACTTTTCATTAAGCCTACATTTCTGTATTTCATTTTATTTTAATAGGCTGATGTAATATTCTAATCTTAAATGTTTTCATCAGCTGTGAGCAGAAAATTATTAAATTTACTGGAAAGACTTGAAAACATCAGTCTGTGTGAATTAATCCGTATAATGCGTTTCACTTGGAGTTATTGACATAAATGAACTTTTCGAGAGTTTTCTAATTTATCAAGATGCACCTGTATATAAAAAAAACTACAAAATATAATAAATACATACAAATAATCTGTATTATATTATATAGCAGGGATGTAATAAAATGTTGACATATCCCTGATATATCGCGGTATTTTATGTCATGATATTGTACCGATATTCAAAAGCAATGTATTAATTTTTATTTCTTAGGATTTGAATGGAACCATTAATGATGACAGTCATTTTTGTAGTAAAAATAAAAGTTTAACTGGTAGTTTGTGGCTGTTTTTCAGCTTCTTGGTTCCAGTGGATCAATTAGATCTAGTGATAAAACTTAATGTGTTAAAGTATGAAACAGGTTGGAGTGTTTAGAATGATTTCTAAAGTTAAATTAAGTTTGAAAAATCACAACATATACAGTCTTATAGTCATAGTATCGCGATATATCGTATCGTCTCCCCTGAATCGTGATATCAGATTTTTGCCAATATACATCCTTATTATATAGTATATTTATAATATATAAATACATAAACATAATTACTGGTCGTTTTAGTGTCATTCTAGTGTGGAAATTCAATTCAGTTATTCCATGAATAAACGGAAAAACTGCTAAAATCTGCTTTTGTTATTACATCTACATTTAGAACCTTTAGCCGGTTCTTCTACCATTTTCAGCCAAAGGTAGAAGGTCCAAGGAGTTTCTGCTGAGTAAAACTCCCTCTGGGGGGAGGTTCTGTTCTACAGGCTCCTCGGCTGGTTCTGATCCGACCCACTTCGCTTCACAGTGTTCGGCATCTCACCGGAGTCCGGCAGCGCCAGACACCCCGGAGCGGGTCCGATCTGACCCTTCAGGAACGTGTAGAACATTCCCGAGCTCGGAGCGATGACAAACATCCGATTCCTGCAGAACCGGACCTCTCTCGCCGCTCCGAGCACGCAGAACTCCACGAGCAACGAGTTAGCCGCCCGGCACAAAACACCCGCTATAAATAGAGCTGGCTGCAGCTGTTCCTGCGTCCCTGGACCTCCTCCTCCACCACCACCGGAGCAAACCGAACGGAGCAGCCAGGTTTCATCACACAACACCCGTGTTCAAAAGCTCGACTCTGATTGGCTCGTTGCATGTTAGCCTGCAGGCAGGAGGAGCTGCGATTGGACGGAGAGGATTACAGGTACTTACAAGCTGCCTCTTCTGGGAAGGCTCAACTCCTTCTGAAACAGAGAAAACACAGAGAGACAGTCTGTTAGTTCCCTGGCTGGTAAATTACAGCTAGATTATCACAAGTATTCATCTTATAATGATCAGGCTTTTAGTGTTTTCATTCATTACAAAATACCTGATCTTCTATTTATTTCCTAAACATGGCTCAATACCGTAAGCTTTATTAAAGGAACAGCGACCCAAATGGTTCTTTTTGCTCACTATATAATACAGTTATTTATGTATTCAATCAGAGCTAAAGGAACGATTCACCCTGTCCTACAAAATCTGACAACTTGGTTCATTTAATTATATTTCATGATAAATAGAGAGAAATCAGAGTATGATTTTATTATTTTTATTTTTCAAAGAACTTGAGTATTTTTGAGGGCATAAAAAGTTTGGGCACCACTGGTTTAAAATGTGTAACCTCAGTGCCGGTGTTTGACCAGCAGATGTCGCTACAACACAGTTCCAGACATTTCTCACAATTTCCTCTCCGCAGCCTTAAACAGATCCCGGATCAGCTGGATTCCCTCATCCTGCCGATCCGGATGGATCCGGAGAGGAAATAATTCCTGACCGGCTTCCTAACCGAGGAATCGCTCGTTATTCCCGGTTGATATGAAGACCCTAGGAGGCCGCCATGTGTCGGGCCAGAGGACCTCGGTGTGGACTGAGCATGTGCGGAGCTAAAAGCTCTCCGACACACACACACAGCGAGAGCTTCAGGCTGAGCAGAGTCCGATAAACTGCTGCTATCTCTTCATATCTGTGTGTTCAGAGCAGCTAATGGGAGATAATGGGGTCCATCGTGATAACGTCGATCCAAATGTTGCTCTGGCCGTTCTGTGTGCCTGACAGGAATCAGGACAGAAAGTGGAGCCCGGTCCTCTTCTCTAATCGGGTAAAAAAACGATCAGAGAGGCTCTCTGTCACGTTCTGCCACATTTTCATCCTCTGAATTTCATAAATATATAAAGTATTCCTCGAATGGAGTATAAATGTTTTTTTCCAGTGATGAACAGCAGAAGTAACACCAGAAACTCCATATGTTCTCCATAAACTGGCTGACCAGGATTCAGATTACCCAGGGCTCTAACTAGGGCCGTAACGGTTCATGTATCCGTATGGGATATTTCATTACGGCAAAGGGGCGTAACGAGTTTCCACACTTTAGCCAGAAACAGTCCAGCCTCCTGCTAGCAGAGCTTCTGACCAGAGAGCAGGAACTTTAATGGCAGGGTATACGTTTCTGGGGGAGCTGTTCAAGAGGGCGTAATTTCATAATAAAAATCCCACCCCTTTCTTCAGGCTCTCTCCCTAAGCCACGCCTCAATAACACAAACACGCGCAGTCAGCATAGTCTTCGTCGTTGCTTTTTCACAAACACCTTTGCGTTGTTGAAAAAAGCGTTTCCGCCGTAACAAACGAACTCCGCCAAACTAACAACACTTCGATTGATGCAGCTGGCGAAATCCATTTATCTGCTGTCGCCATAAGCCAGCGCGACCTCACTTCCCGTTTACAGCCGAGAACGCGCGACGCGTGCACAAACATGGGGACGCGCAGAGCGGGAGGTGCTGGACACGGAAGTTTGGCTTACGACCCTATTATCCGGAACGGACCGTGACATTTGGCTGGATGAGGTTTTCCCACGGTTTCTCCCTGTACAGGGATTAATGATTACTCTGTCGTGTTAAATAACTCCAAACGTATCGGTTGCCATCGGTATATGAAGAGCATTTCTCCCAGTATTGAAAAAAGTGTTTCAAATTGAAATCGTTTACCCTGCCTTTAATGTCCGCTTCCGCTATTAAAGCCTCCTGTTTGGGCAGACATCTGCTGTGGTAAAAATGTTTCTTACAGGAATTAGTCAGTGATGTTTCCTGTAGCCCCGCCCCCCTCACCTGTATAACTCAGCTGACTCAGGTAACAGCTTAAGCAACAGAAAGTATTGATGTTGCAGTTTCATAAAAAGAAAACATTTTTACTGTTATATGTTATTTTATGTTTTCTGAGAACATTTTGTTGGGAAATTTAAAGCAAGCACAGCTTTATTTTTAATGTAATGAAACCAAAACTCTTTTCTAACTCGGTTCCCTGACTGGACTGAACCGCGAAGCCGAAACCGAGGTAACGGGCCGAACCGGGAATTATGGGCACGCCGTTACAGTCCTGGTTCTAGTTCTAGCGGGTCTCACTGAAACGGGTCCTAAAACCTCCATGTGGTCCAGGACTCGCTTTCCTACCGTCCTACCTTAACGCTGAAATATATCGTCATGGCAACAACAATATTCTCATCACAGAGGACCAGAGACCAAAAACTGCTACAATTGTTAGTAATATTCAGCCAGGTGGACGCAGTCATTAGAAACTGATAAAGGTTAAAGGTCACAGAGTGATGGAAAAGAGGAAACGATGTCATCATCGCTTTATTTAAGCATATTGTGCAGAACATCTGGACCTGAGGAAGAAGGACGTTTGGGTCCTTTCTGCTCTCATCATCCAGCCTCCTCTTCCTCGGGGATCTAGAGAGATAAACCGAATCATCTGACACTTTATTGCATTACGCCGCAGGTTCCGGTTCTGGTTCTGCAGCTGCTGCTGGGTGGCTTCAGACCAAGAGAACATGAACAACACCAGCTGTTATAGAAAGATCCTGAGTGACATGGAGAACCGACCCGACCCGGTGGAGAACTGGAATCGCTGATGTGCTTTATGGCCTAGAACCCTAGAACCATAGAACCTGAGGACTACAGAACCACAGAACCGTAAAACCACAAAACCTTAAAACCACAGAAGCATAGATCCTTGGAACTATGGAACCATATAACCTCAAAAATATTGAACCTAAGAACCACAGAAAATTAGACCCACAGAACCTTGGAAATACAGAACCTTATAACCATAGAAGCTTAGAACCAGAGAACCAAAAAACATAAAAAAAAACAGAACCTTAGATCATTAGAACCATATAGGCTTAGAACCTTAGAACTATAGAACAATAGAACCTTGGAAATATAGAATCATAAAATCATAGAACCTTGGAACAAGAACTACAGAACCTTGGAACTATAGAATCTTATAACCTTATAACCATAGAAGCTTAGAACCATAGAACCTTACAACCAGAGAACCAAAGAACATTAGAACCAAAGAACCTTAGATCCTTGGAACCATAGAACCACAGAACTAAAGACACTTAGAACCACAGAACCTTAGATCCTTGGAACTATAGAACCTCAAAACTATAGAACATTGGAACCACAGAATCTTAGATCCTTGGAACCATAGAAACCATAGAACCACAGAACATTAGAACCACAGAACCTTAGATCCTTGGAACCATAGAACCACAGAGTTACAGACACTTAGAACAACAGAACCTTAGATCCTTGGAACTATAGAACCTTAGAACCACAAAACCTTGGAACCATAGAACCAAAGAACCCTAAAACCACAGAACCATAGAACCACAGAATGTTAGAACCAAAGTACCTTAGAACGAGAGACCCTTAGAATTATAGAACCATAGAACATCAGAATAGAACCTTAGAACCTCGAAACCATAGAACAATAGAACCACAGAAATATAGAACCATAGAACCACGGAATTATAGAACCTTAGAACCATAGAAATATAAAACCTTAGAAGCATAGAACCTTGAAACCATAAAACCTTGAAACCATAGAACCATAGAACCTCTGAACCATAGAACCTAGGAATCATAGAACCATAGAACCTAGGAATCATAGAACCACAGAAATATAGAACCTTGAAACCATAGAACCTCTGAACCATAGAACCTAGGAATCATAGAACCACAGAACCTAGGAACCATAGAACAATAGAACCACAGAAATATAGAACATTGAAACCATAGAACCTTGAAACCATAGAACCATAGAACCTCTGAACCACAGAACCTAGGAATCATAGAACCATAGAACCACAGAACCTAGGAACCATAGAACAATAGAACCACAGAAATATAGAACCATAGAAGTACGGAATTATAGAACCTTAGAACCATAGAAATATAAAACCTTAGAAGCATAGAACCTTGAAACCATAGAACCTTAAAACCATAGAACCTTAGAACCTTTGAACCATAGAACCTAGGAATCATAGAATCATAGAACCTAGGAATCATAGAACCATAGAACCACAGAAATATAGATCCTTGGAACTATAGAACTATAGAACCTTAGAACCACAGAACCTCAAAACTATAGAACGTTAGAACCTTGAAAACATAGAACCCTAGAACCTCGGAACCACTGAAAAATAGAACCATAGAATCATAGAACCATGGAACCATAGAACCACAGAAATATAGATCCTTGGAACTATAAACCATAGAACCTCGGTGACACAGAACCTTAGAGCCATAGAACCTTACAATCATAGAACCACAAAACCTGAGGACCACAGGACCTTACAAACACAGAACCATAGGACCACAGAACCATGGAACCACAGAACCTTAAAACATGAGAACCATAGGCCACAGAACCTTAACACCATGGAACCATAAAACCACAGAACATTAGAACCACATAACCTTAGATCCTTGGAATCATAGAACCACAGACACTTAGAACCTTGGAAATATGGAACCTCAAAACTATAGAACGTTAGAACCACAGAACCTTGAAACCAAAGAACCCTTGGACCACAGAACCACAGAACCAAAGTACCGTAAGAACGAGAGACCCTTAGAATTATAGAACCATAGAACATCAGAATAGAACCTTAGAACCTCGGAACCATAGAACCACAGAAATATAGAACCATAGAACCACAGAATTATAGAACCATAGAAATATAGAACCATAGAAGCATAGAACCTTGAAACCATAGAACCCTAGAACCCTAGAACCAGAGAAATATAGAACCTTGAAAACATAGAACCTTAGAACCTCTGAACCATAGAACCTTGGAATCACAGAACCACAGAAAAATAGATCCTTCGAACTATAGAACCATAGAACCTTGGAACTATAGAACCTTAGAACCATAAAAACCACAGAACCTTAGAACCATATAACCAAAGAACCACAGGACCTTACAATCATATAACCACAGAACCTGAGGACCACAGGACCTTACAACCATAGATCCAAAGAACCTTAGAACAGTAGAACCATGGAACCTTACAACCATAGAAACACAGAATATTAAAACCATAGAACCACAGAACCTTAGAACCATAGAACCACACAATCATAGAACCACAAAACCCTAGAATCAAAGAACCTTAGAACCACAGAACCTTAGAACCATAGAACCACACAATCATAGAACCACAGAACCCTAGAATCAAAGAACCTTAGAACCAAAATACCTTAGAACCAGAGATCCTTAGAATAATAGAACCATAGAACATCGGAACAATAGAAACTTAGAACCTCGGAACCGGAGAACCACAGAAATATAGAACCTTAGAACCACCAAAATATAGAACCTTAGAACCATAGAACCTTGAAAACATAGAACCTTAGAACCTTGAAAACATAGAACCCTAGAACCTCGGAACCACTGAAAAATAGAACCATAGAATCATAGAACCATGGAACCATAGAACCACAGAAATATAGATCCTTGGAACTATAAACCATAGAACCTCGGTAACACAGAACCTTAGAGCCATAGAACCTTACAATCATAGAACCACAAAACCTGAGGACCACAGGACCTTACAAACACAGAACCATAGAACCACAGAACCATGGAACCACAGAACCTTAAAACATGAGAACCATAGGCCACAGAACCTTAACACCATGGAACCATAAGAACCACAGAACCTCTGAACAATAGAACCACATAACCTTAGATCCTTGGAATCATAAAACCACAGAACTACAGACACTTACAACCACAGAACCTTAGATCCTTGGAACTATAGAACCTCAAAACTATAGAACCTTAGAACCACAGAATCTTGGAACCAAAGAACCAAAGAACCCTTGGACCACAGAACCACAGAACGTTAGAACCAAACTACCTTAAGAACAAGAGACCCTTAGAATTATAGAACCATAGAACATCAGAATAGAACCGTAGAACTTCAGAACCATAGAACCACAGAAATATAGAACCATAGAACCACAGAATTATAGAACCTTAGAACCATAGAACCTTGAAACCATAGAACTCTAGAAATATAGAACCTTGAAACTATAGAACCTTAGAGCCTCTGAACCATAGAATCTTGGAATCACAGAACCACAGAAAAATAGATCCTTCGAACTATAGAACCATAGAACCTTGGAACTATAGAACCTTAGAACCATAAAAACCACAGAACCTTAGAACCATAAAAACCACAGAACCTTAGAACCATAGAACCACAGGACCTTACAACCATAGATCCAAAGAACCTTAGAACAGTAGAACCATTGAACCTTACAACCATAGAAACACAGAATATTAAAACCATAGAACCACAGAACCTTAGAACCATAGAACCACACAATCATAGAACCACAGAACCCTAGAATCAAAGAACCGTAGAACCTTAGAACCAGAGATACTTAGAATTATAGAACCATAGAACATCGGAACAATAGAAACTTAGAACCTCAGAACCGGAGAACCACAGAAATATAGAACCTTAGAACCATAGAACCACCGAAATATAGAACCGTAGAACCTTGAAACCATAGAACCTTGAAAACATAGAACCTTAGAACCTCGGAACCACCGAAAAATAGAACCTTAGAATCATAGAACCATGGAACCATAGAACCACAGAAATATAGATCCTTGGAACTATAAACCATAGAACCTCTGTAACACAGAACCTTAGAACCATAGAACCTTACAATCATAGAACCACAAAACCTGAGGACCACAGGACCTTACAAACACAGAACCATAGAACCACAGAACCATGGAACCACAGAACCTTAAAACATGAGAACCATAGGCCACAGAACCTTAGCACAATGGAACCATAGAACCACAGAACCTCTGAACAATAGAACCACATAACCTTAGATCCTTGGAATCATAGAACCACAGAACTACACACTTAGAACCACAGAACCTTAGATCCTTGGAACAATAGAACCTCAAAACTATAAAACCTTAGAACCACAGAATCTTGGAACGAAAGAACCTTAGAACCTCTGAACCATAGAAGCTTGGAATCACAGAACCACAGAAAATTAGATCCGTCGAACTATAGAACCATAGAACCATAGAACCTTGGAACTATAGAACCTTAGAACCATAAAAACCACAGAACCTTAGAACCATAGAACCAAAGAACCACAGGACCTTACAATCATAGAACCACAGAACCTGAGGACCACAGGACCTTACAACCATAGATCCAAAGAACCTTAGAACAGTAGAAACATGGAACCTTACAACCATAGAAACACAGAATATTAAAACCATAGAACCACAGAACCTTAGAACCATAGAACCAAAGAACCACAGGACCTTACAATCATAGAACCACAGAACCTGAGGACCACAGGACCTTACAACCATAGATCCAAAGAACCTTAGAACAGTAGAAACATGGAACCTTACAACCATAGAAACACAGAATATTAAAACCATAGAACCACAGAACCACACAATCATAGAACCACAGAACCCTAGAATCAAAGAACCTTAGAACCAGAGATCCTTAGAATTATAGAACCATAGAACATTGGAACAATAGACACTTAGAACCTCGGAACCTTAGAACCACCAAAATATAGAACCTTAGAACCTTGAAAACATAGAACCTCGGAACCACAGAAAAATAGAACCTTAGAATCATAGAACTATGGAACCATAGAACCACAGAAATATAGATCCTTGGAACTATAAACCATAGAACCTCGGTAACACAGAACCTTAGAACCATAGAACTTTACAATCATAGAACCACAAAACCTGAGGACCACAGGACCTTACAAACAGAACCATAGAACCACAGAACCATAGAACCACAGAACCTTAAAACATGAGAACCATAGACCACAGAACCATAGCACCATGGAACCATAGAACCACAGAACCTCTGAACAATAAAACCTTGGAACCATAGAACCACAGAAATATAGAACCATAGAACCACAGAACCTTGGAACCATAGAACCACAGAAATATAGAACCATAGAACCACAGAACCTTGGAACCATGGAACCATAGAATCACAGAAATATAGATCCTTGGAACAAAAGAATCATATAACCTCGGAACCACAGAACATTAGAACCACAGAACCATAGAACCATAGAACCATGGAATCATAGAACCATGGAACCATAGAACCACAGAAATATAGATCATTGGAACTACAGAACCATAGATCCTTGGAACTATAGAACCTTAGAACCCTAAAACCTGAGAACCATAGAGCCACAGAACCTTAGAACCATGGTACTTTACAACCATAGAAACACAGAACATTACAACCATAGAACCACAGAACCTTAAAACCAAAGAACCTTAGAACCATAGAACCTTAGAATTATAGAACCATACAACCACAAACCTTAGAACCACTGAACCGTAAAAACACAGAACATTACAGCCATAGAACCACAGAACATTAGAACCATAGAACCACAGAACCACAGAAACTTAGAACCAAAGAAGCTTAGAACCAGAGAACCTTAGAATTAAAGAACCATAGAACCACATAACCGTAGAAACACAGAACCTTAGAATTTTAGAACCTTAACCATAGAAGCTTAGAACCTAGGAACTATAGAACCTTATAACTATAGAACCATAGTACCTTGGAATAAGAACCATGGAACCATAGAACCACAGAAATATAGATCCTTGGAACTATAGAAAATTAGAACCATAGAACCACAGACACTTAGAACCACAGAACCTTAGATCTTTGGAACTATAGAACCATAGAACCTCAAAACTATAGAACCTTAGAACCACAGAGCCTTGGAACCATAGAACCATAGAACCACAGAACCATAGAACCACAGAACGTTAGAACCAAAGTACCTTAGAACGAGAGACCTTTAGACTTATAGAACCATAGAACATTAGAATAGAACCTTAGAACCTCAGAACCATATAACCACAGGACCATAGAACCAAAGAACCATAAAACCAAAGAACCTTAGAACCAGAGAACCTTAGAATTATAGAACCACAAAACCTTAGAACCACAGAACCGTAAAAACACAGAACATTACAACCAAAGAACCTTAGAACCATAGATCCACAGAACCTTAGAACCACAGAACCTTAGAACCAGAGAAGCTTAGAACCAGAGAACCTTAGAATTATAGAAACATGGAACCACAGAACAAAAGAACCACATAACCGTAGAAACACAGAACATTACAACCATAGAAGCACAGAACCTTAGAACTACAGAACCTTAACCATAGAAGCTTAGAACCTAGGAACTATGGAACCTTATAACCATAGAAGCTTAGAACCATGGAACTATAGAACCTTATAACTATAGAACCATAAAACCTTGGAATCATAGAAACATGGAACCATAGAACCACAGAAATATAGATCCTTGGAACTATAGAACCATAGAACCTCGGAACCACAGAACCTCAGAACCACAGAACCTTAGAACCACAGAACCTTAGAACCACAGAACCTTAGAACCATAGAACCTTGGAATCATAGAACCATGGAACCATAAAACCACAGAAATATAGATCACTGGAACTACAGAACCATAGAACCTCGGAACTATAGAACCTTAGAACCATACAACCACAAAGCCATAGAACCACAGGACCCTAAAACCTGAGAACCATAGAGCCACAGAACCATAGAACCGTAGAATCACAAAACCATAGAACCACACAACCGTAGAATCACAGAACATTAGAACCATAGAATCACAAAACCTTAGAACCACAGAACCATAGAAACACAGAACATTAGAACGATAGAACCACAGAACCTTAGAACCAAAGAAGCTTAGAACCTTAGAATTATAGAACCATAGAACCACAGAATAGAACCACATAACCGTAGAAACACAGAACATTACAACCATAGAACCACAGAACCTTAGAACTATAGAACCTTAACCATAGAAGCTTAGAATCTGGAACTATAGAACCTTATTACCATCTAAGCTTAGAACCTTGGAACCTCGGAACATAGAACCACAGAACATTACAACCATAGAACCACAGAACCTGAGGATCACAGAACCTTAAAACCTGAGAACCATAGAACCACAGAACCTTAGAACCATAGAGCCACAGAACCTTAGAACCATAGAAACACAACATTACAACCATAGAACCACAGAACCTTAGAACCAAAGAAAGACAACTTTACAACCATAGAACCACAGAACCTTAGAACCATAGAACCACAGAACCTTAAAACCATAGAAACACAACATTACAACCATAAAACCACAGAACCTTAGAACCATAGAAACACAACATTACAACCATAGAACCACAGAACCTTAGAACCACAGAACCACAGAAACATAAAACCACAGAACCTTAGAACCATAGAAACACAACATTACAACCATAGAACCACAGAACCTTAGAACCATATAAACACATTACAACCATAAAACCACAGCACCTTAGAACCACAGAACCTTAGAACCATAGAAACACAACATTACAACCATAAAACCACAGAACCTTAGAACCACAGAAACACAACATTACAACCATAGAACCACAGAACCTTAGAACCATAGAAACACAACATTACAACCATAGAACCACAGAACCTTAGAACCATAGAAACACAACATTACAACCATAGAACCACAGAACCTTAGAACCATAGAAACAACATTACAACCATAAAATCACAGAACCTTAGAACCACAGAAACACAACATTACAACCATAGAACCACAGAACCTTAGAACCATAGAAACACAACATAACAACCATAGAACCACAGAACCTTAGAACCATAGAACCACAGAACCTTAGAACCATAGAAACACAACATTACAACCATAGAACCACAGAACCATAGCACCACAGAACCTTAGAACCATAGAAACACAACATTACAACCATAAAATCACAGAACCTTAGAACCACAGAAACACAACATTATAACCATAGAACCACAGAACCTTAGAACCATAGAAACACAACATAACAACCATAGAACCACAGAACCTTAGAACCATAGAACCACAGAACCTTAGAACCATAGAAACACAACATTACAACCATAGAACCACAGAACCTTAGAACCATAGAAACACAACATTACAACCATAGAACCACAGAACCTTAGAACCATAGAACCACAGAACCTTAGAACCATAGAAACACAACATTACAACCATAGAACCACAGAACCTTAGAACCACAGAACCTTAGAACCATAGAACAACAGAACCATAGAACCATAGAAACACAGCATTACAACCATAGAACCACAGAACCTTAGAACGATAGAAACACAACATTACAACCATAGAACCACAGAACCTTAGAACCAGAGAAACACAACATTACAACCATAGAACCACAGAACCTTAGAACCAGAGAAACACAACATTACAACCATAGAACCACAGAACCTTAGAACCATAGAACCATCCATCAACTATTTCCAGCATTTTCTGGAGGACCAAAAGAAGCTCAAAGCCCAATAGAAAGATCGGTTCCTTCCAGGAAGTTCTCCTCCCAGCAGGACCGGTCCAGATTCTGATTATCCTTTTTAGAGGAGCCTTTTTGGCTGCCTGCCTTTGATGCGAATATGCAGCAGCTGTCCTCTGAGGCAGAGTGGAGCAGCACCACAGAGGAAGTTCCAGTAGGCGGCTCGGTCCAGGACCGGTCCATATCTCAGAACCGCTCCTCTCCTTTTATTTAACTTTAGAAACTCAGTAATCAGACCACAGAGGAAAGCTTCAGCCTCATCATGATCATCTACCAGGTTCTCCTCCTGCTGCTGCTTCTGGATCCATAACCAAGTCAGAAACAGGCTGCAGCTACAGAACTAACCAGAGAAACTGGATCTGCCCCGTACCGACCAGAACCGTCTTCCCACTTCGGTTCTGTAATAACTCGTTTAAAATCCATTTCTGGACGCATTTCGAGGCAAACGTGCGGACAAGAACACCAGGCTACTGTTAGCCTGAATCAATCTCACAGCTCGGTGCAAACCATCCAGGTCTATCAAAGGCGCTCTGTGATCGACTTATAGGCCTGGGAGAGACGAAGATCAATATGTTTGATTTACTCACAGATCAGACGCCGCAGGAAAAAACTCTTTGGCTTTCATTGGTTTAAAGTTGGCTTTTACAAATTTAATTTTACAACATGCTAAAAAAAACAACATATTAAAGCATAAATGGACATTTAGCAGCAATGATTGAAGAAGCGGGTCTTAAGGAGGTTCTGTGTGGTGGTGATGGTGGGGGGGGTGATCTTAATAACATGATTTAGTCGAGCTGAAAAACGTGCAATTAGCAGAATGATGCCGGGGAGCCCAACTCCACCGGAGACAATTAGAGCTGCAGCGGCGAGAATTCATTATCGACACTGTGAATATTGATGAGCAAAATGGGCGACAACAAAGAGGCTGGCACAAACAAAGGCCGCCGCCGCCGTCAGAAGACGCGCTAAACGGAAGAAAAAAAATGAAGTCTGGGGAGAACAAGACGATGATAAGGAGGATCCAGCCTCGGTTTCATGAACAGCTTTTCACAGCGACGGCAAAAAAGAAAGTGCACCCTCTCCTGATTCTCATTTAGAAGGCTTGCTTGCGCACAAAACGGAGTCCGGAAACCGCGCAAGTCACTTTATGCGCAAACTCTGCGATTCGTAGAGGAAAGAAAAACGTGACGGGAAACTGTCAGCGCAGCCGGTGAGATGGAGAGGGGAACAGGGTTCATTTAAAGAAACTATTTTCAGACACAATAAAAATGAGAATCTGAATGAAAATATGTGACAGTCATCAGCCACTGGCAGCATCAGGATGCGGGGAAGCCATCGTATTGTCCTGTCAGGCTTTAAATATCTAGTAGTGCTGAAACTTATTACTTTCTGCTGTAATTTAGTTTTTATTTGTTCTGTTTTTTCCAATTTTACTGTCGTTACAAGAAGTAATCATATAATTAAAACTTTTTATTTATTGTTCTCATTTGGTTTTCATTTATTTTACACATTTTCGTATTTGCTTTTTCTTATACTTTTGTCTTTTACTGTGAAGCACTTTGGTCGCCTTTTGACTAAGTAAAGCTCTATCTAGAGAAACTTTGATTGATTGACTGAAATAAAACGGTTTTCTCAACTTCTCGACTTACAGGGAGCCAAGTAGACCAGGGGCCCCGAATTTTTAGAGGATCCAAAAACATTTTATTTTTTATTTATTAATGTTTTGCAAAAATTGTACTTTGCATAAATCTCTTAAGCCAGGTGAGCTGTTTTAATATTTTTAGGGTTTTCATAGCTACAAACGATACTCAAGTATTTAAAAATTCAGAAACTTTTTTTTTTTTGGGGGGGGGGGGGGCATCATAGTTCAGCTATCATCTTAACCGTCATTATTTTTAGACGGCACATAAGAGTCAGAGATAACGCTACAAGCTAGAAGCTAACGATGGTTGTATTAGACAGGCTACAGTTTACGCCTGATCCGATTAGTCGACTAATCGCCAAAAATGATTTGTGACTAATCGATTATGAAAACATTCGTTTGTGGCAGCCCTAGATCATACCGGCTGATGTTAGGCCCAGGGGCCCGCCTCCTTCTAGATCCGGCCCTGGGGATGGATGATGTGGGTGGAGTCTTCCTCAGTCTAACCTTTTTTAGAAGCACGGATGCACCGATATGAAGGTTGGGGCCGACCGATATTTGGCGATATGATATATGCTTCTACACTCTCAACACCGAAACAACCGCACAATACTTGTTCACTTCAATTCAACGTCCCACAATCCTTCGCTGCATCCTTAATCGCTGTCACATGACCAACCGCTCCCCGAAACAAAAATGGCAACAAGATAGACGTAAACATGGGTTGCTACTATCGGCCCAGTTTTGCTTTTCGGACCGGTACCGACGTTGATCTCCATTTAGAGCCTGGCGACCTGCAGACCTTTTCCTCTGGTTTTTTTTGTTGGTTTTTTTCCCCCTTGAATCAGAGGAAATCAAAGTGGTCTAAATGAGACGTAATGAGCCGCGGTTGTATAAGGAACCCTGAGGAATAAAGAGCTGCCTGTGTGATAATCCATCTTAAGATAAATCTAATTAAACTCCAGTTTAGGTCAACCGGACTGAAACCGGAGCGCTTTCACAACGTCCACCGCGCTGGAAATCCTGCAGAACTTTGTGCACCAAACACAACCTTCTTTGCACAATGTGGGTTTAGGGCGGCGGATGGAGGAGCTGTGTCCTAATGAAAGGCTCGCCGCCGCTGGTTAACGACCGGGATCTTGGATATGGGTCTGCTGGGAGCACTGGGCTCCGTCCTGATTGGTTTGCTCAGTGCCACAGAAACACACTCTGTAATTCACCTGGGTTGAATTGACACGGCTAATCTCCACCACAGGGTAAGACAATAGAAATAAAAATAAAGAGAGGTTTGTGTGTCATTAGGGGGGGGGACAACAACATCCATTTGTGTCCGGCTTTTAAATCCTCCAGATAAAACTCCTCCTCCTCCTAATGACAGCCGGCTGTTTGTTTTCAATCATTAACGCCACGGAGGGAGGTGCAGCTGTGACCCGCCAACATAAAAGCCTCCAGGTGGAAAACTCCAGGGATGGGGAAAGCGCGGAAGGCAGATCAGCTGAATCACCTTTAAAATAAGCAGCTTTGCTTTAATCTATGGAAGTGAGGAGAAACTTGGGTCTGTTTGGAGTCCAGAAAGGCCATTGTGTCATAATGAAGCGTTAGCATCATTGATGCATCACGTAGAATCATTGGTTATATCATTATAGCAGTTTAGTAGTGTAGTTATACGAGTTATAAACCTAGAAAGGTGTTTACATGCCTTTATCTTCTGCATCAAATAAAAGTTAGCTAGCTGAAATGCTATTATTTAAATTTAAGCTAATAGTATATTAGCATGTGCCTTAAATTTGGCATAACAGATCATATTCGCTATAGACTGTAAACATTAGAAGTGCAACGTTACACACAAAAAAAAAAAAAAAAAAAAATCACGGTTTGGTACATTTTCTGTACATTTAATCAACAAAAATAAATAAAAATGTGCATATGACTTCCTTTTTTTTTACTTTAATCAGCATTAAATAAAAAAATTTTTTTCCTGAATTCCTTCTTTTCAATTAATAAAACTAATTAGATTTAATTATGTTCTTTAACTGATTTGATTTTTAAATAATAGATAAAATAGTACAAGCAGACCTAGCCAGAGTAGAACACAATATAAACACTTGAAAACAGTCAGTGTTGATGTTTAGAACTGTTTCAGTAATACTTTCCCCATATTTGAGAATAGGAGTTGTTCGGATATTTCGACAGCCTAGTCTCCCAGCTGTACTTGAATGCAGCATGTCGGCAGCTGTTGGGAAAAATCCCTTCTCATCAACAGGGATTCCCCCCGACTTGTGTTTTATCCAAATTAAAGCAACACTAAAGAGTTTTTTTTACCTTACAATAATGTTTCAGAACTCGTGTCAGTGGTTCATCAACTCATAACAGGGTGAAGCGGCACTTCCACATTTGCTTTGCAGCCCTCTATTGGTCATAACAGCACTATGTAAGTTTGGCTCGTCGGGTAGCGGTTTTGTAGTTCAAATGAGACTACAAATGCGACTTGCTTTACGACAGACTTCACGAAAGCCGGTAGGTGCAGCGTCCTGAAAGGCTCTCTGGGTGGAGCATACTCGGCAGGTACATATAAATGGAAGATACCCAGCAGCAGGTAGCTTGAACAATTGTCATCATGACGGAGCCGAAATTGTATTCATCTGTACGCCGGTGTTCCACTATCTGTGCTACCCCTTAATACGTGCTACCCTGTAGCACTGCGCATGCACATTTCAATGTTACGTCACAATTCGCTTACTCAGCAAATCTGTCATCAACAATTCCTACCTGGAGGATCCATTTAGTCTGTTTTATTTCTTTCAAGTTTACAGTTAGTTTTATTCAAATTATTTTTATTACTAATTTTTATTCAAAATATTTTAAGACTTTCCTTAAGCTACTAGTTTCAAGTTTACATGACAGCCCTTGTATGTTAGTTTCACTTCTGTGATATCGTTACACTGCATGTAAACAAGTCCCATTAATTAGAGTCGTACAGTAAATGCGGTGTATTTTGCGGGCTATTTGTGCTTATAATCATAGGCTACTACATTTTAATATTTTGGAGTTATAATACTGCTATCTGCTCTACGTCTTACTGGCTTGGTATATATTCATTAGCTGCTTTACAAACTAACAGATTTCCAGAATGTGCTATTTATCTATAGGCCTATTTAACAGGTAGGATATTCTGATCAAGGTTTTTAGTGCATCTTTATGTGCTAGTTTTAGCTTTATATTAAACGGGTAGCATGTTCTGTGGATTGAAAGAAAAGTTTTCGTAATTCATAATTTTTTGCTATGTTAGGCATTACTGCTAAACTGCCACTTCAATCCCGTCACTTGAAAAATATTTTCCGATGATGATGTTTAACATCAAAGCTAACAGTTGTTTTCGGCATGTAAACATACTTTTCGAGGGGTAGCACTGACAGATGCGCTACGGTAGGACATTCTGAGGAGGTAGCACAGATCGTCAGAACAGAGCTGTCAGCCATATAATAAAGAAATTAGACCGTATCACGTTACAATGTGATAGTTTATTGTAAAAACGTGAAAACAACTTGAAGCTATGATACGGTCTAATTTCTTTATTATATGGCTGACAGCTCTACGCTGTCGTACAAATGACATGCTGAAATATAGAAAATGTACCTGGGATGAAGGGTTTTGACACAAGGCTGCCCAAGACGAGAAAATCTGTAACGTTAGAGGGTATCGCTTGTAAATGTGAATCCCCTGGTGTAACCATAACAAATTTTACGACAGTAGTAGAAAACAATACCTTTTTCCCAACTGTAGGGGGACCCAGAGAGCAAAACTTACTTAGTGTTGCTTTAAGGAGTTTGGGCTGATTGCATGATACTGGTATCCATGTTGGACATCAGCTGGGTTTTCTCTAGTATCAGTGATGTTTCCATTGTTTCAGGTGAGTCATTCAGTTCAGTGCAGAGCGCGTTATGGACCTTATTGCTGCTGAAAGATGCGTTCGCTGACAAAGTTCTGGTTCGGTCCGTCTTTCTGTTTCTACTGTGGCTGCATGAGAAACCATTCATGAGTTTAGCGATAGCTGGGAGTCCTTTCTTTTTTGTCCTGGTGTCACTTTTTAAAGTTGCCCTGCGGAAATGTTGCGCTGCGCTCTGAGTTCTGCACATAAACATTCTGCGTGTGTTCAGGTAGAAAACAGCCCGATTCGTTCGGTACTGAACCGACCGGGCCGTACAGAAAAAGACAAATACGTGCACCGTTACACGCCTAGTAAACATGCAAATATGCTAACGTTAGCATATTGGCTGAAGTTAACATGCTGGCTAATTTTAGCGTATAAGCCACTGCTCGCACAAAAGCTGCTTTTAGTTAGCATGCAGAGCCGGCCCAATGTGTAAGCGAACTAAGCTGATTGGCTGTACCCCCCCAAACGCAGAGATAAGGAAGACCACAAATGTTATCTTTTCTGAGATAGAGCCAAGATGGTTTCTACTCCGTATTATAACACTTTTTTGGTGTTTAAACTATTAAAACCGGCAGTTATAAGCGTTTATAGAGGGGCGTGTCAAGTATTAGCGGATTTCAGTGTAGCCTAGAGCCAAGAAAAAAAAAATGGTTGATTGAGAATAAGAATATTATTAAACTTAATTTGATGGTTTCATGTTAATTGTTGTGTTGCCATACTTATAATCAAATGCTACAAGTTTAACTTTGTCTTTGTGTTTGAGCTCAGTTTGTTGTTTAATTGGCTGCTTTAAAGCCCAGCCACTAGTCACACTTTACCAAATGCTAACATGTTTCCTAACTTCGTTAAACCAGATAATGTTAGCTGTTTAGCTAATGTTTCAGCTAAAATCAAAACTGAAAGCCCATTAGCTACTGCTAGCATAGTGCGTATTGTTAGCTACTATTAGCTAGCATGAAATTAGAAGCTGTTTTTGCTAATGCTAACTTACTAGCTACATACTTTAGCTTAAAAAAACAAAACTCCAAACCCCAACTGTAGTGTAATAAATTATGATTGCTATAATAGCATGCGAACGCTAACATCCACATTCCAAATTTCTAACGTGCTTTAAAGCCCGACACGGAGGCGTTCCTGGGGCTAACGGTGGTACCAGGCAGTAGACACCAGGTGGCACCGTCAGCGTTCCTACGGGAATTGATCTCAGTGAGTTAGTTATCCAGGAAACTGGGACTTCTGAAACCAAGTTTTCCCAAGACCTTTCAGGAAGCCTAGAGGGCCATTGTTCAAACCACTTTAGGGAAATTAACGAAAAGCTTGGCTGCTTAAAGGGAAAAAAATTAATTTACTTAATGAAAATGAAGGATGGACATTAGCTGCTTATCTCCTCAACTTCTAGGAAAAAAGGTAATTAAATTCTTTTCAGCGGCCTAAAAAAAAGGGATTTCATGGTATCGCAGTTCTCGGAAATCGAGGAAATAAAGCGGAGCGTCGATTCTGAAGCAGTTCTGTCCAAACCTTTTGCCACATGTTGTGGATCCAAAACATAATAAGGTTGCTGGACATCCGTGATTTATATATTTTTTTGACAATGAAATAAAAGTAAAAAAAAAAAAAAAAGCAGGATTATGAAAAATGAACATTTTGTTCACGTTTTATGATTTGGGTGTCTTAATTAATCTCTAATTGAAAAGCGATGCATCTGGCATCAGCAAAGAACCAGACGGCAGGAACGTCCAAAGCCTCTAAACACGTCTGCAATAAGCCGGGTTTCGTGAATAATTCAGGCTGGAAGGACCGTAGATGCGGAGGAGGTTGATCAACTGCAACTGGTCTCTTATTAAACTGAAGCGCATCAGCGCAGCCAATAAATCTGTCCAATTCGGTTTTAAACATGCGTGACACAACGATCTTTTGTTCCCACACATCCGCCCGTTTCCCCTCCAGCTGCTGCGTCTGTCAGACGGACTTAACTGGATGTGCAGAAGTGGTCCTCGCCTCCCCCACAGAGGAGACGACCCGCTAATTAGCTCCAGGCAGCGGGAACACGAGCCGCCCACCGATGCGGCTGAAAACGGCTCATCAGGCCGTCTGTCGGAAGCTGCAGCAGGATCAACTCCTTCCCTCTGGAGGAGCCAGAGGTCACAGAGAACATGAAATCTGACTGGAACGTTTCTATCTGCACATAACACACGAACACGAGGGTCTGTTTCAACCTGCAGCCTCCACCTGGTTTACGTCCGGTTCTGTGAAGATGGGAATTTTTTGATTGATTTCCGATTAAAACGACTTTATGAGGAATAAAAATGCTGTAATTAAGCAGGTTTCACAGAGATCCTGATACTTTTCTCTGCTTCCTGCAGCATTAACCTGATTTCCCAGAACTGATTTTCTCACACTAAAAATGTACATAGTAGGGATGTGTTTTGGTGAAATCTGGGGATACAATATGTTGCGATGCTATGACTATAAGACGATATATTGTGATTTTTTACAACTCAATTTAACATCACATATATATATATATATATATATATATATATATACACACATACATATATATATATATATATATATATATATATATATATATATATATATACACACATACATATATATATATATATATATATATACATACATATACACATATACACATATACATACACATATATATTCACATATACATACACATATACACACATATATACATATATATATATATATACATAAATATACACACATACATATACATACATATATATACATACATATACATACATATATATACATATATATACATACATATACATACATATATATACATACATATACATACATATACATACATATTTTATTTCCCGATGTATCGATATTCAAAAAAAAATTGCTTTATTTTCTTTTACTTTTGTAAGGATTTGAATGGAACCATTATCAATGACAGTCAAAATAGTTGAAAAAAATAGTTTTGGGGTAACGACATTTAAAATCAAACTGTACTCGCAGTAAATTTACCCGACAAAATGTTCTCAGCATTAAACTGTATATAATAATAAAATTTGGTTTCATGCGATATATTTTTATTTGGCCTTTTGTATGCGAGTTAACTGAACACAAAAGACAATATTAAATAAATATTTTTAGTATTTCTGTGGGACACAGTGGTGGGGGCGGAGCTTCTTCCGTTCAGCTTCCAGCTGCTGTAAAACAAGGCAAACGTCACCGACTAATTCCTGGAAGAAACATTTTTACCACACATTATTACAGCCAGATGTGGTCTGCTTATACTTTATTGCTACGCTAAGAGAACGGCACCAACGAGGGCAGCTAAGTGGGGTCCTTCTGCTCAGTAACATCAGTGGTTGCTAATAGCAACCTACGCTAACAGAAGTTGGTAACCAGCTAGCATGAAGTCGTGTTGTTCTGTAACACCGGGAAGGCAAAGTTTTACCCAACAGGAGGCTTTAACAACAGAAGCGGACATTAAAGTTCCTGCTTTCTGGTCAGAACTTCTGCTAGCAGGAGGCTGGACTGTTTACATCTGTTTCTGGCTAAAGTGCAACATAGTTATGATTCCGTGTGGAAACTCGCTTACTGATATTATATACATCTCTCTACCCTTTCAACACAGTGAACAATCAGGCAGACCACTCACATCGTTTCTCTGCTTCAGTTAAACATCCCACAATGCTTCGCTGCATCACCCCCCCTCACGATTTATTTAGAGGAATGACTCCTCTTCCACTGGAAGTTAAAGGGAGATAATTTAATCCCGTCAGTGGAAGCTTTTCCCAACATGACCAGAACATAATCCTCTCTGGCAGATTTCTATTTGACACCTCTGGAAGATCTCCGTTAATCCCTGAGAGCCTGTCGATAAAAACCGAGCGTTCTCGTCTCCTAATCAGGACGGATCCGTTTAAATGTTGGAACTCTGTGGATCACGTTTCCTGAGGAAGGAGTCTGCATGCAGACGGGGCTGTGATGCACTTCGCAGGCAGCGCCTCCCTAAGCGAGTGGAAAGCGTTAGAAGAGGAGGTGAGGCCGCCTCGGTGGCTGACCCAGATTCCAGCGGAGCTCTCAGAGGATCCATCACGGCGGCGGGGTGTGTTCGGAGCGGATGGGAAGAAATGAAGTCATCTCCAACTCCTGTCGTTCCGTCATTCAGCTGCAAACCGCTTCAGTTTGCACCTTTTCTGCTGCTACATATAAATATAGAATATAGAGGTTTAAACTTTGTTTTTATAAGATTTAAGAACAAGTGTGAGGTTTGAAATCTGGATGATGAAACACTGAAGCAACAGGAGGAGGAGCAGATTAAAAGTTTAACGCCGCACGCTTTGTCGCCGTTATAAAACGCTCACAAAGCAAATTTTTAAGCCTGAATCTTGCTGAGCAAAAAGGGAGAGTGAGTGGGCGGGGCTTCCTCTGTTGCAGGATGTTTTAAACAATGGCGGATCATATGGAGAGAGCGGCTTGGCTTTATTTGCTAAATAAAGCTAGATAACGTCGACGCCGTTTGTGGACACGCCCCCGTTCCTCGGGAGGGTTTTGGTTCCGAGATAAACTCGACCCCAACAGAACCGGAGAAGCGGGATCCATCTAGGGCTGGTATCGATATAATCTCAACCATGTTGAGCTGGAGTACCCAGAGAGAACCAATGCATGCACAGGGAGAACACGCAAACTCCACGCCGGGATTCGAACCGAGAACCTGCAACACTGCGGACATCCCAGCAGGTTGGGAGAAGAAAAACAACAAAGAGGTGAGGAGGTGTTTCTGTTGCTCTGAGTCAGATGAAGAAATAACAACCGCACGTTTTGTTACGGAGACCAACGATCCCAGGTGCCGCCGTCTAGACATTCGATTTCACGCTAGTTGAAGTTCTCTGCCTGCAGGCTAGACAGAGGCGTGAAGTGAGCTCCATGCGATGAGGAGGAGGAGGAGGAAGTACGGCTTTTATTCCCCGGGACGCTGAGATCAGGCTTGGTTCAGGTGTCAGAGTTCAGATTAATCAGAGTGCGCTTCCTTTCCTTCTCATTTAAATAAGAAAAATCCTAATCTAAATAAAATCCAACATTAATGAGCTACAACCGAAGAACACAAGGATGGAGATAAAAAGCAGCAGGAGATGGATGGATGTCCCAAAACGAGCCCTGCAGCCGCGTCCAGCATTATTCCCGCACAACGAGCCTGTGTGTGGCTTCTGATTCTGATTCCTCCCTCCCACCGGTCAGGAAACAGTCGGCCGTTTGTGTCTCCCACCGTCATTCCAGCGGCACGATTCTCCACCAAAAAACGCCAGCTGGTAGACTAGAATCCCTGCAGGAAGTATGAAAACAAGAAAATCAACCCCAAAAAGCCTTCCTCTTGTTCTTTGAAGCATGGTCACCGAGCACTGAAACAGGAAGCACTTCCTTATATGGATGACAACGCATCTGTATAAGTTTGACAGGAATCAGAAAATATTTGTTTTTATGGCTAAAAAAGTGATTTTTATGATTTCTATGGGAAAAAGTGGAAGAGAAAAAGATGAAGAAAATATAGAATGAAAACGTTTCCTCTACGCAGGAAACACGGATGAGCTGAGAGGAAGTAGAGGAAACACGGATGAGCCGAGAGGAAGTAGAGGAAACACGGATGAGTTGAGAGGAAGTAAAGGAAACATAGAGTCAGAGGAAGTACAGGAAATAAAGATCAACTCAGAGGAAGTAGAGGAAATATGGATGAGCTTGGAGGAAGTGGAGGAAATCAAGATCACCTCAGAGGAAGGAGAGGAAACATAGATGAGTTGAGAGGAAGTAGAGGAAACACGGATGAGCTGAGAGGAAGTAGAGGAAACACAGATGAGTTGAGAGGAAGTAAAGGATACATAGAGTATGAGGAAGTACAGGAAATAAAGATAATCTCAGAGGAAGTAGAGGAAATATGGATGAGTTGAGAGGAAGTAAAGGAAACAGAGTCATAGGAAGTACAGGAAATAAAGATCAACTCAGAGGAAGTAGAGGAAACACAGATGAGTTGAGAGGAAGTAAAGGATACATAGAGTCATAGGAAGTACAGGAAATAAAGATCAACTCGGAGGAAGTAGAGGAAATGTGGATGAGCTTGGAGGAAGTGGAGGAAATCAAGATAACCTCAAAGGAAGGAGAGGAAACATAGATGAGTTGAGAGGAAGTAGAAGAAACAAGGATGAGTTGAGAGGAAGTAGAGGGAAAACGGATCATCTCAGAGGAAGTAGAGGAAACACCTATGAGTTGAGAGGAAGTAGAGGAAACATAGGAGAGCTCAGAGGAAGTACAGCAAAGACGGATGATTTAAGAGGAAGTAGAGGAAACACGGATGATTTAAGAGGAAGTAGAGGAAACACGGATAAGAGGAAGTAGAGGAAACATAGAAGAGCTCAGAGGAAGTAAAGGAAACACAGATGATTTAAGAGGAAGTAGAGGAAACATGGAAAAGAGGAAGTAAGGGAAACACGGATGAGTTGAGAGGAAGTAGAGGAAACACTGATGAGCTGAGAGGAAGTACAGGAAACACGGATGAGCTGAGAGGAAGTAGAGGAAACACGGATGAGCTGAGAGGAAGTAGAGGAAACACGGATGAGCCGAGGGGAAGTAGAGGAAACACGGATGAGCCGAGAGGAAGTAGAGGAAACACGGATGAGTTGAGAGGATGTAAAGGAAACACGGATGAGCCGAGAGGAAGTAGAGGAAACACGGATGAGCCGAGAGGAAGTAGAGGAAACACGGGTGAGTTGAGAGGAAGTAAAGGAAACAGAGTCAGAGGAAGTACAGGAAATAAAGATCACCTCAGAGGAAGTAGAGGAAATATGGATGAGCTTGGAGGAAGTGGAGGAAATCAAGATCACCTCAGAGGAAGGAGAGGAAACACAGATGAGTCGAGAGGAAGTAGAGGAAACACGGATCATCTCAGAGGACATAGAAGAAAAACGGATGAGTTGAGAGGAAGTAGAGGAAACATAGGAGAGCTCAGAGGAAGTAGAGCAAACACGGATGATTTAAGAGGAAGAAGAGGAAACACGGATGAGTTGAGAGGAAGTAGAGGAAACAAGGATGAGTTGAGAGGAAGTAGAGGAAAAACGGATCATCTCAGAGGAAGTAGAGGAAACACGGATGAGTTGAGGGGAAGTAGAGGAAACATAGGAGAGCTCAGAGGACGTAGAGGAAACACGGATGATTTAAGATGAAGTAGAGGAAACACGGATAAGAGGAAGTAGAGTAAACACGGATGATTTAAGAGGAAGGAGAGTAAACACGGATAAGAGGAAGTAGAGTAAACACGGATGATTTAAGAGGAAGTAGAGTAAACAAGGATGAGTTGAGAGGAAGTAGAGGAAACATAGAAGAGCTCAGAGGACGTAGAGGAAACACGGATGATTTAAGATGAAGTAGAGGAAACACGGATAAGAGGAAGTAGAGTAAACACGGATGATTTAAGAGGAAGTAGAGTAAACAAGGATGAGTTGAGAGGAAGTAGACGAAACATAGAAGAGCTCAGAGGACGTAGAGGAAACACGGATGATTTAAGATGAAGTAGAGGAAACACGGAAAAGAGGAAGTAGAGTAAACACGGATGAGTTGAGAGGAAGTAGAGGAAACATAGATGAGCTCAGAGGAAGTAGAGGAAACACGGATGAGTTGAGAGGAAGTAAAGGAAACAGGGATAAGCTTGGAGGAAGAAGGGGAAACACAGATGAGTTGAGAGGAAGTAAAGGATACATAGAGTCAGAGGAAGTACAGGAAATAAAGATCATCTCAGAGGAAGTAGAGGAAATATGGATGAGCTTGGAGGAAGTGGAGGAAATCAAGATCACCTCAGAGGAAGTAGACACACAGATGAGTTGAGAGGAAGTAGAGGAAACACAGATGAAGTCAGAGGAAGTAGAAGAAATAAAGATCACCTCAGAGGAAGTAGAGGAAACCCGGATGAGTAGAGAGGAAGTAGAGGAAAGACGGATGAGTTGGGAGGAAGTAGCGGAAACATTGATGAGCTTGGAGGAAGTAGAGAAAACACAGATGAGTTGAAAGGAAGTAGAGGAAACATTGATGAGTTGGGAGGAAGTAGAGGAAACACAGATGAGCTGAGAGGAAGTAGAGGAAACACGGATGAGCAGAGAGGAAGTAGAGGAAACACAGATGAGTTGAGAGGAAGTAAAGGAAACAGAGTCAGAGGAAGTACAGGAAATAAAGATCACCTCAGAGGAAGTAGAGGAAATATGGATGAGCTTGGAGGAAATCATAGGAGAGCTCAGAGGAAGAAGAGCAAACAAGGATGATTTAAGAGGAAGTAGAGGAAACACGGACAAGAGGAAGTAGAGGAAACACGGATGAGTTGAGAGGAAGTAGAGGAAACACGGACAAGAGGAAGTAGAAGAAACACAGATCGTCTCAGAGGACGTAGAAGAAACACAGATGAGTTGAGAGGAAGTAGAGGAAACAAGGATGAGTTGAGAGGAAGTAGAGGAAACACGGATCATCTCAGAGGAAGTAGAGGAAACACAGATGAGTTGAGAGGAAGTAGAGAAAACATGTATGAGTTGAGAGCAAGTGGAAGAAACACAGATGAGCTCAGGGGAAGCAGAGGAAACATGGATGAACTAAGAGGAAACACAGATGAAGTCAGAGGAAGTAGAAGAAATAAAGATCACCTCAGAGGAAGTAGAGGAAACCCGGATCATCTCAGAGGACGTAGAAGAAACACAGATGAGTTGAGAGGAAGTAGAGGAAACATAGAAGAGCTCAGAGGAAGTAGAGGAAACAAATGATTTAAGAGGAAGTAGAGGAAACATTGATGAGTTGGGAGGAAGTAGAGGAAACATAGATGAGCTCAGAGGAAGTAGAGGAAACAAGGATGAGCTTGGAGGAAGTAGAGGAAACACAGATGAGTTGAGAGGAAGTAAAGGAAACAGAGTCAGAGGAAGTACAGGAAATAAAGATCACCTCAGAGGAAGTAGAGGAAATATGGATGAGCTTGGAGGAAATCAAGATCACCTCAAAGGAAGGAGAGGAAACACAGATGAGTTGAGAGGAAGTAGAGGAAACCCGGATCATCTCAGAGGACGTAGAAGAAACACAGATGAGTTGAGAGGAAGTAGAGGAAACATAGAAGAGCTCAGAGGAAGTAGAGGAAACAAATGATTTAAGAGGAAGTAGAGGAAACACGGATGAGTTGAGAGGAAGTAGAGGAAACATAGATGAGCTCAGAGGAAGTAGAGGAAACACGGATGAGCTTGGAGGAAATAGAGAAAACACGGATGAGTTGAGAGGAAGTAGAGGAAACATAGGAGAGCTCAGAGGAAGTAGAGGAAACACGGATTAGCTTGGAGGAAATAGAGAAAACAGATGAGTTGAGATGAAGTAGAGGAAACACAGATGAGTTGAGAGGAAGTAGAGGAAACAAGGATGAGTTGAGAGGAAGTAGAGGAAACAAGGATCATCTCAGAGGAAGTAGAGGAAACACAGATGAGTTGAGAGGAAGTAGAGAAAACATGTATGAGTTGAGAGCAAGTGGAAGAAACACAGATGAGCTCAGGGGAAGCAGAGGAAACAAGGATGAACTAAGAGGAAGTAGAGGAAACAAGGATGATTTAAGAGGAAGTAGAGGAAATAAATGAGCTCAGAGGAAGTAGAGGAAACACGGATGATTTAAGAGGAAGTAGAGGAAACACGGATGAGTTGAGAGGAAGTAGAGGAAACAAAGATGAGCTCAGAGGAAGTAGAGGAAACACGGATGATTTAAGAGAAAGTAGAGGAAACAGATGAGCTCAGAGGAAGTAGAGAAAACACAGATGATTAAAGAGGAAGTAGAGGAAACATGGATGAGTTGAGAGGAAGTAGAGGAAACATAGATGAGCTCAGAGGAAGTAGAGGAAACACGGATGAGTTGAGAAGTAGTAGAGGAAAAAAGGATGAACTTGGAGGAAGTAGAGGAAAGATGGATGAGTTGGGAGGAAGTAGAGAAAAGAAGGATGAGTTGGGAGGAAGTAGTGGAAACATTAATGAGCTTGGAGGAAGTAGAGAAAACACAGATGAGTTGAGAGGAAGTAGAGGAAACACTGATGAGCTGAGAGGAAGTAGAGGAAACAAGGATGAGTTGAGAGGAAGTAGAGGAAAGACGGATGACTTTAGAGGAAGTAGAGGAAACATTGATGAGCTTGGAGAAGTAGAGAAAACAGATGAGTTGAGAGGAAGTAGAGGAAACACGGATCATCTCAGAGGACGTAGAAGAAACAGATGAGTTGAGAGGAAGTAGAGGAAACACGGATGAGTTCGGAGGAACGACATTAGTACAGACTGCAGAGGAGCTTATAGATGTTGTGATTAGTTTGACAGATGGAGCATTTCCAGGTAAACGTTCAGGTAAAACCCAGACGGATTATGTGGAGTACAGTGAGAATCACAGATTGGCTCGCTAATATAATGCAAGATAAGCTGGTGACCAAGCCGTTAAGAAGCTGAGGGCCGGCGAATATATTCACGCTTCAAATGACAAGATTGGTGGCTGCGGTGAAGACGGACTGGGTTCATCCACAGAGAGCTTTACAGCTCCTCCACAGGGTGCCGGTTTGCCAAGTCTCCACCGGATAAATCCACATCTGAACCTTTATGAACTCAAACCTGAGTTTGCTGCTGCCAACATGTTGCCATCGACTTTAAGGTTACGTTCCCGGCTGCTCCGTTTCAGACGAGAAAATAATTATTCATAATTATCAACTATGAGTAAAAACAAATAAAAACTCCTTTAAAACCATCTTCAGCCTCAGAAATTAGCCGTACAACCTTTCCGACCCAGTTGGATAAAAGCCACCAGAAGGACTGAAAGCATCTGGAAACCAGAGGAGAAACAGCAAGCTGCGGGAATCCTGCCGGTTTTCCTCGAGGCGCCGAAAACACGCCGCGTCAGCATCAATCCGCAGGCAGGAGCAGCTCTCCTCGGGCGCCGTACCTCTTTGGTTTCCTTAATGATGTCGAGCCTCAGCCCGAACCAGCTGACCGAGCGCCTGCAGGCCAGAGGCTTCCCGGCCCGGCCCGTTTCCTCTGCGACCTGCGGCCCCCGCGGACACGCCATCGAGCACAGCGGGTCCCCGGAGGACCTCATGCAGGTCTGAGGTCCATTCCCGGAAACACAAACGCTTTTAATACCTCCTAATCCCTAAAGGAGATTTAACCGTTTGCTTTTAATTGGCCAGATTTTGGCCAGCCGGGTTTCAGAACCAGAACCGGGTGGGGGGGGGGTGGATTTCAGGGATGTTGGGCGGGCTCAGCTTAAAACCAGTGAGAAGGGATTCAATTCTGGCCGTGTTTGCTCCTGTACCTGCGGTGTGCAGCTCTGCCCCCTACAGGGCGACGCCACATAAACAGAACTGGCTTAGTTTTTGTTTTCATATCGTAATAAAAGTTTCTCCAGGTACAGACAGGGGGCGCTGTTTGCGGTTTCAAATGACAAACCGGCGTAGAGCTGCTTTCACAGCCGCCGTTTCCGGCTGAATCTATAAATCCTCTATACAGCTTCTTTCTGCAGCTCTCTCTCTCAGCCATATTGGATTCTGAGGTTGGAGAAGTCTAACTCCAACTTTGACTTCTGCCACACGGAGCTCAGAGATTGTAGGCCGATGTTTATAAATGCTAAATAAAGTGGTGAGTGTAACTAGCAGCAAGGGTGGGAGGGGACCCACGGTTCTGTGAAAGAAAGACTAAAAGCTGCCGGATCAGACGTCGGGTTCTTTAATCAACATCTTCAGCTTGACTTATACTGTGGGGTCAAAGGTTAAGTAGCTTAAAATACTGGGTCAAGATTTTATTCAAAGGAAGAAGAACAAGAAGAAGAAGAAGAGGAACAAGAAAAAGAAGAACAAGAAGAAGAAGTAGAAGGAAAAAATAAGTACAACAACAAGAACGAAAAGAACAAGTAGAGGAAGAAAACAAGAAGAACGACGAGAAAAAGAACGAGAAGAAGAACGAGAATGAGAAAAAGAACGAGAAGAACAAGAATGAGAAAAAGAACGAGAAGAACAAGAATGAGAAAAAGAACAAGAAGAAGATAGAGAATGAGAAGAACAAGAAGTAAAAACAAAAGTGAGAAAAAAAATGAGAAAAATGAGAATGAAAAAAAGAACGAGAACAACAACAAGAACAAGAAAAAGAACGAGAATGAGAAGAACGAGAAAGAAAAAACGAACGAGAAGAACAAGAATGAGATAAAGAACGAGAAGAACGAGAATGAGAAAAAGAACGAGAATGAGAAAAAGAACAAGACGAAGAACAAGAATGAGAAAAAGAACAAGACGAAGAACCAGAATGAGAAGAACGAGAAGAACGAGAAAGAAAAAAAGAACGAGAAGAAAAAAACAAAAATGAGAAAAAGAATGAGAAGAATGATAATGAAAAAAAGAACGAGAAGAATGAGAAGAAAAAGAAGAAGGTTGTGAATTAAAAACGATGTTTCTTACAGAAACTGAGGGAAGTTCAGCGACTTGAACAAACACGTGTGAAAACTAAAGATGGGAGGAGCATCAGAGATGCTGCGCAGGTGGAGGAGCTGCAGATGGAGCTAAAGCAGCGATTCGATCTGATGGAGGTTCAACCATCTCTCCATCCATCATAATCAACAATGTGAGATCGCTGGCTAATAGGATGGAGGAACTCAGAGCCATTACAAGGTCTCAGCCAGAGTGTCGGGAATGCAGTATGATGTGTTTTACTGAAACATGGCTGCAGGATCATATCCCAGACTCCAATGTCTCTCCCCCCGGGTTTCTGACCGTACGGCCAGACGGAGATTTAAAGAGGAGCGGCAAAAGCTAATGAGGAGGATTAGCAGAGCTGATGGGAGTCATCCGGTTCATGTTGTTGTGGAATATCGTCTCTGCTGCCTGGATATTCAGCTGTTAAGAGTCTCACGATGGTCAGGAGGCAACAGTCTTCGGTCAGAGGCCTCGGCAGATTTGTTGCGAGACGGACTGCTGCTGGAGAACCTTCCTGCCCACAGCATCACCGTCCAACGACATCTCTTTGAAGATACTTGGATGATAAGAGTTACACCAATGTTTAATTTCCATTTAGGATGAATAAAGTTCAATTGAATTTGAATCCAATTGATTTTTTTAAATTTTTTTTAAGGTTTTGTGGCCAAAGTGGCCTTTATTGACAGTGGACAGGTTACAGAAAGGCGAGAGAAGTGGGGGGGGGGGAGACATTCAGCAAATGTCCTTGGGCCGAAGTTGAACCCAGGACGACCGCATCGAGGGCTGAGGCCTCTGAACATGGGGCGCCCGTCTCAAATCACTGCGCCACGCGACGCCCCAAATCGAATTTTAAAGAAAAAAAGTTCAGCACTTCAGCCAACAGTAGAATCTCTGGTCAGGGATCCACCGAAACGCAAACTGGGGCAGATAGCCGAAATTAGCCGACAGCAAATATATGTCCCTACCGTGATGTTGCTGCTCCCACAATGCTTTGCTGCTTCACTATTATCACATGACCAACCACACAACTTTAAGACATACAAACAGACCGATACGGACGGCCCAGTTTTCCTGCTATGAGCGCTGATTTATAAGAACAACCTGAGAACTCGGTTTAACTGCTATAGCGGAAAAGTGCAGCATTTAAAAAACCCATCCGGGTCACCTCTCCCTGGACGGTGTCCTCGTTATACGGCATAAACAACCGATGTGGAACAACGTTCTCCAGAAGATGTTCAGGCAGGCAGCATACGGATCTGTGTGTGGTGCTGACTCGGCATTACGAGAGCTTCTCCATGTAGAGCAGGAACACTCTGCTCCATTTCTCAGGGATATGAATAATTCTCGTCAACACCTTGAAATATCGCGCCGCGCCATCGGCTGCTGCAGCCGCTCGGTGCGATGAGTCACTCTTATCCATGAGGGATCTTTGCATCTCCGGTTTCCCCGTCTGGTTTGACCGCATTTTTATTTTATTCTCTTTTTGTTTTTACCCGAACTGGCGCCGGCTCCCTGAGACAGAAGTTTGAAAAGGGCTAATCTGTGGAGTGACCTCAGAGGGTCAGTGACCTTTGACCCAACCAGGGAAAACACATTCGGTGGAAAACACATTCCTACCTGGAGACCTCTGCGCCTTAAAATGCTGGAGTCGTCCATAACGGTCAGGCGTCCTTTCTGCTGACCTCGGACACTTTCTATGAGAGCCGGGTGGGAGGAGCTACGGAGGAGCCTCTCCGTGCCGTTGTCCGGCCATCGGGGGGGCCTGAAAACCGAGGAAGTCCTCCTCGCTCGCTGCCTCCTCAGGAATCGTCCGGAGGAGAGAAACTCTTAGACGTGGCTCTGCATCCACTCCGCTTCCAGCCGGTAACAAACGGGGCAAACGTTCCCCCCTCTTTTCAGTGGCGAGGTGTTTCCTTCCTGAGCTCGGACTCATTCATCCGATCGTCCCCCGGACACACCCCTCCTCCCCCGATTCCACCCTTTTATCCGTCTCCCCACCTCTCAGGCAGACAGACGGGGGGGCGAGCGTCTGGATGAAGGGACCGGCTCCTGGAAGTCCTGCAGCCGAAACAGGGACGGCCCGCAGGGAAAAGTTGGGGACACCGCCGCTGATTGCAGTCAGACGTTTGCATCCGTCTCCATGCCAAAGGACCGAGCCAGAACCCACAGAAGGGGGGGGGGTAAGAACCGTCCGACGCTTGTAGGGTTCTGCACCTCCCGCTGCAGACGGAGCGGATCCAGCCTCGGCGTTTCTCCTCCTGCTGCGGCTTTCTCTTTCTGCTCCGATGTGTCAGAACGCTCTGACTCCGCCCCCTCCCTTTCATCACACTCTCTCTCTCTCTCTGCAGCAGCGGCCAATCAGGCTCGAGCGGGAGACTCCGCTGGCGATGAGTGGGGAGAGGGTGAGCACTCCTCCCCCCTCGCACACAGAGCAGGGTGTGTGTTTGTGTTTGGCTCATGTTTTATTACAAAACGAAGATGAAAGGATGGGGATGATTTGAGGAGCACAAGCAGAACAGATCAGATCTAATCTGATGTTAAAGACCCGGGAAGAAACAGGAACGGTTTTACTGAGAATTTATATTTAAAGTTTTTTTTTTTTTTACGTTTTATTTTTCCATTTCCTGCTCTAAAAGCTGCAGAACGTCAACAGGGATCTCAAAATGCCTTTTAATACTTTTCAAGACATTTTTTTGCCGACTTTTAAAATAAAATTAAGACTTTATTGCAATGCATTGATAAATTATTAAACGATCAATATTAGACTTTTTAATTACTAAAATATGTTGCAATGGCAGAATCAGGAAAATAGCCTGGAGACAAGTGGTGGGCGATATAAAAGGTATAAAGGTAGCGACAGAGATTTTGATTATACCGAACTATCGCGATTGCACCTTTTGATGATGTCATCAAGCTGTCATCAAGGAGGATAAATACTGATGTTCAGTGTTTGTCTTTACACCACATATTGCAAGTTTAAAATTTCTTGCTTCCCATTTAACGGAAAAAGGAACCTGTTGAACTTGAAGCGTTTCTAATTCAAATATGTGCAGCTTTTATTTTTGTGCGATATTGAATTTATAAATAAGTAACCAGGAAAGCAGACAATATTTTTTTTAATAACATTTAGCTTTTACTTTATTTAAAATATCTTCATCTTTATGTTGAAAATTTTTCTGTTGTATTAATTGGAAAAAATATCAGAATTTATTTTTTAATGCATTTTGCACAATAAATGTTCTTTGAACGGCATTCCAAACTTTTTTGACGCTGTTGTTCTGTATCTAGATAGTGAGAACGTTCATAACCAGTCATTTTGACGTTTATAAAGAAAAGAAAATATCGCCATAGATATTGTTACCGCACATCCTTTAGATTATATCGCATTATAGATTTGAGGCCGTATCGTCCAGCCCTAATGGAAAGGTGGAGTCAGTGAGTGGTCAGCTGGCTGCGTTGGTGCGCTCGCTAGCACCACCCAGAGGTCGGATGCGGCAGACGAGGGCGGTTGCGTCGGGGAGTGGCGTACTCGCATGTGTTCCTGCTGTCGCAGTTCACGCCGGCTAACGGCGGCTGGTTGGTTGCTAGCCAGCTGGCTAACGGCGGCTGGTTTGGTTGCTAGCTAGCTGGCTAACGGCGGCTGGTTTGGTTGCTAGCTAGCTGGCTAACGGCGGCTGGTTGGTTGCTAGCTAGCTGGCTGGCTAACGGCGGCTGGTTGGTTGCTAGCTAGCTGGCTAACGGCGGCTGGTTGGTTGCTAGCTAGTAGACTAATGGTGGCTGGTTTGGTAGCTAGCTAGCAGACTAATGGCGCCTGGTTTGGTAGTTAGCTAGCTGGCTAACGGCGGCTGGTTGATTGCTAGGGTTTTTTGGCTAGCTACATTCACGTTGACGCCCGTTAAGGCAACACTGATCATCTTTTTTTTACAGAACGTACAGTGAGCCTCCATGTTGTTTTTCTGCCACTGTTTAAAATCCTCGGCTTCCGGCCCAAGAATAAGCGAATTCACAGAGTTTTCGGGAGCACTGCGTCGCTTAGCTCGCCCCAGATGGAATTAGCGGGACAATGTCACGTCTGCAGCGATAGCTATTAACGTCCAGTGGGACGGAAACCTGAGCATAACATTTTTTATTTTATTTTCTTCGTTTCCGTGCGTCTGTTTTAGTTGGAAAAACCTGTAAATACCAACAAAATGTAAGACTTTATAAAATCGATGTAAGACTTTTTAATATGATTGAAGGGTCTTTATTCTTCTTAAATCAGTTTATCAACTTTTAATACTTTTCGAGATCCAGCGGATACCCTGGAAGAGACTTTGGCTGTCCGTTACATCCCTGCTGGCTGGACTCGGAACGTTCCATGAATCCTGAAGCAGACCGGGTCTTCGGCTTCTGAGCCGTTTGGTGCCGCTGCAGCCAGCTCGAAGAGATTACGTCCAAAATCAAATATTCTTTTGCTTTTCGCGACGATCCTGTAAACGGATGAGCTCCGGACAGATGGCGGCTGTAGGGAGGCGGAGGGAGAGTCTGGATCCGACCGTCCGCCGGGAGCAGAACCTTTCCTGGAGGCGACCCGCCTCCCTCCCCGCTCTGCTCAGAATCTCGGCGTTAATGAGAGCAGAGGTCATCGGGGCCGGAGAGAGGAATGTTCACACGGTCAGAGAAAGACCGACTGAATGAAATGGGTTCCAGAACCAAGTCCTCCACACTCCTTAAGCCCATATTAACGAAGGTTCTGATCCTGGAATCCTGGGGAAAAGCGGCTGGTTTTGTAACAGAGCTCTTCTGTTTGGGACCGTTTTCAGAAGCTGGTTCTGGCCGTTCTGTAACGAGGGCTTCAGGCATTCATTTTATTTTATTTATAACGTCATGAGACCAGAATCCCGTCGTCGATCCTGCCATCCAGGAGGGTCAGAACCCGGAGGAGGCAGAGCTGATAGATGAAGCCGAAGGAGGAATGAGGAGCAGGTTCTGGTTCTGGTCCAGAAGCTAAATTAAAGCTGGCCTCTCCTCTGCCAGCGGGCTTATTGGGCTCGTTAAAGCCCGTCAGAGATTACGGACCTCCAGCATGAATGTGAAGCGGAGGAGGGAGACGGGTCTGAGCGGGTCGACTCCTACAATCTGGAAGTGCAGGAAGGTGTTTGCTGAACTCTGAGCTTCTCACAAAAAAAAACTAAACAAACAAACCTGGAAAGTTTTCATCCTGCAGAAAATGTTCTCTGTGAGTCGGGGTGCAGCGGTACCGGACGTGTTCTTTTAAATTTGTCACCAGCATTGACACCATTTGCAATAAAAAAAAGTGCCAAATGGGATAATCCACCCCAAAGTGAAGTTTAGTGAGTTGCTATATTCCCCAGAGTTAAATAAATCATTCTCCTAACCTGGCAGCAGTCAGTTTGCTTTAGCTTAGCATAAACAATGGAAGTGAATGGTAACAGCTAGCATTTCGTGTGCTAAGGTCATGAAATTCCTGGTGACAACGATAATCATATCGATAGCAAACGAAAATAATAAGTAACACGAAGCAGCAGATTTAGACTTGGGACTACATTAGGACGAAGCACAGCTGTGAGCCGCCGCCGCAAGGCGCAAGGATTCGACGCAGCGCCCACAAAAGACGCTTTTTACTGCCGTAGTTTGAGTATGTTATCAGTCTAATGCAAGAAAATGGTTCTTATTGTGTAGCAAAGGGTTGTTGCAGGGTTAATGGAGACGCGACAATTGAACAATTGAATAATTGAATAATTGTACGTCTATTTAAAGTTTTTGGAAAGGGGATAACAGAACCGGGGTGGAGTCATTTTTGTAATTTAGTGATAATTAGTTTTAAAGCATTTATATAATGAACTTGCAGGTGCCAGGAAAAAGATTTTAGATCTTTCCATTATAAAGAAACACAAAAAAACTCAAAAACATGAATTTCCTTCCTTTCATAATGTTATACTGTTAAATTTGTTCATTTATGTGGTTTTGATGAGGTTTTTAGACTTAATGATAACAGCGTTTAGCTGCTAGTTTAAGTTTGCATGTTACATGATCCTTAAACTATGACGCTGTTGGTAGAAAAAGCTAATCTTTCTTTCAATTTTGAGTTTTGAAGCGGGTTTTCCGCCACAGTGCATGCAAATCGCTTTTCGGCACCCTTTACTTTAACTCCTGCCGCCTCAAGAGACTCTCTGTTGTGCCGCAAATCTCTATACCAGACCGCTCGTTGTAAAAAATGAATTATGCTTTATGCGAAGTTTCCAAATTGTCATAAATATTCGACTTCTCTCCTGGTTATAATCCCGTCATCTCTCACTGCTGCATGGTTTACCGGGGCAACGGAGAAGTCTGAAAGCAAAACGTCTCCGTCGGTACGCCATACAGTGCAACCCAGCTGGTGGCGAAGCATTAACTAGGCTTTCGTTTAACGTCGCCTCTTCATCTACATGGAGAGAGAACGGAGGGAGGAACTGACCACAGACCAGGAGGAACTCCAAGCTGAATGTGAAACACCTCTGGTGCTGGAGGAGCGTTAAGGTCCAAATATCAGCTGTCTGCAGCAGCCTCAACCAGCCTAAAATGCTGCAGAGCAGCAGACGTGTGGGCAGGACCTCTGAGGTGCCTTCAGGGACGACTGGGACACTACACATTAAGTGGTCTGCAGGGATGTGTGCTGGCAGGAATCTGGCGAAACGATATGCATCACAATACAAGGGGAACATTGCAATATATTGCGATATGTCGCGATACTATGAGTAAGACCATATATTGTGATTTTTAAAACTGAATTTAACTGTAGAGAAACTGTCCCATTGTTCTAAACACATCCAGTTTTATTACTAGATCTAGTTGATCCACTGGAACCAAGAAGGTGAAAACAGCCACAAAACTACCAGCTATACTTTTAATTTTACTACAAAAATTACTGTCATCATTAATTTCTCCGTTCAAATTCTAAAAAATAAAAAAATTCGATATATTTTTTCAATATCGATACAATATCGGTAAATGAAATATCGCGATATATCGGTGTATCGATATTTTCTTACATCCCTGATATGAATGTATATTTTTCTGTCATATCCATCCTGCTCTTCTTCCCTCGTCTAATTCTGTCTTCGTCAAACTTTAACTTTACTACAAAAATGACCGTCATCATTAATGGTTCCATTCAAATCCTAAAAAATAAAATAAAAATCGATAAAATATTGCGATACATATCGGCGTATCGATATCTTCTTACATCCCTGGTGATCTGGTTTATTTGTTTTCATCGTCTCAGAGTTGTTGCTCCTGGTTGTCCTCACATGGATCCAGACCGCATCATCACGGAGGATGACTCAGAAGCCGTCTGAAGATGAGCAACATGCTAGACGGAGATGAGTCGCCCTGCGGCCCGTCTGGAGCTGTGAGCATCAAAACAAAGGTGACGAGAAGCAGTAGGCTGAGCGGCGGAGGAGCCGAGAGAGAGGTTTCTGCGGCCCGTCTGGGTTTTGTGCTGACGCCGCTCCGGGTTGCAGAGTGAGTCAGCCTCCTCCGGCTGCATTAATTAAACATGAAGCTGTGATGCGAAGGCGGAGGAGGAGGTTAAACCAGTCCGTGATGGGAGACAGAGGTTCCGCACGTTTAAATAATCAGCTTCCAGCCTCACTGCGTCGTTACATCGTGTAGCTGGGTCTCTGCAGAACCGAAGGGTTCTGCTCATTGTTCCATGAATAAATCAGACTCAGGTCTATTTCCGCAGAGCTTAAGGGTCCCGACCTTTCACCTGATGGAGGAAATGGGACAATTTGGGCAAATGTGACTGAGTTTGTTGGTATCGATTCTGACGAAAATGAGTGTCTTTGAAAAATTCATTTTTCTAGTGTTGATTACATTGAGATATTGTTTATTTTGACATCCCTGGTCTGTACACAACACAACAGTGGAGGACACAGAAGCTCATCATCAGACGACTTAAAAACTTGCTCAGTCGCTGTTGTGACTCCACCCTCAGCCAATCAGGGACGCTGTGTTCTCGGCCCGATTACAACCTCATCGCGGCGGGTTCTAAAAAAGGGGCTGGTACTGAGTGGAGCTGAGTAGACGCCGGGGGAAACGGACCAACACTTCTAAATCCCTCTATGGGGTGCCGTCTGGTAGGTCTCCTAGCTGCCGTTCTTTCAGAGCATTCCTCCTTATCGGGCTGAGCTCTAACTGGATCTGCGGACTTCTCCACCACGGATACGGGCGTCTGGCCCTTCAAACACGACGTCATCATCGCTGCTTTCGGCCGGTCTCGTTTCCTCCCACATACCTCCGTTTCAGGCCCGGAGATCAAAGCAACCGCTGCAAGCTGCAAGCTACAAACATTAAAGTGCTGATGTATGCATTTTAAGTGATAAACTAAGCTAAACTGTGATCAGAAGCTCCTCACTCTGCTGCTGCATAGAGCCTCTATTTTGGTGATCTGGCCTCTGATGAAGAGGAGGAGGAGGAGGAGGAGGAGGAGAGGCGAAGAGCTCACGGGGCTCCCTAAAACTCCTGATAATAAAAAAAGTGCTGAGTCAGGCTCAGTGAGGAGGGAGAATCAGAGATTAGCGGGCTTAAAGAGGCACACAAACTGAACCCCAGACGAGTCTGTTCGACCAAGGTCTAATCACAGAATCTGGGGCAGAAATGCATCATGGGAAACGAATCCCAGCCCCCCACAGAGCGGTGGTGTTGGGTTTTTTGTTTGTTTTGTTTTTCCTAAGCAGCTCGCCAAACCTGCTGGTCTCCATCGTGAGAGACCTGACGTCTGCAGGTATGAGGAAGTCCCCGCTGCAGCTCAGATTCACTGCTGTCGACTAGGTCGGCGCTCCAGCCTGGAGTTTCGGCTTACAGCAGAAAAAGCTTCGAGCGCGACTCTGCGGCCGCGGCAACAACAACAGCAACGCAGAGAGTTCCAACAGGTCTCAGCACGACGTGAATGGGAACGACAGGAGAACATGTCCTACACCGTCCGACGAATGCCCGAAGCTGAGCAGGTGTGAGGTCAGAGCAGCTTAGTTGGATCCAAGTTCATCTTGGAAGAGGAGGGAGGAAACATTTACCAAGGAGTCTCCATGGCAACCACCAGGCACAGATTTCTGTCCTACCATCACAAATGAAAACATGGAGAGTTTGAACTGGAACTGGGAGCTCTGGTAGGAGCGGCTCGGCGGCTGGAGAAGCACCTCATGCCCTTTGTTAAGCACGGGGGAGGTCCTGTGATGCTATGGGCTTCTAAACTTTGCCGTTATGTGAAATATCGGGACAAGATCGATTAAAAACCTGATGCAGTCGACCCAAAAACGGGGTCAACTTCACAGCAGGATCAGGTATACTTAACCAATAATCCATTATTTATAACTCATCCAAACCGGTTTAACTCATCCAAACTGGATTAACTCATCCAAACTGGTTTAAATAATACGTTCTGGTTTAACTCATCCAAACTGGTTTAAATAATACGTTCTGGATTAACTCATTCAAACTGGTGTAAATAATACGTTCTGGTTTAATTTATCCAAACTGGATTAACTCATCCAAACTGGTTTAAATAATACGTTCTGGTTTACCTCATCCAAACTGGTTTAAATCATCCAAACTGGTTTAACTCATCCACACTGACTTAACTCATCCAAACTGGTTTAACTCATCCAAACTGGTTTAACTCATCCATACTGGATTAACTCATCCAAACTGGATTAACTCATTCAAACTGGTTTAAATAATAAATTCTGGTTTAACTCATCCAAACTGGTTTAAATCATCCAAACTGGTTTAACTCATCCAAACTGGATTAACTCATCCAAACTGGTTTAAATGTTACGTTCTGGATTAACTCATCCAAACTGGTTTAACTCATCCAAACTGGTTTAATTCATCCAAACCGGTTTAACTCATCCAAACTGGTTTAAATAATACGTTCTGGTTTAACTCATCCAAACTGGTTTAACTCATCCAAACCGGTTTAACTCATTCAAACTGGTTTAAATAATACGTTCTGGTTTAACTAATCCAAACTGGATTATCTCATCCAAACTGTTTTAAATAATACGTTCTGGTTTAACTCATCCAAACCGGTTTAACTCATCCAAACTGGTTTAAATCACTCAACCTGGTTTAAATCACCCAAACTGCTTTAACTCATCCAAACTGCTTTAACTCATATGTTCTAGATTAACTCATCCAAACTGGTTTAACTCATCCAAACTGGTTTAACTCATCCAAACCGCTTTAACTCATCCAAACTGGTTTAAATAATACGTTCTGGTTTAACTCATCCAAACTGGATTATCTCATCCAAACTGTTTTAAAAAATACGTTCTGGTTTAACTCATCCAAACCGGTTTAACTCATCCAAACTGGTTTAACTCATTCAAACTGGTTTAAATCACTCAACCTGGTTTAACTCATCCAAACTGGTTTAACTCATCCAAACTGCTTTAACTCATCCAAACTGGTTTAAATAATACGTTCTGGTTTAACTCATCCAAACTGGATTATCTCATCCAAACTGTTTTAAATAATACGTTCTGGTTTAACTCATCCAAACCGGTTTAACTCATCCAAACTGGTTTAACTCATTCAAACTGGTTTAAATCACTCAACCTGGTTTAAATCACCCAAACTGGTTTAACTCATCCAAACCGGTTTAACTCATCCAAACCGGTTTAACTCATCCAAACTGGTTTAAATAATACATTCTGGTTGAACTCATCCTAACCAGTTTAACTCATCCAAACTGTTTTAAATAATATGTTCTGGTTTAACTCAACCAAACTGGTTTAAATCACCCAAACTGGTTTAAATCATCCAAACTCGTTTAACTCATCCAAACTGGTTTAAATAATATCTTCTGGTTTGAATCACCCAAACTGGTTTAAGTCATCCAAACTGGTTTAAATCACCCAAACTGGTTTAAATAATACGTTCTGGTTTAACTCATCCAAACTGGATTATCTCATCCAAACTGTTTTAAATAATACGTTCTGGTTTAACTCATCCAAACTGGTTTAAATAATACGTTCTGGTTTAAATAATACGTTCTGGTTTAACTCATCCAAACTGGTTTAAATAATACGTTCTGGTTTAACTCATCCAAACTGGTTTAAATAATACGTTCTGGTTTAACTCATCCAAACTGGTTTAAATAATACGTTCTGGTTTAACTCATCCAAACCGGTTTAACTCATCCAAACTGGTTTAAATAATACGTTCTGGTTTAACTCATCCAAACTGGATTATCTCATCCAAACTGTTTTAAATAATACGTTCTGGTTTAACTCAACCAAACTGGTTTAAATCATCCAAACTGGTTTAACTCATCCAAACTGGTTAAAATAATATCTTCTGGTTTAAATCACCCAAACTGGTTTAACTCATCCAAACTGGTTTAAATCACCCAAACTGGTTTAATTCATCCAAACTGGTTTAATTCATCCAAACTGGTTTAAATAATACATTCTGGTTTAACTCATCCAAGCTGGTGTAAATCATCCAAACTGGTTTAACTCATCCAAACTGGTTTAACTCATACGTTCTAGATTAACTCATCCAAACTGGTTTAAATCACCCAAACTGGTTTAACTCATCCAAACTGATTTAACTCATCCACACTGGTTTAACTCATCCAAACTGCTTTAACTCATATGTTCTAGATTAACTCATCCAAACTGGTTTAAATCACCCAACCTGGTTTAAATCACCCAAACTGGTTTAAATCACCCAAACTGGTTTAAATAATACGTTCTGGTTTAAATAATACGTTCTGGTTTAACTCATCCAAACTGGTTTAACTCATCAAAACTGGTTTAAATAATACGTTCTGGTTTGACTCAACCAAACTGGTTATAATCACCCAAACTGGTTTAACCCATCCAAACTGGTTTAAATCACCCAAACTGGTTTAAATCACCCAAACTGGTTTAACTCATCCAAACTGGTTCAACTTATCCAAACTGGTTTAACTCATTCAAACTGATTTACCTCATCCACACTGGTTTAACTCATCCAAACTGGTTCAACTTATCCAAACCGGTTTAACTCATCCAAACCGGTTTAACTCATCCAAACTGGTTTAAATAATACGTTCTGGTTTAACTCATCCAAACCGGTTTAACTCATCCAAACCGGTTTAACTCATCCAAACTGGTTTAAATAATACGCTCTGGTTTAACTCATCCAAACTGGTTTAAATCACCCAAACTGGTTTAACTCATCCAAACTGGTTTAACTCATCCAAACTGGTTAAAATAATATGTTCTGGTTTAACTCAATCAAACTGGTTTAACTCATCCAAACTGGTTTAGATCACCCAAACTGGTTTAACTTATCCAAACTGGTTTAACTCATTCAAACTGATTTAACTCACCCAAACTGGTTTAACTCATCCACACTGGTTTAACTCATTCAAACTGATTTAACTCATACGTTTTGATTTAAATAATCCAAACTGGTTTAGCTCATCCAAACTGGTTTAAGTCATCCAAACTGGTTTAACTCATCCAAACTGGTTTAACTCATCCAAAACCCATTTAACTCATACGTTCCGGTTGGTTTATATCCTTCAAACCGGTGAGTCTCTTCTTTATAGAGCAACTAACTGGTCTTAAAAAGAACAGTTTGGACCAAAAATCCCAGCAGCTTCCAGTTAGATCCCATTACACTGGTGCATTTTTCCTCCATGGCTACAGCAATCAGAGGCTCTGAGGTCCAGTTCTTTTCTTATTCTGGACAGTCTGATCAATACAAGGCAGCATGATGGATGGCTGCTGATGTGATGCACAGAGACACAACATGTGGACACCTAAGAGGAGAAGCTGGAAGATAAGACAGCATGAGATGAAGGGGGGAAGGAGTCTGAAACCAGATCCGACCTCCTCCGGTCGATACGGATCATGAACCTGCTGAAGCTAAAGGAGCTAAAGCTTCCAGAAACAAGACATTTTGATAACAGCAGGACGAGAGCCACAGAGCTGCTGTAATTCTGGCCCGGTGATGGATGCTGGGCTCACAGAACCCAGCTGCCTCCCAGAGGCCACGCTTCTCTGATCTAATTTAAAGCTGTTTATCTGGGTCTGCTTACAGGGCAGAGAGCTTGACGAGACACAGAGCAGGTCAGCCCACACCAGTCCATGTCCGGAAAGAAGAACGAGTCACAATCAGCTGAAGGTGGTTCCACAATCTCTCGTTTTGGACCGAAAATAAGGTCGGAGTTATTTTACTCTGAGTCAATTAGTGAATAATCCCAAACAAAACAAACAGGATTTATTGGTCTATGATACATGAACTAAAACGTCCCAACAAGCCTTCCAGCTCCAAGTAGTCCAGTTCCAGTGAGTCCAGCTCCAGTGATTCCTGTCCAGCTCCATGTAGTCCAGCTCCAGTGAGTCATGTCCAGTTCCAGTGAGTCTAGCTACATTGGGTCCAGCTCGAGGTAGTCCTGCTCCAAGTAGTCCAGCTCCAGTGAGTCCTGTCCAGCTCCATGTAGTTCAGTTCCAGTGAGTCCATTCCAGTTCCAGTGAGTCCAGCTTCAGTGATTCCAGTCCAGCTCCAGTGAGTCCAGTTCCAGTGGGTCCAGCTCGAGGTAGTCCTGTTCCAAGTGAAATGGTCCAAGCTCCAGTGAGTCCTGTCCAGTTCCAGTGAGTGCAGCTCCAGTGAGTCCAGTCCAGCTCCAGTGAGTCCAGTCCAGCTCCTGTGATTCCAGTCCAGCTCCAATGAGTCCAGTCCAGCTCCAGTGGGTCCAGCTCCAAGTAGTCAAGCTCCAGTAGGTCCTGTCCAGTTCCAATGATTCCAGTTCAGCTCCAGTGATTCCAGTCCAGCTCCATTGGGTCCAGCTCGAGGTAGTTCTGCTCCAAGGATGCAACTCCAGGTTGCAGCTCGAGGTAGCAACTCCAGGTTGCAGCTTCAACTCCTGGTAGCAACTCCTGGTTGCAGCTTCAACTCCAGGTTGCAGCTCAAGGTTGCAGCTCCAGTGAGTCCAGCTCGAGGTAGTTATGCTCTAAGTAGTCCAGCTCCGGTGATTCCAGTCCAGTATCAGTGAATCCAGCTCCAGTGAATCCAGTTCCAGGTAGTCCAGTCAGACACGGAATGAAATCCTCCAGAATTAGACCCGACAACATCCACTCCCTGCTTTGACTGACAAAGGTTCTGGCTCACAGCGGCTCACTAATCATTAATCAACCTGTGAAACACAATCGGTCCACCTGTCAATCAGCCGTCCAGTGATCGGGCCGATAACCGGGGCGGATAGGTCCGATAAACAAGACAGGAACCACCGGAACCCATCTGGGTCTGGATCTTTTAGCGGGTCTTCTATAAATACTAGATGTGTGTGACTGAAACCCAACCAGCTTCAAACAGCAGAACCACATCTAGAAATAAAAGTGTTCAGCCCATTTCACCCACACTGGTCCAACTATTTGGTTTTTTTGGGAAATTCCAACTAAAATGAAGCATCCCCAGATATTTCGTAGACTGATGATTTTTAAAGGTGTTGATGTTCTGCAGAATACCGTCACATCCTGTTGAATGGACTCTCTGAACTTGCCCTCGGGTCCATTAGTGGAGCCGTTTTATCCATCGCCAGGCGCCTGAGAGAGACGATGACAGAGGCATTTAAAGTGGCTCGCCCTCGCTGACCCGCCAAGTACTCCCCAACACGTTCCACCTCTTTAGATCCACCTGAGAAGACCCATATTAGGTTCAGCAATTCGCATCCAAGCAGCTAAACCCGGGGCAGGTTATCTGAGGTCCGATACCCTAAAATGACCAGGCAGCAACCATGCAACGGTTCCTCCTGAGCAACCAGAAACAGGAGACTCTACTGAGCCTAAACCCAGAGATCGGACCAAGAACTCATCTTCAAGATTACCCAGAACCTTCAACATCTGAACGCTTTCGTGACCTTTGAGATGTTCTGCTTTAAGGTTTCCTGTCTGAATGTCTGCTGATGTTAAAGTTCTGTTATATGAATGATTTTACTATTAAAACCAAGTCTTTTTATTCGACTAGTAGATGTTTAAAACCCTGAATGTGAAGCAGCCTCAGTCAGCAGACAGTCTTATCAAAGGAACGCCAGAAAAAAAAAAGATAGAATCCATTGGCTAGCTGGGAACATGTGGCCTGCATGCCCACCTCTGATTGGCTGATCGGGCCCTTGCAACGACCGGTTCCCGAGGTCGCAGAGTACTGAGACCCACACAGGGAAAAACAGAACCAGGAATGATCCATTTACCAGATTTGATCATTATTTTAGTTTTTCCTTTGCATCTAACGCTTTGCAACGCCGGGCTAACGTTAACCTCCGTTTTTTGGGTTTTTTCTTTTCTTTTCCCTCACATCACCCAGTTCCCAATCCAAAGTGAGGAACCACTGGAACACACAACAAACCGAAACCAGAACCGGCTGCCTGTCAGACCGAAGCTGAATATTCCTCCAGCTGAGAGAGGAAGAGAAGCGAACCAGAACCAGCCCGTCTGACCCACAGTATCTATTTCCAGGTTCTACTGCGATGGTTCTGGTCTAAGAAACTGACAGATCAAAGGTGGATCGGAAACTTTGAATTCGTTACGGTACTCAGAACTCTGGGACCAGATCATTAATTAATTCAGTTCAATTCAGTTTATTTCTATAGCGCCAATTCACAACAGATGTTTAATCTCAAGGCGCTTTACAAGAAAAGTCATTTCAATACAATCATTCCAATCAGTTTTAAAGTTGTCCATCTAAAGAATCCCAGCAGATTGTATCGAGTCGTTGACTTGAGGTTGCGTCTCGTTGATGCAGACTCCAACCACAGCAATCCCTCATACTGAGCAAGCATGTAGCGACAGTGGAGAGGAAAAACTCCCCTTTAACAGGAAGAAACCTCCAGCAGAACCAGAACCAGAACCTGGCTCAGGATGTTAGCACAAGATGATAACACAAGAGGGAGGACAATCAAGCTACTATAAATGAGATTTTCAGGTTTAGGATGGTCAGTTAAAATAAATTCAAAAGTTATCAAGAAATGGTCAGACTGAACCGGGTTATGTGGGTGGAATGTTATCTCCTCACACTCAATACCGTATGTCAGTACAAGGTCCAAAGTGTGTTTACCCGATTGGGTCGATCCCTGTACTTTTTGAGTAAAGCCAATTGAGTCTAAGATAGCATTAAAGGCTGCATTTAGTGTCCACATGAATATTGAAATCCGCCTCTGCAATGACCTTATCAGTATTTAATACCAATTCAGATTTTAAAAATCTGATATCTGATCTAAGAATTTGTAGTAAGGGCCTGGTGGACAATACAAAACTACAATCAAAAGTGGTTTTAATGTTTTGCAACTTGGATGAGGAAAAATAAGCATTAGATATTTGAAAGAACTGTAGCTTTTACGCATATATATCGCGATACATCGTATCTATACATATGGTATCACCAGATTCTTGCCAATACACCTCCCTAGTAGCTATTAATTGGTCTGGGATTAATTAGTAGATCCGAATGAAAAATGGTTACAACTCCTCCTCCTTGCCCAGTACTTCTAGGAATGTGAAAATTAAAGGCTCAACATGTAAAACGTCCTACTAATATTCACCCCAACGCGCTTTAAGATCTTAAAACCAAAGCAACACAGAGTCTTGTTTCTGTGGAACCCTGAGGAAACTCATAGACCACCTTTGAACTTTGACCAAAACCGATTTCAGTCTGAAATATTCCCCTTCAGATCGCTCGTTTGGACCCATCCCATCCGAGTGCACAGCCTGGTTTAAACTGCATCGGCAGGAATAAGGCAATTTATATCTGCAGGCTTAATCTGATCGTCTCCTTCGCTCCGCCCGTTATAGCTCAGAAAGCAGAGCTAATTCAATGAGAGATCTATACGCAGCAGCTTCTTCTGGGTCCGACACTAATCAGGCAGGAGGTCCAGGTCTGCATGAGGCAGTGAGTTAAAGTAATTACCTTAATAATGTAGTCAGGTGAACCAGTCAGCAGGAAATATGAAGTGTTATATTTATACTGAATCATTTTTATGTCATATAAACAGTTTTATTAACTGATTTAATTAGATTAATATTTCATACATTATTGACACCTTTTATGCGTTTAATGTGTTAATTACAGTTTTTATTAAAACATGGCATCTTTTTTAGTTTTTGGGGGGATTGTGTGACTTTTGAGTGCCGAGACACGAACAGAGAACAAGAAGAAGAAGAAGAAGAACAAGAAGAAGAAGGAAGAAGAACAATAACAAGAAGAACAAGAAGAAGAGTGAAAGAAGAAGAAGAACAAGAACAAGAACAAGAAGAACAAGAAGAAGAACAAGAAAAAGAAGAAGAACAACAAGAAGAAGAAGAACAAGAACAAGAACAAGAAGAACAAGAACAAGAAGAAGAACAAGAAGAACAAGAAGAAGAACAAGAAAAAGAAGAAGAAGAAGAAGAAGAAGAAGAAGAAGAAGAAGAAGAAGAAGAAGAAGAAGAAGAAGAAGAAGGTGCGTGGGCCTCTTTTCAATCCTTAGATTGATGACAAAGCACAGAGTTCGTCATCAGAGCTTCCTGCTCCTCTTTGGAAGTCGTCATGGTGATGAACTGACAGATGATGGCATCAGTCACAGTGATGCCACCATGTAACTTCGAAGAGTTTACAGCTGCAGCTGAGACATTTGATCTTAGTTGTCTTTCCTAAGCAGCCTTAAATATCTGCATTCCTAGTTGCAGCTTCAACTCAAGGATGCAGCTCAAGGTTGCAGTTTAGGTTGCAGCTCAAGGATGCAGCTCAAGGATGCAGCTCAAGGATGCAGCTTAGGTTGCAGCTCAAGGATGCAACTCCAGGTTGCAGCTCAAGGTAGCAACTCCAGGTTGCAGCTTCAACTCCTGGTAGCAACTCCTGGTTGCAGCTTCAACTCCAGGTTGCAGCTCAAGGTTGCAGCTCCAGTGAGTCCAGCTCGAGGTAGTTATGCTCTAAGTAGTCCAGCTCCGGTGATTCCAGTCCAGTATCAGTGAATCCAGCTCCAGTGAATCCAGTTCCAGGTAGTCCAGTCAGACACGGAATGAAATCCTCCAGAATTAGACCCGACAACATCCACTCCCTGCTTTGACTGACAAAGGTTCTGGCTCACAGCGGCTCACTAATCATTAATCAACCTGTGAAACACAATCGGTCAATCAGCCGTCCAGTGATCGGGCCGATAACCGGGGCGGATAGGTCCGATAAACAAGACAGGAACCACCGGAACCCATCTGGGTCTGGATCTTTTAGCGGGTCTCCTATAAATACTAGATGTGTGTGACTGAAACCCAACCAGCTTCAAACAGCAGAACCACATCTAGAAATAAAAGTGTTCAGCCCATTTCACCCACACTGGTCCAACTATTTGGTTTTTTTGGGAAATTCCAACTAAAATGAAGCTTTCCCAGATATTTCGTAGACTGATGATTTTTAAAGGTGTTGATGTTCTGCAGAACACCGTCACATCCTGTTGAATGGACTCTCTGAACTTGCCCTCGGGTCCATTAGTGGAGCCGTTTTATCCATCGCCAGGCGCCTGAGAGAGACGATGACAGAGGCATTTAAAGCTTAGGTTGCAACTCCTGGTTGCAGCTTCAACTCCTGGTAGCAACTCCAGGTTGCAGCTCAATGTTGCAACTCCAGGTTGCAGCTCAAGGTTGCAGCTTAAGGTTGCAGCTTAGGTTGCAACTCAAGGTTGCAGCTTAGGTTGCAACTCAAGGTTGCAGCTTAGGTTGCAACTCCTGGTTGCAGCTTCAACTCCTGGTAGCAACTCCAGGTTGCAGCTTCAACTCCAGGTTGCAGCTTAGGTTGCAGCTCAAGGTTGCAACTCCAGGTTGCAACTCCAGTTGCAGCTCAAGGTTTCAACTCCTGGTTCGGGCTCAAGGTTGCAGCTTAGGCTGCAGTTCAAGGTTGCAGTTCAAGGTTGCAGCTCAAGGTTGCAGCTCAAGGTTGCAGCTCAAGGTTGCAGCTCAAGGTTGCAACTCCTGGTTCGGGCTCAAGGTTGCAGCTTAGGTTGCAACTCAAGGTTGCAACTCCTGGTTGCAGCTTCAACTCAAGGATGCAGCTTAGGTTGCAACTCCTGGTTGCAGCATCAACTCCTGGTAGCAACTCCAGGTTGCAGCTCAAGGTTGCAGCTTAAGGTTGCAGCTTAGGTTGCAACTCAAGGTTGCAGCTTAGGTTGCAACTCAAGGTTGCAGCTTAGGTTGCAACTCCTGGTTGCAGCTTCAACTCCAGGTTGCAGCTTAGGTTGCAGCTCAAGGTTGCAACTCCAGGTTGCAACTCCAGTTGCAGCTCAAGGTTTCAACTCCTGGTTCGGGCTCAAGGTTGCAGCTTAGGCTGCAGTTCAAGGTTGCAGTTCAAGGTTGCAGCTCAAGGTTGCAGCTCAAGGTTGCAGCTCAAGGTTGCAACTCCTGGTTCGGGCTCAAGGTTGCAGCTTAGGTTGCAACTCAAGGTTGCAACTCCTAGTTGCAGCTTCAACTCAAGGATGCAGCTTAGGTTGCAACTCCTGGTTGCAGCATCAACTCCTGGTAGCAACTCCAGGTTGCAGCTCAAGGTTGCAGCTTAAGGTTGCAGCTTAGGTTGCAACTCAAGGTTGCAGCTTAGGTTGCAACTCAAGGTTGCAGCTTAGGTTGCAACTCCTGGTTGCAGCTTCAACTCCTGGTAGCAACTCCAGGTTGCAGCTTCAACTCAAGGTTGCAGCTTAGGCTGCAGTTCAAGGTTGCAGTTCAAGGTTGCAGCTCAAGGTTGCAGCTCAAGGTTGCAGCTCAAGGTTGCAACTCCTGGTTCGGGCTCAAGGTTGCAGCTTAGGTTGCAACTCAAGGTTGCAACTCCTGGTTGCAGCTTCAACTCAAGGATGCAGCTTAGGTTGCAACTCCTGGTTGCAGCATCAACTCCTGGTAGCAACTCCAGGTTGCAGCTCAAGGTTGCAACTCAAGGTTGCAGCTTAGGTTGCAACTCTAGGTTGCAACTCCTGGTTGCAGCTTCAACTCAAGGATGCAGCTCAGGTTGCAACTCTAGGTTGCAGCTTAGGTTGCAACTCCTGGTTGCAGCTTCAACTCCTGGTAGCAACTCCAGGTTGCAGCTCAAGGTTGCAACTCAAGGTTGCAGCTCAAGGTTGCAACTCCCGGTTGCAGCTTAGGTTGCAGCTCAAGGTTGGAACTCCAGGTTGCAACTCCAGAATGCAGCTCAAGGTTTCAACTCCTGGTTCGGGCTCAAGGTTGCAGTTCAAGGTTGCAGCTCAAGGTTGCAACTCCTGGTTCGGGCTCAAGGTTGCAGCTTAGGTTGCAACTCCAGGTTGCAACTCCTGGTTGCAGCTTCAACTCCAGGTTGCAACTCCAGGTTGCAGCCCAAGGTTGCAACTCCAGGTTGCAGCTCAAGGTTGCAGCTTAGGTTGCAGCTTCAACTCCTGGTTGCAACTCCAGGTTGCAGCTCAAGGTTGCAGCTTAGGTTGCAACTCCAGGTTGCAGCTCAAGGTTGCAGCTTAGGTTGCAACTCCTGGTTGCAGCTTCAACTCCAGGTTGCAGCTTAGGTTGCAACTCCAGGTTGCAGCTTAGGTTGCAACTCCAGGATGCAGCTTCAACTCCAGGTTGCAACTCCAGGTTGCAGCTCAAGGTTGCAACTCCAGGTTGCAGCTTAGGTTGCAACTCCTGGTTCGGGCTCAAGGTTGCAGCTTAGGTTGCAACTCCTGGTTGCAGCTTCAACTCCTGGTTGCAACTCCAGGTTGCAGCTCAAGGTTGCAGCTTAGGTTGCAACTCCAGGTTGCAGCTCAATGTTGCAACTCCAGGTTGCAGCTTCAACTCCAGGTTGCAGCTCAAGGTTGCAGCTTAGGTTGCAACTCCAGGTTGCAGCTTAGGTTGCAACTCCTGGTTCGGGCTCTAGGTTGCACCTTAGGTTGCAACTCCTGGTGGCAGCTTCAACTCCAGGTTGCAGCTCAAGGATGCAGCTCAAGGTTGCAGCTTAGGTTGCAGCTCAAGGTTGCAGCTCAATGTTGCAACTGCAGGTTGCAGCTTCAACTCCAGGTTGCAGCTCATGGTTGCAGCTTAGGTTGCAACTGCAGGTTGCAGCTCATGGTTGCAGCTTAGGTTGCAACTCCTGGTTCGGGCTCAAGGTTGCAGCTTAGGTTGCAACTCCTGGTTGCAGCTGAGGTTGCAACTCCTGGTTGCAGCTCAAGGTTGCAACTCCTGGTTGCAGCTCAAGGTTGCAACTCCTGGTTGCAGCTCAAGGTTGCAACTCCTGGTTGCAGCTCGAGGTTGCAACTCCTGGTTGCAGCTCGAGGTTGCAACTCCTGGTTGCAGCTCGAGGTTGCAACTCCTGGTTGCAGCTCCAGGTTGCAGCTTCAACTCCAGGTTGCAGCTCCAGGTTGCAGCTTCAACTCCAGGTTGCAGCTCAAGGATGCAGCTCAAGGTTGCAGCTCCAGGTTGCAACTCCAGGTTGCAACTCCTGGTTGCAACTCCTGGTTGCAACTCCTGGTTTTAACTCCTGGTTTTAACTCCAGGTTGCAACTCCAGGTTGCAACTCCAGGTTGCAACTCCAGGTTGCAACTCCAGGTTGCAACTCCAGGTTGCAGCTCAAGGTTGCAGCTGAGGTTGCAACTCCTGGTTGCAGCTCAAGGTTGCAGCTTAGGTTGCAACTCCTGGTTGCAGCTGAGGTTGCAACTCCTGGTTGCAGCTCAAGGTTGCAACTTCAACTCCAGGTTGCAGCTCAAGGATGCAGCTCAAGGTTGCAGCTCAAGATTGCAGCTTAGGTTGCAACTCCAGGTTGCAACTTCCGCTTGCAGCTCCAGGTTGCAGCTCCTCTTTCTGCCTCATCTGCTTCTGTTCTTTTTATGTTTTATGGTTTTATCATTAAATGTAATAATTATTCCCATAGAAAACACAAAAGATCTTCTTGTTTTTCTACAATGAAACGATAAATTATTGTTTTATGAAAACTGAACTCTGCTCCTCAATGGCTCTCTGCTGTGTGACTCCGCCTCCAACCAAAGCCCTCCTTCCCCTGGTTTAGCTCGTTGATGGATCAGACGGGAGGAGATGGATGCTCCGCCCCTTTTCCTTCATCTGCATCATGTTTTCCATCCTATCACAGGAGGATGATGATGATGATGATGAACGTCTGCAGCTTTAAAGGAACCCGGTAACCAGTACGGATCAGAACCTGGTTCTGTTCCATCAGTTCATGACTCCGGATCTCCCTCGGTTTGCTTCCTGAACAGAACCATGTGAAGACAGGAGGTCCGATGTGTGGCCCGGTTAGAGCCGAGCAGAACACAGCAATTATTTAGCATGTTCTCATGTATTTTTAAGGAGCAGCTGGGTCGGTCCGTTCCCCAGCAGAACCAGGCAGCTTCACTGATGTTACACAGCAACTGAAAGCCAGAACGGGTCCAGTTGGAGCGTTCAACGGGTCGGAACCGGTGTTTGGGTTCCAGAACCATCTGGATGGTCGTTACAGGAACAACACAGAGAAGGACTGATCCGCCTGCAGCTGGACATTTATTGAGATTAGGGATGTGTATTGGCATAAATCTGGTGATACGATATATCGTGATACTGTGAGTAAGACGAAATATTGTGATTTTCAAAACTGAATTTAACTGTAGGAAAACTTTCCCATCGTTCTAAACACTCCAACCTGTTTCATACTTTAACAGTTTTATTACTAGATCTAGTTGATCCACTGGAACCAAGAAGGTGAAAACAGCCACAAACTACCAGTTATACTTTTAATGTCACTACAAAAATTACTGTCATCATTAATTGTTCCATTCAAATTCTAAATAAATAAATAAATAAAATAAAAAATAGACTTTTTTATTTTGATACACTGATATATCGGGAAATAAAATATCCCAATATATCGGTGTATCGATATTTTCTTACATCCATAATTGAGATCTCAGCTCAGAGTCAGAAAACACCAGAACCAGAACAAAACCAGAACCAGAACAAAACCTGAACCTGAACCTGTCCTGAGCCAGAACAAAACCAGAACCAGAACAAAGCCTGAACCTGAATCAGAACAAAATCAGAACCAGAACCTGTCCTGAGCCAGAACAAAACCAGAATCAGAACCTTAACCAGAACAAAACCAGAACCAGAACCACTCCTGAACCAGAACAAAACTAGAACCTGGACCAAAACAAAATCAGAACCAGAACCTGTCCTGAGCCAGAACAAAACCAGAACCAAACCAGAACAAAACCTGAACCTGAATCAGAATCAGAACCTGAACCAGAACAAAACCTGAACCAGAATAAAAACCAGAACCAGAACAAAAACCAGAACCAGATCTCCGGGAGGAGAACCCCTGAGGGTCCAAGTGAACCTCCCTCCATCCGTCCCAGATCTCAGAGAAACCACAGAAGAAGCCAAAACCTGATTCCTGGCTTCATTAGTATTGTCACTTTCTAGACTTTATGTTCTGCTCCTCCATAGAAGGTCCAGGTTCAATAAATCAGAACCTCATCGTTGGGCTTCAGCTGTTTTAAATCCGACCCGGAGTGTAACATGACTGAACTCAGGAAGGAGGAGGAACAGAACCAGAACCCGGAGCGTTAACCGGATCATTCAGGGGGATCATGAAGGAGGAGGAGCTTCTGAGCCGGCCGGGTAACCGCTAACGAACAGGCCCCGCCTACTCAGAGACGCATCTACCTGGAATGACCGGGTACCAGCCGACCCGGCTCACAAAAACCCAGAAGGAAAAGTTGTTAGAAGCATCTGACATGAAGCTGAGGAAGCCTTCATCTGGCTCACTGTAGGTGCGACTAGAAGACGGACACAAAGGAACTGATGAGAGCTAGGAGGGGTTTATTAGTCGTCCCCCTCTGCTGCCAGCAGGGGGCAAACAGGGAGCGGAGCAGCATCCAGGTGTGGCTGTAAAGTGCTGAGTCATGGCCTCCAGAGTGACTCAGCATTTATTTGGAGTTTTGAAAAGTCTCACAGGCGACTCATTTATTCTAGGAACACATCTGATACTGACCAGTCCACTGAGCGAGGGCGCCGACTGCCCCAGAACCTGGCTCCTCATCCGCACGAGGTTATTCCCGTCTCCTCTGCCCGCCGACGGCCCCCCGGGGGGCCCCTGCGAGGCAAGATGGCTGACCCCGGCGTGCAGGCTGCAGGACAGCGGCAGCAGCTGCTTCCCTGTGGAAGACAAAAAGGGAGAAGCTTGGAGCAGGTGGGATGTTCTGATCCGGCTCAGCTGGCAGCCCCCCAGTCACATGACCTATGTTAGGGCAGCAGCTACGTCTAGAGGAATCCTCTCTCTGCAGATTAAATATTGATTATAATCCATCTGAAACTGATCTGTTTATAAATCAATGACACCAGGGAGCGCCGGTCCGTATGGAGCAGTGTTGGGGCAAAAATTAAGACCAATTCCCTGCTGCAGGACGCTAAATCCATCACAAAGTCCAGCTAGTGATCGGATTAACGCCGGGTTGACATCGGTAACTGTGAAGGAGACCGCTAACTTGAGTTAGCATCAGAGAGGCTAACAGCTAGCATGCCTTGATGCGAATAATTGAAACGCACCTATTTAGGGGCAAGGTCCCGCCTTTCTCACCTCTAATTAGCTAGCCTGGTTGATTTATTACTAATCCTAATATTTGAGGACCAGTACCTAATCCTAATCTGATCCATTTATTGACATTTAGGACCAGTACCTAATCCTAATCTGATCCATTTATTAACATTTAGGACCGGTACCTAATCCTAATCTGATCCATTTATTGACATTTAGGACCGGTACCTAATCCTAATCTGATCCATTTATTGACATTTAGGACCGGTACCTAATCCTAATCTGATCCATTTATTGACATTTAGGACCGGTACCTAATCCTAATCTGATCCATTTATTGACATTTAGGACCGGTACCTAATCCTAATCTGATCCATTTATTGACATTTAGGACCAGTACCTAATCCTAATCTGATCCATTTATTGACATTTAGGACCAGTACCTAATCCTAATCTGATCCATTTATTGACATTTAGGACCAGTACCTAATCCTAATCTGATCCATTTATTGACATTTAGGACCAGTACCTAATCCTAATCTGATCCATTTATTGACATTTAGGACCAGTACCTAATCCTAATCTGATCCATTTATTGACATTTAGGACCAGTACCTAATCCTAATCTGATCCATTTATTGACATTTAGGACCGGTACCTAATCCTAATCTGATCAATTTATTGACATTTAGGACCAGTACCTAATCCTAATCTGATCCATTTATTGACATTTAGGACCGGTACCTAATCCTAATCTGATCCATTTATTGACATTTAGGACCGGTACCTAATCCTAATCTGATCCATTTATTGACATTTAGGACCGGTACCTAATCCTAATCTGATCCATTTATTGACATTTAGGACCGGTACCTAATCCTAATCTGATCCATTTATTGACATTTAGGACCAGTAACTAATCCTAATCTGATCCATTTATTGACATTTAGGACCGGTACCTAATCCTAATCTGATCCATTTATTAATAACAACATTTAGGACCGGTACCTAATCCTAATCTGATCCATTTATTAATAACAACATTTAGGACCGGTACCTAATCCTTTTCTGATCCATTTATTAATAACATTTAGGACCGGTACCTAATCCTGTTCTGATCCATTTATTAATAACATTTAGGACCGGTACCTAATCCTAATCTGATCCATTTATTAATAATAACATTTAGGACCGGTACCAAATCCTAATCTGATCCATTTATTAATAATAACATTTAGGACCGGTACCTAATCCTAATTTGATCCATTTAATAACAACATTTAGGACCGGTACCTAATCCTAATCTGATCCATTTATTAATAACAACATTTATGACCGGTACCTAATCCTAATCTGATCCATTTATTAATAACAACATTTAGGACCGGTACCTAATCCTAATCTGATCCATTTATTAATAACAACATTTATGACCGGTACCTAATCCTGTTCTGATCCATTTATTAATAATAACATTTCGGACCGGTACCTAATCCTAATCTGATCCATTTATTGACATTTCGGACCGGTACCTAATCCTAATCTGATCCATTTATTGACATTTAGGACCGGTACCTAATCCTAATCTGATCCATTTATTGACATTTAGGACCAGTACCTAATCCTAATCTGATCCATTTATTGACATTTAGGACCAGTACCTAATCCTAATCTGATCCATTTATTGACATTTAGGACCAGTACCTAATCCTAATCTGATCCATTTATTGACATTTAGGACCAGTACCTAATCCTAATCTGATCCATTTATTGACATTTAGGACCAGTACCTAATCCTAATCTGATCCATTTATTGACATTTAGGACCGGTACCTAATCCTAATCTGATCCATTTATTGACATTTAGGACCAGTAACTAATCCTAATCTGATCCATTTATTGACATTTAGGACCGGTACCTAATCCTAATCTGATCCATTTATTAATAACAACATTTAGGACCGGTACCTAATCCTGTTCTGATCCATTTATTAATAACATTTAGGACCGGTACCTAATGCTAATCTGATCCATTTATTAATAATAACATTTAGGACCGGTACCAAATCCTAATCTGATCCATTTATTAATAATAACATTTAGGACCGGTACCTAATCCTAATTTGATCCATTTAATAACAACATTTAGGACCGGTACCTAATCCTAATCTGATCCATTTATTAATAACAACATTTAGGACCGGTACCTAATCCTAATCTGATCCATTTATTAATAACAACATTTAGGACCGGTACCAAATCCTAATCTGATCCATTTTTTAACAACATTTAGGACCGATACCTAATCCTAATCTGATCTATTTTTTAATAATAACATTTAGGACCGGTACCTAATCCTAATCTGATCCATTTTTTAACAACATTTAGGACCGATACCTAATCCTAATCTGATCCATTTATTAATAACATTTATGACCGTTACCTAATCCTAATCTGATCCATTTATTAATAACATTTTGGACCGGTACCTAATCCTAATCTGATCCATTTATTAATAACATTTATGACCGGTACCTAATCCTGTTCTGATCCATTTATTAATAACAACATTTAGGACCGGTACCTAATCCTAATCTGATCCATTTATTAATAACAACATTTAGGACCGATACCTAATCCTAATCTGATCTATTTTTTAATAATAACATTTAGGACCGGTACCTAATCCTAATCTGATCCATTTTTTAACAACATTTAGGACCGGTACCTAATCCTAATCTGATCCATTTATTAATAACAACATTTAGGACCGGTACCTAATCCTGTTCTGATCCATTTATTAATAACAACATTTAGGACCGGTACCTAATCCTGTTCTGATCCATTTAGTAATAACATTTAGGACCGGTACCTAATCCTAATCTGATCCATTTATTAATAACAACATTTAGGACCGGTACCTAATCCTAATCTGATCCATTTATTAATAACAACATTTAGGACCGGTACCTAATCCTAATCTGATCCATTTATTAATAACAACATTTAGGACCGGTACCTAATCCTGTTCTGATCCATTTATTAATAACAACATTTAGGACCGGTACCTAATCCTAATCTGATCCATTTATTAATAACAACATTTAGGACCGGTACCTAATCCTGTTCTGATCCATTTATTAATAACAACATTTAGGACCGGTACCTAATCCTAATCTGATCCATTTATTAATAACATTTAGGACCGGTACCTAATCCTAATCTGATCCATTTATTAATAACAACATTTAGGACCGGTACCTAATCCTGTTCTGATCCATTTATTAATAACATTTAGGACCGGTACCTAATCCTAATCTGATCCATTTATTAATAACAACATTTAGGACCGGTACCTAATCCTAATCTGATCCATTTATTAATAACAACATTTAGGACCGGTACCTAATCCTGTTCTGATCCATTTATTAATAACATTTAGGACCGGTACCTAATCCTAATCTGATCCATTTATTAATAACAACATTTAGGACCGGTACCTAATCCTAATCTGATCCATTTATTAATAATAACATTTAGGACCGGTACCTAATCCTAATCTGATCCATTTATTAATAACAACATTTAGGACCGGTACCTAATCCTAATCTGATCCATTTATTAATAACAACATTTAGGACCGGTACCTAATCCTGTTCTGATCCATTTATTAATAACATTTAGGACCGGTACCTAATCCTAATCTGATCCATTTATTAATAACAACATTTAGGACCGGTACCTAATCCTAATCTGATCCATTTATTAATAATAACATTTAGGACCGGTACCTAATCCTAATCTGATCCATTTATTAATAATAACATTTAGGACCGGTACCTAATCCTAATCTGATCCATTTTTTAATAACATTTAGGACCTACAATCATCTCCTTTGTTTTGTTCACATTCAAGGAGTCTCTCCAGGACCTTCATGATGTGGGATGTCAGGGCAACGGGTCTATAGTCATTGATGACTGATGGGTGAGTTCTCTTTGGTACTGGAACAAGGCAGGATGTCTTCCACAACACTGGAACCTTCTCCTGAGTTAGGCTAAGGTTGAAGAGGTGCTGCAGAATCCCACAGAGCTGCTCTGCTCAGGCCTTCAGGACTCTGGGGCTGACACCATCTGGACCTGCAGCCTTGTTCCCGTTCAGTTTCACCAGCTGCCTCTTCACCTGACTTTTGGAGACAGAAAGGTGGGAGGGGGAGGCAAAGGGGGTAGCAGCATTTCCTGACTTGGTTGAAGTCAAACTTGTGGAATCAGAAGAGTCCATGGCTGAGGTGAAGGATAAAACATCCGAGGTGTAACAGGAAAGCTGTTGATCAGAGGAGAGTGGGATGTCTGTTTGGCTGGGAACAGGAGAGGAGGATGCTGAGCTAGTTCCTGAACTGAACCTGTTGAAGAATATGATCAGTTCATTGGCTCTGTCCAGACTTCCATCTATCCAATCCTTCCTGTCCTTAAAACCTGTGATCTTTCTCATTCCTGACCAAACATCTCTGATATTGTTCCTCTGTAGTTTGTTCTCCAGCTTCTTCCTGTATGCCTCCTTGCTGTCTCTGATCTTGACCTTAAGTTGCTTCTGTATCCTCCTCAGTAATTCCCTGTCTCCCTCCCTGAAGGCTCTTTTTTTCTTGTTTAGCAGCTCCTTCAGGTCACTGGTGATCCAGGGTTTGTTATTAGGGATATTCATACAATGTTCATACTAAACTGTGACATCACCATCAACTTATTGGTTATTCTTTCTACTTCTTTGCATATTTGTCCATTTTACGGATTTGATTTTGGTAGTTAGTTTTAATATTCATTCATCCTTTTTCTTAGTAGTTTTAGTTGGGTGTTATTAGCTTAGTGGGTTTGTTAATTAAAGCCTTTTAACTGAAAGTTTAATTCTTTTTGTAATAAACTCTTGTATTTTGGGAAGTCATTGTTTATTTCACCTACATGTGTAGTAACCTGCTGTTCAAAGAACGCCAAGAACTTATTCCTTCATCTATTGTTTAATTATTTCAGTCTTATCAGGCAGGTAATCATAAACATAAACTGAGACTTAACTATTTGGCTATTGATTAGTCCTGGATTCCAGGATGGTGTCCCAAACTTGGTCATTTTTACATAAAATTATTTATCTTGCTAATAATTGCCCTAAGCAATTATTCATAATTATTCATAGCCAAAACCTACCTAGGCAGCATATGATATGGCGGTTGGCCAACAACTTGAGGTGCATTACCGCCACCTTCTGGACAGAAGTGTGGAAAGAAGTGTGTTAAAATTTATATCACCCGTAATCTTTTGTAAAATCTAATTAATCCTCAACTGAAAACTATTTGTCTGTTGCTCAGATTTGAGTATTTTCCTCTCCTGCCAATATGTATCACGACCTGACATTAAATGTTCAAATGTTTCCTCTCTCCCACAAAAATCACAATCCCCCGACTAATTCCTATTTATAGACGCGTATTTCTTTTTTTTTTTTTTTACTTTGAGAAAAAAGGTTGACACAGAAAATCTATATGCGACATGCAGGTGTTCGACAGAATGCACTGTGTTTTTCAATGTGACATCAAGCATAAATATTTAATATTAAACATATATACACAATGATGTTGTAAAGCTGACAACCTACAATTGTAGCGTATTGCTTTTGGTTCCTGGTTAGCGCGTTAGCCCCTTTCTCCTCTCCCATTTACTGGTAGATGGTGCAGCTTATTTATTTTTTATTAAATTCTGTTGTTTCTTGTAGATACCAAACAGAGGAAAAACCAGAGCAAACAAGTTGGTGCGTTTTACAGTTTGTTTGGGTTTTTTAGGCAGAAAGTGAAATTAGGGTCCTCTATATTTAATTATATGAATTGCTAATTATAGTTATAAAAAGCTTTTATCAATAACATGTTACTATTGTTATGGTTTTTATTTATAGATTTTGTATGTCAACCATTTTTCTTACTAAAGTTTAGAAGAATTTAAAAAAATACGTGTATGGGCGAATTTTCAAGATGATAATTGGATTTTTAAGAGCCACGGGTATTAACTTAAGTATAAAGGCAGTCTGGTCCACACTTTTTGTCCAGAAGGTGGCGGTAACGCGCCTCAACTTGTTGGCTGACCGCCATCAAATCAGAAGAACACGATATGCGTTTAATAACGCTGGTGACCAGTCCAGGCATGCTAGCCATGTTAGCCTCGACAATGCTAACTCAAGTGAGCGGTCTCCGCCTCAGCTACCGATGCCGGCCCGTCGTTAATCCGGTCCGGACGGATAATTTTGGCCATTAATCGCGAGTAAATAATAATAAAAAAACAAAAAAAACAATCGAAGGTTGATCTATACACCACCCAGACGGGGCAAAGTTCAGGCGTCACCTACCGGTCATGGCCAGGCTGCTGCGGCGGGCGCGGCCTTCATCCTGACTCAGCTGACGGTGCAGCTTGGATTTGGCGGCGGTGGTTGCCGCGGGCGACAGGTCGGGATTACTCAGCTTCCTGAACAGCAGAGGCGGCGGAGCGGCAAACTCCTTCTGGAAGATTAGAAGAAGATGATCCGGCTTAGATAGTGGTTGAAGGTCGTTTACCCTGCAGGAACCAGGAAGTCTGCAACCCTCTATGACCTTCATATGACCTTCAGGCTCTGTGGAGGGTAATAAAAAAGATGAACTCATGGTTGGCTTTACTGTAAACGTTACAATAAAACAATTTCTAATCCTTCTCCAAACATTCCTGGTGCCGAAGATCCCGACCGATGAAGAGGTCCGGGAGACTCCTTCAGATTGGCACCCATGAAACTCTGAGGCGATGTAGCTACGAGCTAACCCGGAGCTAACCGACGCTAGTTGTCAGAATTGTCATGACGATAAACTTGACCTATTAAACCTAAAAAAAAATATTTTTTTTATTAATTAATAACCCAGCTTTCTGACCGTATGACCAGAAAGATTTTTGTTGTTGTTTTTATTGCAGAAAAAGTGAAGATTTAGTGCTGGAATCGAACCAGCAACCTTGTCACCATTCAGGTATAACCACATGTGGATCTCCTGTATGGATGGAATTCAGAAGCACGAACTGCGGCTGAATTCCATCCATACTGTAATAAGCATTTTTCCATCTATTTTTTATTTATTGTTTTCCTTCTGTATCTGATCCCATGTTGCTCCTCATCATCGAGTTGCACTAAAATGAAGACATGAAAACACGACCGACTGGATGCGACGGGACGATCTGTTCCATGCAGCTCCTGCTCCCGCCTGCAGGGGGCAGACTGGCACCAGCCTGATGGAAAACACCCAGGGTTACCAGCTGATCTCCGCAGGAGCTGGGTCAGAACCATTGAGCTGGGTTCTGTGGGGTTCTGCAGCTCTGTGGGGGAACCTGGGTTAAACCGGAGCGGGTCAGGATTTAACCCAGAGAACGGTTCTGTGGGTTTTCCAGCAGCAGAAGGGGAGGAAAGCTTATTGCAACATCAGCTGGCTGATCATGTGACTGACCTCGACTTCCTGCGTCTAGCTGCTGATCTCCGCTGGTCGGAACCGACGACTCCCTTCGTTCTGCCGCAGTCCGCTGCTCAACATTCCCAACGGATCTCCGATGCATGATGGGAGTCTGATTAGTAGGAGAACGAGGAACCATTCGACCCAGAATCAGCAGAAACTCCGATTCCCTTTGAGCAGAGAGACCAGAACTCTGAGAGGGAAGTGAAACCGGGTTGAGAAACGAAGCAGATGGAGGATCTCAGAAGTTCTGTCCCACAGCAACCGGACTGACCGCATGCAGCTGAGTTTATGCAGAGTCAGCAGAGTCACATAATCACTATTGGGTCCAGAGTGTCTGCCTCACTTAGTCCAGAACTTTCCTTATAGTTAGAGTGGCTAAGGTCATCCTGAGCTATCTCTGTAGTTATGCTGCTATAGGCTTAGACTGCTGGAGGACAGACTTACCACGGTTCTTCACTCAGCTACTTTTCTCTCCTACTACTCTCCAGTTGTGTTATTTGCTGTTATTTCGACTCTTAATTTTGTTTTTTTCTCATGCAGTGTTCACACGTAGCCGGGTTTAAAAATAAAACATATATCCTCACCACCTTGTTAATAAAAATAAAATAAAAACTCCGTCCAGACCCAATCGCATCAGTGCGTTGTTAAGCACATTCATAGACATGCCAAACCTGTAGGGGGCAGTAGTTCCCCCTAAATGCTATCCACTCAGAGTAACTTTCTACTTTCTAACTTCTACATACAGCAGTTATTGAGCACTTGGACAAACATTAAGAAAACAAGCTTTGTATTATTTGGTTCCTAATCGGGGAGTTCTTGTCTCGTCTATGGAAATTCAAACTGTTAACATCTCCATTAGAAATGCAAGTTCAGTTCGTTTCCTTGGTGTTTTATTGGGTCATTCACATTAGTTTCACAAGTACAAAGAGAGGAAAATCACACCATCTGATTAACACAAAGGTTGCACTTATGTTGTATTATGCCATTAATATATCCGTATTAGGGCTGGGCGATACGGCTTTAAATCTATACTGCGATATAATCTAAACATAGATATATTCTTTTTTTTCTTTATATATGTCAACATGACAGTTTATGAACATTCTCACTTTGCAGATACATTACAGCAGAACAACAAATAAAATAAAATAAACTTTACACCATTTAAGGAACATTTATTGTGGAAAAGGCATTTAAAAAATATTCTAATTGCCCCCCCCAAAAAAATAAATAAAATGCTACTCAAAAATTTTCACAACAAAGATGAAGATATTTTAAATAAATTAAAAGCTAAATGTTATTAAGTTCAAAATTATCTGCTTTAATGGTCAATAATTTAACATTTTAATATCGCATAAAAATAAATCTGCACACATCTGTATTAAAAATGCTTCAAGTTCAGGTTTTTTCTCCCCATTAAATGGAAAACAACACATGTTAAACTTACAATATGTAGTGTAAAGATGAACACTCCTCCTTAATGACAGCTTGATGACATCATCAAAATGCGCAATCGCGATAGGCCGGTATAGTCAAAATCTCTACCTTTTGGCAAAATCTATATAATTTCTACCTTTCTATATCAGCCACCACTAATCCATATATTCATTACTGTAATATTGCTTTTGAATAGGGCTGCACGATTACCCTTTATCGCATCGATAGAGGTTTTAACTCCTGCGATACAATAACCTCAGGAGGCTGAGGGTTTGTTTCCCGCCCCTGACATTTGAGTGACAAACGTATTCTCCAATCAAAATGGTTGAGTCTCGCATTCCTGGCTTGCTGGCCAATCAGAAACGGTGATGGGAAACAAGCTTGTATGCAAAGCAGTGTTGCCAACTTGGCGACTTTGTCACTATATTTAGCCACTTTTCCGACCCCCCTGGCAACGTTTTTTTTTTCAAAAAGTGACAAATCTAGCGGCTTTTCCATGTGTTGCTAGAGACTTTTGGCGACTTGTTCAATGTGACAGCAGAATGTATTTCTCACTGTTCTCAGCGGGTAGCAGGAACCTGGCTGCAGATCTCTGCTGTCAGTCTCTCTCCGCTGTCGCGCTCAGGTTGACAACCGTCCTGTAAAAAACGGAACCGTTCCGTATTCAGAGAAAATATTACGCGTTCCGTATTAAGGTGAGGAGGAACGCGATTTGTCCCGTACTTCAGCTAGAATGAAAAGACACAAAGCTGGAGTTATTCTGTGTCTTTAAGCTGTGCAGCTTCTTCTTCTCCCCTCCCTCTCCTGTTGCTCCTTCAATCATGAAGCTGATCGATGATCAGCTGATCGGCTTTTCTGTCGCAGTCCCGTTTCTGTTTGTTTATCGCAGACTTTGAGCAGATAGAGGAAACCAGCGGGTGTCGTGCTAAACAACAGCAGCACGTTTAAGCTTGATAAACTGCTAGAATTGATTTAATATGACTTTCTGATGTTTGCTGGAGCCACAGCCGTAACAGCTGCTGGTCATGATATCAGATACGTGGTGAGATGGAAACATGAAGATGAAACCAGGAGATGTTCTTACTGAATCATCAGAGCTGAACAGATGATGGAGAAACAGGTTTATCTTTTAGGTGACATGAATGAGTTGAAGGGACGTTATAAACAGTTTCTGAGAGACAAATAACAGCATCGTTTTATGTAGCTGACAGCTGGTAGCTGTGCAGGGGCGGCTCTAGCAAAGTGTTGCCCGGGGGCAGGTAGGGCATTAACAGGGAAAGGGGGGAAGAAATACATACTTTTCTTATTTTCGTTTAAAACGTCTAGCTTTTAATAAATAATTATCTGAATCTTACAACCAATTGGATGTAGTGGTCATAAATCCTTTATCGTATACAGCAAATATTAAGTCTAATACAGGATATATCCTACTAAGCTATAGTACTTTTTCCTTCAGGAAGGTACCATCTGTGTAGTCTGCAGTTCTATCAAAGAAAGATGTTGAATCTATTTAATTATTATAGAAAAATAATTAATTTCTGTGCATTTGTTTAACACGTGCATTAAATTAAAGTCGATTAGGTGGATTAAGCATCATGAGGCAGAGGGTGGGGTTGGGGTTCCTTGCTCTTTTTGCTGAGAGTTGGCAACCCTACTGTCAGGTTACTACGTCTTATCTTGGAGAAGGCTGGAGAAGGTCTTGTTTTTAATTGTTATTGTCATTTATTTTAAAATGTGTGCAATATAACCGTTTCATGTTCAGTAAATGGCAGTGGACTGCAGAAGATTTTGTTTTCTAATGTAAATCTAAATCTAATAAGAGTTCATTTTCTATTTTTCAATGGCAAAGATTCGTCAATTAAAAAAAAAAAAGTTAGGCTACCTGTTTTAAGTTAATTTCCATTATGTCTTATTATTCTTTGGTATTTAGGTTCAGGTATTTAATAATAACGAAGCATTGAACAATCTCATTACCTCAATCACTATGTAGTTTATATTAGAGATTTTTCGGGTTCAACAGCAGAAGATGAGCTCTGGCCACATAAATATTTTTTAGGTTATTGTATATTGTTCGCATTGTGTGTCAAGTTGTACAAGACTGTGTTGTAAAAGTAAAAATATATTTCATTTATAATTTTAGTTTTATGCACTTAAAAGTATCGACAGTAAAAATCAAAAATCGCATCGCAATATTTGTCAGAAAAACCGCAATTAGGTTTTTTGTCGAAATCGTGCAGCCCTAGCTTGGGCCATAAATCTTTCGCTTTCAGAAACGAGCCGGTGTGACGAGTGTTTGCTGAGCTCATCACTTCCAAAACTGCTCGGTTTGTTTGTAAGTCTGTAAAAAAAATAAAATACATAAATGTATTGCCCCAGTTTTTCAATAACATTTTCTCCTTCAAAAAATTAATTCACGAGTTTTCAACTCGCAAAAGCAGTTAAATTAGTCTTGCCTCCATTTAGTGTCTTATAAACAGAGGAACCAGTTTGGCTCTGTGATTATAATTTTCCTCATGGCATCCATTTCTAAAGATCACTTTTGTACGTTGGTAAACTTTTTTGGCTGACAATGAATTTATTCTAAGTACTTCTGTGTTCAGTAAATAAAATTCTGTATGTTTTAATCTAAATTGTACATTAATGAAACTTGGTGGGGGGGGTTTTTCGGAAGCCTTCTATCACGTTTTCTTCAACTTTTTTAATTTTGCAGGTACTTTTTTAATTTTAGCAACCAATCAACACTCGGCCTTGTTAGATGCTTCTGCTTCCTAAGCATGAAGCGTACCTGCAGTCGCCTGCAGGAGGCGTCGCCACGTCAGCGGCTGCAGATGAAGTCTTATCTCGGTCTCCCAGAGAAGTCGCCCCCTACCCGTCCGTTAGTGAGCCGGGCCACGCCCACAGGGAGGCCACGCCCACACAGATAAGACGTCCAGTGCGAGGCGAGGCAGAGAACATTACTGAGGTACCAGGACTTTTTTCTGAACAGAACCAGGCCTGCAGTTCTGCACTTTATGCATGCTGCTGCTGCTCGCTTACCGGGCCTGTGATCCGGTTCTGCAGAGAACCAAAATGAGGTCCCACCAGGGGATCCAAGGGAAACAAACCCGGCCCGGTCGCTGTGGATTTATATTCATGAGGTCATTAGTGTGAAAATGCAAAGAGGCTCGTTAAGGTGCATCAAGTATTGATTTTGAAGCAAACAAAAGACCTTCCAGAAGCAACGTTCATCTTCCTTGGTGCTGATTGGCTGCTGTGGCGGCAATGAGTCGGTCTCCACTGTGTGGATCAATAACGCAGGAGCGCAACGGTACACAAAACATCACGGTCCGGTACGTTTACAGTACACTTTGCTCAGGAAAAATAAATACAAATGTTCATGAATTTGAACAAATAATCTTTTTTCCCCTCACAGTTTCTTCCTTTCTATTCCTAACATTTATTAGATTTTCTTACGTTTTATAATTTGAAAAAAGTTGAAAGTTTAGAACAATATGAACTAATAAAATAGTACAGGCGGACATAGCCAGAGTAGAAAACAATAGAACCACTTGAAAACCATCAGTGTTAATGTTTAGACATTTTTAAATAATACTTTGCCCAGATTTGAGAATAAAACATGCTTAAATCACTTTGGAGATATTTCTAGTCTCCCAGCTGTACTTGAATGCAGCATGGAAAGCTCTCATCAACGGGGATTCCTCCCACTTGCGTTTTCCCCAGAATAAGGAGTTTGGTCTAATTGGATGCTACTGGTAGCCATGTTGGACATCAGCTGGTTTTTCTCTAGTATCAGGGATGTTTCCATTGTTTCAGGTGAGTCATTCAGTTCAGTGCAGAGCGTCTTTTGGACCTTATAGCTGCTGAAAGATGCGTTCGCTGACAAAGTTCTGGTTCGGTCCATCTTTGTTTTTCTACTGTAGCTGCATGAGAAACCATTCATGTTCCCAAATAGAGTTTAGTGATAGCTGGGAGTCCTTTCTGGTTTGTTATGGTGTCACTTTTTAAAGTTGCCCTGCGGAAACGTTGCACTGCGCTCTTAAGGTCCACACATAAACATTCAAAGTTCTGGTTCGGTCCATCTTTCTTTTTCTACTGTAGCTGCATTAGAAACCACAAATGTTCCCAAATAGCTGAGTTTAGTGATGGTGATTAATAAACATCGGCCCAGTTTTTAATCATCGAACCGACACAGATATTGTTTTTTTTTTTTTTTTAAATCAGCCGATACCGATGTTGATGCAGATATCTACCGTATATATTTTCTATTTTTATTGAATCTACACTTCAGACTCAAAGTCCTGGTTTAAAGCCGAACCCAGCCTGGCTGCAGTGTTGACTCACCGTGGTCTGAAACCTGACTTTTACATCATTCAGGTTTTATTTTTGAAGGAAGGAGAACCTGATAACATCTGGAAGGATCAGACCTCTGGAGGAGACGTGGAGCTGGAACTGGGCGCTTCTAAACCCGTGGAAATGAGCTGGAGGCAGGTTTGTCTCAGGGAGTCCGGGAAGCGATGGGGAAATGATGAGATCGCTGAGGAATCCCACATGTTTTAATCATCATCATCATCTCCCGGTTGTTCGGAAAAAAAACATCCGGCTCCGACCTCTCCCGCTGCTCGGAGCAGCAACAATCCCGCCCTTTCATAAAGGCATCAGCTGGAGTTAAACAGAGCTCCGAGTCGTTCCCCTTCCTCGTCCCGGTTACGTAATCCGGAGCTGGCGGGCTCCATTAATCCCAGGAGACAGCTGTCGACTGCCAGGATAAACGTGCGGTTTGGCCACGGGCCAGCTGTCGAACGTCGGGGGGGAGGCTGGGAGGAACGAGGAGCTTTCAGCCGGTCCAAACCGCTCGGATACGACGACTCCGAGGGAACCGAAGGAAGCTCCGACTGAAGGCAGAGGAGCATCGTCGACTTCATCTATCAGGCTGGAAAACCCGGCGGTGGCAGCATCATGCTGCGGGACAGGGAGGCTGTGGAACTGGGGTGGAGCTTCACCCCTGAACACGCAGCCAGAGATATCATGGGATGGCACTATGGTTCGGTTCATTTTCGCTCCAGTCGGGGAACAAGGTGTAACGACATGTAAAAATCAAACTGTACTTGCCGTAAATTTTACCAACGAAATGTTCTCAGATAACATTAAACTGTATATTATAAATTATAAAATAAATAAATAATATATACAACAGTTTATTTTTAGCAAACTGCAACATCAATACTTTATCTTTTCTGCCAAAGTGGAGACAATCTGGGATATGAGATAAATATTTCAGACTGTCCTACTGTCTGCGTCAACAGTGGTAAACAAGTTGATCTGGGTTAAGCTGTTAGCTGAGCCAGCTGAGTTATACAGGTGAGGTGGGCGGGGCTACAGCGCTCTGCTAGTCTACAGGTTTAATCAGCGCTGCAGAGGAGCCGCGGTTTCTAACCCCGGAGTTTCTCTTGGTTTCATCTGGTTTTATTTGGCCTTTTATAAATTTTAGTTTGTGTGAAAACAAAAGATGATATCAGATAAATACATTTATTTTAGTATTTATGTGGGACACAGTGGTGGGGGCGGAGCTTCTTCCGTTCAGCTTCCAGCTGCTGTAAAACAAGACAAACGTCACCGACTAATTACTGGAAGAAACATTTTTACCACACATTATTACAGCCAGATGTGGTCTGCTTATACTTTATTGCTACACTAAGAGAACGGCACCAACGAGGGCAGCTAACCGGGGTCCTTCTGCTCAGTAACATCTGTGGTTGCTAATAGCAACCTACGCTAACAGAAGTTGGTAACCAGCTAGCATGAAGTCGTGTTGTTCTGTAACACCGGGAAGCCGAAGTTTTCCAACAACGGAAGCGGACATTAAAGTTCCTACTTTCTGGTCAGAACTTCTGCTAGCAGGAGGCTGGACTGTTTACATCCGTTTCTGGCTAAAGTGCAACATAGTTATGATTCCATGTGGAAACTCGTTACGCCTGAAAAATGCGAAAACAGATACATGTACCGTTACACCCCGAGACGTTCTAACGGGTTGGAATGTCCTAGTCAAAGTCCAGATCTAAATATAACTATGCATCAGTGGTATGCCTTGAAACTGATGTTCTCAGATGTTCTCGGTCCAACCTGAGTGAGCTGAAGACCTGCAGCCGGTAACGTCAAGGTTCTGACCCGTCTTGTCCGAATCCAGGTAAAACATTCCGGATGACCTCAGATAAGCTTCAGGAAAGTTTGAGGCAACATTGTTTCAAAGGTTGGTCCAGCTTCAGAACCTCAGCTGACGGCAGAACCGGTGAATGGGTCGCTGAGCAGCTTCTATATGTTCTTCAGCTTTCACTCTGGAACGTGCACCATCTAGCAGAACCACCAGAACCACCTGGTTGAAACCCAGCTGGGCTTACAGGAATCGTTTCAATTCTGAAGCTGGTACAATGTGCTGGTAGAACATCAGGGTTCCTCTCCTACTTTTAAACTGAAGTGCACACCCCCCCAGATTGTGATTCACAGGATCTCCAGGCATGATCGCCCCCAAAATTAAATCATTTATTTATTGGTACATTTCTAACATTTCCTGAAAGTTTAATCCAAATCTGTCCATAACTTTGTGAGTTATTTAGCTAAAAGACAAAGATGAGAAGCCAACATGAGCTCCTTGGTGGAGGTGATAGACTGATGAGGTAAATATGTGCAGTTCCCCCGTTCTACCACTAGATGGTCAGAGCTGTTCTTCTATTTACAAACATTTCTACGCACAAGTTGTTAAATGCGTAAAATTATTGCTACGCACGAAATACGCACAGATCTGTGTGTAAGTATGGTTTCTATATACTTCACACCCACACGTACTGACGGAGACGGTTTCCTTTTATGCATACCTTTTTTGGCAGGTCTTCCTACCATTGCAGTGATGTCTCAGTTTGTTTACTTCAGCTTGTAAACGCACATCCACTAAAGGAGCGATGGCCGACAGAGAGAGCGAGTTTTGATTGAGCTGGAAAGCTTTTTACTACAAGTGCAGCTCATAGAATCCTCTAAAAACAAACACAGCGTCTGTTTTGTTGTTCTCTACACATGCTGGTGTTCAAAATCACCAAAACACCAGATCAGATAAACTGGCCTTGTTATATAAAGCATCTAGTGGCCAAAAGCTGCGTTGACGACTAATGACATCGACTATAGAGCACCGTTCTGGTGAAATGCTGTTGGGCTGACCAATCACAGACATGCGTTCTCCGTTGCGTTCGACAGATAGTTCAAAAAAAATTGGGCTCTACTCCGTCCGTCCTTGGGTGCCTGTTGGAGAGCCCTTGCGTGGACAGATAATGGCGCTGCGCGTCTCCGCAGACGGAGGGCCCAGGAATCTGGAGGAACCCTTCAGAAACGTTTCCCTTCCTGCCCAGAGACAGAGACTCTGCTCCACCGGCTTTGAACAGGAGCCCTAAAGATTACGCTGCAGCATGACATTTCCTCCACAACAGGATGTTCTGCTCAGGTTTCCCCCCGATCTTTAAATAGCGCGCGTCGCCCTCAGTGATACAGCTACAGACTGAAGGTGGCACACCGCTGGCTGCACCACTTTCTGCAGGAGCATCTACAGGAGACGCGTTCAGACATGCAGCCTCTCCGATATGAACTCATCCTTCCACTAAATCACTGCAACGAAAACGTTTCTGCAGCTCGATGCTTCGAACATCAGAGCTTCCTGAGCGGGGGGAGGTGGAGCCAGCTCATCTCCTCTGCTGTCTGACTGGTTTATGAGGAGCCCCCAAATATCGTCCTGACACAAGACACCCTGGCTTCATCATCATGTTTACTCCTCCGCTTCAGCGAGAAGCAACCGTCAGCCCGTGCTTCAGTTCAGCTCCTGTATCATCAGTTTACGTGCCCAACAGGATGTATGACTATCTGCTGTTTCATATTTTACAGGATTATTAACCCCAGTCAACATGTAATACTCCTGGTTACCTAAAAACACATTTGATAGGAGAGGATAGGGTATTAGTTGAGAACACTGGGATCTAACAACCTGTAAGTTAAGCAAGGAAAGTTTCCAGTCCCAAGTCACAGTCTGGTTTCCTTCGGTAGAAAGTCCTTTTAATGAAGTTTCTGACCGACCAGAGTTCAAAGCACAACCCACCCCAGTTTATCAACAAGATGGCCGAAGATGTATACCGGCTTGTTGGAAAGTTATTGGGAGGGTCCAACAGCAACAGCACAAACTACTGTTAGCCCGGCTAATGAGCTAACCACTGTTAGCCCGGCTAATGAGCCAACCACTGTTAGCCCGGCTAATGAGCCAACTACTGTTAGCCTGGCTAATGAGCTAACCACTGTTAGCCCGGCTAATGAGCCAACCACTGTTAGCCCGGGTGATTAGCCAACTAATGTTAGCCTGGCTAATGAGCCAACTACTGTTAGCCCGGCTGATTAGCTAGCTAATGTTAGCTTTAGTATGTGAATCCATAAAGAGAAGACTAGGTAAAAAACAACAACAAAAAAAACCATATAATTCAGCACAAAACATAAACATATTCAGCAGCTGAAACTAGCAGTGAAACGGTCTATACAAATCACGGTTGGCTTTCGAATCGCTTCAATCAAGAGAAACAATGAAAGGTGATCACTATAGAACGGATGGACGGCTGTTTTTCAGGAGTTTTCAATTAAACCGTGTCAACATTTGAGAATAAAAACGTTTAAATCTCTTTGTTTTTGTTTCAACATGTAGGTAATCCAGTGTACCAGACGAACCTGAATGCACCATGAGAGCAGCTGTTGGGGGATCCTCTCTGGGTCGAAGGGAGTCCTTAGTACCAGTGTGTTGTTGCATCCCCTGTGTTGTGGAGGGTGAATCAGTTCAGTGCAGAGCAGCTAGGGACCTCAGTACTGTTGGAAAAAGTTCTGGTTCGCTCCACCTTTCTTCCTTTCCAAACAGCAGAGTTCAGTGATGGGGAGGAATCTGATTGGTTGCCATGGCTGGGAAACACTTTCACGGCTGAATGACTCCAGGACTTTCAGCGTTAGCATCTAGAAACGGCTGCATGTGTTGATCTGGATGCATACAGATCTCAGCCAGGAGTCGTGCTTCTGGCTGTAAAGCTGCAGCTCAGTCTGCCGTCCATCTGTTAGCGTGTCAGCGACAAGCTACATACAACACGCCTGTAACACGCACTGATGCAACCTCTCTGGCTCTGAGCTTCCCTGATCTCCCGTTTAATTCCCAGCGGATTAAACCGATATCTGAACTCGGAGGCTTTAACCCGGCCGCGTCCTCTGCTGCGAGTGAAGCAGCCTCAGACGGCTGGAGACGTTTCCCACCGAAGCTGGACTCAGAAAAACGAGGCTGGTTGCAGCCGAGAGGCCGTGACTGAAGCTTGAGACGTGATGAAACGGTTTTCCACCGAGTAATTTTCCACTGCAGTGATCCATTCCCCTGCTCCCTCACACATTATTCCTCACCGTAAAGAAATGCGTTCTGCTTGTTCTAGCAGGATGAAACCGTTCCCATCAGCTACCTCCTCGGTTTGTGCTTCCAGAGTCGGGAGCTGAGCCGGAGGAGGGCGGATGTTCCTCTGGCTGCAGACCAGAGGTTAATAACCTGGAATCATGACAGCAGACGGAGGCCGCAGCGCCTTGTTTAACTGTAACACAGAGCCAGAGCAGAGAGAGGGTAAACAAAGCAGCGAGCGTCACGTTTCCTCCGGCGCCGCTACAAGCCCTGATGAATTGTCAGAGAGGAGGAACCGAGCTGAGGAGGACTCAGCGGACCAGAGAGGCTCCAGACCCTCTGCAGCAGGAAAACTTTAAATCCAGCTGTTTTCTACCTGAACACATGCAGAATGTTTATGTGCAGAACTCAAGAGAGCAGTGCAACGTTTCCGCAGGGCAACTTTAAAAAGTGACACCAAAACAAACCAGAAAGGGCTCCCAGCTATCACTAAACTCTGCTATCTGGGAACATTAATGGTTTCTCATGCAGCTACAGTAGAAGAAGAAAGACGGACTGAACCAGAACTTTGTCAGTGAACGCATCTTCCAACAGCAATAAGGTCCATAAGACGCTCTGCACTGAACTGAATGACTCACCTGAAACAATGTCAAGCTGAATGTAAACATCACTGATACTAGAGAAGAACCAGCTGATGTCCAACATGGCTACCAGTAGCATCCAATCAGACCAAACTCCTTATTCTGGGGAAAACGCAAGTCAGAGGAATTCCTGTTGATGAGAAGGGATTTTTCCCAACAGCTGCCCATGCTGCATTCAAGTACAGCTGGGAGACTAGGCTGTTGAAATATCAAAACAACTTTAAAGTAATTTAAACATGTATTTTATTGTCAAATATGGGCAAAGTATGGGCAAAACACTAATTGTTTTCAAGTGGTTCTTTTTCTACTCTGGCCATGTCTGCTTGTACTATTTTATTACTTCATATAGTTAGTTCTATACTTTCAACTTTTTTTAAGCTTTAAAACGTAAGAAAATCTAATTAATTTAAGAAATTGAAAGGAAGAAACTCAGAAAAAAAGGTTATTTGTTTAAATTCATGAACATTCGTATTTATTTTTCCTGAGCAAAGTGTACTGAAAACATTTCTAAACATCGACTGTTTTCAAGTGGTTATATTGTTTTCTACTCTGGCTATGTCTGCCTGTACTATTTTTGTATTTTTTTTTAAATCCAATCAAATCTCCAGTCAGTTCTATACTTTCAACTTTTTTAAATTATAGAACATGATAAAATCTAATTAATTTGAGAAATTGAAAGAAAGAAATTAAGGGAAAAAAAGGTTCTTGTCATGCGGACATTTGTATTTATTGTTCTTGAATAAAGTGAACCATAAACGTACCGAACCGTGATGTTTGTTTACCGTTACACCGCTAACAGAGAGGTTTGTTTTTTGTCATTTAAGCCCCGCCCACCTCAGAAGCATCGCATCCAAACAGACGTCAATTCTGGAGAAACTACCCGAGCGATAGATCAGGAGGAATCAGGACAACGACTCAGAGCTGATCACACCGAAGCGAGATCTTCCTCAGGATGCTCTGTACTCCGTCTGAAGTAGACGATGTCATCGATGACCTGTGACCCCCCCCCTCCCCCCGGTTCCTCCAGACTGACAGAAACGTGCAATAAAAACAATAAAAAAATTTTTAAGAAAGACCTTCTCAGATAATGCAGGATAATCCAGCGAGGAGTGAAGCCACCATCACTCGGTCCCTCTGACTGGATGGGAACGCCGGGATAACGGAGGGGAAGCGATAGGTTGTCCTAATCGGGAACGCTGCGCCGGGGTTTTAACGGGCTCAGAACGTCGTGTTTTTTCAGCTTCTAGCAGATCAAAGTTCAGCCTGTGGCAGCGTGAGAATAAATCCTGTTAATCTGCAGCACAGACTGAGATTAAACAGACTTCCTCCGTCATCACTCCATGCAGACGTTACACGCCCGGTTCCGTCCATCACGGTTCCGTCCATCACGGTTCCGCCCATCCTGGTTCCGCCCATCCTGGTTCCGTCCATCCTGGTTCCGTCCATCACGGTTCCGTCCATCACGGTTCCGTCCATCACGGTTCCGTCCATCACGGTTCCGTCCATCCTGGTTCCGTCCATCCTGGTTCTGTCCATCACGGTTCCGTCCATCACGGTTCTGTCCATCCTGGTTCTGTCCATCCTGGTTCTGTCCATCCTGGTTCCGTCCATCACGGTTCCGTCCATCACGGTTCCGTCCATCCTGGTTCCGTCCATCCTGGTTCTGTCCATCACGGTTCCGTCCATCACGGTTCCGTCCATCACGGTTCCGTCCATCCTGGTTCTGTCCATCCTGGTTCTGTCCATCCTGGTTCCGTCAATCACGGTTCCGTCCATCCTGGTTCCGTCCATCATGGTTCTGTCCATCACGGTTCCGTCCATCACGGTTCCGTCCATCACGGTTCCGTCCATCACGGTTCCGTCCATCATGGTTCTGTCCATCCTGGTTCTGTCCATCATGGTTCTGTCCATCCTGGTTCTGTCCATCACGGTTCCGTCCATCACGGTTCCGTCCATCCTGGTTCTGTCCATCCTGGTTCTGTCCATCCTGGTTCCGTCCATCACGGTTCCGTCCATCACGGTTCCGTCCATCACGGTTCCGTCCATCCTGGTTCTGTCCATCCTGGTTCTGTCCATCCTGGTTCCGTCAATCACGGTTCCGTCCATCCTGGTTCTGTCCATCATGGTTCTGTCCATCACGGTTCCGTCCATCACGGTTCCGTCCATCACGGTTCCGTCCATCATGGTTCTGTCCATCCTGGTTCTGTCCATCATGGTTCTGTCCATCCTGGTTCTGTCCATCACGGTTCCGTCCATCACGGTTCCGTCCATCCTGGTTCTGTCCATCATGGTTCTGTCCATCACGGTTCCGTCCATCACGGTTCCGTCCATCACGGTTCTGTCCATCACGGTTCTGTCCATCCTGGTTCTGTCCATCATGGTTCTGTCCATCACGGTTCCGTCCATCACGGTTCCGTCCATCATGGTTCTGTCCATTCTGGTTCTGTCCATGTTCATCCAGATGCAGCTCCGCTAACATCAGTCCTGCCGCCATCTTGTTTCTCCTTCAACCCTTCCAAGCAGCCATACTGATAAAGGGTCGCGACCTTTGTTTCTAACGACTTTTCTTACAAAAAGCGCCCAGCGACAAATCTAGCGACATTTCTGACCCCCCTCAGCTACTTTCTGTGAAACTTAGTCGCCGATATTCTCTACAGATTAGAGACTCTACATCCAGACTGCATCCACACCTGTGGTGCGTTCAAGGAACGTTCGAAATGTATGGCGAGTTCCATAACGTAGGACATTTAAAACTGAAAATAATACCATAAGCCATAAACTTCTGTTTAACAGCAACGTTCGGTGCATAATAAATATGCCCTACTTCCTTTTAACTATTAAACTATATTCCCTCTATTAACTTCGTCTTCTTGAGATATCTCAGCAAGTTTAGTTTTTTCAGAACTGGAAATGTTGTTTATAAAGTCTTGGATATCCTGTTGTAATTTGATAACTTGTAAATTTCCTACCAGTTCTTTTCTCTCAACATTATACTTCAGGCTAAATAACAGAACATGTTCCACCGTCTCTTCATGAAGACAGAAGCCACATTTCCCTGTAGCGTGTTTCCCCTGTTTAAATCATTTATTGTTTAACCGTCTATGACCAAATCCTAATCTAGATATAATTATTTCCTCCTTTGTTTTGTTTTCATCATTTTACCAACTTTTCTTTCGTTGTCATAAAGCCACCTACCAGTTCTTTCTTTCTTCTCACTGTTTCTGCCCTCTTCTCTTCTCTGGGTTCTTTTATTTCGACGTGTCTGAGCTCACCGTTGTTACTGCATTAATATGCAAATTAGCGCGTGATGTCACCACCTTCAACCTTTGACCTGCTAACTGAGGCCTGTAGAGACTGAGATGTTCTCCTCTCTGGAGAATGATGGACTCCAGGGGGTCTGCAGATGACCTTTGACCCTCGCCAGGTTCGTGGGCAGCTACAGTTGCTGCTCTAAGGTGATTGCTGTTGTCTTCCCGCCCTGGCGTTGTGTCTCCAGCGCTGATGTTTGGACCCTGAACGTAAACGGCTGACGGTTTCTCTCTGTGAGGACGGTGTTTGGTTCCCCTGGCAACACGTCAACAGTCGGCTCCTCTGCTGAGGGTTCTCCTGCAGGGCGAGGGGTTCCCTGGGTCCAGCAGCACCGACGTCTCCACCTTAACGATCCAACCGACTGAAAGAGAAGAACCTCCAGAATCAAGAAACTTTTTCCCGTATAAAAACGCCCCGTCTGGTTCCTTACAGTTTCACACAACAAAGTCATTAAAGCTCAGCAGAACAGAAACATCTGTCCACATCAGTGTGTAGAACCAGAACCGGGAGAGAAAGAGTCAATTCCTCGCCTGACGCCGATTCCCCACAGGCAGGGTGGGTCGGTTAGCCTGCACGGCTTCCACAGCTCATCAGAAAGAAATGTTTCCCATCGTCCAGAACTGGGACGGTTCTGTGACCCGACCCAGAGCCGGAAGGTCCAACAAGAAGCTTCATCTTCAAATCTGGCAACATAAACCTGGATCCTGCTGGAAGAGCCGGTGGTGGGCCGCGGACAGAAACGTCTAGGTCCGAATAACGTCAGGGAAACGAGCAGCTGGGATTGTATTGGTCGATGCTGGGATCGAGTCCCGGCTAGCGCCCCCTGCAGGAGGCCCGACGCCGAGCTGCAGAGCAGTGGACCCGGATCCGACTGGACAAACATCATCATCGGGAATCAGAACCAAACATGGAGAAGCAGCTTTCAGCCTCTTATCTGGAACAGACTTCCAGACGAGTGTAAAGCTGCTGAAACTCTGACTTCCTTTAAATCAAGGCTGTTTATAGAGCTGCCCTTGATTAATAATCACTGGAACGTCGTTCATTCTAGTCCGGATCACGACTCCGAATCTCTTTACTTTTATTTTGCCGATGCAACGTAACGTTTCGTGTTTTATGTTTTCATTATGTGCTTCAAATGTGCTGAACAAATTATCTAGGCTAGCCTAGCCTTGTTGAGCCTAGTTTAAAGAGCAACTAACCCCACAAACTATATTGCAGTGTATAGTTTTAACCTGAAGAGGGCGCCCCACTGGTGGTTTTAGGCAGAACAAGATGAACTACAATACCAATATAATTACCAGAAGTGTAGACACTCACTTAAACATTATTAGCAAAAAAGATGATTAGGGGAGGAGTTGCTCTTTAGCCTAGCCCAGTCTAGTCTAGCCTACTTAGTCTAGCCTAGTGCAGTCTAGTTTAGCCCAGTCTAGCCTACTTAGTCTAGCCTAGTGCAGTCTAGTTTAGCCCAGTCTAGCCTACTTAGTCTAGCCTAGTGCAGTCTAGTTTAGCCCAGTCTAGCCTACTTAGTCTAGCCTAGTGCAGTCTAGTTTAGCCCAGTCTAGCCTACTTAGTCTAGCCTAGTGCAGTCTAGTTTAGCCCAGTCTAGCCTACTTAGTCTAGCCTAGTGCAGTCTAGTTTAACCTAGTCTAGTTTAGCCCAGTCTAGCCGACTTAGTCTAGCCTAGCCGACTTAGTCTAGCCTTGCTTCTAGGTTTTCCAGGTGTTTCCATCTAGAAACTCATCCAAACCAAACCCAGCAGACGTGTGGAGTTTCTCTCAGCTATCAGATGGATCCTGAAATATTTCTGCATCTTTGCAGAAAATAACTAAAAGTTTGATCAACAATGAGGGAAAAGGATTCAAATTCAGCCTGATTAATAATTACTGAAAAATGAAGTCTGTTAAATAAAAATCAGAGAATTCAACATCTGGAGCGTCTGCTGCTGAGGAGGAGCAGAAGAAGAAGAAGAGTCGTGGTTCTACCAGTGAAGGTAATAAACCAAGAAGGTTCCTTCATGTTAGCCTCCATCTGTGACTCTGACACAAAAACAATCTTTTAAAGACGACCAATCAAATACCAATCAAAAACGTTTAACGATTACGTCTCGTTCTTTTTGTCGGTTTTAGCTTTATAGCAGATTGCAATGTTCCTGTATCAAAGAAATGGATTATAGGAATTATATATATATATATATATATATATATATATATATATATATATATATATATATATATATATATATATATATATATATATATATATATATATCACATTTATTGCATTAAATATCAGCTGGTTATGTGAAACGCCACACTAGTCCCCGTCTGCGGTCTGTGAGGGAATCAAAACCAAAGCAGTCAACGCTGTAGACTTCAGCCTTTGTTGATTTATCACACGTCGTCATGACGACGTCTAGCTAAACTACCGTTTTTCTATTTATCATTAGGAACGAAAAGGATTTAGTTTACCAGCTTCTGCAAAAATGAAATTTACCAGATTCAACCTGCAGCTGGTTATAATGGGGATATGCCTTGTTTACCAGGAGATTATCTCTCAGTGTTGACCTTTAACCTCCCTGGACAGCCTCATTCAGCCCCTGCAGAACCACTGAGCGGGCAGAGAGAACCCGGTCAGAACCCGCAGTGACTGAGCAGAATCGGCTTCCTCTCAAACGCCTGCGTTCAGAACCGGAAAGCGGGTCGGCGTCCGCCTTACACAAGCGCTCTGCAGCGTAATCAGCACAACCCTTCAGGACGGCGTTACGTGACTGACGGCGGATCAGAACCACAGCCAGGGGAAAACGCAAATAGAACTTTCCTCCTTCCATTTCTGACTTTTAATTTAAACATTTCTAAAATGTTATTTTAATATTATGCAGAGAAACAGAACTTCTCAACTTACTTGATTTGGTGTCAGAATTGTTACAATAATTAAAACTTTTTATCTTAAAATTCCAATTCTTCACATCAGAAACTTAAATTACAGATTTCCTTAATATTCTGACCTAAAACTTCAGAATTCCTATTTTGGCATTTTAAAAAAAACTGGAAAATCCTCCTAAAAGTTTGATTTTATTTTTTATTTTAAGTCTAAAATGCCCTAAATTTAAGCTAAGGCCTCAACTCTATCTTTAAAAAATGTTAAACAGGACTAAACTCCAGTTAGTTTATAAAAATTCACAATTCAAAAAATATAAATCTCAAAATTCTGATGCCGGATTTCAATAATCTCAAAAAATATTTAAGATAATATCCGGAAGTTCAGTGTCTTTACTTAGAAATTTGACTAACATCTGTCGACAATGTCGAAAATTTGGCTTTAAACTAGGGATGCACCGATGTGAAAATCTGGGCCGATACCAATATTTACCAATACTACATATATATCTTATGGTTTTAAAACAACCACATTGCTTCTGTGCTTCATTTCAACATCCCACAATCCTTTGCTGCATCATGATCAAATATACGGCTAAAAAATTAGCCTCAGTTTCTCCAATAATTGTTAATTTAAAATCTGCGTCACTTTTTTATCCTTAGAATCTGGAACACGTATCCAAATTCAGATTTTGTTTCTCAAAATTAGAGCTAACCTTCTCTAGTTTTAAAATAATTGTCTCAATTTTTTATTATTTATTATAATTTTTATGTATTATTATTAGTAGTAGTATTTTAAAATTGTAAATATTTAAAAAGATGTATTGTGAGTTTTTATGTTAGAATGTAGTGTGTAAAAAAAAAACAAGAACCAGAATTTGATCTCAGGATTCTGATTTTAAACTCCTGGTTCGGTTCTGAAAGGTTCAGTTCAAAATCTATTTTTTTATTTAACAGCATCCCGAGAACACGATTAATTTGTTAAATATATTTATTTTTAAAATGTTTATTAATATATATTTATATATAAGTTTAGGGAAAATAAAAATTCTAAGTGAAGATTTTCCTGCATCTGATTGTTGACATTTGAAGAGCCCAAACTGGGAACCAACCAGCGGCATCAAACCTTGCGTGTTTGCCCTGAGTGCGGACTGACAGGCTCCGGCTCACTCACCTCCTCTTTGTGCTCCTCTCCGCTCTCCTTCTGCTCCAAACTGCTCAGCTTCCTCTTGTTTTTATTTTCCGTCCTCTTCATCTTCTGTTCGGAGTAAAAACGGTCCAGGTGAAAACTCAGAAATCCGCCCGTTCTGCTGCGGTGAAGCCGCCTCTCCGGTCCTGTCAGACGGCTGGGGTTCTCTTCAGAATAAAACCCATCTCCTGCGAATTCAGTGTGCAGAACCTCTCGGGAGTCTCCTCCGGCCCAACATGCCCGCTCAGCAGCCACACCGAGCCCGGCTCCACATCTGGGGGAAGGGAAGCAGCAGCAGCCGGTGTCTCCTTAAGACAAGACCCCGGGAATAGAAGCGGACCGGGTTTCACACGTGTAATCCGAGGTTCTGGAGGTGAAAAATATCCATTCCCGCCCGGACCTGTTGGTTCGGTGGTTAACCCGTTGGTGGCTGCTCGATCCGGATAACTGACGCCTACCTGCCTAGAACACGAGCGGAACCTCGGAGATAAACCCGCCCGCTCCTGACGAACGGCGGTTCCCGCTCAGGCGGAGTCTGTCCCCCCGGGACGGAGCTCCATCCCCGGATAAACCCTGAGCTCAGCGCCGGGGACGCCGGTTAATCTCCAGGCTGGTTCGGCTCGGCTCGGCTCGGTTCTGTTTCCTGACTCTGACACCGTCAGTTTGCGGGTCAAAGTGACGTCAAGCCACCAGTAGGCACGGAGGCACTTCCGGAGTGGGGCTACCAAAATAAAAGCGCCTCCAGACACATCTGTGTGATACTTTTTTTTTAAATTGTGACTAACAAAATACAACTTTTATCGCAGTCATTAAGGCTTCTGTTACTTTAATGTTTAAGTCCAACATCTGTGCTACATTCATTATTTATTTATTCTTCACTACTTCCATGAAATACCTTTTTTTGTCTCCTTTTATCAAGACAGTAAAAACAACTCGCCCCCAAATCAACTTTTGTTTTTGCTGATAAACTGTATAAATTTGTGTCCGATAGTGCTGTCTACATGTCTGGTCATTATTTTGGTATTTTAGTACATTTTGCTAAAAATATAAATGTTCTGACTAAAATCTTCAGTGTGGCGCCCTCTTCAGTTCAAACTCTATACTGCCCCTGAATTTGAATCGGGCATTGCAGGGCCACCTGCCAATCCGGAGAAGAAAACCAGACGAGTCTCCGCTCCACGCCTCCTCCACAGAACCTCCCTCCTTTTCCTCTGGTGAAGGAGGTGGAGAGAAATCTTCTGCCAAGCCACGCCTCCTTTTGGTGCATTTTTCAATCAGGGAAAGTGGGCGGAGTTAGACTCTGGTAGGGGGGTGAGTTGCTCTTTAAGAAACCAAATATTCATCCACCCCTCCCCCATCCACTTATCCAGGTTCGTGGAGGCTTTCTCCTACTGTCACTGGGTCACTTTGGACCATGGGAGGAAGCTGGGGTACCTGGGGAAAACTCACCTATGCATAGGGAGAACATGCAATGTCCATCTAGAAAAAACCCAGGCTGGGAATCCAACCCAGGACCTTTTTGTTTCAAGCTATCAACTTCACCACTGTTTTTATTACTATCATCATTATTGTTACTAATAGTAGTAGTATTATTATTTATGCATTGCATGTTATGTAGTAGTTTATATGTTAAATTCCATGGGTTCAGATAACAACTAAAACTTTAAATACTTAAACAAACGTGAATTTATGAATACAAATCTTTAAATTCCATGTTAGTATTTACGAGGCAGATATATTTTACAAAACCTTGGAACCAAACAAAACACACTAAAAGAACTGGCTATTGTTGTTGATGTTCGTCATTTTGGGTCAATATCCAGTCATAACCTTTTTTTCCCCGTCAATTTTTATAAATTATAACATTTGATTCCATCGGAACAAACCTAATAATAATGCCTTGCTTTTATATAGCGCTTTCTTTACAACTCCATTATTCATTCACTCTCACATGCTATGGTTGTAGCAAGGCTGCTGTATCGTGCCATCGCCCCCCTCTGGTCAACACCAGTAGGTGAAGTGTATTGCCCAAGGACACGACGACATGTAGCAGGCTGACAACTCTAACACTGAGCTACAGCCGCCCTGTAGTTAACAGAGAACTACTACTACAAACAATACAATTATTATTTTTAAATCAATCAATCAATATATATCTATACATTAATTAAAATACAAATAGTTGACCTGCTGAACACAGTCTCACATCTTCCTCCTGCTCCACATGGAACTGAAATGATCTCCTGATTGTGTGTAATCATATAGTGGGATCCCTGCAGAGGTTTTTGTCTTGAGGTTCTGGGTTTCTGCCTCGGACAGATGACGCCTCATGGGGGTTTAGATGGAGGCTGAATCTGCGCTCTGCTGCCACACTGGAGACTGGAACTAAAGCGCCACTTCAGCCAAAGTTTGGAAGTCAGGGAACATTTCTCTCACTGAAGTGATCAGAAGTCAGAAAGCTATCACTTCAGCAGGAAGAAACCCCTCAGCAAGCACCGGTGGTTGGTACGACAACGGGCTCAAGGCGCTGTCAGCTCCCGGTTAGTGAGATACATTGAGTCCAGGTCTAAGATGATGCTCTGATGCTCTCATGGGAATCTTTTGATTTTTTTAAAATGTTTTTATCTACCTGTGTTCTGTGCATAAAGCTGAAAATGTCTGCTTGTCTGCACCAAGTGGTCATAGTCATCAGATTTTTCCATCACCGTTAATGAAAAAAAAAAAAGAAAAGGGTCAAAAGCAGAAAATATTCGGCTAACGTGACCCCTGCCCCCAAACAGTTAACTTCTGATTCTCTGTCCCATAAAACCAGCTTCCCAGTTCAGGAGAGATCAGTGCAGAAATGTGAACAATTAGGAGCATCTTCTCTGTAGACGGGCTTTTTAATCTGGCTGAAAATCAGTCACAGGTTTCTTATTTTTGATACTGTTCTATTGGTTGGAAATATTTTTGACTGTGTGGCATTTTGCTCAAGAAATGAATGAATGAAAATCAATTAAATCAGATAAATTAATTCAGATTAACTCTAGAGTCTGAATTAGTTTATGGGGTTTTTTTTCTATTAGGAATTGCTGTGATTTTTTTGTGATATGATGGACACAGAGACGGAAAACAAAGGGGAAGAAATAAAGAAGATAAAGAGAAAAAAAATTAAAGAGAGAGAGGGTAAGTTGAAGATACAAGGGAGGAAGGGGGACAAAAAAAACACAAGAAAATAATAATAATGAATAAATAATAAATGAATTAGTTTATGTTAAAATCAGAAGGTTAAAATTCTGGCAATTAATTTTCTAAACACTAAAATCTTAAATCAAGTATTTCAATTTCTGACTTTATACCTAAAATGTTTATTATTTGTGTTTACATTCTAGCTGTTGCATTCCTTTTAATGTGACTCACCCATTTATGAATCAGAACCAAACACAACTGTGTTTTACCGCTATTTTTATTTTAGCCCCTTAATCATGTAAAGCACCTTGAATCACCTTGTTGTTGAAAGTGTTGCTATACAGATAAATTTGCCTTGCCTCACCCTGCTCTGCACACTAAAACGTGTCATTAAAAACAACAGGAATATGTTTAAAATCTATTATAAATAAATAAGATGGAACCGACAGAAATGTCCTGAAAGCGAAGGTCGTTTTCTTGTTTTGAGAAAAATTCTTCTAAAGTTCAATCATATATCCATAAAAAGCATTAGTCAAACTTTGCAGCAGTATCTAAATGTGTGAGTTTAAACACCAGAATCAGTTACTCTGGAATATTCTGGAAAATTCAGCTTCTAGACACATCAACAACAGCATGAATTTAGAAGTGCTTTATTTTGGAGGGAACCCCAATCTGCTTCCGCTCTGCTGTTCAGCTTCAACCCAAACACTCTGTCTAATAAATAAAAACTAAATCAAAGAGAAAAAGCTGATGTAAAACACAGACCGAATCATTATTTATTCAATATGAGCCTGAGTTTGTCTCTTTCGTTGTTTTGTGTCTGAAACATTCTGATGTTTCGGGATGTCGAGACTCTCCGCAGTTTGTTGGACTCTGCTGCCCCCTGCTGGCAGTTACACATAAAACCATGGCACGCTGAACTCACTTCTTTTAGTCTCTGAACTTCATATCGTTTGTTAATCTAAACATATTTCTGCATTTATAATCTATTTTGAGATAAATTAATTAGGGTTATCTTGGGGAACCTTTGGCCAGCTCCATAACGCTAACATTACTGTGCGGACGATGACATTAACCTTGTTCGGAGGTGGGAGTGTGATCATACGGATCAGGATTCCAGATTTTGGCTTCCAGAAATGTTAAGAAAAAGAAAAAGCATCCAGCCTATTGGCATCAAGCAGAACCCTGCATCCAGGCTCTGGGGTGGGAGGGGGTTGTGTCATGGTATGGGCTTGAGCAAAGCTCGTTTACATTTCTCTGATGCGGCGTTAATGCATGAAAAAGTCCAGCAGAGATTTTGGAGCAACATCCGACGCCTTGCCCTAAGGTCTGGATGAGGCAGAGGAGGGTAGCGGTCTGACCCGAGTGCCACAGAGACCGCTGGAGAATTCAGAAAGTAATCATGGGCCAATGGCCCCATGCTGTGGGACACCTAAAGACGTGTTTCCAGAAAGAATGGGACAAAGCAACAGCCGAAACTCCTCATGGTTTGGAGTTCTCAGTGCCAGGAGGATCTTAAAGTGTTGGGAGAAGGAAAGGGAACATTCCTAAAAGTGGAAAAGCAGCACTTTGATCAGACAGCATTCAGTCAGTGTTCCTCTGGGTTCTGTAGGCAAGGCAAGGCAATTTTATTTGTATAGCACACTTTCAACAGGAGGGTAATTCAAGGTGCTTTACATGATTTGGTGATTTAAAAAAAAACACATAAAAGAAACACACATTACAGATGATACACAATAAAGCAAGAGAAAAATAAAAAAAGCAAGAGAGCATGAACACATTTCATACATATAACATCAATCATTTACTCAAAGGCAATTCTAAACAGATGGTTTTAGTCTCGATTTAAAGCAGTTCAGAGTTTCAGCAGCTCTGCACTCGTCAGGAAGTCTGTTCCAGATAAGAGGAGCATAGAAACTGAAAGCTGGTTCTCCATGTTTAGTTCTGAGTCTAGGGATGTTTAGTAGGCTAGAGTTGGAGGACCTGAGTGGTCTTGGTGGTTGGTACCATGACAACAGGTCTTCAACATATTTTGGTGCTAAGCCATGTAATGATTTATAAACTAGTAGACGTATTTAGAAGTCTATTCTCTGAGCTACAGGGAGCCAGTGTAAGGACTTTAGAACTGGGGTGATGTGCTCTACTTTCCTGGTTCTAGTGAGGAACACGAGCAGCAGCGTTCTGGATCAGCTGCAGCTGTCTGATTGACTTTTTAGGCAGACCTGTGAAGACGCTGTTGCAGTAATCAATCTGACTAAAGATAAACGCATGGATGAGTTTTTCTAGGTCCTGTTGCAAAATCAGTCCTTTAATCCTAGAAATGTTCTTCAGGTGATAGAAGGCTGACCTTGTTATTGACCTTTATGTGACCCTGGAGGTTCAGGTCTGAGTCCATTCAGGTCTGTAGCATCCCTTGGAGGCTTGAAACTCCATTTTTAAGCTTTACAGCAGTCTGGCGTCCATACCTTAAGGTTCTCACTGATGTAGTTCACAAAAACACCTGAGACCGGGCCGTCCACACGCAGTTAACTTCTCCTTTTAAAGATCCAGTGAACCTTTGTCCCAGAACCTTCAAGGAACGATCAGCTGTTCTGATCAAAAGCTGTTTATGTTGATGCCAAAGACTCGTTATAAAACGATGCTCGCTCTCTGTGTTTGAGAGACAGACACAAAGAACGAAGAACTCTTCAGGTACCAGGGTGCCACCGGGACTTTTCTTACTGTCGTGGCCAAATGTTTTGAAGCGCTCTCCTGATTTGTGATGAGTTCTTTCCCCGAAGCTTCCAGGGCGGAGCTGTGTGATGAAGGACGAGTCCAAGAGAGAAACAGAACACAGAACCAACAAGTTCTGCCCAATCAAATCGTTTGAGTTTGTGTGAAGTTTCTTCACTGATTTATTTGTCCTCTACGGCTTTATGTGGTCCTCAGCAGTTTCTTTCAAATGTTGATTTTTCTTTCTGCTCATTTCAGTTCTGTAGTGATCCAAACCGTCCATCCAACGATCCGACCCAGATAAGTCAGCTGCTACATTGGGACAAATAATGTATTTGGCAGCCACCGATTAGTCAAGTTGTCCCACCTAAAAAGAGGAGAGCGGTCTGTACTTTTCATCATAGGTACACTTCAACTGGGAGAGACAGAACTCCCAGGAAATCATACTGTATGGTTTTTAAAGAATTAATTTGTATAACGGTGCAGAAAATAAGTATCGGGTCAATAACAAAAATCTCAATCCTTTATATTGTAACCTTGGTTGGCAAAGACAGAGGTCAAAGGTCACCTGTAGGTCTTCACCAGGTTCTCTCACACTGTAGCTGCTATTTTTGGCCCATTCCTCCATGCAGATCTTCTCTAGAGCTGGGATGTTTAGACTTTCATCTCCCTCCACAGATTCCCTATAGGATGGAGGTCTGGAGACTGGCTAGGCCACTCCAGGACCTTGAAATGGTTTTTACGTAGCCGCTCCTTCGTTGCCTAGGCGACGTATTTGGGATCATTGTCATGCTGGAAGATCCAGCCACGTTTCATCTTCAATGCTCTCACTGATGGAAGGAGGTTTTAGTCCAGAATCTCACCATACATGGCCCCATTCATCCTTTCCTTCATACGGATCAGGACCACCTCCATGCTTCACAGTAGGTATGGTGTTCTTGGGATGTAACTCAGCATTCTTCCCCCTCCAAACACGGCGAGTGGCGTTTATTCCAAAGAGTTTTATTTGTTCTCATCTGACCACATGACATTCTCCCAATCCTCCTCTGGATCATCCAGATGGTCTCTGGTAAACTTTAGACGGGCCTGGACATGTGCCGGCTTAAGCAGGGGGACCTTTGGAGCACTGCAAGATTTTAATCCATGACAACGTAGTGTGTTACTATAGTAACCTTTGTTACTGTGGTCCCAGATTGGCTCATCCTAGTCTAGTGCAGGTGTACAATCTTGTCCCTGGTGTCCTTGGACAGCTCTCTGGTCTTGGTCATGGTGGAGGTTGGAGTCTGACTGTGTGAAGGTGTAGACGGGTGTCTTTATACAGATAACGAGTTCAAACAGGCGCCGTTAATACAGGTAACGAGTGGAGGATAGAAGAAATATCAGGTCTGTGAGGGCCAGAATTCTAGCTTGGTTGTGGGTGCTAAATACTTTTTTTCTGCACCATTACACAAATAACATGATTTTTTTTGTTTTTTCTACTATCTGTCTCTCACAGTTGAAGTTTACTTATGAAGAAAATGACAGATCTCTCTCCTCTTTTTAAGTGGGACAACTTGCACAAATTGGTGGCTACCAAATACTTTTTTGGCCCACTGTAATATAAAAACTGGTGATGACCCCCTCTGTTTTACACACTTAATTTATTTCAGCCATGTTGGAGGATTTTCCAGCAGGAACTTTCTGTTGAAGTTCAGGCTGCAGCATCTCAATCAGATTTAAGTATGAACTTTGACTAGGCCACTCCAAAAACTTCGTTCTTGAGCCATCCAGAGTTGGACTTCCTGCTGAGCTTCTGGTCATTGTTCTGCTGCAGAACCCAAGTGAGCTTGAGCTTAAGGTCATGAACCGATGGTCGGACCTTCTCGTTGGTCCAGAATCAGCAAGGCAGCCCCAGACCATTCACCTACCACAACCACCGTGTTCTGGTGATGAATCTGGACCAGAACCGTCCAGAAAGGTCCACCTCTGTCTCTTCAGTCTACAGAATATTTTCCCAGAAGTCTTGGGGATCGTCAAGATGTTTTATGGTAAATGCGAGACGGGGCTTAAGTGTTCTTTTGGATCAGCAGTGGTTCTGGATAGCAACTCCCCCACAGAGGCCTCTTTCTCTCTTTCTGATTGGTGAATCATGACCTCTGACCTTAGCTGAGACAGTCAGGTCTGGAGAACTTTAGATGTTCTTCTGGACCTCCTGGATGAATTGTTGATGAGCTCCTGGAGTAATTCTGGTAGGTCTGCCTCTCCTGGGAAGGTTCTCCACTGGTCCAGGTGTGGTTCATGGTTCTCACTGAAGTTCTCTGGAGCCCCTGAACCTTAGAGATGGATCTGGAACCCTTTCACATGTGGTCAGGGTACTTTGATAACTTTTTCCCCTTAATGAATGAAATCATCATTTGGAAACAGCTTTTTGCATTTACTCCAGTCTTCTTGTGGGCGACTGTGGCTCAGGAGTGAGGAGTTCGTCTTGCCATCACCAGTGCATGAATGGGTGAATGACTGAATGTAGTGTGAAGCACTTTGGGGTCCTCAAGGACTAAATAAAGCACTATACAAGTACAGGCCATTTTACCATTCTTGGTCTGGTGCTGAAATCTCATGATCTGAAACATTGAAGGTTGTACAGAAAGCAAAAAGAAAGACAGAGTTTGGCGTGAAACTGACTCCAAAAGAACAAGTCCCTGTTTTGTTGGTTTTATTGGAAAGACTATTGTTTTTATTCCAAAACAGTTTAACAAAGACAACATGCATAAAAATCCAGCAGGTCAAAGACAGTCAGCAACAAGAAGCGCTGATCAACTGATCTCCATCTGTTAGCTTTGGTTTCCACGTCCCAAACGGGGAACACCATCACGTTTGATCCACATTTAAACCGGGTCATTTGGTACCTGACCTGCCAACATACAGGGTGTCCGCTTTGGTTCGCCTTATTGCTCTAGAAGTACTACAACACAGTGAAGCTTAATGCTGCTACTTTTCCTGCTTAGCATTTAAATCCAGATCCTGACAGGAATAAACAGGCTGGCAACAAAAACTGATTGTCAACAGCTTTGATCCTGAATGGATTCTAGTCTTTCTAATAAATTAAAAACTAATACAGACATCATGGCAACCACACAAGGCTCTTATTGCACAGTGACCCAAAAGTTGCAAATTTTAGAGAAATAAACAAGGAGTTCATGCACCAAACTAAACAGATAACCCAGAAATATACAGAAAACCCCAGGAGTAAATACGAAAACATCCCATTCTCTCATAAATCCTTTCATACTGGATCTACAACCTGAACTAAAGTCCTAAAACTACTTTCAATTAAATAAAAGGGTACTTGAATAAAATATAAAAATTCTATTAAATAAACCTGTTTTCAGCAAGGTACGGCTCTTCTGTGACGTTTGGTTGTTTCTTTAATCAATGGTTTACTGTGGTGTCCTTCACACCGGATGAAGATCTCGTTATGGTCTCCACCTTCCAGCAGGGAACACCGGGACTCTGTCCTGCTCCTAAAACCATGCTGTTCAGATCAACAACGTGTCCCCACACCGAGCAGACCACCTACGTACACGGTCGGACCACCTCTGGGCCACGACCTGGAACAATCCTCTTGGAGAAACACAGCAGAGGATCGAAATGGTTGGACTGCCCTATCACTACATGTTTCTTCCATGATCAGCTTTGCCAGGAAGCAGGAAGCCATGTTTGATAGGTTGCAGCCTCAGAAACAGAAAAACCTAACCTGCATTCTCATACCTGAGGTCTAAAATCTACATTTGGATCTTTCTTCCTCCTCTGTCAGCACAACAAGCTCTTCCTCTTTCTTCTCCCTCTCAGCAGACATTTGGTCATTGCTGGGGTTTACCACAGAGGGCTGCGGAGCAGGACCAGCACTGGCTTCCTCCTGGGAACACTCACTGAGGCCTAATAACAGCATGAGAAGATACAGGTGAGAGGTGCAACACCATGACCAAATCCACTTTCATCTTTCTTTGTCCAGTTGTACAAAAATGATGTTGCAGCCAAGCCTCAAAGACCAACCCAGTGTTGAAGTGCTGCTAAATGGTGGGGGTGTGATAGAGTTATATGCTTGGAATGAGGCCAGTCTGGCTGGCCCTGTGTTATATTATCTTGTCCGCACAATCTCCAACTCTCCACCAGGACCCCGATACACTGCAAACGTGGTAATAAACCAACAAGCTCATGACCTTCTGCAGGATATCACATTCTGTGCAGCTTAATCCTTAACAGGTCCCTAAAGACCTCACCAAGACCCTTAAAAAACGTGCAAAGACCTCACCAAGACTCGAAAAGACCCTGTGAAGACCTCACTAAGATCCTGCAAAGATCCTGTAAAGACCTCACCAAGATCCTGAAAAGATCCTGTAAAGATCTCACCAAGATCCTGAAAAAACCTCACCAAGACCACGAAAAGACCCTGTAAAGACCTCATTAAGATCCTGTAAAGACCTCACTAAGATCCTGTAAAGACCTCACTAAGATCCTTTTAAGACCTTACTAAGATCCTGCAAAGACCTTACTAAGATCCTGTAAAGGCCTCACCAAGATCCTGTAAAGACCTCATTAAGATCCTGCAAAGACCTCACTAAGATCCTGTAAAGACCTCACTAAGATCCTGCAAAGATCCTGTAAAGACCTCACTAAGACCCTGCAAAGGCCTCACTAAGATCCTGTAAAGACCTCAAAAAGATCCTGTAAAGACCTCAAAAAGATCCTGTAAAGACCTCACCAAGATCCTGTAAAGACCTCACCAAGATCCTGTAAAGACCTCACCAAGATCCTGTAAAGGCCTCAAGAAGACCCTGTAAAGACCTCACCAAGATCCTGTAAAGACCTCACCAAGATCCTGTAAAGGCCTCACCAAGACCCTAAAAGACCATGCAAAGAAGACCACCAAGACCCTGAGAAGGCCGTATCAAGACCATCCAGGTTCTGGCTGATTTCCAGCCTTCATCCAGTGTGAAGGAGGTACAAGAAGCAACAGCTGCAGACATTTTTTTTGTATCCAATCCAATCCATCCCTTTAGTGTTTGAGTAGAGAAAACAGTTAGATTTACATAGAAATATTTTAAAAAAATTAATTATATTTTGTAGTTTGAAGAGGTAAAATCTTTAAAAGCGAAACAGAAAAAAGAAAGAGAAACTAAGTGACTTTACTGTTGTTATCGTTGGAAGGTTGTTTTTACAACCTTCCATTGTTAAAAGGCCTTTTAACAATGATTTAGCTACAAACAGGACCACACAGGTACAGGTGTTCTTTAACATTAGGGGGTATATGGCTTTGTTTCCACAAACTGCTGCCAATACAAACACTTTCTGCACACAAACTAAAACAGGAGCCTCAACTAAGGCAGCAAGGAAGCACTTTGTAACCTGGTTTCATCTCGTTGGGATTGAATGAATTTCTTTCCTCCTGATGAAGACCTCCAGCTTCTTGGTTTGTTGATCAAACCGCCTCATACTCCAGGTTCCGTTCAGAAAATGCATCACAAATCAGAGATTTAAACATCACAGAGGTCCCAGCTTTGATTCTGGTTTCCAATTTGCTTAAATTGCAGCTTTATGACATCTGGTCACATATAAGAAAGGAGGAACAGTTCAGTCGCTGCCTTCCACCTTTTACCTGAAACTGATAAAGTCAGACACCATAAACCATCATCGCTGAGGTAAAATCTAACAGCACTCAGGTTAAGTCCGTAAAAGAAGCCACATTTCCAGCATTTTCAGCTGGGGGCCAGGGAGCCAGGCCGCCAAGCTACAGGTAGACCGTCTACAGGGGGCGCTGGTGAGTAGCCAGCCTCCAGGCTGCAGAGGATGAGGGTGTCAGGACACTCCAATCAGCAGAGGAGGAGAGTTCACGGAAGCCTCCTGGGTTTTCACCTGGAAGACAGAACATTCAGCACACTGGGTCATCAGAAGCTGAACCCAGAGGGTCTCCATTATTAGGATCAGATGAGTTCATGAGGACATGTTGGAGTTTATTCAAAGATGAAACATTATGGAAACACCATGCAGTCTAAAAGCAACAGCAACAGATGTATGTAGCCAGCAGCTTACAGATAAACCAGGGCGGACTGTACCTTTAATAGGCTGGGGGTGGGAAAGAGGTGAAGGGGAGAGAGGAGGAACAGAGACAGAAGCTTGGTGAAGGGAGGAGATCCTGAGTTTGTTCTCCTGAAGAAACTCAGCAGGAGGACGGAAAAGGAAAAAAAGTGAGAGAGACGTGAGGGGAACCCGTTTTCATTTCAAACAGTAACGACTGGACGGGAACCAGGGTCAGGGAACATAGAACCGGCCAACTCACCTGTAGGTTGGTCTTTGCTTTCTTCAGGACGTCCCGGGTTCTCGATACTGCAAACATAGAGAAGTTTATCAATTAGCTCTTACACAAACATGATCAAATGACCACAGAGTTGATCAATATTTCTCATATTAAAAAAACACAAAAACAATCAAAGATCATCTGAAAATCAACTTTTTGCTTTACGGGGGCAGCCATGTTTGATTTTGAGGCCAGATCTGTGAAGAAAACGTTGTCTTCTAACATAAAAGTTTTACTTTCAGAGAGAAGAAAAATGAAAAAAAGTCCAGCAGGGTTTCTGACTCGGAGCTGGAACCTAATTTTGTTGGAACAAAATTATTCAAATTCCCATTAATCCCATCTAAAGTTATACCGATCCCAGCATTTATGGTGCGTTCCATTAACTCAGTCGGATAAGTCGGGATTTCAATATGGTGACGCCCTGGTAGCCATTTTTGTTAGTACCTCTCATAAACATCGTTAAGCTGTGTATTCTACATGCAAACACAACTTTCATTTTGTCACGTTTAGAGTTGCAAACATGTTACCATCACAACATACAGCCATATTAAAAGTCAAAGTTGGAGAATAAAAAAAAAAAATCTCCAACTTTTCGAGGGGGAAGTCCGACTTCGGGGGTTCCAGGTGGTTTTTCCCACTGGGAAGTCGGAATTTCCGATTTCCGACTAAAAATGGAACGCACCTTTAGCTTCTATGCTCCCAAGCTCTGGAACAAACTCGCTGAAAACCTGAGATGTGTGGAAACATTTTCCTTTACTGCAGAGAGACTCACTATCAAACTGTTCACATGATCTCATGATTGAAACGTGACATTGATTACATTTACACATTTTCATTTCATGCTTTTAAGTGTTTTGACATAGAAAGATCTTTTTTTCCCAAAGCAAATCTTAAAGATTTTTATATAAATATCTCTCCTTTGATTTCCTGTAAAGTAATTTGGATTGTCTTGTGCATGAGTTGTGCTTTCTAATAAACTTGCCTTGCCTCAACCCTTCCTTGGTTGTTGATGATCTATTAGCATTGCTAATCATATATCATTAGTAGTGGGGATGCCAGTGATTTGCACATCTAGGATAGTGATCAATTGAATTAGATTAATTGCAGGATGGACAACAGCATTGCCTAGATATGGTAATGATTAGCATATCTAGGCAAATGATTAATTGGATAAAAACCCTTTCAGGCAGGTGTTAGCATGTTTACTAAAGCTAATAGCATTTGATGCTAAAAAAATATAATATCTGAGTTATTAATTTTCTGAATAACTTGGTTAGAAATTAGCGTAAAGTGTTTAAACAGTGGTATCTAAAACCTGTTAGATTGCACAGTTAATTTGCTGGTTGTTAGCACAGATAGCTTTGTTGCTAGCTTTGCGATGCTAACGATTAGCACATATAAACTGACTGCTGGCTTGTTATGGTTGGATAACCTCATCATGGGTGATGGAACGTTCATTCTTGAGATGAGCTCCAGGAAAAGCAAATGTTTTTGTTGTGATTTTTTTATAAAAGATAATAAAGTCTGATAAGGAGATATTGTTAAATGTCGCTGTTTAGCATCATTTTTATCGTTAGCCTGTGAGAGTTTGGGTTGTTCTACCCTCTTTGGGTCATTAACTGGTTAAAAGCTGAAACATAAAAAAAAATATATTGCTCTAAGTGATCCAGAGCTTTGATTAAGAACTTTTTAAGTTTGACTGTTGACTGATAATCTGGTGTAGCAACAGACTGTGCTGAACCATACTGCCACCTACAGTTTTACTGCGGTATTGTTTTTCTCATTTCAACTGGATATAAATGAGCGTTATTTAAAAAAAAGAGGCTGTTTTTGTATTTAAAACAATTTAAATATGTAAAAATCAATTTCCCAGATGTCTTGGGACAGAAGGAAGTCAATTAGTTTTCATTTCCAGGGGACTTTTGTAAATCTTTCACAACATCAAGTATGTGGGCCCTAGAAGAAAGCATTTAGCCTATGTCGTTACAAGTCGGTCCTTTTCACAGCGTCCTATAACTGATGCTGTATGATTTAATACGCTTTATGATGAAACATGCCCTACATTTTTAGATTTAATTGTTCATAAATCTGGTTTAAAGACTGTTTTTATTCAGGAATAAATAAAGACAGGTTTGTAAGTTCAAAGGAAAATATTTAACCGAAAACTGCAGTCACTGTTATAGAAATCCTATTCAATTGTGTTCAAATTCAAAAATACTTTATGGATCCCAGACGGAAATGTAGAAATAAATAAATTCGTTAGTTAGTTAATTGATTAATGAATCTTCAGAAACAAACATAGTGATGGTTGGTTTTTACTCTGGAAACCAGTGACTCACGCTGGCTGACGATAAAATGCTCCATGCTGTCCTTGGTGAGGTTGGAGCTGTACAGTCTCTCCCTGGCGTCCTTTAGATCCTGCTCCTGCTCTGTGAGCTTCAGACGGAGAGAGACGACCTCTGACCTCAGGGACTCGTCCTGAACAAGGAAGCGACACGCAGTCTTGGCTTTTATTTACACGTATCGGCTTTAATTAAACAGATTTTAAACTGGACATGTGTCAGGTGGCTCAAACTTGATGTTTTGAAGATCAGAGGATTTTACCTGAGTGGTTTCCTCGGAGTCACACAGATCTGCTCTCCAGGACACCTGCAGCAGAGACTCCGCCTCCTGCAGGATCTGTTTCAGGGCTCTAGTGTCCGACAGCAGATTTTGGACACATCCTCGGTCCAAAGGCTGAAATGTAAAAACAAGCGTGAGGCCAGCAAACTAAACAGCACATACCATCTTTTTCTGCAGCGTGTGATAGTATCTTTTCTGCAAACTTCTGTGAATTTAAGTGTAAAGTTTCTCAAAGTAACTGGAAGCTCAGCAACTAACAGATCTGCACTCAAAATAAACCTGTGTGAGAACTTACTGTATGCTGCATGAAAAAAAAGACGAAGAATTTACAGTCCGGTGCAAAAGTTGACATCTTTGACCTTCTCACCTGATGAAGCCTCTGTGAGGCGTTCAGGGAACAGAGGGCGGCCTCCATCTGAACGACAAGGGAAGTCCCATGGCGGAGATGCTGCTGCAGGGCCTTGAAGTCTTCAACATGGCGGCCGTATCGGTTGGGGAAGGAAGCATCTGGAGCCCCCCCCTGCAGGGTGGAGGAAGCTGAGGGGAAAATGAAGGAATGCACCAGTGAACTCTGTTACCTGAGGTTTCAAACATGGTCCAGGTTAAATTAAAAGTTCTGTCTGAACATCGACGCCTCACTTGGATCAGCTGTTTTTTGGCCCGCTCTCGGCCCGGATCGTAGAGGAGACGAAGGACCGATGAGTCCGACGTCTCTGACAGGCGGAGACAGAACTTTATCTGCAGAACAAGGATTCCTGTAAACATGCTGAAATCGTTCATGTTGTCCTCATCAAATCCGGCGTGAGGGAGAAACTGACCGCTGAAGAGTCGCCTCCTGGCCTGACCGTTCAGCTGCTGCTCCAGCTGGATGTGAAGCGCTTTGGGGTCAAAGGTCAGGGCGTGACGTCCTGGCAGAGCGCCGTTAACTGCCTGATCTGCTCAGCAACACAAAGTGCAGGGAATCAGCCCATAAATGAAAATGGGGAGCCTAAGCCCCGCCCATCTACTTCCTGTCCATGAGTTCCCTACTGCCAATAGAAAATGAATGAGAGTCAATGGAGCGATAAAAGTTATTTTCTGATCCCGTTTGAAATGCGCCATGGATTGAACATATGATGTCTGTGAATTTTAAAGACACATTTTGATGCAGAGAAAAAAACGCTAATTTTAGACCGGTGGTAAAAGTTACTTTAGGTTCCAAGATAAGTTGGACGGAAATGACGGAATGAACTCGTTTTTCCGAGCTAAAGTGGATGGAAATGGCGGAATGAACTCGTTTTTCCGAGCTAAAGTGGATGGAAATGACGGAATGAACTCGTTTTTCCGAGCTAAATTGGACGGAAATGACGCAATGAACTCGTTTTTCCGAGCTAAATTGGACGGAAATGACGGAATGAACTCGTTTTTCCGAGCTAAGTTGGACGGAAATGGCGGAATGAACTCGTTTTTCCGAGCTAAATTGGACGGAAATGACGGAATGAACTCGTTTTTCCGAGCTAAATTGGACGGAAATGACGGAATGAAGTTGTTTTTCCGAGCTAAATTGGACGGAAATGACGCAATGAACTCGTTTTTCCGAGCTAAGTTGGACGGAAATGACGCAATGAACTCGTTTTTCCGAGCTAAATTGGACGGAAATGACGGAATGAAGTTGTTTTTCCGAGCTAAATTGGACGGAAATGACGCAATGAACTCGTTTTTCCGAGCTAAATTGGACGGAAATGGCGGAATGAACTCGTTTTTCCGAGCTAAATTGGACGGAAATGACGGAATGAAGATGTTTTTCCGAGCTAAATTGGACGGAAATGACGGAATGAAGTTGTTTTTCCGAGCTAAATTGGACGGAAATGACGCAATGAACTCGTTTTTCCGAGCTAAATTGGACGGAAATGACGGAATGAACTCGTTTTTCCGAGCTAAGTTGGACGGAAATGACGCAATGAACTCGTTTTTCCGAGCTAAATTGGACGGAAATGGCGGAATGAACTCGTTTTTCCGAGCTAAATTGGACGGAAATGACGGAATGAAGTTGTTTTTCCGAGCTAAATTGGACGGAAATGACGGAATGAAGTTGTTTTTCCGAGCTAAATTGGACGGAAATGACGCAATGAACTCGTTTTTCCGAGCTAAGTTGGACGGAAATGACGCAATGAACTCGTTTTTCCGAGCTAAATTGGACGGAAATGACGGAATGAAGTTGTTTTTCCGAGCTAAATTGGACGGAAATGACGCAATGAACTCGTTTTTCCGAGCTAAATTGGACGGAAATGGCGGAATGAAGATGTTTTTCCGAGCTAAATTGGACGGAAATGACGGAATGAAGTTGTTTTTCCGAGCTAAATTGGACGGAAATGACGCAATGAACTCGTTTTTCCGAGCTAAATTGGACGGAAATGGCGGAATGAACTCGTTTTTCCGAGCTAAATTGGACGGAAATGACAGAATGAAGATGTTTTTCCGAGCTAAGTTGGACGGAAATGACAGAATGAAGTTGTTTTTCCGAGCTAAATTGGACGAAAATGACGGAATGAACTCGTTTTTCCGAGCTAAGTTGGACGGAGCTCATTTAAGAATTATATCACAGTGTGTTCATGTGTACGTCTTCAGATTATACAGCAATTGCAGATAGTGGTGTATCAATTGTGATAAATACAAATCTAAATCCTGCAGCGACTCTCCTGCATAACGCTGCATCAATGGATGCTCTGGCGCTCATTCAAGATCAGGCACTGGCAGCATCAGGATGGGGGGGAGCCGATATAGTTCCCTTAAAGCGGTCCTATTAGATCTACGAGCTGAACTAGGCCCGGTGTTCGATCTACCGACCCATGAGAACCGTGCATAAAGCTCTATATACATAAACATTGGTTGATTGATTGAAATAAAACGGTTTACCGTGCCTCTACGTCGCCCAGAAACACATAGATTTCAGCCTGGGTGGAATTGCGCTTTTTACGCCTCTTGGTTGCCATGGTTACGCGTGAAATGCCCCGTATTAGCCACCTTAAGTCGATGCAGAATATATTCACCAGACACTTTGCATGGACCACTTATGGCAGAAAGCTGATGTGTAGGAGGCAGGATATGATTGGCTGAAAACTGCGTGCAGCTGTGCGTACTCCAAGTTTTATAGATCGGAAAATATCTTTGCGCAAGAGTATTTATTTATTGTTGTTGTTGCTGAGCTTAAGTACAGTTTTAGTAAGGATTCTACGCAAAGTTTTATAAATGAGACCCCAGGTGAAGAGCTTCCGGGTCAGGCCCTCCCATTCAGGTATCGGACCCGCCGAAGACATATTACAAAGTAGGGGTAAATTAAGTTGCAATCATGCTATGTATTGACCCAAGACAACCAGCAGAGGGTGCTGTAGGCTAATAATCAGGGCTTTTTGGAGGCAGTAAAGAAGATACTTTGATACAGTCGCTGCTGTGAAGGGGTAAGCCGTATTGCGTCATTTCCTGTTGTCGCTGTTGTGCTCCGTGTAGCTGTTTTGTGTTCAGACTCTCTTGAATTGATCTTATTTTCTCTGTGCTGAGGCCTTTCTAAGTTATTTTAACACACAAGCTACTAAAACACACATTTTGTGGTGGTGTACTTTACGTTTTGGGAACTCCTTGTGTTTCACACAGTTTTTCTTGGGGTGGTAAGGTCTCGCTAGCTCAGTTAGCTTAGCTTCATTGCGGCTATGGCTACTCTTCTCTCTCCTGTCTCTAACTCTTCTCTTCTCTCTTGCTCTCTCTGTCAGATGTTTAGTTACTTCCCTGCCTCCTTTAATGATAATGGTAACTGTAATAAATGTAATATTTTTGTAGCTTTGGAGGCGAGGGTATCAGAATTAGAAGCACGGCTCCGCGCTGTTGAAAAACCAGCAGATAGCCGAAGCCCATTAGCCAGCGCGGAGCCAACAAGGATAGAACCCCCTAGCTGTCCTCCGGTAGAGCCCGCGCAGCCGGGACCTCAGGCCGGCTGGGTGACTGTACGTAGGAAGCAAAGTTCTAGGACCCAGCCCCCGGGCCACCACCAACCGGTCCGCGTTTCTAACAGATTTTCCCCGCTCAGCGACACACCCGCTGAGAAGCCGACCCTGGTAATTGGCAGCTCCATAGTCAGAAACGTTGCATTAGAGACACCATTGACCATAGTCAAATGTTTGCCAGGGGCCAGAACGGGCGACATCAAATCCTACCTGAAACTGCTGGCTAAAGATAAGCGTAAATACAGTAAGATTGTTATTCACGCTGGCAGTAATGACACCTGGTTACGCCAATCGGAGGTCACTAAAATTTGTGTTGCTTCGGTGTGTAAGGTTGCTAAAACAATGTCAGACTCTGTAATCTTTTCTGGTCCCCTGCCTGATCGGACCAGTGACGACATGTTTAGCCGCATGCTGTCATTCCATCAATGGTTGTCTGGGTGGTGTCCTGCAAACGATGTGGGCTACAATGATAACTGGCGAACTTTTTGGGGAAAACCTGGTCTGATCAGGAGAGACGGCATCCATCCCACTTTGGATGGAGCAGCTCTTCTTTCTAGGAATATGGCCGAATTTATTAGTCCTCCAAAACACTGACAACCCAGGGTCCAGACCAGGAAGCAGAGTTGTAGTTTAACCCACCTCTGTGCTGCTTCTGTACTGTTACCCCCCCATTACCCTATAGAAACAGTGTCTTGCCCAAGGCCAAAATTAAATGGATTAAAAGTTAAGCCAACAAAAGCAAATTATGGAAATCTCATAAAGATAAATATGACTTTAACTGAACAGAAAAATAAATCTATTAAATGTGGTTTATTAAACATAAGATCTCTCTCCTCAAAGACTTTGTTAGTAAATGACTTGATTTGTGATAATCACATTGATTTGCTTTGTCTCACCGAAACCTGGTTGCAGCAGGAGGATTATGTCAGTATAAATGAGTCAACTCCTTCCAGTCATTTAAATTTTCACATTCCTAGAAATACTGGGCGAGGAGGAGGAGTTGCAATCATTTTCTGTTCTGATTTACTAATTAGTCCCAGACCAATTGATAGCTACAGTTCTTTTGAACATCTAACCCTTAATTTTCCTCATCCAAGTTGCAAAACATTAAGACCATTTTTGTTTGTGGTTTTGTATCGTCCACCAGGCCCTTACTCTCAATTCTTGGATCAGATCTCACATATTTTATCTGATTTAGTATTAAATACTGATAGGGTCATTATAGTGGGGGACTTCAATATTCATGTGGATACTGAAAGTGATAGCCTAAATGCAGCCTTTAATGCTATTTTAGACTCAATTGGCTTTACTCAAAAAGTACAGGGATCGACCCACTCAGGTAAACACACTTTGGACCTTGTACTGACATACGGTATTGAGTGTGAGGAAATAACAGTCCACCCACATAACCCGGTCCTGTCTGACCACTTCTTGATAACTTTTGAATTTACTTTAACTGACCATCTTAAATCTGAAAGAAAATTTCATTATAGTAGAGCTTTATCAGACAATGCTGTAACAATTTTTAAAGAATCTGTTCCATTCTTACTTTCCTCAGTGTCTCAGAGTAACACAGTGGATGGCAGCAATTCTATCTCTAACCCTTCAGAAATTGATGAACTGGTTCACAGCGTTACGTCCTCATTGCGTTTGGCATTAGATAGTGTCGCCCCATTAAAAAAGAAAGTGGCTAGCCATAGGAGGCTGACCTCCAGAATATTGCTAAAATTAGAAACATCCTGTCCAGGAGTGATGCTGAGAAACTAGTCCATGCATTTGTTACCTCAAGGCTGGACTACTGTAATTCTTTACTATCAGGAAGTCCACAAAATGCCATTAAAAGCCTTCAGTTGATCCAAAATGCAGCAGCAAGAGTTCTGATGAATATTAAAAAGAGAGATCACATTTCTCCTGTTTTAGCTTCCCTTCATTGGCTCCCTGTTAAATCCAGAATATAATCTAAGATCCTCCTTCTTCCATATAAAGCCCATAATAATCAGCTCCATCATCCATCAGAGATCTGATTGGTCCATATGTTCCTAACAGAGCCCTTTGCTCTCAGACTGCAGGTTTACTTGTAGTTCCTAGGATTTCTAAAAGTAGAATGGGAGGCAGATCTTTTAGTTATCAGGCTCCTCTCCTGTGGAACCAGCTCCCAGCTTTAGTCCGTGAGGCAGACACTCTGTTTACTTTTAAGGCCAGGCTTAAAACTTTCCTTTTTGATAAAGCTTATAGTTAGAGTGGCTGAGGTCATCCTGAGCTATCTCTGTAGTTATGCTGCTATAGGCTTAGACTGCTGGAGGACAGACTTACCACTTTTCTTCACTCTGCTACTTCCTTTTCTCCTACGACTCTCCAGTTGTATTACAGTACATTCTGTTATTTCGACTGTTAACTTTGTTTTCTCTCAGTGTTTTTCTCTCCATAGAAGATATACCTGGTCTGGTATCCTGCTTGGCTGCAATGCCCTGTTGGACGGGGGGCATCGACTGGGATGATGCTCCCAGTAACTGAACATCCACTGTGTCCTGTTATCAACTTTTTACTTTCTGTAACATAGAGAGTTCTCTTATATCAGATCTTCTGTTCCTTCTGTGTTTCTGCTCTGTCTTCTCAAACCCCCAGACGGTCGTGGCAGATGGCCGCTCCTACTGAGCCTGGTTCTGTTGGAGGTTTCTTCCTGTTAAAGGGGAGTTTTTCCTCTCCACCGTCGCTACATGCTTGCTCAGTATGAGGGATTGCTGAAGGATTGCTGTGGTTGGAAAGTCTGCATCAACGGGGCCCAACCTCACACCAATGACTGACGCAATCTACTGGGATTCCTTAAATAGGAAACTTTTTAACTCATTGGAATGTTTGTATAAATGTATTGAAATGACTTCTTGTTAAGTGCCTTGAGATGACATCTGTTGTGAATTGGCGCTATATAAATAAACTGAATTGAAATTGAAAATTGAAATACAGTCGGATGCCAAAATGGACAGTAGGGCTCGGCTTAACGAAAACAAGAGCAAAACTAGCAGAAGCAGGATCGATGCTAATAGTTTTAGAGAGGCAATGACAATCTTTAGTGACATTCTGGTCCACACTCCATACCAGTAGGTGGCGGTAATGCACCAATTTGTTGTTTGCCAGCTGCCGATTAACATCACAAAGAACAAGGAGGGCACTGTGTTATTTTTAGGCTAACATGAGCATGCTAACGGTAGTTACGATGAAAACATTGTGAAAAATACACACAAGGAGGGGAATTATCAAGTTTTTCAGAGGCAGATAATGTTGGATTGTGGACGTCAGACTTGTTGTGGACTCATTTTATTAGAGGAAATTAACTGTAACGTTGTGGACCTTTTTTTTGATGGCTCTCTTCTGTCAATGATACTAAGGCTTCGAACGGTGAGTTGCACATCATCTTGCTTTCTAAGTGGTTTGATAAAAGCATTTACTGTCTCTACAGTTATGATTTTATCCCTGATTGGCATACATAATTTTTTTCATAAGAATCTCTGCGTTCAAATATGTATAATGTGTGTGTGTGTGTGTGTGTGTGAATGAAGCGTGTCGCCGATGTAACCTGGAAGTATGTAACGTACTGCACAGCGCAAAAAAAACAAAACGCTAAGCAGTTAAATAAAAACACTGTTTACAGGCCCCCCCACTTTCCCACCCGGCCCCCCCACCCTAAATTCGTCTGGCGCCGGCTCTGCTCCAGATGCTCGTGTTTTATCATTCCTACCTGTGAGTGTGTTTCTGCGGTTTGCCTCCTGCAGCTCGTTCTGGAGCGTCTGGATCAAAGCACGGGTCTCATCCAGCTGCAGCCGGAGGACGCTCGCCTCATGCTGCAGCCTGAAGAGACAACCCTGTGTTATATTCCAGATTTTTCCACCTTAATTAATGAAAATAAAAAAAAACCCAGAATAAAATCTCCACCTGTTGATGGTTTCTTGGCTTCTCTGTCTGTCCTGCTTCAGCTGCGCCACCTCCTGGCAGCGAGCTCCGTCTTCGGCCTGCAGCCTCTTGCTTAGCTCCGCCCACCTCTGTTTTTCTAGCTCCGCCTCCTTCAGCCTGGACCGCTCCAGAAGAACCGCCTCCCTCAGATGCTCTGCCTCTCTGCTGCCATCTGAAGGGCAAACATGGGAGAGCAGATTGGAAGCGTACACTTTGCTTTCTGGTGTGAGCGGAGGCAGAGAGCCTGATTACCTCTGCTGGCGAGCTGCAGCTGGGTCTGCAGACTCACGTTCTCCTCCTTCAGGAGGCTAATCTCTCTGGACAGCTGGCTGACCGAGTCCAGACCCTGGATGTAGATGTTGGTAGGAGCACCTGGGAAGTCAACAATGAAGTCGCTGTCAAATCCAGCCTTGGTTTCTGTGAACTGTTGAACTTTAACTTGACGAGGTCTGCTAACATCTGGAGGGTGGGAGAAGAAAATCAGCTAGGATGATTAGGAACAACGAAGGAAGCGCCAACTCTCGGACTGGACCCTGGTTCTCTCTGGTTCTGAACAGGAAAGAAGCACCAGGTCCAAAGTCAGCTGGTCTGAGGTCTGCAGATGCCCCAACAGACGAGCCAAAGGTGGAGCTGCTCGACCAGCAACCAATACAACGATGTTTAGGAGAGTCGAGGTGAAGCTTCCAACTAGTGGTGGGCGATATAAAAGGTATAAGGTAGAAATTATATAAGTTTAGCCAAAGGATTTTGACTATACTGGTCTACCGCGATTGCACATTTTGATGATGTCATCAAGCTGTCATCAAGGAGGATAAATACTGATGTTCAGCGTCGTCTTTACACTGCATGTTTTATGTTTAAAATGTGTTGTTTTCCATTTAATGGGAAAAAAACCTGTTTAACTTGAAGCATTTTTAATTCAAATATGTGCAGGTTTATTTTTTTGCGATATTAAATTTGTCACGTGGGTGTGTGGAGAATGGACCCAAACGCACTCGCTGAAGGAAGGTGGAGGATGTTTATTAAAGGAGGTGATGATGATGGTGGTGGTGAAGAGGACGACGGCAGGAATGGAGAGACTGGACATCGGGCTGGAACGAAGAGGCAGGAAGACGACACACCATGGGGATGAAGACAATATAGTACTAGGAGGACTAGGAGGAAGGAGGAAGGAGGAATGATCCGGCCGGGAGTGAAAGGAAGTGAGGGGTCTTAAAGGCAGGAGGTGAGTAGGATCAGGTGTGGATGATGAGACAGACAGGTGAAGACAATAAGGCAGGAATAGGGCAGCGTGACAAAATTTACAAATAAGCAACCAGGAAAGCAAACAATTTTGAGCTTTGTGTGATTTTTTTAATAACATTTACCTTTTAATTTATTTTAAATATCTTCATCTTCATGTTGTGAGAATTTTTTGTGTTGCATTTTTTGAAAAAAAGATTTTAATTTTTTATTTTTTTGCAAAATAAATGTTCTTTAAATGACATTCTAAACTTTTCTGAAGTTGTTGTTCTACTGCAATGATTCATGTTGACATATAAAGAGAAAATAATATATCGCAATAGATCTCGTTACCGCACACGCTTTAGATTATATCGCAGAGTTGGGTTTTCCAGCAGGACAATGATCCCAAATTCACATCAGAACCGGACTGGGAAAGTATAAAGCCGGGAAGCATTAAGGTCCAAAACAGGGAGGATTTCATGGCTGCTGATACCCTGTTAAAGCAACCCTTCACTCTTGAGAATCCATCTCTGTGATTCCTTCTGAAACCAGAACCTGATTTTTCACCTTTCTCCACAGTGGTGCGGTCCAGCTTCTCCTCCAGCTGCTGGCGGAGGCGATCATTGGTCCGGATGGAGTCCTCCAGCCTCTGTCTCAGGCTCCTGATCTCTCTCAGGTGCTCCTTCATCAGGTCTGAACCTTCAGGAAAAACACAAAGTGGAAGTCGGTTCTGGTTCTGTCTCCAGCCAACAGAGAGAGCTGGATAAATGTCGCACCTGCGTGGCTGGTGCCTGACTGGTACCCCGACGATCCCGACGACAGGTCAGCTCCGACTCCCTCCGCTCTGCCTGCGTAGGGCATTTCCCACAATGCACTTCTCTCCAGCAGACCGGCCCCGGCTTTGGTTGCCATGCCGACGTCCAGGCTGCTGCTGCTGAACGGAGAAGGCTGGAATCCTTGGTAAGACAGAGGCAGCGAGCCGGAGGGGTCCGCGGGATGCTGGTGGGCGAATGGGAACATGTGAAGAGATCTGGACTGGGGAGTGGAAAACCCTGCCGAGGAAAGAGAGACGTGGTGCAGATGAATCCTCACAGCGTAAACCTGGATGATTGCTTACTGCTGTTAATGTGTTAGCACAAAGAGAGGTGAAAAGGAAATAAAATATGGTCAGGCGCTGAAGCTTCAAGCTGCCCCTGGTGCAGGATGTGTGTCACGCATGCTGATCAGCTGCTCTTTGTGGAAAACAGCTCGGCGTTCGCCAGAGACGACTCCATCCACCTGCAGCTGGACTGTTTTACAACCTGAACTGCCAGGCGGAAGACATCTGGCGTGCCACAGGGCTGTGTGCTAAGCCTGCATCCACTCATCCACGTATCAAACATGACTGTTTCATTTCCGGATAATGCAAGTGTTACAGAAATGCAAAAACAACAAAAATCTGACTTTGTGACAACAAGGGAAACAAGTCAAACCAGTAGCTTCCAGTTAGGGAGTTTATTAGCATGCCTGAGTTACTTTCAGTTTAGATTCATTTTCTCCTGAGGCGTATCAGCAAACATCTATCCTTCATCCATAGTGCAGATTATGGTTATTGTTAGTAATATGTTTATTATTATTCTTTCAGTTACTCTGACTTTAAAGGAGAGTTCTTAAACGGTCTATCTGGTCCATAACCTGCTGGGATCTCGTAAAGCTGCACTTTTACTCGAAAAACTGGCCGAATTACAGGGTTCGAAAAGTTACCCAGTCAAAGTTTAACAGGAGTAATTTCAGTTCTTTAGCTGTCATAGGAGAAAAAAAGGGGTTCATTTTTCAAAGGGATATTTTACCATACATTTATAAAAGTCAGTTTATAACTAAACATTTAGTTATGAATCTAAATATTTGTTTTGCAAACTAAATACCTAGCTTCGAACTACATATTAGGTTAGCAAGCTTAGCTAGCTAAATATTTAGCTATCAGCAAGGCAACCTGCCAATACGTGGTAGTAGACTATAAAAATAAAAGCTGGGTCCTGCAAACCTCTATGAAAAACTTCTGCTGGTGCAGTCCCTTTAAATCCACCGGTAAGCGTATGTATTGCCTTTAAAATGACTCATCCTGTGTTTAAAGCTGAAATATCGTTCATGTTGAGAGGTAAATGAACAGCGTTAAATAGGAGACATTCCGTCACCCCAGCAGTTTATATAGAGGTTCTCAAGACACAGCATTTTTTTTGGTAGTCCATTTCTGCTTATCGGCAAGTAAACTTGCATATTATCTAAATGGCTTCTTTCTAAAATGTAAAGAATAAACTTAATCGCACAATATTGTTGGCAAAACAGTAAACCAGAGTTTGTGAAATGTCTATACAAATATCAATATAAGACAATAAGACTACATGACTAACAATAACAACCTATTACATTTAAATCTACCTGTTTACTGGGTAATAAAAGTGTTTTTCCATCTGTTCTTCCTTGATTTTAGCTTCTAAGCCTCGTTTAGTTTGTAAAGTAAATAGTTAACGAGCTAAATAAATATTTATCTAGTTAGCTTGGAGCTGAATATATAGTTAGCGAGCTAACTATTTACTTTTTAAACTAAACAGTCAGCGAGCTAAATAAACATTTATCTAGTTAGCTTGGAGCTGAATATATAGTTAGCGAGCTAACTATTTACTTTGTAAACTAAACAGTTACTGAGCTAACTAAATATTTATCTAGTTAGCTTGAAGCTGAATATTTTGTTAGTGAGCTAACTATTTACTTTTTAAATTAAACAGTTAGTGAGCAAAATAAATATTTATCTAGTTAGCTTGGAGCTGAATATATAGTTAGCGAGCTAACTATTTACTTTGTAAACTAAACAGTTAGCGAGCTAACTAAATATTTATCTAGTTAGCTTGAAGCTGAATATTTTGTTAGTGAGCTAACTATTTACTTTTTAAATTAAACAGTTAGTGAGCAAAATAAATATTTATCTAGTTAGCTTGGAGCTGAATATTTAGTTAGCGAGCTAAGTATTTGCTTTTTAAATTAAACAGTTAGTGAGCTAAATAAATATTTATCTAGTTAGCTTGGACCTGAATATTTACCATTTACTTCGTAAACTAAACAGTTAGTGAGCTAAATAAATATGTATCTAGTTAGCTTAGAGCAGAATATTTTGTTAGCTTGGAGCTGAATATATAGTTAGCGAGCTAACTATTTACTTTGTAAACTAAACAGTTAGCGAGCTAACTAAATATTTATCTAGTTAGCTTGAAGCTAAATATTTTGTTAGTGAGCTAACTATTTACTTTTTAAATTAAACAGTTAGTGAGCTAAATAAATATTTATCTAGTTAGCTTGGAGCTGAATATTTAGTTAGCGAGCTAACTATTTACTTTTTAAATTAAACAGTTAGCTAGTTAACTAAATATTTATCTAGTTAGCTTGGAGATGAATATTTTGTTAGCGAGCTAACTATTTACTTTTTAAATTAAACAGTTAGCTAGTTAACTAAATATTTATCTAGTTAGCTTGGAGATGAATATTTAGTTAGCGAGCTATTTACTTTTTAAATTAAACAGTTAGCGAGGTAACTAAATATTTATCTAGTTAGCTTGGAGCTGAATATTTAGTTAGTGAGCTAACTATTTACTTTGTAAACTAAACAGTTAGCTAGTTAACTAAATATTTATCTAGTTAGCTTGGAGATTAATATTTAGTTAGCGAGCTAACTATTTACTTTTTAAATTAAACAGTTAGCTAGCTAACTAAATATTTATCTAGTTAGCTTGGAGATGAATATTTTGTTAGCGAGCTAACTATTTACTTTTTAAATTAAACAGTTAGCGAGCAAAATAAATATTTATCTAGTTATCTTGGAACTGAATATTTAGTTACCTCGCTAACTATTTACTTTTTAAATTAAACAGTTAGCGAGGTAACTAAATATTTATCTAGTTACTTGAAAATTGAGTTTGAAATTTGAGACATTTATAAATAAATAAATGGGGATAAGACTTTTAAAAATTAAACCCTATTTTTTGTCCTAAGACAGACTAAACAACTCAAAATATTACTGTTAGATTTTCACTGTGTAACTTTACAAATGGAACCCCATACAGAACGTATCTGAGCCAGAATTCCTCTGGTCTTTGCTTTAGTTTGTTAGATTTTTCCCTCAGTCACAAAAAGCCGTGCACATAGAGTCAAAGTGACCCACTGTCATTGGCTCTCAGCTGCTTCTGTAACATCTGAAGCTCCTGGTGAACCTCAGCCAGAGAGAAACCTGCCCCTGCACTTCTTTGGGGCTGCAGATTCATCGGGAGAAGATGGAGGGGGAAGAGGGGGCTCTGTTTCGGGGGGGAGGCGAAGAGGGGAGGGGGACAGGGAGCTGGGAGGAAGAAGATGGTGAGGAAGAATCATGAAGAGCAGGATGAAGGACAGGTATAGGAGACCAGATGACAGGTTGTGTCTGTTGGCTTCTTCTCACCTGAGTGACTCTGCAGGTCTGCAGGTTTGTGTGGCGAGCTGGAGAGATGCATGCTGGGACAGCTGAGGCCGGACTGGGTGCGATGGGATGAGCTGATGGACGAAGGGACAGATGGATGGCGAGAAGTGGCGTCATGCTGAGAGTCTAACGTAAAGAAGAGACGCCTGTCCATCACTGAACTCATCATTCATGAAGAACAGTGTGATGAATGGAGACAAGCACAATGGATGCATATATTCTGTTTTTATTCATTTTCCAGAGGAAAAACCTCAATCTTTCATCTGCAGTGCAGGACAGTTGGTCTTTTTTTAGGACGTTCCAGTCCATCAGAGGTAAACTCTGCAGGTTTAAACCATCTCAGTCCTTCACTCAAATGCCTCTGCGTTTTTTTTTTTTTTTTCAAGATCATGTTTTAATCCCGGAAACTTTCTCGTAGCAAAACTCAACGGTTTGCAGGTCAACTCAGGGATTGTGATGTTTTCTCTATCACTGACTCAGACCTGAAGCTATCGCGGGTCCTAGCTCCTCCTGCAGGTCCACTCATGTTTCCATCCCAAATTATTCAACACTAACCGGACCCAGATTTATTCAGGCTGCACATGTGGAGAACGAGCCTAGTCAGGTACCCCGACAGACGTGAGGTGGGAGGAGAATGCAAATATTTACATATTTAATTCAATATGCATAATTAATAAGGCTGATTACAGGGATTACTGCGACTCTATTTAATATTTAATTGGATTTAATTTACTTATTTATTAATAATATGTATTCATTTTAATTTCTTTGGTTAATAGAATTAAAAATATTATATTTATTCTCAGCCCGAAGGCAGTAAATAACAAGCCTATACTGCCACCTGTTGGAGGCTTTATAACATTACAGGATATTCAGTAAAATCAGCAACTAAAACAGTGTTTCATGTTTTTTTTATTGATTAAAAGTGTAAAAGAAACATTTTTGGAGAATAAAACACCAACTGGATCTATAATCTGTAGCTAAAAAGATGCTAACATTCAGCCTCCTGTTTTTAATGGTCTGTAGCTTTCAATGTTTATATATTCGTCTGCCCCCTGCTGGTCAAACTCACCGGTGCCGATCCTAGCAGAATTCTTGGTTTCCTCCGGTCCAAGCCCGCTGGCAGCATCCGCGTCGGAGCAAAACTCCAGGTCGTCATTGGTAGAAGCGTGGTCGTCAGACACGTAGGAGATGCGATCTGATTGGTCGGTGATGTCAGAGAGGGCGTGGCTGCTGCTGGGCGTGTCAGAGCGATGGGGATGATGATGATACTGATGCTGGTCGAGTTTGGCTCGGAGAGACTCGATGACTTTGTCCTTCTGTTGCAGTTCTTTACTGAGCCTGTCGGAGCACACAGATACAGAAACGTGCTGCCGTTTCAACCCAGGACTTTCAGAAAACATACCTCATGAATCAGAACGAGATCTGGTTGATCCAAAACTGTAGATGAGTGTTCTGAAGTCAAACATCCTCTGGACAAGAACACATCTCAGACAACTGAGTGGAAATCCCAGCAGATTCAGCCCCAAGGTCAGAGCGTGAAGCTCAGAGAAATGACCAGAAACCCCAAAGCTCCATCCCAGACTCTACAGGCCTCATAACAGGTTAAAGGTTAAAGGTCATGACAATGACCCAGTATGGCTGCTTGAAAGGACTGTTGAAGAAAGCCTATTTTCTCTAGAAACAAGGTGATAACATAACCAACAGGTTACTTTCCATGAACCTACAGCTTAAATTATAGCAACTAACTCTGTACTTTCATGACTATTATAAATTTCTTCACCTGAACTTACAACTTTCTTTCCTGTAATTGCTATTCACAGTGGGGCAAAAAAAGTATTTGGCAGCCAACGATTGTGCAAGTTGTCCCACTTAAAAAGAGGAGAGAGGTCTGTAATTTTCATCATAGGTAAACTTTATTTTTAAAGAATTTATTTGTATAGTAGTGCAGAAAAAAGGTATTTAACACCTACAAACAAGCAAAAAATCTGGTCCTCACAGACCTGTTACTTCTTCTTTAAGAAGTTCTTCTTCACAGTAACAAAGGTTCCTGCTTAAAGGTCCCCCTGCTTAAGCCAGTACATGTCCAGGCCCGTCTTAAGTTGACCAGAGACCATCTGGATGATCCAGAGGAGGATTGGGAGAATGTCATGTGGTCAGATAAGACCAAATAAAACTCTTTGGTATAAACGCCACTCGCCGTGTTTGGAGGGGGAAGAATGTTGAGTTGCATCCCAAGAACACCATACCTGCTGTGAAGCATGGGGGTGGAACCATCATGCTGTGGGGCTGTTTTTCTGCAAAGGGGACAGGACGACTGATCCGTGTAAAGGAAAGGATGAATGGGGCCATGTATCGTGATATCCTTCCATCAGTGGGAGCATTGAAGATGAAACGTGGCTGGATCTTCCAGCATGACAATGATCTCAAACACGTCGCCTAGGCAACAAAGGAGTGGCTACGTAAAAAGCATTTCAAGGTCCTGGAGCGGCCTAGCCAGTCTGCAGACCTCCATCCTATAGAGAATCTGTGGAGGGAGATGAAAGTCTAAACATCCCAGCTCTAGAGAAGATCTGCATGGAGGAATGGGCCAAAATAGCAGCTACAGTGTGAGACAACCTGGTGAAGACCTACAGGAGACCTTTGACCTCTGGCATTGACAACCAAGGTTACAATATAAAGCATTGAGGTGAACTTTTGTTATTGACCAAATACTTATTTTCTGCACCATTCTACAAAAAAATTCTTTAAAAAACATACAATGTGACTTCCTGGATTTTATTTACATTTTATTTTATTACAAAACCTCGCACATATTCTAGACTGAAATGTGACGCCATCGGTCACAGAGCTGAAGCTTGGTCAAAACTCGGTCATCAACAGGTCAATGATCCAGAACACGGCAGCTAAACCAGAGCAGAACCACTGAAAACGGAAAGAAGCGGGGTGCAGCAATGGCCTAGTCAAAGTCAAGACCTCAAACGGATTGAAATGCTGTGATGGGATCTTCAGAGAGATGAGCAGAAATGAACGTCTGTCATGAACTGAAGTAACGTTGGAGAGAGGAGTGGACCAACATGGGTATAATTATGTTTTAATAGACTGAAGTATATTAAAGTTGAAAAGTAAGAATAAATAAATGTGTGAACTTTAATGTGCTGAAAGCGTCTGAGAGCAGCCGTCTTTTGACCTGAGGGACGATGAGTATTAGCAGGAAGGTGAGTCACCTTGCGAGGCATCGTGTCGCTACAGGGAAGCCTTTTAGTGACGGGCGTGACTCTGCATCGAGTCTCACATGTTCACAGGAACAGCACACTCACCTGTGACATGGAACTAGCGGATAAAAATAAATAACTAGGGGAAATGAATCAGACTGAACGGCGAGGATAGTTGTGTCTGAAATGTGTCGCCAGCAGCTGATTTAATTAACAGTGACGTGCTGAAAGTCAAGGGAATCAATGCCTCGCTGGCACGCGAAGACAGTAATGATAATCCACACAACAACAATCAAATTCCAGAACAGAAAGGTTTCCTAAAACAACAGCCTGAGAGGTGAAATCCTGCAGCTGTAAGGAGGACCTGCCACAGGTGAGCGTGCCAGGATTAGGTAGAAAAGAAATCCATCATTAACTTAGTCTGTCCAGCAGATTTGTTTTGGATTTAGGCTACGGTAAGACTAGTTTGATAAATGAAGATCATGTAAAGACCTCCTAGATACCAGTCAGAGAGGAGCTACGGATGTTTGTGGAGCTGGAAAAGGGGTACTTGTGGTACCAAAGCCAGACGTAGGTCCACGGTCTTGGCATAAAATCCAGCTTGTCCCCAGTGTTGGCTGGACTCAGTCAGGAGCCCCATGGTCTCTAGTCTTGTTCAAGGAGTTCTCTATGCTGGATCTCCATCTACATTTCAGCCCTATCATGAGATGGTCATGAGATCCTTACGGAAAGAACAAGGTGGGATAAAACAGTTGGAGTAGGCGATTGGGCTCAGTCATTGGGGCATAGGGGGGAATGAGAGTAGAACTGCTGCTCCTCTTCATCAAAAACATTCAGCTTAGATTGTTCTGGCACTTGATCAGTATGCATCCTGGATTCATCTCTAGGAGGTTTTCTGGGGAGATCCTAGTGGGAGGAGACCTTCCTGGTGGGTAAAATACCCCACCTGGAATTCCTGGAACACCAGGAATACCCAGAAAGAGCAGGACCACATGAGTGGGAGAAGGAATCTTTAGACCTTTGCAACCGGCTATCAGACGAGTAGAAGACAACAGATGAATGGATAATACAAAAAAAATATTTACGGTTTCTGGACTGAAGGTTTCTAGACTAAAGGTTTTTAGTATGAAGGTTTCTTGAGTGAAAGATTCTGGACTAAAGGTTTCAAGACTGAAGGGTTTCAGACTAAAGGTCTCTAGACTGGAGGTATTTGGACTGAAGGATTTCAGATTTAAGATTTCTAGAGTGGGCTGTACAGTGGTGCAGTGGTAGCACTGTTGCCTGCAGCAAGAAGGCCTGGGTTCGAATCTCGGCCTGGGGTCTTTCTGCATGGAATTTGCATGTTCTCCCTATGCATGCGTGGGTTCTCTCCGGGTTTCTTCCCAGAGTCCAAAAACATGACTGTTAGGTGAATTGGTCTCTCTAAATTGCCCTTAGGTGTGAGTGTGTGTGTGCATGGTTGTTTGTCCTGTGTGTCTCTGTGTTGCCCTGCGATGGACTGGCGACCTGTCCAGGGTGTACCCCGCCTCTCGCCCCATGACAGCTGGAGATAGGCACCAGCCCCTCCGCATAGGAATGACGGGTACAGAAAATGGATGGATGGATGGATTTCTAGAGTGAAGGTATCTAGACTGGAGGTGTTTAGATTGAATGTTTCTGGACTAAATGTTTCTAGGCTCGAGGTTTGTGGAACGAAGACTCCTAGACTAAAGGTCTTTGGACTGAGGGATTCTGGAACAAAGGTTTTTAGACAACAAAACACCAAATGTGCTACAGGAAGTCTCACGGACGGGACAAAAAGTTCTGCTGGGTTTCGGTCGGTCTTACTTGTCGAGCTGTGTGAGCATGGTTCTCCTCTCCTGGTCGGTGTGCTTCTTCAGCAGCAGCAGCTCCCTCTCCTGAGCTTTCCACTCCCACAGGGAGAAGGAAAACAGAGCGTCCCTGTACAGCGGACTGCTTCTCGACAACATCATCTTCCACAGAGGAGCCATCAAGAACCTTTGAACCCCTTCCTCAGTGGCGTCCCCACCTGGTTACTGGCCCTCCGTGCCAGTCCATTCTGCTATATACGGACTGATCTTTGTCTCCTCTATCTAACCGCCTCATTGGCTCGGCCCTCCAGGTCCTGACCCCGACGTTGGGAGGTAGCAGGCAGATGGAGCGTGAGCGAGGGATGAAGGGATGGAGAGAGCGTCAAGGCAAGCAGGTGAAAAGCACAGCAAATCCTGATTAGGTCGGGACTATCCAGGGAGACTTTGGTGGCTGCTCTCCAACACACAGATGGCCGCTTCAGCTGCTCGGTCAGCTGGTTTGGTTACAGAGTCAGGAAAACTGGAACTGCCGGGGGAATCCTGTAGTCGTTGTGTTTCTTTGTCCCATTTCCTCTCTTTATCGACTGCACTTCCAAGCGGAGTCCCTTTTGAATCCTCATCAGCGCTGTGCACATAACCTCTCCTCCCACAAGCACACAGTCAGCAGCCGCCGACCCCCCCAGGCTGGGATGGAGTGACGAACACAGAGGGGGAAAACGGATGCCCAGACTCCAGAGGGCTCGTGCCTTCATGCTCCAGCAGCCATCAGAGAAAGAGGGAAGAGGAGCTGAATGAACGGTCACCCACAGAGCAGCTCTTCCTCTTTCATCTGCTTGTTAGAGCGCTTTCCGATCTGTGTGTGTCCACAGAAAACTCCCACTGCGTGATCCAAAAGCAGGAGAATCACTGTGCGTTGGGATGAGAAGGTTGGTTGTTTCCCACCTCCAGCTTGTGGAGTAAAAAGCCCAAGCGTAGACGGAAAACAATCCTGGTATAACGCTGGAGGTCCGGCACCACGGTCAGCACCGGAAACACTGAAGCAAAGCGAGACGGGTCGCTCTCTGTCGCCGCGTTTAGCTCCTCCTGACCTATTTCCCTCCCCACTGGAGGCTTTAATAACTTAACCTGATTAGAGAGCAACGCTAACGACGAGCCCAGAGGAGCATTACTGCAGCTGCTCACAGACCACGATCTCATGGTGCTGAGCGCTTAGAACCAGGAGATGTCCGGGGCTTTAAGCTCATTTAGGAGGCTTGTTACAGCAGAACCACAACAGAACCAGAGAAGAATTATTTCAGAATCATTTTAGTTTTCATTCAATGATTCAAATAAAATAAAAGATTAAATCTAAAGGTCTTTATATTTAGTCCGTCCATCCATACCTCCATCCGTCTATTCATACATTCAATTCAATTCAAAATACTTTATTGATCCCAGAGGGAAGTTAAGTGTTGGTATAGCTCATACAATTAATTCTTTAAGGAGTTGTTGTAGATGATGATGGCTGTGGGCAGGAAGGATTTCCTGTAGCGGTCTGTATTGCAGCGAAACTGAAGAAGCCTCCGACTGAAGACGCTCTGTTGTATGACTGTCTCATGAAGAGGATGCTCAGGGTTGTCCATAATTTTTTTGATTTTATGAAGAATCCTTCTTTGCATTATCATCTCCAGATTTTCCACAGTTGTCCCAAGAACAGAACCAGAACCTTCTTTATCAGGTTGTTGATCCTTTTTAAGTCCCTGGCTCTGATGCTGCTACCCCAACAGATGACGGCTGAAGAGATTACACTCTCCACAACAGACTTGTAGAAGATCTGCAGCATCTTGCTGCAAACCTTGAAGGACCTAAGCTTCCTCCAGAAGTCCAGTCTGCTCTGTCCCTTCTTGTAGACGGTTTCACTGTTCAGTCTCCAGTCCAGTCTGTTGTCAAGGTGAACTCCGAGGTATTTATACTCCTCAACCACCTCCACTTCTTCTCCCTTGATAGAAACAGTGTTTGACTTATCCCTGTTTCTTCTGAAATCTACAATCATCTCCTTTGTTTTGTTCACATTCAAGGTGAGACGATTGTTTCCACACCATGTCACAAAGCGGTTCACCAGCTCTCTGTATTCAGCTTCTTGTTCATCTCTGATACATCTGAGTATTTCTGCAGATGGCAGGTCTCTGATTTGTACTGGAAGTCTGAGGTGTACAGAGTGAAAAGGAATGGTGAGAGTACGGTCCCCTGTGGTGCTCCTGTGCTGCTGACCACCTGGTTTAACACACAATTCTTCAGTCTCACAAATTGTGATCTGTTGGTCAGGTAGTCATTGATCCAGGCGATTGTTGAGGCTCCACCTGTGTCTTCAGGAGTTTCTGACAAAGCAAATCAGGCTGAATTGTGTTAAATGCACTGGAGAAATCAAAGAACATGATCCTCACAGTGCTGCCTGCTTTGTCCAGATGACAGTGGGTTGGTTGAAGCAGGTGGATGATGGCATCTTCAACTCCAACTCCACAGTGATAAGCAAACTGCAGTGGGTCCTGATACGTTCTTGTTTGCTTACTCAGGGGGGCCAACAGGAGTCTCTCCAGGACCTTCATGATGTGGGATGTCAGGGCAACGGGTCTATAGTCATTGATGACTGATGGGTGAGTTCTCTTTGGTACTGGAACAATGCAGGATGTCTTCCACAACACTGGAACCTTCTCCTGAGTTAGGCTAAGGTTGAAGAGGTGCTGCAGAATCCCACAGAGCTGCTCTGCACAGGCCTTCAGGACTCTGGGGCTGACACCATCTGGACCTGCAGCCTTGTTCCGGTTCAGTTTCTCCAGCTGCCTCTTCACCTGACTTTTGGAGACAGACAATCCATCCATCCGTCACTTTGACATAAAAGTGTTTTTTTGGGGGGAATTTTTTTGTAAAAAAGGCACATTTTGTTAATCAAGATTGATTTGTAACTGGAATAAAATTGGTAAAACATCCAAGGGTGTAAATACTTTTTATTGACACTGTAAATCTGCATGTGGCCCAGAGGTCTGATGAAGCAGAGGTTTGGACAGGAGAACCAGTTCAGGAGCTGGCTCTCTGCTCTGGGTTATGGATTTCTTCCACAGGTCCCTTATTAATCAGCAACAGATGCGGATCAGTTCTGCCCTCAGGACCGGACACCAATCCGATACTTTCCACTGAAAAACGTCGATTCCACAGCAGAAACCCAAACACAGCGACACACAAACTGACCTGATGGCGAGCAGCTCCGTCTTCTCGTCTGGATCCTCGGGTGGATCTCCTGTTGGGCCACAAACCAGAGAAGTTAACGTTGCTAAAGGTCCATCAGGCTCGGCGGCCATCAGGAATCCAGAGTGACTCACGTCCGCTGATCCTGGCGCTGATCCGCTGAGCCAGGGCGCTGCTCTGAGCCAGCTGCTCCCTGAAGCTCTGGCCCATGTAGTAGTCGATGTCGTTGGCCCTCAGCAGCTCCTCGAAGGCCTTGGTGGTGTCCCCCAGGTGCTGGGTGAGGAGGCTGCAGACGCCCCGCCCTTCACGGAGCCGCTGGCGGAGGTGGGACAGCTCCCTGGCCTGAGCCTTGATCAGCGAGTCGAACTTCCTGAAGGAGAACAAACAATAATATAGGTGTATAACTAATGTAATAATAATGCATGTACACCCACTGAATGATCAATACATTTTAATTTCTAAAGAACATTTACCACTGCAACTGGAAGAGATTTTTATTATTCAATATAAATTAACAAAACAACCAAAAGAATTAAAAAATGTAAACAAAATTGTCCTTCAAAAAAATATTGATCACTTGGTTCAGACAAGAAGAACGGGCAAAACTTTTAGTTAGGAGTTTTGTAAAGAAAAAGTGCAAACAACACAAAAACACTCAGTTTGAATGAAAAAAATACATCTCATCTGCACCACTATGAATATATGGAACATATACGCACGTTAAATGTTTGTTGTCTGGTAATAGTGCGCATGTTCACAACACTGAAGGGCAAAAACAGCTTCAGCACTCACTATCCAGAACCATGCTGCCATGGTTGAACAATTCTGCTGACAAAATTAAACCTAGGAATGTAGGTATTACTAATTTAGATCATCTTTGTGCTGATGATGGAAAAAGATCGCAATGCTAACTGTATTTAGCGCAAATTTAACTGCATTTAGCATAAAGCTAACTGTATTTAGTGCAAAGCTAACTGTATCTAACGTAATGCTAACTATTCAGAGCAAAGCAAACTGTACTTTGCACAAAGCTAACTGAACTTAACGCAAAGCTTACTATTCAGCACAAAGCTAACTGTATTTACACAATGCTAACTGTATTCAGCACAAAGCTAACTGTATTCAGCACAAAGCTAACTGTATTTACACAATGCTAACTCTTTCCAGTGCAAAGCTAACTGTATTCAGCACAAAGCTAAATGTATTTACACAATGCTAACTGTGTCCAGAGCAAAGCTAACTGTATTGAATGTAAAACTACCTATATTCAGTACAATGCTGAATGTATTTAGCGCAAAGCTAACTGTATCCGGGGAAAGCTAACTGCATTTAGCACAAAGCTAACTGTATTCTGCGCAAAGCTAACTCTATTGAGGGAAAAACTAACTATATTCAGCACAAAGCTGAATGTATTTAGGGCAAAGCTCACTGTATCAGGGGAAAGCTAACTGCATTTAGCACAAAGCTAACTGTATTCTGTGCAAAGCTGACTGTATTTAGCACAAAGATAACTGTATTCAGCACAAAGCTAACTGTATTTACACAACGCTAACTGTATTCTGTGCAAAGCTAACTGTATTGAGCGTAAAACTAACTATATTCAGCGCAAAGCTAACTGTATTCAGTGCAAAGCTAACTGTATCAGGGGAAAGCTAACTGCATTTAGCACAAAGCTAACTGTATTCTGCGCAAAGCTAACTCTATTGAGGGAAAAACTAACTATATTCAGCACAAAGCTGAATGTATTTAACGCAAAGCTCACTGTATCAGGGGAAAGCTAACTGCATTTAGCACAAAGCTAACTGTATTCTGTGCAAAGCTGACTGTATTTAGCACAAAGATAACTGTATTCAGCACAAAGCTAACTGTATTTACACAACGCTAACTGTATTCAGCCCAAAGCTAACTGTATTGAGCGTAAAACTAACTATATTCAGCGCAAAGCTAACTGTATTCAGTGCAAAGCTAACTGTATCAGCGGAAAGCTAACTGTATTTAGCACAAAGCTAACTGTATTCTGCGCAAAGCTGACTGCATTTAGCAGAAAGCTAACTGTAATCTGCACAAAGCTAACTGTATTCTGCGCAAAGCTAACTCTATTGAGGGAAAAACTAACTATATTCAGCACAAAGCTGAATGTATTTAGCGCAAAGCTCACTGTATCAGGGGAAAGCTGACTGCATTTAGCAGAAAGCTAACTGTAATCTGCACAAAGCTAACTGTATTCTGCGCAAAGCTAACTCTATTGAGGGAAAAACTAACTATATTCAGCACAAAGCTGAATGTATTTAGCGCAAAGCTCACTGTATCAGGGGAAAGCTAACTGCATTTAGCACAAAGCTAACTGTATTCTGTGCAAAGCTGACTGTATTTAGCACAAAGATAACTGTATTCAGCAGAAAGCTAACTGTATTTACACAACGCTAACTGTATTCAGCGCAAAGCTAACTGTATTGAGCGTAAAACTAACTATATTCAGCGCAAAGCTAACTGTATTCAGTGCAAAGCTAACTGTATCAGCGGAAAGCTAACTGTATTTAGCACAAAGCTAACTGTAATCTGCACAAAGCTAACTGTATTTAGCACAAAGCTAACTGTACTTAGTGCAAAGCTAACTGTATTTAGCGCATAGGTAATTAGCTATGATGGGCTGACAGTCCTTAGAATTGGTCGTCAGTTCAGTGTGGGGATATCTACTATTATCTGATTAACAACAATGTTGTTTTTGGTACACATCGACAATGATATATACGTTTTTATACAAAGCAGTTTCCTGATTTATAATGGAATTGTGTCGTTCAATAGAATATATTTCTTAGTGTTCCATGCTAACTATGCTAGCAGCAGATGTATCATCATCATCATCATCAGTGTGAGCATCTCCATAAAATCAGTCTGTTAGTTTGCAGATCAGAAGCATGAAGCTGTGATGACCCAACACAAAGGAGAAAGTAGGTAGTAGTCAAGTTTAATTCTGATTTAATTTAGGTTTTATCCCAGTTTTATGCAGGTTTAATCTGTCTTTTTTCCCCATTTTATTTTGAATGGAATTGTCTTCTGGTTTAGTTGTGGGTTTAGTTTGTCCTGATGTGCTGTTTTTTTTTTTTTTTTAAGTGTTTGATGCCGATATTATCCTGATTTTCAAGCAACGTTTTATCACCATTGTGTCCTGGCTTCAGCAGGATTTTGTCCTGATTTTTTCATTTCATTCTAGTTTTTGATCCTGTATTTTCAATTTTGTTCTGTTTAGTTGTATTTTGATTTTGATCAGATTCTGTTTTAATTTAGATCTTTTTCAGTTTTAATCCATAATGTATTCTGATGTTTTTCTTCTTATTCTCTGATTTTGTTTTGTTTTTATGTTGAGTTTATCAGATTTGATTTAACCTTGTTTATTAATGGTTTCAGCTGATTTTTTTTTGTCTCCTAGGTTTATGATGTCATGTGATATTTTATTTGGACGTACCCCGGGCAGTTTGCGTAGTCTTCCTTCTTCTTGCCACCCTTCCTCAGCTGGTCCTCCAGAGCATCCACTCTATATGTGAGCTCCTGAAGGTCTTTGTCTTGGTGACTCTGTGACGACTGCCAGCCCTCATCATCCTCTGCTCCGCTCTGCGATGCCTGCAGGGACCGGTTGACCTTGCGCAGGGACGACGGTTCGCAGTCGCTGGAGGTGGAGAGGCAGTGGAGGCGGCTCTGCAGGCCACGGATCACTCCCTGAGAGCGGGACAGCTGCGAGCGGAGGTCCTCCACCAGGCGCTGGAGGGAAGAGACGTCGTCTCCGTAGCCAGAGGTCTGAGTGGCGGCTTTGGTGGAGTCGTTGCTGCTGCTGGAAGGCCACCACTGCGAGCTGCAGTCCAGAGACGTACACATCTCCAGGTCATCGAACTCTGCAACGTGCAGCAGCAGGTCGTCAACATCAGAGCATTAAAGTCCAACATCTTCATCGGGTTTCTAACATGGATGCATGTTTATCTTTACTCAACATTTTAAAGCCAAACTGGGGGTTTCCTCCTTCTGCAATGACCCTGAATGAGTCTCAGTTAGAAACCTGAAACTAACCAGAATCAGAACCAACTGTTCTAGTTGCTTAATTGGATCATCATAGACTGATTATGTAGTGCATCCAATAAAATACAATAAAAATACAATCTTTAGTCTTTAAGGATCTGCTTGGGTGAGGCACTTTGCTGCCCTCTACTGTCTCTCTGTGTGTACTACATGAGCTGCTGCAGGGCGTTAGGACTGTGGTTCTGATAGATGTGGTTGAAGACCCCAGTAACTTCCAGTAAGTCCCAGTGACTCCCAGTGAGATACAGTAAGTCCTAGTGAGACCCAGTAAGATTCAGTAACTCCTAGTGAGACCCAGTGATTCCACCCAGTGAGACCCAGTGACTCCACCCAGTGAGACCCAGTGACTCCACCCAGTGAGACCCAGTGACTCCTAGTGAGACCCAGTGACCCCGTCCAGTGAGACCCAGTGACTCCACCCAGTGAGACTCAGTGACTCCACCCAGTGAGACTCAGTGACCCCGCCCAAGGAGACCTAGTGATTCCACCCAGTGAGACCCAGTGACTCCACCCAGTGAGACCCAGTGACTCCACCCAGTGAGACCCAGTGACCCCACCTAGTGAGACCCAGGGACTTCACCCAGTGAGACCCAGTAACTCCACCTAGTGAGACCCAGTGACTCCACCCAGTGAGACCCAGTGACTCCTAGTGAGACCCAGTGACTCCTAGTGAGACACAGTGACTCCTAGTGAGACCCAGTGACCCCATCCAGTGAGACCCAGTGACCCCGCCCAGTGAGACCCAGTGACTCCATCCAGTGAGACCCAGTGACTCCACCCAGTGAGACCCAGTGTCTCCACCCAGTGAGACCCAGTGACTCCTAGTGAGACCCAGTGACCCCATCCAGTGAGACCAAGTGACTCCACCCAGTGAGACCCAGTGACTCCACCCAGTGAGACCAAGTGACTCCACCCAGTGAGACCCAGTGTCTCCACCCAGTGAGACCCAGTGACTCCTAGTGAGACCCAGTGACTCCTAGTGAGACACAGTGACTCCTAGTGAGACCCAGTGACCCCATCCAGTGAGACCCAGTGACCCCGCCCAGTGAGACCCAGTGACTCCATCCAGTGAGACCCAGTGACTCCACCCAGTGAGACCCAGTGTCTCCACCCAGTGAGACCCAGTGACCCCATCCAGTGAGACCAAGTGACTCCACCCAGTGAGACCCAGTGACTCCACCCAGTGAGACCAAGTGACTCCACCCAGTGAGACCCAGTGTCTCCACCCAGTGAGACCCAGTGACTCCTAGTGAGACCCAGTGACTCCACCCACTGATAGCCAGTGATCCCAGACCTACCTGGACTGCTGGCTTCCTCCCTCTCTGCCTCGTTTTCACTACGGCCGCAGGTCTCATAGCCCAGGTCCTGCAGGTCCACCTGTATCTGCTTACTGTCCTGCTGCACAGCTGTTTCTGCTGCAGGGAGACAGACAGTTCACCTCACAGTGTCTGGACAGAGACTTCATGGACAGGCGTCTCCACTCACTCAGTCAGATTCAAGTACACCAACCAGTGAGACGAAGTGAATCCGCCCAAGGAGACCCAGTGACCCCACCTAGTGAGACCCAGGGACTTCACCCAGTGAGACCCAGTAACTCCACCTAGTGAGACCCAGTGACTCCACCCAGTGAGACCCAGTGACTCCTAGTGAGACCCAGTGACTCCTAGTGAGACACAGTGACTCCTAGTGAGACCCAGTGACCCCATCCAGTGAGACCCAGTGACCCCGCCCAGTGAGACCCAGTGACTCCATCCAGTGAGACCCAGTGACTCCACCCAGTGAGACCCAGTGTCTCCACCCAGTGAGACCCAGTGACTCCTAGTGAGACCCAGTGACCCCATCCAGTGAGACCAAGTGACTCCACCCAGTGAGACCCAGTGACTCCACCCAGTGAGACCAAGTGACTCCACCCAGTGAGACCCAGTGTCTCCACCCAGTGAGACCCAGTGACTCCTAGTGAGACCCAGTGACTCCTAGTGAGACACAGTGACTCCTAGTGAGACCCAGTGACCCCATCCAGTGAGACCCAGTGACCCCGCCCAGTGAGACCCAGTGACTCCATCCAGTGAGACCCAGTGACTCCACCCAGTGAGACCCAGTGTCTCCACCCAGTGAGACCCAGTGACTCCTAGTGAGACCCAGTGACCCCATCCAGTGAGACCAAGTGACTCCACCCAGTGAGACCCAGTGACTCCACCCAGTGAGACCAAGTGACTCCACCCAGTGAGACCCAGTGTCTCCACCCAGTGAGACCCAGTGACTCCTAGTGAGACCCAGTGACTCCACCCACTGATAGCCAGTGATCCCAGACCTACCTGGACTGCTGGCTTCCTCCCTCTCTGCCTCGTTTTCACTACGGCCGCAGGTCTCATAGCCCAGGTCCTGCAGGTCCACCTGTATCTGCTTACTTTCCTGCTGCACAGCTGTTTCTGCTGCAGGGAGACAGACAGTTCACCTCACAGTGTCTGGACAGAGACTTCATGGACAGGCGTCTCCACTCACTCAGTAGCTCTCTGTAGTCCTTGAGCTGCTCGGCCTGAGCCTGCACCGTGGCCTCGGAGACCATCAGCCTCTCCTGCAGCTCCCTGCTCTTCAGCTGCAGATGAACTGTCTTCTCACACTCCGCCGAGGACGAGACGTCCTGGAGCTGATTGGACGGGTCATCGTCCTGAATTCAAGCAGGGGAAGAAGACAAACTCAGGTAGAGTTTGGGTGTGTCTCTCTGAACTTTAAGAGTCCAAACAGGACTGCAGTTTCTCACTTTTAAAAAAACCAAAATCCAATTTAAGCCTATGGATACATCCCCTATGGATTTAGTAGACTTGGTTCTGTTATTGCTGGTACCTGAAGTCACAAGGAGCCCGTTCCAGTATCTGTAGTGGTATTTAAGTGCTGCTGAATGACCAGTGGTTCGGTTCTCCTACCTGAGAGGAGCTGGTGAGAAGATGCGGCGTCTCGGTCTTCTGAGTCCTATCGTCAGACGCAGAGAGCTCTCCATCCCAAGCTTCCCACATCCCAGAGCTTTCCTCTTCCTCCTCCACAGTCACATCCAGCTCCTCCTCTTCCTCCTCCTCGGCCTGCCTCCCGTCAGCCAGCCGAAGCTTCAGATCTTCGTTTTCTGCTCGCAGGCCGAACAACGCTCGCCTTTAAGACACAAAGAAAACAGCAGCAGTGAAACGGGGCTTTTCCTGGACCAAGTTAACCATAACAGATCCAGTCTCATTATCCCGGAGCTCAGGAACCGCATGGTTCCATCTTACCTCATCTGAGACAGGGAGGAGAACCCGGCCTTCTCCAGCTGACCCTTCAGCTCCTCCAGCTCTCTCTCCAGCACCTGCTTGTTCTCCACCAGCTGTTTGACCTCCACCAGACCTCCACTGTCCAGCTGCAGGTCCTGTCAGAGAACAAAAGAGCCCAAGAAAAGAACATCTCACCGCTTCTGTGCACCACAACAACACAAGACGCTACTACATCCAGCCTGAGCTGGCGGTAGGAGGTCTCATCATGGTATGGGCATTAATGAAGAAAAGCCCCGCAGGGCTTATAGAGCAACATCTGCTGCCTTCAGAAGCACATCTTCTCCAGGGACGGTCCATCGCCATTCTCCAAGTCAATAGAAAAACAGCTGGCTGAGGAAGAGGAGGGTACAGACTGTCCTGGCCTGTCCTCAACAAAGATCACATTAACTGGAAAGTGCAACAGAAATACATTATTAAATAAATAATACAGGGTTATGTTTGTAAAGTTACACAGTCAAAATGTAACACCAAAAGTTTGAGTTATTTAGCCTTTCATAAGAAAAAGAAAATGGGGGTTCATTTTTCTAAGTCGTATTTTTTCCCCATGTTATTAGTTCATTTATAAATGTCAGTTTATACCTAAATATTTAATTATCAAGCTAAATATTTAGTTAAGATCATAAAAAGTTCACAAACTAAATATTTAGTTAGATAAATATTTAGTTCACTAACTAAATATTTACTTATTTATTTAGTTTCTTAAGTAAATATTTAGTTAACATTATATATAGTTCACAAAGTAAATATTTAGTTAAGTTCAATATTTAGTACAGAAAATAAATGTTTAATTCACAAACTAAATATTTAGTTAACAATATATATAGTTCACAAAGTAAATATTTAGTTGAGATAAATATTTAGTTAAGAAGATAAATGTTTAGTTCATAAACTAAATATTTTAGGAAGATAAGTATTTAGTTTCCTAAGTAACTATTTAGTTCACATCCTAAATATTTAGTATTTAATTAGTTGAGCTAAATGTTTAGCTTGCTAACTTAATATTTAGTTTGAAACTTTGACATTTATAAGTGAATAAAAATAACACGGGCAAAATATAACACTTTTTTTCTCTTATGACTCAGATTACTAGTGTTAATTTTTGACTGTGTAACTCTACAAATGGCATCCCATAGATTACTAATGATGAGAAATGAAACTTCTTCCTTATATATAGTTTGAACTCTTCCATCTAAAGGTTCTGGAGGGCAAATCTCTATTATCTCTCCTGCAGCTCATGATAAGAAATGTCTTCATTTTTGCTTCTTAGGTGAAAAACTTTGTCGTTAGAAGAAAGAAGAAGCAGGCAGACTCCTACCTGGGTACCAGACTCGTCTTCATCATCAGCAGCAGCAAACTCGCTCTTCAGATCTTCATCCTCACAACTCGGCTCTGCAGGAAGCAGAAGAGAGGCAGAGAAAAGGGGGTAAATTTCCCTGAAACTCCCATTCAGTTCCTGCAGGTTCCTGTGTGACTGAGCGCTGCCCTGGAAGAACCCAGAGAAACATCCCATCATGTTCCTTCTGATCCCTCACAGCCTCCATCAAACTTTAGGGGCATAAAAAAAGTGCTTCATGTGGCACTCTAGCTTTAAATCTGTGGAAGGTGAGCGTGACACGATGAGACTCACTGGGAGTCCTGCATGTTTCTCAGCTTCAACACGCCTGATTCAAGCTACCAGAGCTCGAACGGATCATTTAACGCTTTAAACCGGGTGTGATGGAGAAGAGATCCGTCCCGGAGACCGGGAAGCACTGAAGATAAACGGATCAGAGGCAAAACTGAATCTTCTGATGGTTTCATGATTCATAAAACATGTAATAATACATGTTTAGGTTCATTAGTTATTTATGCTTTTATATTAGAGGAGAGATTTAGCATATCAGGACAGGATGTCAGCCAACCTGGTTCATATTTACTGTTTTTGCTCAATTATCACCATATTTATCACATCTATTTTTAGAGAAAAACTAAGTTTTTAAATGTGACTATGTAAAATCAAATTTATTTGAATAGCTGTGTGATTCATAGAGGAAATGGGTTAATTGTGTGCTTATGTCACTGGGTTTATGCGAGTTTTGGTGGTGGTGGTGGTGGGGGGGGGGGGCTGGTGAAAACAGCAACATTTTAAAATCAGAAACGCACAATGCAAAAATCTGCAGCTTTATTATTTATTTTTGAGGCGCTCCAGAACACGTCAGGAAGGTTATAGACAGGAATGAAAATCCAAAAAACATTCATACTTACTGCGCTGCGGCGTGAAAATAAAAAAAGGGTTTGCACAAATGACAAAACATCCCAGCCACGTCAGGAGGGAAGGATTGTTATATTTTCTTATTATTTCAGAAACTCTGAACATGCTCTGTTAGTAGAGCACAAAAATCACAACATTATTTATTTAGTTCTGACCTTAAACAACCACATTTAAACAGGTTTAGGATGCTGCAGCCATGTTTAGGCATGATTATAATAGTTTAAGCAGAAAACAGTTGAGCAGAAATACAATAAACACAAAAAATAATATTTTTATTTAAGACATTTCTTAATGGGTAGTAATAATAATTTTAAAAAAGCACATAAAGGATAAAACCCGGGGACTAAAATCATTAAATTCTTAGTTTTTTTCCTATGAAAGTGTCTTTCTCCAACTTATCCTCCCGTCTATAGAATAAGATAGCTGTCAAAAAGGTGTGTGCATGATTTTAACATTCTTATTTGTATTTCTTTGTCAATAAAAGTCTTGTACACAAAACTCTGCTGTCATATACGTGAGTCTGAGAAATTGTGTGGATTAGGATTGTTTTCGTGCGAGTATGAATCTAAAAGATGTGAGTGCAAAGTCTTGTGAAAACAACACTAATTTTCTAGACTACGAAGTCTCTTCTCTGTGGACACGAATTCAAGTTTGTGGGTACGAGTTGAAAAATGTTGAAATTTCGTCACATGGGGGAGTAATCAATCCACCAGTAGGTGGCGGTAATGCGCACTTACGTTGACTGCCAACCGCCATACAAAAGCAAAAGAGGAAGAAGAAGTAATCAATCCGGGGATCAAACCAAACATGGTCAAAATTCAAACATGGCCGAAAACGTTGTACCGGGTGGAGCTACTAGCTCCACTGAAGCTTCACATGTAAGATCAATAACGTGTGTTTCTAGTATTTATTTATATATTAAAGAAAAATACTATTACTTCTTTCTCTTCTCACTCACACGAAACAATCTTAATCCACACAATTTCTCAGACTCACGTGTATGACAGCAGAGTTTTGTGTACAAGACCTTTATCGACAAATAAATACAAATACGAATGTTAAAATGGTTGTCAACATCTTTCTGTTAAAAAGTTTAATCATTTTTTTACAAACATTCTTCATCTAAAAGTGGCCCAATCAGGAGCCAGATGTTCAGGTTAGTATCTTCACCCAGAACAAGCAGATGTTAAACGTATCACCACCACCACAGCTGCCTCCGCTGGGACCCCATCACCTCGGAGACAGCGCCCCCTGGTGCCTCAGGGAGAACTACAGATACCGCCCCATGCTTCTCTGATGCCCACCTCCAAAGTCGTGCCGAGGAGCTTCCTGCTGGACCAGGACCTCCCTCAGCTGCTGGACCTCCTGGGTGAGTCTCTCTAGCAGAGGGAGGTCCGAGGGTCCCACCATCTCCCTCTGAAGCTCCTGCGGGTCACAGAGACAAACCGGCGGATCACGAGCTGCACAGCTACAACCGTGGGTATCAGATCCTCTCTTTCTCTCTCACTGACCCTGATGATCTCCTGCTTCACATTCAGACTCCTGCTCAGCGAGTCCAGCTGGCCGGCCCGACTCCTCCTCTCCTCCTGGTTCTCCTCCTCCCTCATTAGGGCCAAACGCAGCTCCTCTTGCAACGCCTGGACCTCCGAGGCCAGCTCTGGAGCCGCGTCAGGCGCCGTTCCACAACCCGAGCTCAGCTGCCTGCGCAGCTCCTGGACCCTCGACGTCTGCTCGTTCAGAACCTCGGCGAGTCGGCGCGCCGCGTCCTGCATGGAGAGAGCAGACACACCGTCAGTGGTGGAAACCCGTTAAACGGTCCCCGTTTCTGCTCCTCCGCTCTACCTGAATGTACTGGTCCCTGCTGCTGAGGGTTCTGAGCAGATCCTGGACCTGCTCCTGGTGCTCCCGGCCCTGACGGGTCCGGTCGGACATCACTTCCTGGAAGAGGCGGTCTTTAAGCTGGAGGCGGAGCTTAAGCTCTTCTAGAACGTGGCCTGGGGCAGAATGGATCTCAGGAAGCAGGGAGCAGCGCAGCTCCTGCAGCAGACAGGAAAACATTAGCTGTGAAAAAATAAACTAAGAAGAATGTCCATAAATGCCAAAAAAACCCCTAAACTAATCAAATTAACCCAGATTTGAAGCACTTTTAGGAAACTAAAAAGATTTTAGCTCCAACAAGAACAAGTAAATGATCAACAGAAACATGATGCATCTAAATTTTATCTGACAAAACGTCAGTAAAAGCAATAAAAAAAAAAAAAAAAATTCAAGACCTGTTTGTTCTTTCTTAAAAAGTGGGGGAAAACTTGATTAAATATATATTCTGTTAACTGAGCCCAAGAAAATGAACCCAACGTTCATTAACTTTGTTTTGCTTTCCTTCAACTAAGAGAAGCTAAACAATGCTAAGCTAAGCTATCTTTAGCTTTTGTTGACGTAGAGTCCGATAAATCGCTTGGTGAGGTTCTCTTAGCAGGATCTTGTGACAAAGACAGTCTGTCACCATTTAATTAAACTAGGAAAAATCTTTGTTTAGCTTAATTTTGCGTAGCTTAGCTTGTCATAGCTTAGTTTTGTTTTCCTTCACCTAATTTATCTTTAGCCTTCATTAGCTTAGTGTAATTCAGGTTGACTCAGATTAGAGTTTAGCATTTATTTTAGCGTTTCTTAGGCTATCTATTGTTCCTTAGTCAAGCAAAGATTCATTTTCCTTAGTTTTGCTTGTCTTAACTTCATTTAGCATGAATTAAAACCAATTTACCAATGCTAAACCGAGAAGAGCTACAATAGCTCTGCTTAGTTTAGCTTCCCTTATGTTAAAGGTTTAGTTGACAAAGGACCAGTTTTAAATTGGATCTTTAGGCCTTTTTTAACCAGTACCCAGTCACAAAGGGCACATTTCTTTCTTCCAGTTTTATTAAATTAATCTACAAAAAACATCTTTGCTTAGTTTAGTATAATTTTGCTCGTCCTAGCTTAGTTTTGCTCCCCTTCACCTAAATTATCTTTAGCTTTCATTAGCTTAGCATAGTTTAGGTTGACTCAGATTAGATTTTAGCTCTCCTTATTTAAGCTTTTCTTCAGCCAGTCTAACGTGCCTTAGTTTAGCATAAGCTAGCTTTGTTTTATATTAATTTAGCTTTAATTTCCAAAACTCTCCTTAGTTTAACCCTGCTTAACTGAGCAGAGCTAAACTAGCTCTGTTCAGTTTAGCAGGTTTTAGCTACATACCAGTTTTAAATTGGACCTTTAGGCCTTTTTTTAACCGGCAGCCAGTCACAAAGGGCACATTTTGCTCAAATTTTGTTAGATGAATCTACAAAAACAATCATATTTTATCTTGTGTTATATATCCCTTGGTTAGCCTAGCTTAGTGTTGATCTTCTCAAAAAGTTAAGCTCTACTGAATTTAGCATAGTTTAAACTGTAAATTGGATCTTTCTATGATTATTTCCAACAGCCTCTTTGAAAGACAAAATTGGTTCTCATTTAATTGAATTAGTTGAATGTATAAAAATAATCAGGATTTCAGCTCCAAGCTTGACTGTAACATGATGCATCTAGCAGGTTCTGTGTCAGTTGTTTCCCATTTGCTTTTAAATGTGATTCTGCTTTTATTTTTCGGTTTTGAAGGCCTGACACGTGTTTTGTTCACTTGTTTGCACTTTTTACGGACGCTCCTTATCCGCCGCCTTTTATCAGGAGTCTGTTCCAAGGCTGCTGAGATTCAACAGAGTGTCAAGAAGCGGGCCCAGAACTATTTTAGTGAGAGAACGGTTGCAGTGGGATTGTTTTCCCGATTTGAAGGCAAAGGCCGTGGGACAGATTCCTGTATTTTCAGGGATTGTTTTGAAGGAGCGCTACCTGTGCCTCCTGCGTGCGAGCGAGCAGCGCCCCCTGCAGCTGATCGATGATGCGGTCCCTTTCGCTCAGGATCAGCTTCTGCCGGTCCTCGGCGTCCTGCTGCTGCCGCCGGACGCTCCTCCAGGCGTCGGACACCTGCTCCAGCTCCAGAGCCTTCCCCCTCAGCAGCGCCTCCAGGCTCTGAGACAAACACACGGACGGTCGATGGGGGGAGGAGGTGGAAGCCACCGAACCGTCGGAGGGCAGAGAGGAGTTGTCACTTACGCCGATGGTCTCCTCGTTGTTGGCCAGAACGCAGCGCTGCCTCTCCAGGTCACGCTCCTTCTCTCGGAGCAGCAGCTGAAGTCGGCGGGTCTCCTCCGATTTTTCCTCCACGGAGCGAAACTTCTCGTCAACAGCTCGCTGGAGGGGAGACAGGAAAAACATCTCGTCTTCCTGCATTTCATCAGGGTGTGGGAATAAACCGGGTCACTTTTTAGGAAAATAATTGCTGCTAATGTCTGAATTTGAAACACATTTCTGAGACCACTGAAAGGTTTCTCCTGCTTACCGACTCCTCCTAAAACCAACAAGAGATCTGTTCAGCTCATTTCCTCTGAGCGGTACGGTACGGGTCGGTTCGCTATTTTACTCTCCGGCGTTTCCACCCCCAGCTGGAGTCCCACTGGAAGGAACCCGAACCTCTAAAGCGATGTCTTCCAATGTGACACGACAAGCAGCGACGTTTTTCTGTCCCCTAAATCGATGGACTATGTTGTGTGACGCCGGAAGCTCCGCCCTAACCGGACCGTACCACCGTCCTGTGGACCTACAGCTGATGGGTGGGGGAGGCGGTGCGACGCTTGTCCATCATTTTGACTGACGGCTAAAAAAGAATCTGGGTATAATCTTTTTTTTACCTGTCAGTTATTAACATGATAACATTTCCAATAGTATTATTATTATTTTTTATTTATTTGAAATAATATTCAATCCCAACAAACAGAACAGAGAACTACATATAAACAATGAAGTTAAACGATTGTACTTAAAATATGAACAGTTCACCTGCTTGTGCGTAATCAAATAATGGGATCGCTGCAGAGGTTTTGTTTTTTGTTTCTTTCCTCGGACAGATGACTTCTCATGGAGGTTTAGATTTTCTGGAGGGTGAATCCGCGCTTCGCTGCAACACTGGAGACTGGAGTTAAGCTCCACTTCAGATAAAGTTTTCAAATCAGGGAACATTTCTTCGACTGAAGCGATCAGAAATCATGAAGACTCTCTGAACGAGCCATTTCCTGACCCACAGGTTATCGCTTCAGCGGGAAGAAACCCCCAGCATGCACCCGTGGTTGGCGCTCCAAAGCCTCAGTAACTCTTCAGCGCGCTGTCAGCTCCCGGTTAGCGAGATGCATTGAGGACGGTGTCCAGGTCTGAGATGATGCTCTGATGGGAATATTTTTTTATTTTATTGATTTAGTCACCTGTACTCTGAGTAAAGTTGAAAATGTCTCCACCAGGTGGTCAGAGGTGTGAATACCAGTTAAAAATGACAGACGGCCTTCAGATTTTCCCCGTCACCGGAAAATATTTGGTTAACTTGCCCCTTATGGGCACGGGTCGCTTTTACAATGTAAACAGACAAAACAGTGAATACAGAACCGCTCAGTGGAAATGAAGTATTAGTGGTCCTGGACACACCCGACGGGCACCCAAAATATTTTCAGGTTAAAGTTTTTATTTTGTTCCCTTTTTATGCTTTTCATTATAACGTTTTCACTGCTGTGTTTTAGGAACCTCCAGTGTAGCTGGGATCAACTATTAATAGTTATTTAAACTAAAATGAATTTAATCTGGGATGAATGATCTGATCTGCGTGATGGCGTCCGTCATGCTTCACCTCCAACGCCCGGTCTCTCTCAGCGATTCGCTGCCGAAGCTTCTGAAGGACGGAGTCTCTGTTGTCCATCGGCTCCTTCAACATCCCACCGTATTCCTGAAGGACAGAAGAATGTCAACACGGGACAGAACTCCTATTATTCACACCAACAGGTTTGTTTTAACAGAGGCATAAAGCAAGGTGAAACTGCTTGTGTTTCCAGACACTTTCAGCTCATTTCCAGCTACAAGAATAACCTAAAAGAATCACAAAACAAATACAAAAAGGAAATCTTTTTTAAAAAGGTGAAATAAAGGAAAATATTAAATTAGTTGAACAAATAGAGAAAAAAACATTTTAATGTGTTCATGGTATAAAGAGAAAATGTATGAAAACATTTAATTACAAACTTTACATCATGAGAAACTAAATAACAACTCAGATTCTTATAGTCTCCTAAAATATGAGAAAATGTAAACTATTTTTCTTTTTACTGAGTTTTTTTTTGCGCGTGAGTGGCATTAAACGAATATTTTCCATATTTTACCTTTTTTTGTTTTTTTAAACACTGACGAAAAAATCTGAAGGCCGTCTGTCATGTTGACAGATTAGTATTCACCCCAGGAACGTGTATCGGCAGTAATCTGGCGATACGATATGTATCACAATACAGGGAGGACGATACGATATATTACGATGTATTGCGATACTATGAGGAAGACTGTATATTGTGATTTTTAAAACTTAATTTAACTATAGTAAAACTGTCCCGTCACTCTTAACACTCCAACCTGTTTCATACTTTAACACATCCAGTTTTATCACAAGATCTAGTTGATCCACTTGAACCAAGAAGGAGTAAACGGCCACAAACTACAGAGCGATACTTTTAATTTTACAACAAAAATGACTGTCATCATTAATGGTTCCATACAAATTCTAAAAAGTTAAATTAAATATAAATCGATACAATATCGTGACATAAAGTATCGCAATGTATGAACTTATAGATATTTTCTTAGCGCGTCCACATTGTTTGTATGCAGTTCCCTGTTCAGCTTGTTCGGATTTAATATTATTTAAAATGAAGTAACATGAATAAAATAATTACTATTGAACATGTTACAATTTTAAGAATTGAGAGTTATCAATAGATTACGACCGGATTTTTTTTATCCTGTCGCAAACTTCTCGTGTGACTAAAATAGTCATTGATTGGCTGAACTAAGAGTTTTAAATGTGTGAACATTTTCTTAGAAAATATAGCAAAGAAATGAAATATAAATAAACACATGAAAAGTATTGTTCATGCCCTACTTCTTTAAAGAACATTTGTATATATTTTTTCATAATTAAGTTGTTTTCTGCAGCAGACGCATACATCGCTGAGTCATCAGCGTTGCATGTTGAGACCAGCATGGTTTTCAACACAGCTGTGAAGAGAAGGGGACCTGAGCCAGCTCCCTGAGGGATCCCAAAGTCTAAGCACTGAGCTTGATGCTCCTTCTGCTTGCTGGCTAAGGTTTTATGGAGCTTTCATTGGCTTGGACCCAGTTTTTTGGGAAACGCCTGACCTCAACGAGCTGCTCTTTGCTCCGCAGGAACGTCCTCAGCTCGCCGACGGTCCTCTCTCTCTCCTCCTTCTCCCTCTGTCGTTCATGCTCGCTCTCTCTCAGCTGCTCCTCCTGCTCCTGCAGAGCTGAGCGAGCCTTCTGCAGAGCCAGCTGCAGCTCCTGATCGACACACACATGGAAAAACACATCCCAGACGCTATCGGGGTTCAGCTCAACCATAAAGGACGATTAAATCTAATCTGCCCCTTTATTCACCTGGTTGTGTCTCTCCGTCTCCCTCCTGTGCTGCAGCGCCCCCTGCAGGTCTCTCTCCAGCCTCTCCAGGGCTCGGCTCTGATCCTGCTGAGTACGGGCCGCCTGCCGCTGAGCCCGCTGACCGGCCTGTAGCTCCAGCTGGGCCTGGAACAGAGACGCCTGCAGGGCCAGGATCTCGCCCTGACCCGGGGCGGCCTCGGTACCAGACAGCTGCGGGCGGCACCAGAACAGAAGGTGAGTCTGGCTGCATGTTAATACCTTCAGATGATGGAAGAACGGGCCGAACCTGCAGCTGCTGCAGCTGGCTGCGGTTAGCGAGCTCCCTGAGGGAACACAGCATCTTGTTCTGCTCCTCGATCACTCCGCACAGCTCAGAGACCTGCAAACACACACAGCTACAGCGTTCTCCAGATAACTCCACCTCCATGCATCCATCGTCTCACCTCCGTCTCCTTGGAGCTGATGCTGTCGCTCAGGTTCTGGATGTTCCTCTCCTGCTGCTGGGCCTCCTGCTGGGCGGAACGCAGCTGCAGCTCCATCTCAGCCAGACGCTCCTGCAGCTTCTGCAGACCAAATGAAGCAAAAAGTCCTGAACATCTGCATCTCTGAAGCAGATGCTGCCGAGGAGGGGGTTGGGTACCTGGTTCCGAGCCTCGCTCTCCTTGATCTTGACCTGCAGGGATCGGACCTGGTTCTGGGCCTGCCGCAGCTCTCCCACACACTCGCCGGCGGCGCTCTCGTACCGACTGAGCTGACCCTGCTGCTCATCGATCAGCCGCTGAAAAACACAGACGGGAATCATTTCAGTGTGGCAGTTTCACCTTTACATCAGGGGTCATAGTTTCCATTGGCTTTCAGCTCTTACAATTTTAGTGTGACGTTTTTAGGTTGTTTTGTCGACTTTTTCAGGATACAATTTTGTTTGTTTATATATATGGTTAGCCATATTTAAGCGACTCATTAATTTAGATTTCTGCCTTCTACGGAGTCTGTGTCTTTATATCTGATGTTTTAAGGTCGCCCTAAAACTCAACGCCCTGACAGGTCGCTCTCCCGGCAGGTGCTTTGCTCTCCGTTTAGGAGCTAAGCTCCTCCCACATTGCCTCACCATCCCTTCCTCCCAGCTGATCAGCAGGATATCTGTTAAGAAGTGTACCCGGTTTTAGTTATGGGTTTAGGGAAGGAGCCTGAATCACTTGGCTCGGTTTCTTCTGTTCTGGTTTAAGTTTCTTTTCTGTTCTTAAGCCAGTTTAAACTGAGGATAGCTAAGTTAAAGGCTAGCATGAAGCTGGAGACGAGGTTCCTCCTGATTAGCAGATGTTAGCAGTTTCCTTCAAGGGCAGCATCTTGTGCTCATTAAATGCTTGCAGCTAAATCTGTCCTTCAGTCCCAGGGACACAAACTGCTGGTTTTCAACCAAGGCTGCAGAGTTTTCCTTGTTCCTAAAGAGACCCTGACGGTCTGCTTTACTCGAATTAATCTGTGCATTTTGTTGGACTTTATCCACATGGAAACTGATTAGTTTCCTGAAGAGTTCTCTTTACACGGTCGCTTTGTGTTCAACAGGCAGCCTGAGCAGCAGCATGCAGAAATGTTTCTGCTTTTTCTTGCATGTACTGTTTGTATCTGTTGAATTATTCTGTTTACCTCATTTGTTGTCATGTTGTACACCTGCTATTTGCTCAATAAAGTTTTTTTTTTTTTTTTTACTGCGTGGTATGTTAATGTGCTAAGGTCTGACCAACCATGTATTGTGGCTACAATAGTAGCTAGCTTCCACCGGTGTGTGAATGTGAGAGTGAATGAATAAAGGAGTTGTAAAGGGCTTTGAAGGGTCTCTAAAAGCGCTATATAATATACAAGCCATTATTATTATTATTATTATTATTAAATGTTTAGCTATACATAAAAAACAATTTGACACTATCAAGAAAAAGGCTCTCAAAACATTTCATATACGTACGTTTTTGCATGTACAGTATTTATATATCGTCACCTTCCTAAAATAATGGCCTAAGTCATTTATTCCTCTCATGTTGCATAACTGAGAGACAATGTTTTTAATATGTCAATAGTCATCTATTGTCGCAACCTTTTTGAATGAAATTGTTAATAAATGTTATGTATTCAATGTTTTGTGTTTTGTTAAAAACCTGAAAAAATGACGTGGGCTGTTATTTTAAGAGGGTAACGATATAAAATAACCCTCCTGGCTGTTTGTGTCTGTTGAATTCTTCTGTATACTTCATATTTGTTCAGTAAAGTTCTTTTAAAAAAACGTGCTAACGTCCAGCCAATCATGTATCACCACGTCATAGGTAGACGCTGGTACCTACACCGGCCGCGTGGAGGCTGTTGCCAAGGAGAGGCGGGGTTGCTAGGATACAGGTACTAGGAGAAGGGAGGGCATGAAGCCCTTTTTCCATGAACAAACTGCGGGTTCTCCTGGGTTCTGATCTACCTGCTGGTACCGGAACGGCCCACACTGGATGTATTCATCCAGCCACTGCTCCTCCTGCTCCGGACAGAGGACCACCACCTCCGGCAGCGGACAGGGCGACGGCCCCGGGCTGGCTCTGACCAGAACCGGGAGCCTGCTGCCCCTGGGGGGTTTTACCGGCCGGTGCTCCCAGCCTCGCAGTTTCCACACCGGTTCCGCTTTCACCGACACTTCCTCCGGATCCGGCTCCTCCTTGGGTTTGTGGTCTGTGGGGATCTCCAGAGACTCCACGGAAGACGCCGGGCTGCCGCGGCTTCTTTTATCCGCCTCCGTGGCAGCAGCGGCGGGGGGATCCAGGAGGACAGATGTTGCCTCGGAGGCTCCGGTCGGGTCCTCCATCCCCGGGGAGGAAGCTGAGTAGCGGGTGGCCGGTCCACATGACGTGCTTCTGCCTCCGATCCTTCGGGGCACCTTGCAGACGGCCTCGTAGTCCGAGTCTGCCACCCGGAGCGCGGAGCAGCCCCGGCACCTCCTCGGCCTCTGGTCGGACTCCGCTCCGGTGCAGTGGTGGAGGTGCTGGTCCAGGGCTGCCTCCTCTCGGTCCGCCCAGGACTCGTACACGGAGAACACCAGGTCCTCCTGGATCAGGTCCGAGTAGCTGGCGGCCAGGACCGCCCCGGAGGCCTCCCCGGGCCGGTCCAAGGCGGACTCCGCCGGGTTGTTCCTCCGGTACAGGCCGCCGATGCACTGCCGCAGCCGCTCCTTCTCCAGCAGCAGCTTCTGCAGGCGCTCCAGGGACAGCGCCTCCACCCGGGCGATCACCGTGTCGAAGCGGTACATCCGCTCCAGCATGAAGGTGCACTTGGAGCAGGCGAACTCCCTGCGGCCGTCCCGGCTCAGCCCGCGGCCCAGGGCGTGGGAGAGCAGCACCTGCAGGCTGAGCTTGGCTCCGGGATGGAAGATCCAGCGCCGCTGGTTCCCGCACAGCTCCCGGGCGCAGATCCTGCAGGCCTCCTTCATCTTCACCGCGTCCAGCATCCCAGCGGGGACCGAGTTCACCCGGTGCGGTGTCTGGGTGTGTCCCGGGTCCGGTGTCCGACCTCCGGTACCGGCAGAACCAGCTGCGGACGGAGCGGAGCGTCTGTGTTCAAGCGAGGCAACGTTGAAGAACACAAAGATCCTATATATGGGGACAGATGCATCACTCCGACGGAAAAATAAAAAAGATCTACCAAAGATCATGTGAACAAGCGAAGATGCTCGACGCAAAAAAACAAAACAAATAATCCCAGATTTCCCAATGACCGTGCTCCTAGTTCCTGGGTATGGAGGACTGATCCTGCCAACACTGACTATAAATAACCCCCCCCAAAAAAGAGAAAGAAAACTATAAATAAATACAACTCTAAAAAAATAAAATAAAACAAGGAAATGAAAAAAAACAATTTAATATATGAAGACAGAAAACGTGAAAATAAATAAGTAAATATATTTTGAAAAAAATAACTACAGAAAAAATAAAGAAAGAGCAAAGAAAGAAAACTGTAAATAAAGAAAGAAAATTAGAAAGAAAGGTTAAATAAAAGAAATAAACAAATATACAAAGAAAGAAAATTGAAAACAAATACATTTAGAAATAAATAATCAACTAAAAAGGAAAGAAAGAAAACTAAATAAACACATTAATATATTTATAGATAAATAAATAACTACATTTAAAAAAAGAACAAAAACTGTTAATAAATAAATAAACAAATAAAGTAAGAAAAAGTAAAGAAAGAAAATAAGAAAGGATACTGCTATTAACTAAAATGTAGATAAATGAGGAAATAAATATATGAAGAAAGAAAATTGAAAATAAATATATTTTGAAATAAATAACTAAAGAAAAATAACGAAAACTGTTAATAAAAAAGAAAGAAAACGGTAAATAAATAAAAAGCATAAAGAAAGAAAGAAGGATAGAAAGACAGAAAATAAGACAGAATGAAAGAAAGGAAACTGTTAATAAATAAAACATAAATAAATGAGTAAATAAATAAATATATAAAGAAAGAAAATTGAAAATAAATAAATACATTCAGAAATAACTAATAAACTAATAAGGAAAGAAAGAAAAATAAATACATTAATATATTTAGAAATAAATAACTCAACAAAGAAGAAAGAAAGTCAACTGTAAATAAATAAATAGATTAGGAAATTATTATAAGAAAAAATAAATGTTTAAATATTTATTTCCACATCAGTTTAGTTAGTTATTAACATAATAAGCCTTTGACTTTCACAGTAGTGATGCTCAGTGTTGAATCAGAAGAGAAACTGAGTCAGACTTTGCTGCTAATAAATCAAAGAGGATTATTTATTATCTGTCCTGGAATTGGTGGTGGAGTGAGACCTCTTGACTTGAGGAGGAACGGCAGCATATACAGGAAGCGATGGGCTGCTGCCCATCTGATAATAAACATTTCTACTCTTTAAGGCCAAGCAGGAAGCTTCTTAGTTCCTCCTTCTTCAGGCAGAAATTAATCGCTTCCTCCTGTAGAGCGAGAGCAACCATTGAGTTACCGATGGTAGTAACCTTCAGAGGTTAAAATCTGGGGGGGAAATGCGTCAGAAATCTGGAAAATTAAAAAGAGGCATTTAGAACGGTATTGTGATTATATATTAATTTAAACGGCTCAAAGTCAAACTTGCTTCTGGCGCAGCTCCGATCCTGGTTTAGGTGTTGATGGACAGGATCTCCTGCTACAGTCCCAGCAGAAAACAGAGGAATCCTCTCTATGGCTGGAGGTGATTCTCTGGTCTACATGGAGGAGTTCAGCTATCCTGCTGTCTTCTCCACACAACCCTAACCCTGACCTGGAGACTAGGCACACCTAGAGACCCTGGAGTCAGATGGGCAGAGGGCGATAGATAGATGGATGGATGGATGGATGGATAGTTTAAAGCGTTATTGAATTATTTGGCCATGTGGAATTCAAAAACACTTTCTTTATCCCTTTATTAAGGGAAACTAAATGTCAAAGAGTTGTTGTGGACGGTGTTGCTGTAGGAAGCAAGGATCTCCTGTAGCAGTCAGTCCTGCAACGAATCTGAAGGTGCCTCTGACTGAAGGTTGAAACACGACAGCCTCATGATCATCATGACATGCTAACAGGCAGCAGAGGTGATATTCCTCAGCAACACGTCCCGGATGACTCCATCCGTTGTTGACTAGCTCTGCTAATCCTCCTCATTAGCTTTAGCCTCTCCGCTTTAAAGCTGCAGTCCGGAAAATATATTTATGTATCAAAGTTTTATACATCTCTAAAATGATAGTGGGGTTCAATACGATGATAAAGGCTAGTGCTCCACAACACTTGTTATTTTTCTTAATCCCACCTTCCTCCCATAGACCCCTATGCATTTCACACTGAGCGCCAAATGTTTTTAGCCAATAGAATTCGAGTTTCTGCATTGTCAGCTGTCAATCAACTTGCATGCGCATCGCGCAAACATATGAACACGGGGCCGCGCACACAGACTGCTTCGTGTCTTCCCGTGTACAGTCGCCATATTGTGAGAGAGCACCAGTCCTCTGAAATGTCCATAGCAAAAACACAATTGGGTAATGCTCAATAGCACTTGCTGCTTACTTCCTTGATTGCTGTGTCGCCACAACTGGTGCGGTAGGGCTGGAGGGAGGGAAGGGGAGGGGGGAGTGTTTTGGGAGGGGCCTTGGTAAGTCGGATTCAAAAAATCTCTCTCCCTCAAGTACTCTGGACTGCAGCGTTAAATCTCCGTCTGGCCGTACGGTCAGAAAGCCGAGCGGAGAGACGTTGGAGTCAGGGAGATGATCCTGCAGCCATGTTTCAGTGGGACACATAATGCTGCATTCCCGACCCTCTGGCTGAGACCTTGTAACGGTTCGGAGTTCCTCCATCTTGTTGGCCATTGCTTGTTATGATGGGTGGAGGAGATGGTTGAACGTCCTCCTTCTCTGCAGTTCCTCTGGGATTTGGAGTCGTAGTTCAGCTTTTATTTGAGCTTTTGAGATGCTATTCAGCTGCTTCCAGTCGTTAAAACAACACCTTGTAGCCACGGTAACGCATCATAGCAACCGGCGAAAGAAAAAAATGGAAAAATTCTTCCAGCTGCACCGCATCTAGAACCAGAGAGAATAAATGTCCAAAAAGGAGCGCGACCAAGAACCAATCAGAACCAAGAGAGCTGCTCCAACCTCCTGCCACCACGAGCGGCGCTGTTCTGGTATTTTAAATGTAAAGAAGTATTAAAATATGTTTCTTTTTTTATGTGGAGATTTTTTTAAAATCCAGTTTTATCCAGCTATCCTGTTGATAGATGTGGTCTCGCTCGTGATTCGTTTCCCGTTTCCGGATCCACATTTGTCACCTTCTCCAGCCTCTCTCTCCGACCATCAATCGTCTGGAACGAGGCTCGCAATCAAAGATCAATTAATCCTAATCAGGGGAAAGAGCCAAACACAGTCGAGCGGCTGCACCCAGGTTTATTTTCCTCCGAGGAGCTGGAGCACCACAGAAGGACAGCTCATGGAGACGGAGGAGACGTCTCCATCAGCTGTCCTTCTGTAAAACATTTACCGACTACAGATTTCTTCTTCTCCTCCTCATAAAAAGGCTCATTGTTCAGAGCAGACAATCGGCCGATCGTGATTAGAAACTAATTTACTGAGGAATGCATCAGTTTAATTGCGCTTAAAGTTAACGTCTACTTGTTCATTATAAAGCTTTTAATTGAATATTTATAAATATTACATTTGACACATTTATGAATGACATTTTTCTGCGGCCAGGTGTAGTAAAACAAAAACATGTTTGCATGTCAAACTATGAAACAAAACCAGGTTTGCATGTATATTTTATAGTCTTATGATGAGTAATGGAGTGTATGTTGCTGTGATATAGAGGATATTTTTACTCTGGTAACAGATAATGTTTTGAATGTAGACCGAATTATTGGTCAGTGAATACTGTCTGTTATATGTATATATACTTGTTTTTATACAAGTTTAGTTTTACCTGAATATTGTAACACCAACATGTCCAGGGACGACGGGTGGAAACTAGCATTTTTGCTATAACCTGATATAAATGCATCTTTCCGATATGGTTAATGTTAAATTGTATATTGTGTAAATAAACTCATACATAAAACGCAGTTTATACACTGGTGTACCAGCAGGTGGCGCCACAACACTGAACTACAGGAATCTGCTTCATTTAAAGAACAGAATCAGAAAAAAAGCAGATCATAGCAGGTCCATGTAGTTTGTTTTTCTTTTATTCAGTGCAGTGAAAGTAGTAAATATTATGAGTTTGTTTGTGGTCCCGTTTTTATCTTCCTAAAGGAATGCCTCGTATCTCAGCCGGCTGGAATGTCAGGAATACGAGCGATGGGAGGCGGAAAGGGTCAAAGGTGAAGGATTCGGCCCTGGACTGGATCAGCGGAGAACAGACGAAGAAGAAACGGAGCGGAGAGGGACGGTCCAGTCCAATCGGGTTGGTGGAGGAGGAGGAGGACGAAGAAGAAGAAGAAGAAGAAGAAGAAGAAGAAGAAGAAGAAGAAGAAGAAGAAGAAGAAGAAGAAGAAGAAGAAGAAGAAGAAGAAGAAGAAGAAGAAGAAGAAGAAGAAGAAGAAGAAGAAGAAGAAGAAGAAGAAGAAGAAGAAGACGTTGTTTCACATCCGTGAACATTTAAGGAAATCTTTCTGGGTTCTACATCCTTCATAAAACATTTTTCATATTTTTGAATTTCAAATAAACAATCAAATCTCTCCCAGGGTGTTTAAGCTCTTAACTCCTGGAAAGTTCCAACAGATCACAGCAAAACAGAAACGTTAATAAATCTGTCTCTACTTTGACTAGACCGTTTTCCTAAAACCAGAGGCCAGTAGCAACTAGTAACATTTACTTGAGCAACCTTTTGAATAAAACATACTTTTAAGAGTAGTTTTACTACACCGTACTTTTTACTTTTACTTGTGTAATAATATTTTGAAGTATCGCTACTCTTACTTACAGTCAAATTTCAGGATGCTCCGCCCACCGTGAGTAAATTCAGTGAATGAAAAACAAGCTTGTTTGACCAAAGATACGCCAGACACACAGTTTATTAAAGGTGACTCTCCTTTGGTTTTCTAATGTAATCTTCTGTCTGTTGAGCTTGTTGCTGCATTTTGAGGTCAAGTGAAAATACAGTAAACATCATAAATTGTCACTGAAAGCACTTTATAACCTGTCCTAAGATATATTTATCATCTAAGATATATTTATCCTTTACCTAGTGTAAGTGTTGGTAACACATTGAAAAATCATAACTTTTGTAATTGTGTTATCATCGTATTAGTCTTTAAAATCCCAGAATTTGTCCATAACTTTATATTTTTCTCTGTCTGATGACATCATAAAAAATAAAGTCAGATGTTACTTCATGTACTCAACTTGCCTTTTTACTAAATACTTTTTTTACTCTTAGTTGAATACTTCGTGTGCCCACCTCTGCCTAAAACACAGTAAATGTGTTTAACATCCATCTTCCTGACAGACGTTGAAACCAGATGAATTAACCAATAACCAGATTAATAATTTGAAGCTTTTAACATGTTTTTTAGTCTCTAAATGAATGTTTAATCAGCTGAGATGAATTATTTGAGGCAGATCTGAAGGTTCAGCGCTCTGCTCGTCAGGAGAGTCTCAGAGAGAGACAGATGAGGGTAAAGTAAAAATAAATAAAATACCTCCGCGTCCCGCTCTCTGCTCTTCATGGAGGAAGAAAGGTCGTGAACTTTGACCTGGAGCTCTTCGACCCGGAGATCCAGCGAGTGTTTCTGCTGCATCAGGTCCTCGATCAGCCTGAAAGAGACGTGCCAAGTTCTTGGATCCTAACTGGATCAGTTGTTGGGACCAGATTTTGAAATATTCAATCCGAAACTTTATTTGTACCCAAAAGGGAAAGCTGGAAAGCATCCAGAACCAGATGGACGATTGTGAAACACATGACATGATAAGAAGTTTGGTTTATTTTAAGGAAGCAGTGTAAATCACCTGTCTTTGTGTGTGGGAGAGTTCTGGAGTTGACCCGGGTCTCCGTGCTCCAGCTCCCTCTCCAGAGCCAGGCGCCGCTGAGCCTCGGAGTCCGCCAGCGAGGCCATCCGCCGGGCCTCGTCTCGAGCAGCCTCGGCCTCCTGAACACCACAGCGACACGTCGTCTGATTAATTACCCCATCGCTGCAACGCTGGCCGGTTAAGTTCCGGTTCTGATCCGGTTAGACCAGCCCCATCGGGAGCGCTCCGGACCTTTTGCAGCAGCTGCTCTTTGGTCTCCAGGATCTCCTGCATGTGGCTGATCTCCTCCTGCCGCACCTCCAGGCGGCGCTGCAGCTCTGCTTCATTCTGATTGGAATGGACCTCCGCGGTGGACCTGGCGGGTCAGAAGACCATCAGAAGAACGATGGTTAATGATGCAGAGGAAGAACTGTTAACCGCACCAAGTCTTCCTGATCACAGCACTCGGCCCCAACTCTCAGCTTTCAGATTAACGTCAAATATTCTTCTTGGAGATTTGGAGGCTGAAGGTTTTTAGGAAATGATATTTTGAGCCTCTTCTGTTTTCTCCAGATTCAGTCATGATGGACCTTCTGGATCAGTTTGCTTTTTCCTTCAATTTCTTCATTCAATATTTAAAACACAGACAAAAAAAAATAAAAAATAAAAAAATACTGAAAAAAATCCTACAAAATCCCCACGTATAGACAAAAACACAAAACAAGGATTCCCATATAAAAACATAAATAATAATTACAAATTTAAGACAACACTGATACAATCGCCCCAGCTATTTGCAGTAGGAACATTTATACTAGCCAGGATGGTCCGGGATGCTGGCCATGCTTCCCAGCATATTACAAAAAAGGGGGTCCCACTGTTATGGCAAAAAAGTATCTCAGGGTTTCCAACATAATAAAGACTTGAGTCCCAGAAGGCGTTTAAGTATTTAATACAAACATGTCTGGCCAGAACATGGAGGGGACAGAGTTACTCGTGCATCACCCTAACCAACCTTTCTAACTAACCGCTTAACTAGTATTCAGCAATCACTGTTTATCTCTGTAGATGTCTTCTCCAACCTTCACGCCCCGCCTCCAGAGTAACCGCTTCATGCGACTCATAGCAACGCATAAAGCAGCTCATCCGAAGGCCAGACTGTTATCTTACTGCCCCGGCGTCTGTCTCTCTGGTGACCTGACACATATATCTTTCTCATAACATTAAGCTGGAACAATAACCTTGTCATTTTACCCTAGATGCATTCCCTAAACAGAGAATATACACTTAATTCCTAATTACATAACAATTTTCCACCACACTACGTTCTCAAAAATGTATCCTGGGAGCCTATGTATGAAATGTGTTCATGCTCTCTTGCTTTATTGTGCATCATGAGTAATGTGTGTTTCATGCTAATTTGCTACTTTTACTTTTAAATTTCCAATGTTGTATTCTATGTTTGTTTGTTTTGTTTTTTAAAATCACCAAATCATGTAAAGCACCTTGAATTACCCTGCTGTTGAAAGTGTTGCTATACAAATAAAATCGCCTTGCCTTGCCTTCGACAAATGCCGGATTTTTTCCAGCTTGGCAAAGTAAAGGTCATCCCTAATCCAGTGGATGTGTGACGGAGGTGTGGGTGATTTCCATCTTGAAAGTATCAAACGCCTTGCCAATAAACTAACAAATGCTATGAAAAGCTTTACCTCAGGAGACATGGATACAGGAGCAGGAGTTACCCCCCCTCCAAAGAAAACAAAAGTGCAGTAACAGCGTCCGGCTTAATAAGGTCAGTTTGTTTTCAAAGGAAGCCGGGATTCATTATGCTGAACTTCAGGCATATAAATATAGATTTGCTGTTAAACAGAATATAGTGGAGGCAAGGTAATTTTATTTGTATAGCAACACTTTCAACAACAAGGTAATTCAAAGTGCTTTACATGATTAGTAGGTAAAATAAAAACAACAGTAAAACACAGACAAAGCATATAAAGTAAAAACAGCAATAAAGCAAGAAACAGACACAAAACATGTGATACACGAAAACATTCCTCAAAGGCAGCTCTAAACAGATCAGTTTTAGTTGTGATTTAAAAGAACTCAGTGTTTCAGCAGCTTTGCAGTTGTCAGGAAGTTTGTTCCAGATTAGAGGAGCGTAGAAACTGAAAGCTGCTTCTGGAGGTCAGCGCATACTGCTCTAACTCATTTACACAGGCTGCAGCAAAGGAACAAATTAATGTTCAAGTGTAGGTAACAGGGACAACTACAACGCTAAATTCCCATTTCAATCAGCTCCAGCGGGCGCTCAGCATTTTCCTCCTGACATCCATCAGCTCGGCTCTGAGCTCTGGCTGCACAGTGTATTTATGAAGCAGCGGGACTCCAACGTTTCCTCCCCTTCATTTTAACCCCGACTGACCCAATGAGTGACATTACTGCCTAATAACAACAGCCAGAGTCCATCTTTTAGTTCTTCTGTCTTCATCAAACCCCTGGAAGCCATTACTAACCTCCGACCTCAGCGTACCTGACAAGCAGTCACTGCTTCTCGGACTTTCTAACCCCTTAAACGTCTAATATGCAAAAAAAACAACAACAACAACAACCAAATCTCTGACCCAGGCTGCTAGATTGTTTTATATAAGTTAATTTTCTAACTGCAGATGGACGTGGATCTCTGTGGGACGCCGGTTGTAAAGTTACACATTAGGAAACTAAATATTTAGCTTTAATTAGGAAGCTAATTATTTAGTGCACAAATTAAATATTTAATTAGGAAGCTAAATATTTAGTTCACAAATTAAATATTTAATTAGGAAGCTAAATATTTAGTTCACAAATTAAATATTTAATTAAGAAGCTAAATATTAGGGTAGGAAGCTAAATATTAAGTTAATTAAATACATATTTATTTAAGAAGCTAAATATTTAGTTCACAAATTAAATATTTAATTAGGAAGCTAAATATTAAGTTCACAAATTAAATATGTAATTAGGAAGCTAAATATTAAGTTCACAAATTAAATATTTAATTAGGAAGCTAAATATTTAGCTCCAAACCAAATATTTAGTGTAGAAGCTAAATATTAGGGTAGGAAGCTAAATATTAAGTTAATTAAATACATATTTATTTAAGAAGCTAAATATTTAGTTCACAAATTAAATATTTAATTAGGAAGCTAAATATTAAGTTAGGAAGCTATTTAGTTTCCAAATTAAATACATTTATTTAGAAATATTTAATTTCTGAACTAAATGATTAGCTTCCTAATTAAATATTTAATTTGTGAACTAAATTTGTAAACTAAATTTAAAAAAACAATAACAATTTATGAACTAAATATTTAGATTCTTAATTAAATATTTAATTAAGAATCTAAATATTTTGTTCACAAATTAAATATTTAATTAGGAAGCTAAATATTAAGTTAGGAAGCTATTTAGTTTCCAAATTAAATACATTTATTTAGAAATATTTAAATTGTGAACTAAATGATTAGCTTCCTAATTATATATTTAATTTGTGAACTAAATTTGTTAACTAAATTTTAAAAAACAATAACAATTTATGAACTAAATATTTATATTCTTAATTAAATATTTAATTAAGAATATAAATATTTTGTTCACAAATTAAATATTTATTTTGAAAGCTAAATATTTAGTTCACAAATTAAGTATTTATTTAGGAAGCAAAATATTTAGTTCACAAATTAAATATGTAATTATGAAGCAAAATATTTAGTTCACAAATTAAATATGTAATTAGGAAGCTAAATATTTAGTTCACAAATTAAATATTTAATTAGGAAGCTAAATATTAAGTTAGGAAGCTATTTAATTTCCAAATTAAATACATTTATTTAGGAATATTTAATTTGTGAACTAAATGATTAGCTTCCTAATTAAACATTTAATTTGTGAACTAAATTTGTTAACTAAATTTTAAAAAACAATAACAATTTATGAACTAAATATTTAGCTTAGTTCACAAATTAAATATTTAATTAACAATCAAAATATTTTGTTCACAAATTAAATATTTATTTTGAAAGCTAAATATTTAGTTCACAAATTAAATATTTATTTAGGAAGCAAAATATTTAGTTCACAAATTAAATATGTAATTAGGAAGCTAAATATTTAGTTCACAAATTAAATATTTAGTGTTGAAGCTAAATATTTAGTTAATTAAATATTTATTTAAGAAGCTAAATATTTAGTTTCCAAATTACATATTCATTTTGTGAACTAAATATCTAACTTCTAAAATAAATGTTTAGCTTCTTCATTAAATATTTAATGTATGAATGAAATATTTAGCTTTCTACCTTAATATTTAATTTGTGAACTAAAGATTTAGCTTCATAATTCAATATTTTACTGGGGAAACGAAGTATTTAGTGTAGAAGCTAAATATTAGGGTAGGAAGCTAAATATTCAGTTAATTAAATAAATATTTAATTAAGAAGCTAAATATTTAGTTTACACATTAAATACATTTATTTAAGATATTTAATTAATTATTAGCTTCCTGATTTAAAATTTAATTTGTGAACTAATTATTTAGCTTCTTAATTAAATATTTAATTTGTGAATTAAATATTTAACTTCTTAATTAAATATTTAATGTGTGAACTAAATGTTTAGCTTCTTAAATAAATATTTAGTTAAAAAGCTAAATATTTAGTTCACAAATTAAAAATTTAGTGAATAATTTAAATATTTGGTTCACACATAAATAATAAATAACTAATACTAAATATTGTTTCGTGGTTTTCTGAGCTCAGGAGATGTGAAGCATGTCAGGGACTCACAGCGCCTGGTCCAGAAGTTCCTGCTTCTCCTTCTTCAGACTCTCCACTTCCACCTTCAGCTCAATGTTCTGCAGGAGAAACATGAAGGAGAACATAACATAACATAACATGAAGGAGAACATTAAGAAGCTGCAGAAAGAAAGCCGGCTCCAGATTAAACCTGTAAAGACATGTTTCAGGAAAATCCCAAAGCCATGTTGACAGATTAGTTTACACACCTGTGACCATTAACTTTTATAATTTAAGTAGTTTTGAAACCAGTACTTAAAAAAAAAACTTACATTAGTTTAACTTTTATAATTTAAGTATTTTTGCCTTTCAGTAATGCTTTAATGCATCATGTTTTGAGTGTGTTTCTTGCTTTATTGCTGTTTGTACATAATATGCTTTGTCTGTGCTTTGCTGCTATTCTTATTTTACCACTTAATCATGTAAAGCACCTTGAATCACCTTGTTGTTTAAAGTGTTGCTGTAGTAATAAAACTACCTTGCCTTGTTTTGAAACCAGTACTTGGTTACAGGACTTCAGAGTAAAAAGCTTGAAATGATACTTGAACTTCTGCAGAAGTCTTTTTAAACCCTAGTATCTGTATTTCTACCTGAGTACTGATTTTTAATACTTTTGACACCTCAGGTGTGAGGAAGAAACAAGAAAAGCATGAAGAAGAGCCTGAAGTTCTGCTGGAAGAAACAAAGATGGACAGCTGGAGGCTGGAGCAAAGATCGTCTCTTCGTAGAGATGGGTTTCCTTCCAGTCCAACGATGATCTGTGATGACGCACCGATTCACCTGTTTTCACCGTCTGTTCGTGATAAAGTCCCACAGACTTTGTTGTGCAGCTCCTGCTAGCTCCTGCTAGCTTTTTTCTCATTGGCTCCAGGTTTTGTTCCATCATTAGAGTTATTTTTTACATGTGTATGTCTGTGTTTCGACTTGTTTCTGTATTTATATTGTTGTTGTTGTTCTCTGTTGTTTCTCTTTTTGGATGGACCATGAGTCTGGAATAAAGATATTCATCTATTCCAGCGACATGTCCTTCCTTGTCATCTAGCAGCATTTCCCGTTGAATTCTCGCTTCATTTTTATTTGATTTATTTATTCATTTATTTGTGGAGTTAAAAAGAAATCCGTTTTTTTGCTTCTGCCTCGCCCTTTCTATACTATGGAAATGTGTGAGTGTACGTGTGACATCACAGATACACTCAAATATGAAAAACAAACATCTTCATCTAGTGAAAATAATAGTATGGATTTGTGTTTAAGTTAAATAGAGAAAAACATTTTTTGGTTTGTTTTACTTTTGCTTGCAGAATTTCAACATGCATAACATTTGTCAACCACAAAGGAAGGGTTCTGCAGCGCCTCCCTGGTTCCCACAGCCAGAGATTGTGGACCTGTGATCAGAAAACATCCGGGTTCTGAAGCAGAGAACCTGCTTTGTGGAGCCAGCCATCAGACTGGGACTAAAAGTTTATCTGCAGTAGCTCCAGTAGGATCCTAGCTGGGCTGAAGCAACCAGAACCGACTCCAGCCGCCACTCGGTGCCACTTTGGTTTGTTGAAGGTCTAAAGATAGGCTGGCAGGATCCTCACACCTGCTCCGTCTGTAAACCCACTGCATCCAGCAACGCCTCCACTTTTAGACGCTGGCTCCGTCTGCAGCAACAAACCCGCCTGTTCTGGTTTGGAGGTGGGCTCACGTGCGGCCTCCCTGGACTCGGTGTCCATGTGCTGCTGATTACTGACACGCAGAGACAGGTGCACAGATCCAGAGCTCCTGTCTGCAAATAAAACCCGGCTGGAGCAGGAAGCATGAACGAGGCGAACAGAATGTGGGTCACTGGGTTGGAAACGACTCTTTAGAAAACAGGTTTCACTGAGCAGCAGACTGAAATAAAAGCTTCATTTTTTTAACAGTTGACTTTCTACCCTTGTATCATGTCCTCCACCGAGCTGATGCCCACAGAGATCCTCAGGATCGTGCGAACCCCTCATTCTGCCACTCACCCTCCTGTGGACGTCATCGCCGCTCTCCTCAAACTTCTGCTGGATCTTCTCCTCCAGGAAGTAGATCCGCAGCTTCAGGCTGAAGTTCTCCTTCTTCAGGTCGTTCAGGTGCTGCGAGACGGTGCGATAACCCGGAAAACCACAGTTAGACATGGTGACTGCAGGGGGCCCCGCAGTCCCCATTTAAAACAGCAAAAAAAACCAAAAAAAAAGTACGGGAAAGAATCAAAAGAATCCTGATGAAATCTGCTTCAGCTCAACTAAAGTGAAGCCTGTGTGAGTTTCCTCAGGGTGGCAAACAGGCAGGGGAGGGGGGCAACAACAGGTTTCTTTTTTTACCAGCAGAGAGAGAGAGAGAGAGAGAGACATGCCAAGAATGTGAGACAGGAGAGGGTGATGATGAGGACAATCACAAGAGCTGAGCGGCTGCAGAGCATCTGAACCTGAGCTGATCTCAGACATGAAACCCTGATTCAGTCACAGATCCCGGTTCATTCAGAGTCAGTCAGAAATCAATCATTATTTCCCCCAAAATGAACCCAGAGGATCGGCAAGCTCCTTATAAATAAAACTCAACTATCAAAAAAACAAACTGATTATGCTCCGACAGCAAGAAATTATCTGAATTTAAATAAATCTCAAAATAATCATGTATTTAAATTATACTGTAGAAATAAATAACAATAATAACTTTAAAAAAAAAATTCAATAAAACCCCCCCCACCTCTGTAAATATACTAAAATAATTGCATTTAAAAAATGGAAATCATAAGATAAACATCAGGGATTCTTGACTAAAGTAATATTCAAAATAAACTTAAAATACACAATTTAATTTTGACAAACAGTAAATCTAATGTTTTATTATAGAATTAAATAAACAACTCTAAAATAAGATAAAATGATAAAAAAATAAAATATAAAACCCTCCAATAGAATAAAAAAATTATGCTCCAACAGCAAAACATTATCAAAATGTAAATAAATATCAAAATAATCATATATTTAAATTATACTGTAGAAATAAATAACAATAATAATATATATATTTTTTAAATGTAATAAAAAACCCTAACCCTCCCCCCCATGAATATACTAAAAAAGTTCCATTCAAAAAAATGGAAATCGTAAATTAAATAAAAAGGGATTCTTGACCAAACTAATATTCAATATAAACTTAAAATACACAATTTAATTTTGACAAATATTAAATCAAATGTTTTATTTTAGAATTAAATAAACAACTCTAAAATAAAATTTAGATATAAAAACCTCCAATAGAATAACAAATTATGCTCTGATAGCAAGAAATGTTAAAAATTTAAATAAATATCTTTAAAAATATCTTTAAAAAATTCTAATTCAAAATAAGCTTAAATTATTACATTTTATATTGATGAATATTAAATCAACTGTTTTTCTATAGATTTAAATAAATAATTCTAAAACTGAAGTGATTTTACAGTCCATGTAAAGCACATGTGAACCCATCTGGACCTGAAGCAACTCAGTGTTTGATTCAGACGACCAGGGTTTTTCTTTTTGGTTCAGTTTGAACAGAAACAGCGGCTGAAGGAGGCCGACAGCTGATTGGAGCAAGCTAAATACTGTAAATAAGCCAGACGAGGTACACCACATGGTTACCCAAACAATGTGACCTTTAACCCCGTTTTAAACAGACGCTCCACCGGCGGAGGAGCAGAAACGGATCAGCTGACTTTAATGCAGATAAATAAATAAATGCCACATAATGTAGGTGTTTAGTTGACTTTAAGCCACTATGAGCAGCAGCAGTCAGCTGCTAGTAGTTTATTGCAGCTTAAACCAAACAGGAAAATAAATGCAGCTCAGCTCAAAACCCCTGAAGGAGCTCTTTGTTTAATCATGCGTCCCGCCACAGGGAGGCGCTGCAGCTCCGCCAGCTCTGCCTCAGAGCAGCAGGTCTGTCAGCTATTTAAAGAAGCTGTTGGTGTGCAGCTGTCACTGAGGAATGCTGAAGCAGGAGATGCTGATCACACATGCAGACCGAGACTCAGCGGCTGCACATCAACACATACGCGAGGAAGAGTTTACGCTAACGGTTACCAGCAGACAGAGATGCTTCCTCCACGCCATCTCTACCAGTTTGCACAGCTGAAAACGGTTAACAACGACATCGATGGACACAGACACGTCACTGTCCTCAGCAGAGGGCTCAACGTTTAAATCCCAGGCAATGAAACGACATCATTGCAGCAATGTCCGCACAGCACTGGAGAAACAGAAACTCAAGTTATTTATGTTCACGGTTCAACAAGTGAATATCTAACAGAAATCATAACCCCTAAAACAAACAAGTTCTGATTTTATCAGAGTTTTTGTGCACCTTCCGTTTGCTAATTTCTGCACTAGATTCACAAAGCAGATTGCACTAAATACACGCAGGCTCATTTTCTGGAGATGCGGTTGTCGCCGACATGATGAGGCTCTCTTACTGTACCACTGCTACTGCTACATTCCTCCTTTTCATCAATGACCGAAGGTGAAAAATATTCATCTAGTCCATAGATAAACTGTTTACAAACATGACAGGGTTGTGCTGAATTTCCCCCAGTTTTGTACCAGAATTACCAGCTTTCAGCCGACGGTATTTTCTTCATGCCATCAGTCACAAACAACGCTGGTCTTTCAGAATGTGACGCTTTGATTTCCCACCTAAATGCTGCATGGTAGCTGCATGTAAACATGGAGGGACGACATCAGCGCTGAGGTTTAGAGTTAGAAAGGTGCTCAAACCCCGGCGAAAAGCAGCAGTGGCAGAGTTATTGTCAATAACAATAATCGGAACGAATAAAGGGAACCAGAAAGATATTTCTGATGACAACGCTGAAGAACTCTCAAAACCTCAAACATGACTAACATTCCTGCCAGAGAAAAACCTCCAGGCATCCTCGTTAGCTTCGGGGGAACTGAAGCGGAAACATCAGCGAAACTCAAACGAATCCTGGGCCCAAAAACCCGAGAATCCAGCCGGAGCTTGTGTTGACATTGTATTGACTTCCATTGATTTTACTATGCCTAACCCAGACACTTTCCCTAAACCTAACCATTACTGATACATGCCTAACCCTAACCTTAACCTAAACCTAATTCACACCATACCTCTAAACCTAACTAGTAGAGTTTAATAGCTTGTTAAACATTGTGGGGACCAGGCAAAATGTCCTCACAACTACAAATGTCCACACAAGTATAGATATACATGTACACACACACACGTCTGTATTTCTACCCATATTACCCCCCAACCTTAAGGAAGGGGGTCCAACATGGATCAGTGTGACCCAGAAGAGGATCTTCATGGTCCTTTAATACTTTTATTTCCACAGCGCCAATTCAATTTTGTACTAAATATATATATATATATATATATATATATATATATATATATATATATATATATATATATATATACACATACATATTAGATTAAAACAAAACAATAAGAAATGGATTATTTAAGAAGCATGTTGGATGCTGCAGGAACACACGATCTCCTGAAGCTCTCAGTCCTGCATCTCAAAGAGGTCAATCTTTCTTTTTTTTCATGCAAGTTGAAGATTTAGATGAAGCTAATATTTTTGATAATTACATTGTAATTCTGATCATTCCTAAAGAGAAAACGAATCATGCTTATGACGATGCCAATGATTTTATTTTGAATACACTGTAACAAACAAACAAACAAACAAACAAAAACGACGTCCATTTTTCTGCTTAGCAAAATATTTTAAATTTAAGAAACAAAACAATTGAAGTTTTATTCATTTGAGGCAATAACATAAGTTGGTCCAACAAACCAAGGAAGTTGTGAGCTTCACCACAGAGCATTAATCAGGATTAAACATTGTTGGAGTTACCCCAACTTACGACTGCATTTTAATTCACTGCTACTTTTTACATGTGTAGAAAAAACTCTTACAGCTTGAAATATGAATTCTCTGCAACTTATAGTTTGGTTTAAAAACAACAACAACATAACAATCCAAGTTGGGCAAACTCAAAAACTCAAAAAGGAAAAAGTTCAAGTTTAGTTTTCTAACGTTCTAACTGTAATTTTGAGTTTCTTGGTTGTTTTACCGTGTAGAATTAGCTTTATTTCTGAAGAATCCCATATAGTTGGCTCAACAGAGCTATGACTCCACGTAGGTTTGTGTGATTGTACTAAAAAAGGAACCTGGGATTGTTCTTCTTCGCCTCTATTAAAGATAACAAATATGCTGAAGGGTCTTCTCATACAGCAGCAGACTGTTTTTCCAGGTTAAACATGGATCCTCTAGGTGTGTAGTTTCCTAGCATTCTGCTTTATAACCGTGTGTGTGTGGACTGGCACGGCTCTGGGACTTTTCCGTCCTTCCTGGTAACAGGAACTCCTCGGTGCCAGGCAGCCTGACGTTTTCCAGCCGGGCCGCGGCTGCTGCAGCTCTGCAGGCCCGACATGTCTGATCTGATTGTGTTTATGGTTCTGCTGCCCCGGCCCACGGCGAGTCACGCCGAACAGACGAATCATCATCTGTAAACCTAATTAAGTCATGAAGGGAGCCACTGAAAACATCTCCAGGAGCCGGTTGGAAGAAAAGCCGGGCTGGATGCGGTCGCTCTGAAACCCCAGCATGAAAGCAGCTCTGAAGAATCCGGGTCCAAGAAGGAGAAGCTGTTAGAAGTTTGACACCGCCTGGAGATGGGTGGTTGGTTTCTGCTACAAATTAGTTTTTTATAAGAAATAAGAAAACCGCAGTCCTGGTTGGAGCTTCACAGCTCAGCCAGACGGTCCGTCAGAACCACCAACCAGAGCTAAAGCGGGGCTTCATCTCACTGAATCAACTTTTTACTTTCTTTAACATAGATCTCTCTATATTATCTGTCTTCTCAAACCCCCAGACGGTCAGATGGCCGCTCCTACTGAGCCTGGTTCTGATGGAGGTTTCTTCCTGTTAAAGGGGAGTTTTTCCTCTCCACCGTCGCTACATGCTTGCTCAGTATGAGGGATTGCTGAAGGATTGCTGTGGTTGGAAAGTCTGCATCAACGGGGCCCAACCTCACGCCAATGACTGACGCAATCTGCTGGGATTCCTTAGATAGAAAACTTACTAAACCTTTAATAGGATCATCTTTGTTGAAGTTTATGGATATTATACATTATAAAACACTAGAAATGGTATATCGAGTGGTGGAAAAGAGTGTAGTCAAAATATGTTTAGATTAAGACAGAGTAAATATGATTTGAGGGGGTCTTATGTGTTTGAAATGAATGTTGAGTACAGATGTGTGTCAGTATTGGGTGTGAAGTTATGGAATGAACTTGATGACAAAGATGTGAAGATGTGTTATTTTATGCAATTTTTTAAAAAGACTTTAAAAACTCAAATAATCCAAGTTTATAGAAATTTGGTTTGATGTTTAATTTTGTGTCGATTTGATTTCTTGATTGAATTTATTCCTGATTTCTTTTCAAATTATTTGTTACTCATTTACCAGCGCCTGTTGGTTTAGGTTTTGATGAATCCTATCAGGGTAGAGGACAGTCCTGATATAAGCCACTGGGCTTCAGCCTGCTCCTTTATCGGTGGCTGTCTGACTGATTACTTTCATGTAAAACAATCTTTTGTTGTTGTTGACCGAAATAAAGCATAATATATAAACTGACTGGAATGATTGTATTGAAATGACTTTTGTTGTAAAGTGCCTTGAGATGAAACATCTGTTGTGAATCGGCGCTATAGAAATAAACTGAATTGAATCAGAGTTTTGATCCGTTTTCCCGTTTCTCGGGTTAAATTCCCGATGTTCCAACAGAATGTTCAGCTCGGAGTGTAACGGCGGTTCTAAACATTTAGCTCTGAGCTAAATGTTTAGCTAATATGCAAATTTATGTGCATAAATTAGCTAAACAATTTGGCTAATTTTTTAGCTAAATTGTTAAAAAATCAGCTGCTTTTTAAAATATTTCTATATTTAAAAAATTATATATTTTTTATATATATTTAGCTACATATTTAATTTAGCTAAATATTTAATTTAGCTAAATATTTAATTTAGCTAAATATTTAGCTAAATAAAATTTTTTTAAAAATATTTAGCTAAATATTTATCAAATTTGTAAACTAAATATTTATTTGAAACTTTATAAATCAATAATAAATAACATGTACCCACATTTTTCAATTCAATTCAGTTTATATTGGTCAGCGCCAATTCACAGACTCCAACCTCAGCAATCCCTCATACTGAGCAAGCATGTAGCGACAGTGGAGAGGAAAAACTCCCCTTTAACAGGAAGAAACCTCCAACAGAACCAGAACCAGAACCAGAACCAGGCTCAGTACCAGCGGCCATCTGCCACAACCGACTGGGCAGAGACACAAATATGACTTTGAAAAATGAACGTCGAATGAATGTTTGCTAAGTTTTGACTGTGTAACAAACAACTCCCCATACAGTTCTGCTTTAGCGACGCCACAAAAACAGGTTTGTGGTTCTGTTTAACGTTGCCCTCAGCCTCCATAAGGCTGCGGCTGCAGAACCGGGACAGAACCCTCCGCGGGGCAGATCCGCTCTTTATCTGAACGAAACCAAATCCTGACAGCCGACTCTACACATGATCAGATTAAAGGCTGTTTGGGAGGAAGCAGCGGACATAAACAAGAACATTTTACATTTTTTATGATACCCATCAGTGAAGGTCTGGTTCGTGGTTCAGGTCCAGGAAATCAAAGCATGTCTGCTTTGATTTGGACCGTAAAATTAACCAGTTGTAGCTTTTCCAATTCCAAAGTATGACTGCAAGGTTCAGATCCATAAAAATGAAATATCTACAATAGAATCACATAATCGTCTCCAGCTGGAGGTCTTTTTGCAAATAAAAGTCCAGATAAACTTCTTTAGCATCAAAAAGGCCAGAACACAGCAGGTTCTGCTGACCCGCTCACATGGATAACAACCAAACAGTCATAAATATTAAACAACTCAACCTATTCTTCTGTCCTGGTTGTAAATAATGTCAGATATGGGATTAGACGGTTAGATCTAAGTTAGAAACCTGATTAAACCGCTGAACAGGAAAAGGTGGACGATAACAACTTTTCAATCACAATATTTTGATGCGTTAATTATAATTGCATTGAAGTGAGTATAAAAAAGTCTGGCAGTGAGCTTGTGGGATGGCTGGGGGCTCCACCCAGTGGGCCGTGGCAGAGCTGGAAGCTCCCCTGGAAAACTTCACTGCTTTTATGTTTGGAGGCAAAAATAAATCAAACTCTGGCGCCGAAACTTCAGGCTAATATGGACGGACGTAACCAAGCGCTTCGGTTCTTGTTGGATTCTAGAGTTCTGTCTGATCACAAGAGCTCGGTCGTTTCCGGGTGAGGAGACGTCGCCAGGATGTGGTCGACCAATCAGGAGCGGCCTCGTTGTGATGTGAGTTCCTGTCTGTTTTCTCCTTCAACCAAACATGTCAGCCCTTCTCTGAGGCAAAAACAGACGTAAAGTTTCACACATTAACGATCAACACTGAACCTGTACGCTTAATTATGGATTATTTTTATGTACACCTTTTAGGGATTTCCAAAATTAAAGGACAATTAATGTTAATAAAATCTTTGGTTTTCTGTCATTTAAAAACATCATTTTTGAAATCCAACAAGCCAACAGTGTGGTTGCGTCACTGACCTAATTTATAACGCTGAGCTGCTGAGTAGGAAAATATTGTTTTTAATGGAGTCTATGAACAGGACAGAATCTCTGGATTTTCTGGTTCTGTTGCAGAAATAAAAGTCTTTTGTTTTTCATCAAAAGTACGACGGAGTATAAGGGCCAATGTAGAAAAAAGAAAAAAAATATTTTGGAGTAAATTTCTGCCCAAAAAACTTAAATCCTCTTCAACTGGCATTTTCTGTCGGAAATGTCTGATTCTCAACAAACTTCAGAGTTTTTTATGATAAATATCACTTTTTTATTTTCTTTCCAACTTTCTGACATTACAATGTCAGAAAATATCATAGTTTAAATATCAAAAATGTATGCCTTTGATTATGGACATTTTACAGTGTTCTTTCGCAAAATGTTCGACTTTTTTAAATATGAGAATTTTCAAGTTTGTTCTGGAAAATACTTGGAATTAATAAAAAATTTATTTTTTGTTTTCTCTCGCAAATTTTCGACTCTTCTAAATGAGAGAATACGATTTTTTTCTGGAAAATATTTGAAATTAATCTAAAAAAAATCAGTTTTCTCTCACAAATTTTCAACTTTTCTAAATGAGAGAATGAGATTTTTTTGTGGAAAATATTTAAAATTAATCTAAAAAAAATCAGTTTTCTCTCACAAATTTTCTAAATGAGTGAATTTGATTTTTTTTGTGGAAAATATTTGAAATTAATCTAAAAAAAAATCAGTTTTCTCTCACAAATCTTCAACTTTTCTAAATGAGTGAATTAGATTTTTTGTCTGGAAAATATTTGAAATTAATCTAAAAAAAATCAGTTTTCTTTCACAAATCTTCAACTTTTCTAAATGAGTGAATTTGATTTTTTTGTGGAAAATATTTGAAATTGATCTAAAAAAAATTCAGTTTTCTCTCACAAATTTTCTAAATGAGAGAATTAGATTTTTCTTTGTGGAAAATATTTAAAATTAATCTAAAAAAAATTCAGTTTTCTCTCACAAATTTTCTAAATGAGTGAATTAGATTTTTTTTCTGGAAAATATTTGAAATTAATCTAAAAAAAATCAGTTTTCTCTCACAAATCTTCAACTTTTCTAAATGAGTGAATTAGATTTTTTATCTGGAAAATATTTGAAATTAATCTAAAAAAAAATCAGTTTTCTCTCACAAATTTTCTAAATGAGTGAATTTGATTTTTTTTCTGGAAAATATTTAAAATTAATCTAAAAAAAATTCAGTTTTCTCTCACAAATTTTCTAAATGAGTGAATTAGATTTTTTTTCTGGAAAATATTTGAAATTAATCTAAAAAAAATCAGTTTTCTCTCACAAATCTTCAACTTTTCTAAATGAGTGAATTTGATTTTTTTGTGGAAAATATTTGAAATTAATCTAAAAAAAATTCAGTTTTCTCTCACAAATTTTCTAAATGAGTGAATTTGATTTTTTGTCTGGAAAATATTTGAAATTAATCTAAAAAAAATCAGATTTCTCTCACAAATCTTCAACTTTTCTAAATGAGTGAATTAGATTTTTTATCTGGAAAATATTTGAAATTAATCTAAAAAAAATCAGTTTTCTCTCACAAATCTTCAACTTTTCTAAATGAGTGAATTTGATTTTTTGTCTGGAAAATATTTGAAATTAATCTAAAAAAAATCAGATTTCTCTCACAAATCTTCAACTTTTCTAAATGAGTGAATTAGATTTTTTATCTGGAAAATATTTGAAATTAATCTAAAAAAAATCAGTTTTCTCTCACAAATCTTCAACTTTTCTAAATGAGTGAATTTGACTTTTTTGTGGAAAATATTTGAAATTAATCTAAAAAAAAATCAGTTTTCTCTCACAAATTTTCAACTTTTCTAAATGAGTGAATTTGATTTTTTTGTGGAAAATATTTGAAATTAATCTAAAAAAAATTCCGTTTTCTCTCACAAATTTTCAACTTTTCTAAATGAGAGAATTATATTTTTTTTGTGGAAAATATTTAAAATTAATCTAAAAAAAATCAGTTTTCTCTCACAAATTTTCTAAATGAGTGAATTTGATTTTTTTGTGGAAAATATTTGAAATTAATCTAAAAAACATCTGTTTTCTCTCACAAATCTTCAACTTTTCTAAATGAGTGAATTTGACTTTTTTGTGGAAAATATTTGAAATTAATCTAAAAAAAAATCAGTTTTCTCTTACAAATTTTCAACTTTTCTAAATGAGAGAATTATATTTTTTTTGTGGAAAATATTTAAAATTAATCTAAAAAAAATCAGTTTTCTCTCACAAATCTTCAACTTTTCTAAATGAGTGAATTTGATTTTTTTGTGGAAAATATTTGAAATTAATCTAAAAAAAAATCCGTTTTCTCTCACAAATTTTCAACTTTTCTAAATGAGAGAATTATATTTTTTTTGTGGAAAATATTTAAAATTAATCTAAAAAAAATCAGTTTTCTCTCACAAATTTTCTAAATGAGTGAATTTGATTTTTTTGTGGAAAATATTTGAAATTAATCTAAAAAAAATCTGTTTTCTCTCACAAATCTTCAACTTTTCTAAATGAGTGAATTTGACTTTTTTGTGGAAAATATTTGAAATTAATCTAAAAAAAAAATCAGTTTTCTCTCACAAATCTTCAACTTTTCTAAATGAGTGAATTTGATTTTTTTGTGGAAAATATTTGAAATTAATATAAAAAAAATTCCGTTTTCTCACAAATTTTCAACTTTTCTAAATGAGAGAATTATATTTTTTTTGTGGAAAATATTTAAAATTAATCTAAAAAAAAATCAGTTTTCTCTCACAAATTTTCTAAATGAGTGAATTTGATTTTTTTGTGGAAAATATTTGAAATTAATCTAAAAAAATCTGTTTTCTCTCACAAATCTTCAACTTTTCTAAATGAGTGAATTTGACTTTTTTGTGGAAAATATTTGAAATTAATCTAAAAAAAAAAATCAGTTTTCTCTCACAAATCTTCAACTTTTCTAAATGAGTGAATTTGATTTATTTGTGGAAAATATTTGAAATTAATATAAAAAAAATTCCGTTTTCTCACAAATTTTCAACTTTTCTAAATGAGAGAATTATATTTTTTTTGTGGAAAATATTTAAAATTAATCTAAAAAAAAATCAGTTTTCTCTCACAAATTTTCTAAATGAGTGAATTTGATTTTTTTGTGGAAAATATTTGAAATTAATCTAAAAAAATCTGTTTTCTCTCACAAATCTTCAACTTTTCTAAATGAGTGAATTAGATTTTTTGTCTGGAAAATATTTGAAATTAATCTAAAAAAAAATCAGTTTTCTCTCACAAATTTTCAACTTTTCTAAATGAGCGAATTAGATTTTTTGTCTGGAAAATATTTGAAATTAATCTAAAAAAAATCAGTTTTCTTTCACAAATCTTCAACTTTTCTAAATGAGTGAATTTGATTTTTTTGTGGAAAATATTTGAAATTAATCTAATAAAAATTCAGTTTTCTCTCACAAATTTTCTAAATGAGTGAATTAGATTTTTGTTCTGGAAAATATTTGAAATTAATCTAAAAAAAATCAGTTTACTCTCACAAATCTTCAACTTTTCTAAATGAGTGAATTAGATTTTTTATCTGGAAAATATTTGAAATTAATCTAAAAAAAATTCAGTTTTCTCTCACAAATCTTCAACTTTTCTAAATGAGTTAATTTGATTTTTTTGTGGAAAATATTTGAAATTAATCTAAAAAAAATTCAGTTTTCTCTCACAAATTTTCAACTTTTCTAAATGAGAGAATTATATTTTTTTGTGGAAAATATTTAAAATTAATCTAAAAAAAATCAGTTTTCTCTCACAAATTTTCTAAATGAGTGAATTTGATTTTTTTGTGGAAAATATTTGAAATTAATCTAAAAAAAATCTGTTTTCTCTCACAAATCTTCAACTTTTCTAAATGAGAGAATTAGATTTTTTTCTGGAATATATTTGAAATTGATCTAAAAATTTCTTAGTTTTGTCTTGAAATTTCTTTGACTTTTCTAAATGAGAGAATTTTTGAGTTTTTTCTGGTAAATATGTGACATTAATCTGTAATTTAACATTTACTCCAAAAGTATGTATCTTTTGTCTACAATGGCCCTAACAGTCCGTCGTGTGGGAAGGGAAACATTGAGAGCTGTGGAGCTACAATCGATGCCGTTAGATTTTTTTAGGAGAGGATGGAATCATAAAAGCAGCTCCTAGTGCTGGCCAAGAGGGTCATTTATCCCTGCTCAGTGACTGGAAGGCCATCTGGAAGGCTAATAACGAGGAGGACCTTTCCTTTGTCACCAAAGCTGTATTTTCTATCACACAGAGTAGCTTGGAAGATTCCTCTCAGCCGAGCCGAACCTAAGCTGCATAGATCCACCGGACCGGGGGGTTTAAAAAGCTGCAGCTGACTCCAGGACAGCGGGATCAGACGTTTCCCTCCTGTCTGAGACACCTGAAACCCGGAGGGAGCTGTGTCGAACAGTTTGTCTGATGGTGCAGGCTGATACTCCCAGAGAGCGAGGAAGGAGCGCAGGGAGCGGGACCCGGACCCGGGCGGCTCCTGGGGCTGAGGAAGCCGCAACCATGGCTGACCTGCAGAGGGGGAAACTGTCAACACCACCGGGTCACTGGAACCGGCGCCCAGCGACTGAGAGGATTCAGGGCCTTCAGGCCATCTAACAAGGCTATCGTGTGTCTTAATATCCATACGGAGCGCTGCGTTTGTGTTGCTGCATGAACACATTTCACCCACACGGGTTTATCGCAGCATTAAACGCGGCCAAAACGACGCACGGCGGAGAAATCTGAAATGTGAGCCAACAAACGAGCTTTTCCTGGACGCAGATGTGACTTGTTCTCCTCCTTCATTGCCCTCCATCCTCCTCCACCCACAGGTGTGTGAGGGTGGAGCGCAAGCCAGACAGCAGATGACCTCATCCGGGGTCCAAAGGGATGGAAGACAAAAGCAAGATAGGTAAAAAGCGGAGAGCGCAGAACTTACAGTTTCATTTTAAGCTCCAGGAAAGCACCTGGTGGATTCCTTGAAACTGAAAACTCCTTTTTTAATTTTTTTTATTTTACAATTTGCTTTAATTCAATTCAGTTTATTTATATAGGGCTGATTCACAACAAATGTTACATCTCAAGGCATTTTACAAGAAAAGTTATTTCAGTACAATCATACAAACATTCCAGTCAGTTTAAAGTTTTAGTTAGTTTCCTATTTAAGGAATCCCAGCAGATCGCAACGAGTCGTTGACTTGAGGTTGTGCCCCGTTAACCGAACTGATGTTTAAAGTGACAGTGTGTCGTTTTTACCATTAATCTTCCTCTTCCTCTACCTTTTCCTCTTACTCTACATCTTCCTCTTCCTCTTCCTCTACCTCTTCCTCTACCTCTACCTCTTCCTCTACCTTTTCCTCTTACTCTACATCTACCTCTTCCTCTACATCTTCCTCTTCCTCTTCCTCTTCCTCTACCTCTTCCTCTACCTCTACATCTACCTCTTCCTCTACCTCTTCCTCTACCGCCACATCACCCTCTTCCTCTACCTCTACATCTACCTCTTCCTCTACCTCTTCCTCTACCTTTTCCTCTACCTCTACATCTACCTCTTCCTCTACCTTTTCCTCTTACTCTACCTCTTCCTCTACCTTTTCCTCTACCTCTACATCTACCTCTTCCTCTACCTTTTCCTCTACCTCTACATCTACCTCTTCCTCTTCATCTACCTATTCCTCTACCTCTTCCTCTACCTTTTCCTCTACCTCTACATCTACCTCTTCCTCTACCTTTTCCTCTACCTCTACATCTACCTCTTCCTCTTCCTCTACCTTTTCCTCTTACTCTACATCTACCTCTTCCTCTTCATCTACCTATTCCTCTACCTCTTCCTCTACCTTTTCCTCTACCTCTACATCTACCTCTTCCTTTACCTTTTCCTCTTACTCTACATCTACCTCTTCCTCTTCCTCTACCTCTTCCTCTACCTTTTCCTCTACCTCTACATCTACCTCTTCCTTTACCGTCACATCTACCTCTTCCTCTACCTCTACATCTACCTCTTCCTCTACCTCTTCCTCTACCTCTACATCTACCTCTTCCTCTACCTCTTCCTCTACCTCTACATCTACCTCTTCCTCTACCTCTTCCTCTACCTCTACATCTACCTATTCCTCTACCTTTTCCTCTTACTCTACATCTACCTCTTCCTCTACCTCTTCCTCTACCTCTTCCTTTACCTCTACCTCTACCTCTTCCTCTACCCTTTCCTCTTACTCTACATCTACCTCTTCCGCTACCTTTTCCTCTTCCTCTTCCTCTACCTTTACCCCTACCTCTTCCTCTACCTCTTCCTGTACATCTTCCTCTACCTCTACCTCTTCCTTTACCTCTACCTCTTCCTTTACCTCTACCTCTTCCCTTACCTCTACCTCTTCCTCTTCCTCTACCTCTACCGCTTCCTTTACCTCTACCTCTTCCTCTTACTCTACCTCTACCTTTTCCTCTACCTTTTCATCTACCTCCTGCTCTACCTCTACCCCTTCCTCTACCTTTTCATCTACCTCTTCCTCTACCTCTACCTTTTCCTCAACCTTTTCCTCTTCCTCTTCCTCTACCTCTTCCTCTACCTCTTCCTTTACCTCTACCTCTCCCTCTTCCTCTTCCTCTACCTCTTCCTCTACCTCTTCCTTTACCTCTACCTCTCCCTCTTCCTCTCCCTCTTCCTCTTCCTCTACCTCTTCCTTTACCTCTACCTCTTCCTCTCCCACTTGAAAAAGGGATGCTGTCAATCTACATGTAAAATATCGACATGAGAAGAGAAACAGAAGAGAACAAACTTTAGCAATGCTAGCAGCCAGATTCATGTACAAAAAAAGAAATGATCGCTATTACAACATGTTAGACTTAGCCTAAAAAAGGCTGAAAGCTTTCGCCATTCATAAATGTTGCTGGAAAGCTGCAGGAATTACCTGGTAAGTTACAGGAAGGTAACCTCTAAGTTCTGGGAAGGTACAGGGGCTAGTATTCAGGGCAGTAGCCTGTCAGTTCTGCAAGACGATGCACTAAATACTTCAAATATTATTATTATTATTGGGGCCCGTCAAATCAAAGCAATAGCAAATGTTGACATACAACCTAAACTTCACCTACTGAATAGACTAAACTCATGTTAGTCAACATGCTACAGTTAGCATTTTAGCTAACAATAGCCTTTAAGCTAACTTTCATTTAAAAGATACAGTTAAGCAGAGGTGGATAGAGTACCCAAAAATTATACTCAAGAGTAGCACTACTTCAGCATATTTTTACTCAAGTAAAAGTAAAGAGTAGCCATCCAAAAAAATTACTTGAGTAAAAGTAAAAAAAGTATTTGGCAAAAAGGCTACTAGAATACTGAGTAACATCTGAAGACTAAAATGAACAAAAAAAAAAATACAAAAAACATATTTACAAAATAACTACTTTTAGGGAGAAGAAACACTTTCCTAAGTCTCTTTTTCCCAATATAATAAAAAAAGTAGTTTCAGTGGAAATGTATGGTGTTTACTAGGGATGTATGTTGGCAAGAATCGGGTGATACGATATGTATATATTGCGATATATCGCAATATTATGAGTTCCACTACATATTGTGATTTTTAAAACTTAACTTTAGAAAAACTGTCCCATCATTCTAAATACTCCAACCTGTTTAATACTTTAACACAACCAGTTTTATCACTAGATCTAGTTGATCCACTGGAATAAAGAAGGTGAAAACAGCCACAAAGCTACCAGTTACACTTTTATTTTTACTACAAAATTGACTGTCATTATTAATGGTTCCACTTTTGTATATCGATACAATATCGTGACATAAAATATTGCGATATATTGCCGTATCGATATTTTCTTACATCCCCAGTGTTCACTGTATATTATTCACTTGACCTCAAAACGCAACAAGGTCAACAGACAGAAAATAAGTGTTGTGTAGAAACAATAAACTGAAGGTGTCTGTCTGTGTCTGGTTTATTTTCTTTAAAACATGTTTCTTCTTGATTCAGTTAATTCACTCACAGTGGGTAGAGCATCTAGAAATTTTACTCAACTAAGAGTCGTAAAAGTAAAGAGTACGGTTTAGTAAAACTACTCCTAAAAGTAATTTTATTTCAAAAAAGTTACTCAAGTAAATGTAATGGAGTAAATTTAACTGCTAACTACCCACCTCTGCAGTTAACATATTGAATGGAGTAAGTGAATATCCTCAATATCCTAGTGTTACCATGCAAGTCACAGATAGCCTTTTAGCCAACATTAGCATTTTAGCTCATTTTGAAATAAAAGCTAAAAACAACCTACTGAATCCAGTTAGTTAATGTTTTCAACAGGCTAGTGGTAGCCCAGATGCTAACGTTAGTAATTTAGTTACCATTAGCATTTTTAGCTAATTTTGAAATAAAAGCTAAAAACAACCTACTGAATCCAGTTAGTTAACGTTTTCAACAGGCTAGTGGTAGCCCAGATGCTAACGTTAGTAATTTAGTTACCATTAGCATCTTTAGCTAATTTTGAAATAAAAGCTAAAAACAACCTACTGAATCCAGTTAGTTAACGTTTTCAACAGGCTAGTGGTAGCCCAGATGCTAACGTTAGTAATTTAGTTACCATTAGCATTTTTAGCTAATTTTGAAATAAAAGCTAAAAACAACCTACTGAATCCAGTTAGTTAACGTTTTCAACAGGCTAGTGGTAGTCCAGATGCTAAAGTTAGTAATTTAGTTACCATTAGCTTTTTAGCTCATTTTGAAATCAAAGCTAAAATTAACGTAACGAATGTAGTAAGCTCACCTTAGTCCACATGCTAGTGATAGCCAACATGCTAACGATAGCGTCTGAGCCAAAATTAGTATTTTAGTATTTCATTTTTCACATACTCAATGGATAGTTAAACTTACTTGGACCTTGAATCATCATCTGTAGTTTGCATTAAATTCAAAAGCAAACTACTTTTTAAAAACAAGATTGCTGAGGGGATGATATGATTGCCAAATATGATTAACACTGGATTCCTTGCCAGTCATTTAAGGCAGATGCACAAGTTGGATGGTTCCTATTTTCTGATCTCTGTCCTACACGTACAAACAGCTTCATCACATTAACTGACTCATTCATGTACAGTTGACCTTTGACCCCCACAGAGAATTATGACGTTGACAAGAGGACCTTCAGTATGGATTTGTGTGGTTTTTCTGCACATCAGTGAACAAACATGAAGTCAGACCCTAAACCAGAACAGAGACTCTCTGACACCTCAGTCATCAGTTTTTACCTGCAGAGCTGGAATCAAACGTAAACTCTCGTTGTTTGGTAAATGTTTTCATCAGGCAGCCGTTCAGACAACACAGTGGGTCCTTTTACAGTTCTGTAAAATGCTTGTGCACCTTTTTATGACCTAATCCAAAGTTCGTGCAGAAGCCTCAAAGACGCCATCACTCCACTCCAAACCTCAAAACTGTGAGCAAGAAGCAATCAAGAGCATGTCTGAAGCAATACTTCAGTGCTGAAATGTGATTTTATCTCTCCTCCTGTGGTTGTTTTGGGGCAGTGCATCTCAGCTCCTGGCCGCTTGACAGCATCATTACCGGCAGAAAACTTGTGTCCGCTGTGTCAAACATCCTTCAGGCCCGACATGTGTTTGCTGCCTGTTGGCCCTCAGCGTGGAAACACTTGATTTCTGCAGATCTGACAGGAAACCATCCTGCTAAGTTAATCTTCCCCAAGCCTTCCCTCTTTGCAACGGTGCCAGAGCTAATCAGCGGACGTCAACACGCGTCCACACGCGGTAACGAGTGCGCACAAACACAACCAACGCTCTGTGCTGTGGCCCAAACAGTCAGAGCACAATATTTATGACAAACCATTCATCTTCAGACAAACGCACACGCTGGACCTCAGGGACAACGGGGGGAAACCGGAGAGAGTCGGCCCAATCTGCACGTGTAAACAGCGGGTCGTTACAGAACCCAACCAAACCCACTGCTGCGCACACATGCAGGCGGCGCGGCAAGGCCAAGCAAATACTTTCCATCAGTTTGTGTAAGCAATGATAAACACATTATATGTAATCATAAGAGCATGCTTTTCATTTCAGGGCGTTTGTAGCCAGAAGGCTGCACTTTTCCCACAACTTCACTTCACAGAGAGTGGGTCTGCGTCTTGTTCCGTGTGTTTATGGCAGATCTAAATTATGGTATCAAGTTTCCCACCCCAAAACCGAACCAACTGTCATGGCTGACCCTCCCTTACAGGCCGCGAAGGAGTGTAACTCTATCCCACTCCCAACGTCAGGTTCTGCGCTTGGATTCGCTTTTGAGAGAGCAGAGAGACCTGAGAAAACAAACTCAGACCTTCAGGACAAAGTTGGACCTTCAGTCCTCAGAGGAAGAGCCGGTGGCAGCGTCACGGTTAAAGTCCAGCGAAGAAACATCAGCAGTCTGATGAACACCTGAACTAAATCACGTTCTGGATCCAGATCTACACCTTCGTGTGAGGAACATCTCAGTCCAACCCTGAATGAAACATCTCCAAAGTTCCTCTTACTTTGCAGCTTGCTATTTATAATTTATCCACTAGGTGGCGACAGCAGAGTGAAGCTGCAATTGAAAGCTCCTCCTCATGAATGGATTCAAACTAAACCAAGCATTATTCTGTATATGTAGATTATAGTCAAAATGGTTGGAAATAGTGCTTATTTATCTGAAATTTCCTTAAATGTAATATTTGATGCCTTTTCACATGTTTGTGTTTCATTTCTAACAACTCACACCTGAGTAAAGTTTAAACAGTTCATGAAAACATTAGTTATAATGGCTCATTTTGGCCTCTCAGGGTTCTTTAACTTTGAGATATTCATGTCCAAATGTGAAAACCCATCAATGTTGTTATTATTCCTCATTATTCCTTTAAGTTGGCATCATTTGCACAACACAGATGTTGTTTGGTTGGAAAAACCTCTAAAGGGGAGGTGGTGAAATACTTCTCTATCGTCATAGATATTAGTAATAAAATAACAGATGCCCTTATTTTGATTAGAAACAGCGGTATGAGGATACATCCAGGACAACAACTAATAATGACCTTTTTTGTTTTGTTTGTCTAATTGTATGGTGGTCTTGATACTAAAAAAACACAAAAATACTCATGATTTGATAAACAGATTAAAGTTATCATAAATCTCAAACAATGCTTAAAAGGAATCTCTGTTCAGTGTTTAATATCAGCTTCAGGTTTGTTGTAGAGGTGGACAGATGTAGTCCAGGTTGTCTGAACGCAGTGAAACTGGAAGCTCTGAAGCAGAAGCTTGTAGCTAAATATTTAGTTTGAAGCTAAATAGTAGCTACCAAGCTAAACTAGCTGGCTAAATATTTAGCTATGAGTTAAATATTTACTTCAAGGCTAAATATGTAGCTAGCAAGCAAAACTAGCTAGCTAAATATTTAGCTCTGAGTTAAATATTTACTTCAAGGCTAAATATGTAGCTAGCTAGCTAAACTAGCTAGCTACATATTTAGCTAGCTAATATTTAGCTAGCTAGCTAAACTAGCTAGCTAAATATTTAGGTCTGAGTTAAATAAAATATTTAGCTCCAAGTTAAATATTTACTTCAAGGCTAAATATTTAGCTAGCTAGCTAAACTAGCTAGCTAAATATTTAGCTCCGAGTTAAATATTTACTTCAAGGCTAAATATTTAGCTAGCTAGTTGAACTAGCTAGCTAAATATGCTGGGATGATGCTCCCAGTAACTGAACATCCACTGTGTCCTGTTATCAACTTTTTACTTTCTGTAACATAGAAAGTTCTCTTATATCAGATCTTCTGTTCCTTCTGTGTTTCTGCTCTGTCTTCTCAAACCCCCAGACGGTCGTGGCAGATGGCCGCTCCTACTGAGCCTGGTTCTGTTGGAGGTTTCTTCCTGTTAAAGGGGAGTTTTTCCTCTCCACCGTCGCTACATGCTTGCTCAGTATGAGGGATTGCTGAAGGATTGCTGTGGTTGGAAAGTCTGCATCAACGGGGCCCAACCTCACGCCAATGACTGACGCAATCTGCTGGGATTCCTTAAATAGGAAACTTTTTAACTGATTGGAATGTTTGTATAAATGTATTGAAATAACTTCTTGTTAAGTGCCTTGAGATGACATCTGTTGTGAATTGGCGCTATATAAATAAACTGAATGGAATTGAATTAAATATTTAGCTGTGAGTTAAATATTTACTTCAAGGCTAATTATGTAGCTTTGAAGTAAATATTTAGCTTACCACCTAAATATTTAATTAGCTAGCAAAATATTTAGTTTGTGAACTAAATAATTGGCTTGCTAATTAAATATTTAGTTATAAACCGTGACATTTATAAATTAATGAATAACATTTTGAAAATATGACTTAGAAAAAGGAACTCCCTTTTCTTTCTCTTATGACAGACTAAATAACTAAAATTATAGCTCTTAATTTTTGACTGTAACTTTACAAACGGCAGCTCATATTAGACTCTAGAACCAACAAACTTCGTGTTAACATCCCAGAAATAAACACAAACATTTTGCAGATTTTCTAAATTACCCAATCCTACTCAGCCGCCTGTATGCTACTTTTAATAACTTTACAATATTTTTGTATAATGCTGTAAATCTGTCCTTACAGTAGGTTATAGTCGCCTATTCTCGTTTGTTGTGTCCTTTTGCTGCTGGCACACCTGACTGTCCCCACCCAGGGACAATAAAGAAAATCTCTATTCTATTCTATTCTATTGGCAGCTAACGGTTAGTCAGTTGGTATATTCTGATTCCCTCCTGAATAACTGCCACACAGACAGACTCCATTAAATGTCTCTTCAGTGCTTTAGTAACCAGCTTCTGTCGGCCATTTTTTATTAGCACACTCCATCGTAAACTAGCCAACAAGTCAAGAAGCACCTCCTGTCTTACTTCAAAGTAAGATTCTCAAACATCGCTGCAGAGTGTCGAGCCGACAGCACAGAGCTTCATGTCCCAGACAACATCTAGGACTAAAACAGCGACGGCACAGACGGAAGAGATGAATCAGGGATGGAAGTTCCTCCTCCTGCTACACCTTCATTGGGTCTGATCTCGGTTTCCATGCTGGCCTCAGAAAAGTTCACTTTTTTGAGCTCAATCTCAGTGTCAGCAGGCCTCAGTTACATGATAAAGTTCAAGATTGGACTAGTATGGCTTGTTTGGAATGCCTCTTCTTTTTAAAAAAAAAGAAAAGAAGAAGATGGCAGCAGGACTTAGGTTTGCAAAGCTGAGTATGAATGAACCTGATGGATAATTCTGAAGTAGAGATGTTGGACCAAATCGCACAGGACCATGTTTGAAGACAAGCAAACGCTGAAAATAAGCACAAACACCTCAAACAAACTGTCACGCACGGTAGTGGAGGTGTCATGGTTTGGGCTGGTTTTACAGCCATGACATACTCCTTTTTGAACAAAGTATTCTAGAGCCAAACACTCTATAACCATGATCTCAAACACAGCAGGAAACCTAAAAATTGAGTAGTTGTAAAAGAAAAGAATCATAGTGTAGCACTGGCCTAGTCAAAGTCCAGGCCTCAACCTGACGGGGGAAAAAAAGCGACGGAGAGAGCCGTGCAGACACAGCATTACTGAAGACTCTAAGTTTAGAAATTAGCTGCTGCTTTCAGTGATTCATCCCGTTAGAAACACCCAGGAGTGTATGAGGGAAATGCCATGTGACAGTGCGACCAATGAGATGCCCAGATGGCTCAGCGTCGACCGTCCGGTCGAACTGTGCAGAAGAGTGTTTGTACGCGCGCAGTCATCTGGAAGACCAACATGTACTGTATGCTCTGGTTGGGTGCCCTGGTTTCTGCTGTCTGTGGAAGGAAATCAAAGAGTCGGCCAGGGCAGCGGAGCCCGAGGGCCTCGCTGCACTCAACCATCAGCTGGCAGGATGGAGAGCGACTGCATAACGAGACAGACAGGCAGGGTGGAGGGGGTGGGCGGGAAACGGGGTCAGAAGCAGGAATGAATCATGACGGAGGGAGGAGATAGATGTGGATAGAAGAGGAATAAGGGTAAAGGTCACTGAATCTGAATGTGGGGTAATATACAGATTCAATAAATGCAATAGTTAGAAGCATCCATCCATCCATTATCTGTACCCGTCCATCCTAAGCAGGGTTGCGGGTCACGGGGCGAGAGGCGGGGTTACACCCTGGGCAGGTCGTCAGTCCATCGCAGTTAGGAGTTAGGAGCATAATATTGGATTTACTTCATTAAAAACAGACATACAGGCTCAGATATATCCAAGGTGATGCATGTGTACCACTAATGCCTGCTGATGCATTTCCTAGACATACCAAGGAACATATTAAAAATACTGTCGCCGTCTAACAGTCACTTATGATGCTAGTTGTTATTTCAAACAAGTAAATCTGTGCTCAGTTTCCCTTAGAAAAAAATTGTGTACTTGAAGTTTATTTTAGTATTTTAAGACATTTTAAAACTTGTAGTGCCAGTATACTAGGTATGTACTTGTAGTTCACATTTTAGTTTATTGAAATATACTTAAGAGTATACCTAAAGTACTTTTAATACTCTGGAACAGGCTGCTGGAGAACCTCAGGGCCGCAGAGAACGTTCATGTTTTTAAGAGCAGGATCAAGACTCACCTTTTTAGCCGAGCTTTTAATTGATAATTACTTATTATAGTCTGTTTCATTGCTTTGTATGTTTTATTTGCTTATATTTTAACAGATTTTATTTTATTTTTTTAGATATCTTTGCTACTATATGGTTAACTGTTTTTACTATTATATTTATTGCTACTTATTTTACTTATTTTAGCTCTGGTTATTTTACATTTTTACTTATTAATCCTTCTTCCAGTGTTTCCTCTGTGGGAGCCCTGTGCCTCGGGGGCGGTGTTCGCCTGCGGTGGCCTGGGTGCTCAGCAGGTGGTGCTCAGGTGGAGGCGCGGGTCTCCACCCTCCCTCCTCTGGGCGCCCTGTGTCGGTGCCCTGGCTGCTGCAGTGGACCTGCTGCTGTTGAGGCAGACGGTTCTCCTGATGGCGTTTTCCTTACGTACCTGACTCATCTGACCTCAGCCCAGTGTCTACCAATGATCTTACGCGTTTTGGGAAGATGTCACGTGTGTTTCGTTTTTATAATTGTGGGGAAGGGATGGGAATCTGGGTTATGTGGGGTCATTTTTAATCTGTAGAGCACTTTGAGCTGCATTGTTTTGTATGAAAGGTGCTTTATAAATAAAGTTTGATTGATTGATTGATTGATTTAATAAGCTTAAAGGTTCCAGTTTAGTACAAAGAAGTATACTATTTTTTGCTAAGGGTTGTGCTAAATTCAAAGCATGAATCTATTTAGTTAACAACCTGTTCTATATTTTTCACATATAAATATATATATATATATATATATATATATATATATATATATATAATTGTAGAGGGCAGTAAAGGACAAAACATCCTAAGCTGCAGGGTTGTTGTCATTGAGCGTCTAGCATCACACAGGTGGGTTTTTGACCACATCTATTTGCAGAATTTATTTTAAAAAACAAACAAAAAAACTCCGCTATAAAAACCTGGGAAAACAAAACGTTGCGTTTTATTTGTAATAATCTGTTTACTGTTGGATATGCCGTGAACATGACTTCTTCCTGAATGTAAGAAGTGAATTATTTTAATGCTCTGTCACTATTTCATGTCCCCTGGCCTGTTATAACTGAGATAATGTTCTAAAATGGAAACCAGCTGAACATACTCTCGCCTTACTGACAGCTACCACAGCGTTAGCCTCCCTGTGTGGAGCAGCCAAAACTCTAATTATGCTGAGGTCACGTTGGGACATCAGCTCAACACTTCATGTGAACATTTTCCATCTTTCAGATTTTAAGCTTCTAAAAAGGTTTGGGTTCAATTTACATCAAGAGACGCGTCGAGCGCTCGTCTCCAAACATCGTATGTCAGGTTTTCAGGCGCTGAAGCTTAAATGAAACACATTCTTACATCAAGTTGGCAAGCTATGACATATTTCAATTGTATTTATTAGCTTGAAATTTCCCCAGTGGAATGAAATGAGCAAAAAAGGCCAACAAATTTGGAAAACACTGTGTCGGTGCCAGGTGAATTATGTAGCGCTTGGCGGTCTGGCCCTCGGCTTGGGCTGCACTTCATTAGCCATCTTCCCTCTACCTTTCTCTGACAAATTCAATAAATGTTCATCTGGCTCCAATTAGGCCCTCGTTAGCAGTAATTGGCTTGGTATTTACTCACAGCATTACTCAGTAAGGGTACGCTCCGTCTTTCAGGCTTGTTACCGTTCCTGCCAAGTGCGTGCGCCCCGAAGACAGCTTTCAGATCTACCAAAAGGTCAACTTTCCTCCATCTTAAAACCCAAATGGCAACAAATATATGGCTGAAGCATTGTTTGTTTCCTGAGTACATTCAGTTCCTGGCAGCTCCAGTGAGAAATGCGGATTTCAAGAAGAAATTTAAACTGAAGTTGTGAAGAACATTTGGCCCAATACAATACGGTAGTGATGTGTGATACCACTGGTTTCCTATCCGATCCGATACCAAGTAAAATGAAGGCGAGTATCGGCGGTACCGATCCGATACCGATACTTTGCCAAAATATTACTGTTTGGGAAATTAAAGTAACAAGTAAACGCCTGCCGGAACATCTCAACATAAAACAATAAACATTTACACTTTTTGGTTTAGTGACATGTTAATCCGGTCCCCTTGAAGGTTTTTAACCTTCCCTCAACATTTCTCTCATTCACAGGTTTTTGTTTAGGATAACAACATATTAACAGTTTTTCCTTTGAGTCTGCTCCTTTTTTTGCTGACAACCTCGCCTGCCTTTGAAAAGATTCTCTCTGCAGGTCCAGAAGAAGCAACGATTCCCAGGTATCTCACTGCAAGTTTGCTCAGGGCTGGGAAGGTTTGTTCATGCTCTTGCCTCCAAAGTAGTGGATCCTCATCTCGGGGGATCAGTTTTTCCTCTGAGGACCGGTGTACGTCAATGAGTACATCAGTGGAAGCTGACCGATGATGTTGGCTTAACAAAACCTGTTTGTCAAAATCAGTCCACATCCCTCCTTTGGTCGCAGCTGGACCAGAAGGTGCAGGGCCCTGATTAGACCCTGAGGTAGAGCTAGCAGTAGGCATTGAGCTTGGAGTTAAAGTGAAAGCTGACTCTTCTGTCTGACAAACTTCCTGCATTTCAGCGCAGAGGCGTTTTTTCATTACCTAAACATTGTCTTTGTCTCAAAATCCAAGATGTTTAAACCTAACATCTAGAAAGGTACTGGCAGCTAGACAGTGAATGCTCTCAATACCCCTGAATCTGCGCTGAAACTGCTGTGCCAGCTGTGTGGCAAGTGGACTGCCCTGGCGTTCACAAGCTGCCCCTGACCTGTGAATGAGTGCCACGAGTGGAATCACTTTGGACACTGAAACATGTTTTGCAGCGGAAACATCCCGGGTTACTTCTTCAAATGGTTGGAGTGTGTCAACTGTTTGCTTTATGAAGGATAATTCTCCCACATTTAAGCACAGAGCATTTTTCCTAAAAGGCAGAGGGCTGTGGTTACAGCGGGTCTCTACTGACTGAATTAGCTTGTGTTCTGCTATTTTCAGCTGTTTCTGAATATCCCTGAGCTTCTCTGTGGCCTTGCTGCCGTGGTGAAAAAAGGAGACAATTGCACTGTATTTGGACTGAGAGCGACTGAACATGTGCCAGCGGACTGAGTGGCTAGCATGCTCTGCAGTTTTACAGTGCCGTATCACGCACATGACTTGGCAGGCGGAAGAACAAGTAGTTCTGACAAGTGGGCATTATTCAGATAAACTAGGGTAATTGTGGTTACTTTCCGCTGTATTTCTATTTCCAATAAACGACATATTTTCTCCAAATGACTGAAATATCGTTATTTTGATAAGAACATCGATTCTAGAACATACAAAACTGGTATTGGAGATATCGATGTTTTAGTATCGATCCGCACATCACTACAATACGGCCTTCGGGTATGGCAGTTAACATGAAGTGAGTGGTCCTATGCTTACAAAAAACTAACAGTACAGTCCACAGCTTACAGGCTACTTTTACAATATTCACTCGTTAATGCCTGCAACTTATAGGTTTCTTTTACCAAATTTGCTATTTAATTTCTGGAATTTAAAGGTTTTTCCCACACAGAACTAACCGGTTATTTTCTGTAACGTTCAGCGTATGGGGGGTAAAGTTACCCTGTCAGAAATTACCAGCAATAATTTGAATTATTTAGTGTGTCATAAGAGAAAGAAAATGTGGTAATTTGTCCAAGTTATATTTTCACCATGTTATTCATTTATTCATATATAAATGTCACAGTTTATAACTAAATATTTACTAAGCAATCTAAATATTTAGCTCCAAACTAAGCATTTATCTTTGACCTAAATACCTAGCTAGCAAGTTAAATATTTAGCTTGAAGCTAAATATTTAGCTAGCAAGCTAAACTGCCTAGTGAAATATATAGCTTCAAAGTAAATATTTAACTCAGAGCTAAATATTTAGCTAATATGCAATTTCTCTTGCTGATAAGTGAAAGTGGACAATCAAAATAAAAGCTGGGCCTGAGCTTTAGCTGAATGTTTAGTTTGAAGCTATATTTAGCTAGCCAGTTTAGCTTACTAGCTAAACATTTAGCTTGAAACTAAATATTTAGGTAGCTAACTGAACTGGCTATCTAAATATATAGTTTTTAAAGTTAATATTGAACTCTGAGCTAAATATTTAGGTTGCTAACTACATATTTAGTTTGTAAAATGTGACATTTATAAAGAAATAAATAACATGGATGCAAATATGACTTAGAAAAATGACCCCCCATTTGTATTTCTTATGGGTCATTCTCTGAATTCGGTGCACTTTGGGGTCTCTGGTTACTGAAAAATCTACCAACACAAATCTTTTTCTAAACATAGCACCTGATGAAGGAGTATTTGTACCTCTGAGAAACTATATTTATACACCTTAGGCGTAACATCTCAAACATTATTACGAATATGTTTTGTTATTTTGGTTGTTTTAAAACAGTTTTTTGTTACAGGGTTCAATGTTATGCGGTTGAAGATTTTAGCTAGTGTATGGAACAGCATATAAGATTGGGAAAAACAAGAAAGTTATCTATTTTTTTTCAAGACAATCAGCTTTTTCAAAAACATTTATGAATATCCTTTTAGCATTTAACAGTGTTGAAGGATTCAGCTTCGCGATGTCAAAATATAGGTCAGAAAGTATGCTAACACTTGCCTCCCTTTACTGTATGAGCAGGAAAAGACTCGAGGGATATGACTTCCTGGGTGCTAAGTAAGTTTAACTGAACAATTATTTTTTAAATGGGGAGATATATATGCTGCTGGGACATCATTAAATTGTGCAATTTTATACATAATTTATTTCCCCCCTATTTTTGTAATTACGGCTAAAAAAGACAGGCAAATAATTATCACTGAAAAAGCAACTTTGGTAAATGGGGGTATGCTTATTTGGCTGACCTCTACTCAATTAAAACCCATAAAACTTTTAAAAACATCATTTTTAAAATATGTTTTTGTTTCAAAATGCAAAGGAACATAGATCCTTCTATTTCTTCTTTCAAAATGTATTTTGTGATTTACTTTAATTGAACATGTTTGTGGTAAACCAGTGGGACACAACCTGCACCGAATTCAGAGGATCACCCTTATGATAGGCTAAATAACCCAGATTATTGCTGCTAATCTATGACTGTGTAACGTTAAAAATGGCGCCCACCATATCAGAGCGGTTACGGGTTACCGCTAGGAAAACACAGCTCACTTTCACCAAAGTAGCAGCCTGCTTTCATGAACTTTACATGTTTCACACAGTAACCTGCTACTTCCAGGTCCTCGCTGATGTCACGAGGTGACATATTAGTCATCATGAGGTTAAGAGCCTCTTGATGGTTTTGCTGATAGCTTTACTGGTCTCCCAAAATAAAATAAAATCCTAAAACAACGATTAGAATTGCAAAACAAAAATGTGCATGTATTATATAATAATAATAATAATGATAATAATAATGATAAGTGTAATGATAATAATAATAATAATAATGATGACAATAATAATAATAATAATGATGATAATAATAATAATAACAATAATAATAATAATAATAATAATAATAATAAATTAATAGCCCCTTTCAGGACACCCAAGGTCGCTTCACATGATAAAAACACGAAAAAATCCAGTTCAATAAATAAGATAAATAAGATAAATAAAAACAACATGGAAATAGTAAATGATATCCGTAGTGCAGACTGAAAGGTACATTTTAAATCCTGTCACTCGTCTTGGCAGAAAAGCAGGGCGCTTGTTTGAGTGATATCGTGCAGAAGGGATGCTTGATATTACAGGATGGGTGAGAAGATGAGGGAAAAAGTTTAAGTTGGTGTTTTTATGTTTTTAGGAGCATTCGGAGGTTGGAGTTAAACAGACAGGGATGTTTTTAAATGTTTTTTTTCGTTGAGGGCTTTTACTGGAAACTGACGCAGTAATAATAAGACCCAGCTTCATTCAGCTCCAGGTTCTGTACCATTAAACTTGATGGTTCAATACCAACGTCTCTCTCTGGCAAAAGAAACTAGTTTTCCAGGGTGGCCTGAGACTACAAAGTAAACTGGGAAGGCTGCCATTCCAGATCCATGGGGAAGAAAAAAGATGAAGGACACTCTGGTTCCAAACATTAAAAATCTTCACTAAAATTAGGATCATGTAAGCTGTTAGGAGAACAAAACATGGCATTGTGTATTTTGTATTTTAATCGCGAAACGAGTCAATTTAAAACCTGATCAGGATTAAAAACATGAACTGGAACTTTAAGGAGAAACAGGCTGAAAACCTGGAAGAGTCAGAAGGAACGGAGAATCTGCTGCTTCTCTCTCCTCTGCTGACAATTACTCCACTTTATCGTTTCCTCAATTACAGAAAAATCTGAGGTTTTCACCAAAAAGCACCTGTTCCCCAAAGCTCAGCAAAAAACGTCTCTCAGTTTCAACACTCGGTCCTAAATGTGCCGGTTCCTGGAAGATGGGAATGAACGATGCCACGTGGACATGTAGAGCAACGTAGAGAACATCTCCTTTTTAAAATCCTTTTTTTTTCTTCCCATTTCTCTCTGGTATCTGAGGGAAGAGGAAGGTCTGCGCTGCACATGTTCCTCTTTCACAACCTTTAATAAGTTATCCCAACAGGGAAAAACACACAGAAGGGAACAGAGGAACGGCGGGACACAGAGACGAAACCTGAAGAACGTATCTGACAGGGGGAAGAAGTGTCAAACAAGAACAAATGGAGATCATCGGGGGCCCATCTGTACCTGTTGGAGAAACAAACTGTGGTTCCTGCAGAGTTTGGGGGAACCAAGGTCTGACTTTGACTGGACCATTTGCAGATCTGCAGCTGTATTCCGGATCATTGTCCCGGGAAGTTTGGACCACACCTCAGATGTTGGACAGATAGCGAAAGCAAGCCCAGAGGCCTAGTTTCTAAAACCTTTTTAGAGACCCTGGCCGGTGATGACGACTGGCTGATCAGCCGATTTAGATTCCTATTAGACGTATGTGCTGAACCGGGCCCGGTGTTGGATCTACCGACCCGCTGCAGACACTTGAGGTGACATGCCATCTTCTTCTTTGGCTCCACCTTCTGTTTTATGGCCGCTGCAACAACGTCGAGCCATTCACAGCGTTTCCTCTTATTCTCGACCCCCAAATAAAACTTCTGTGCAGACGATACTTTTTGCACTTAAAACGCACCTTTTCTGTCAGGCTTTTAATACCTGGGATTGCTTAAAGTTATTACGTTCTGCTGTAATTTAGTTTTAATTTATTTTACTTTGCTTTAATTCCAATCTTATTGTTGCTACAAGATGTAATCATATAACTCAAACTTTTTATTCATTGCTCATATTTGTTTTATCACATGCATTTAAAAACATTTTTTGGGGGGATTCTCTTCACTCTTGTCACAAATGTTGTTATTGCTCACCATATATTTTTATGTCTTTTATCGTGAAGCAACTTGGTCGTCTTTTGGAGCTAAAGCTCAATAATGATAAATATTAACTGACTGCAATAAAACTTTTTTTCCGCGCCTCCACCTCACCCACAAGCACCTCGATTTTCGCCGTCTTAAGTGGATGCAGAATACTCACCAGGCACTTTGCGTTGACTGTTTATGGCAGAATGTAGGTGTGTAGGAGGCGGGATAGATATTGCGTGCAGCTGTGTGTGCTCGAGGGTTTATAGATCGGAAAATTTATTTGTGCGAGTGAATTTGTTTTGCTGAGCGTAAGTACAGTTTTAGTAAGGATTCTAAGCAAAGTTTTATAAAGGAGACCCCAGATCATCAACCCACCACCACCGAAACAAAATGTGGAAGGGAAACAAAGCTTTCCTGGACTATTGTCTGTAGACACCAGATTTAACAGATTTGCCTCATTCTGTTTAGCTGTTTCCTCAACAAGCTGCCATGACTTGTGGTTTCAGCCATGTTGCTGTAATAAATGCAGTCTTGTACACAGCTATTAAAGGCTGACATTACTGTCAGGGTAATTGCAGGATCCAAGCAGCCACAAAGTAAAATCCTTTTTTTTTTTTGTTTATAACTGGTTCCATATGATTTACGGGCTCAGGAGAGGACAGTCACCTTAAATTGTCTTGTTGTTGAAAGTGTGCTGTACTAATAAACCTGCCTTGCCAAATGTTCAATAGATCACCATAGTGCTTCCCTAACAATAGAAAAAACAAACACTTTTTGCTTCATTAACACGTAAATATGTATCCCATGCATGCAGACATTAGCTTAAGATTTTAAAGGAGCAGCAGAAACACAGCGAGGTGCTGAAGATAATTTGCTTTCCTAATCAAAGCCAGTGAGCCTGTCTGTCAGGCAGTCAGAGTAATATCCATACAACTGGGAGCAGATTATCTGACACCTTAACTTAACAATTATCATCCGTGACCGACGCTGTGATCAAGTCAACATGTTGTCTCTGACCCGCTGCAAATTTACTGCAAACTCCTGGAAACAATTAACAAGTCGAGTGTACGTTCTAACCAGGTGGTGGCGCTAGTGCAGCTCATTGAAGCCTTCCTGCAGACACACACAGATGCCTCGTGAATCCTCCACAGATGTTAGAAGTCAGAGATGACGTTATGTGGTTGTAAGATGACAGACGTTAGAAAAACAGTCATCATTTTATTCATTAACGACTCGTTCTGGAAATGTGGATTTAAGGGAAACTTGTGCTGCGTTGCTGCTTCAGCTGCTCGGGAGCTCTGATGGCTCTCTGTGGGCTTCTAATGCGCCGTCGCCGCCGCTGCTGATGCTGCTGCTGATGCATTATGCATGCAGAATATTCCAGAGATCAACCTGCACTGCTGCACAGCAAAAAAACCCGGAAAACGGATCCAAGTTTTCTGCTTCGTCAGCTTTAAATACTGTTTCACTTTGTAGAATCCTCAGAACAAGAACCAGAACCATGAAACTATCTGAGCATACCTGAAACCGGACACTAAGGTGCTGTTTAACAAATGAGTTCAGTGGCTAAAGTTTAGTCCCCAAAGATACGATGAAACTAGAAAAAGCAGATCTAGATCACGAGTTTCTGATTCTAGAGAACATGTTACAACCTGACTTTGGGTTAGGCTACTTTGTTTTTATAACTTTCTAAGTGTAACTTTTCTCTCTTTGTTATGGTCTTATTTATCTTCACTCCAAACAGCTAGATTATCATCTAACGAACGCTGAGTTTCCATCCAGCACTGTGAAAATCACCTGGCTGGAGTTTAATTTGAACCGTGTTGAGGTTTGGATTTTCATAGCTCTAAATAATGAGATGGGAACAGAGTGTCTTTATGAAACACTATTGGGGGGAAAAAACAGCCAAATGATTCAAATTAAAACTGGTTGTAAGTCAACAAAAACTCAGATAAGATTAGCTAAAGCAAGCTTAACTACGCTAAAGTAAGCTAAACTAAAATAAGCTAAACTAAACTAAGGGAAGCGTAATTCAGCTAAAGCACGCTTAGTTAAGCTAAAAAAAGCTGCACTAAGCTAAAGCAAGTTTAACTAAAATAAACCAACGAAAGCTTGATTAAGGTAAATAATGGTTAGCTAAGCTGAAGAAAGCTAAACTAAGCTAATGCAAACTAGGCTAAAGTTAGCCTAACTACGCCAAGCTAAGCTACACTAAACTAAACTAACAAAGGCTTAATCAAGATAAAGCATGCTTAGTTAAGTAAAAAAAAAACTAAAGCTAGCTTAACTAGGCTAAAGTAAGCTAAACTAAGCTAAGCTAAGATAAGGAGGGTTTAATCAAGTGAAGTTAAGTAAATTAAGGGAAGCTAAATTAAGTTAAGCTCAACTAAGTAAAGCCTAATTAAACTAAAGCCAGCTTCCCTGAGCTAAACTAAGTCAAACTAAGTTGAGAAAGGCTAAATTAAACTAAGGCAGCTAAATTTATCTACGCTAAAAATAAGCTAAATTACTGAAATTATAATTAAGCTAGGCTAAGAGAAGCTACATGCTGAAATAAAGTAGCTTGGTTGTATTTTAAACATTATTTTGTTTCTCATTTGCTTCTTGATAAAACAAACAGGTACTGGATTCATTCTGTAAAATGTGTAAATTAAGCACAACACAATCAAAACGAATACTGCTGTTGAAGTTTTTGACATTTTTTAAACAAAGTTTTTAGCGAACACGTCTGTATCTTGTTGGAGCTATGGTCCAGTTTTTATATGTAAAAATGTCTTAATGTTTTGCATTTTTTCCTAGACTAAACTAAAGAAATGGGAACAAATTGATTATAGACCGCTGGGAAAATTCAGTTTAAAATTACTTTAAATCGGTGTTAATCTCTTGGTTTAGGAGCCTATTTCTGCCTGAAGGATTTAGTCTCAAAATCTTCAGGTGCTGATCTGGACAATGGTGAATAAAAGCAATGTCTGAAGAAAAATTGTAAAAGAGCTTTCAGAAATACTGGAGAATTGTTAACCAGTTTGAAAGATTACTAGAAGATCTGGGTTATTGGAAGAAAAGTACAGAAAGAAATGGAGCAGCTCATTTAGGAAAACATCTCCTGCTGTCATTCATAACAGAAATGCTTATTAATGAACATAGAAGGCTCTAGAGCAAACGGGGATGTAAAACAGCGACGGTGAAGTGGTTTCAGGTCAAAGTCAGCAGAACATTTCTGTGTGTGTCTGTGTTTCAGATCTGCCGGCTGAGCTGAGCTGAAAGCTGAGCTGCTGTGTATCGATCCGCAGCTCGTCTGAGTGTCACGGCGCTGAAAGCCAATCCGTCTGCTGTCAGAGCGTCCATTAGGGCTCATCAGCTCATCCGCCGGATACATGGCTAAAAAAATAAAACAACAACAAATGTCATCCTGCTGGGATCAGGAACGGGTCGGTACCAGATTCTCAAAGTTTAACGTTCGGTCCCAGTTGGGATTTAGAAAAATTCAATTGTTAGGGTCTGAATTAGACACTAAAACCATTTATGAGGATGTTTCCTGAAATATAGACCCAATGAGGCTTTGCAGCACATTTATTATAGGGTACTCTGTCTCCTTTGATGAGGTTATGGTAAATCTATTTTATAAAAAGTCTGGACTCTAAGTTAATTTTAGGGAAGGTTTCCTTTTGCTGAAATAAAAAAAGTAGTTTCCTACATTTTTATTGTTATTTTTAGGATTCATTTTGAAGTGTTTAGATGATCTTCGAGTCTGTATGTTATCTGGAAACAGTATGATACATTTAGTCATATTCAATGAGGTCCCGTTTATAAAGTTACACTGTCAAAAGTTCACAGCAATGATTTGGGTTATTCAGCCTGTCATAAGAGGAACAAAATGGGGATTCATTTTTCAAAGTCATATTTGTGTCCATATTATTTATTAATGTATAAATGTCACAGTATCGAACTAATATTTAGTTAGCAGAATATATTTAGTTTACAAATTAAATATTTAGATTACAAATTAAATGTTTAGCTCCAAACTAAACAGTTAGCTTATCAACTAAATATTTAATCTACAAAGTGAGTACTTAACTTCGAACTAAATACTTAGCTAGCTAAATATTTAGTTGGAAGCTAAATATTTAGCTAGCAAGCTAAAGTGGCTAGCTAAATATTTAGCTTTGAACTAAACATTTAACTCAGAGCTAAATGTTTAGCCAATATGCAAAATTACTTGCCGATAAGCGGAAGTGGACTGCCAGAATAAAAGCTGGCTCTTGCGACACTCTGTATAAACTGCTGGTGAGAATGAATATTGTCCTGACATTTCCAACATTTCAGCTTAAGACGTACAATGAGCCGCTTAACGGCAAACTGACATTTACCGATGGATTTACAGCAACAACGATGCACCAGCAGAAGGAGGTTTTATAGAGGTTTGCAAGACCCAGATTTTATTTTGATAGTCCACTGCGCTAATCGGCCAGTAAATATGCACATTAGCTAAATATTGAGCTTTTTGGTAAATATTTACTTCGAATTTATATATTTAGCTAGCCAGTTTAGCTTGTAAGCTAAATATTGACTTTGAAGCGAAATATTTAGCCAGCAAGCTAAACATGCTAGCTAAAAATTTTGTTTGAAGCTAAATATTTAGTCCGAAACTATAGCTAGCCAGTTTTGCTTGTTAGCTAAATATTGACTTTGAAGCTATATATTCAGGTAGTAATTCAAATTCAATTCAATTCAATTCAAATGAATTAGCTAAACATGCTAGCTAAAAATTTAGTTTGAAGCTAAATACTTAGTTTGAAGCGGAACATTTTGGTTTACAAGTTAAATATTTAGCTTGCTAGCTGAATATTTAGCCTGACATTGTGACATTTAATAACATAGACGCAACTTTGACCTTGAAAAAGGAAACCCCATTTCATTCTCTTATGACCGGCTTAATAATCCACATTATTGCAGTTAATTTTTGACTGTGTAACTTTACAAACGGCACCCCATGATATTTGACCCTAAGATTGGCAGCATTTAACCACCGTTTCTGTTCATCACCATCAAAGCCTGACCCTGCAGGCTGAAAGCAGCTCTTTTTTCACCCCTGAGAATCCCGTCCATGCCTGCCCTGCACGCTTTATACTGTAGCTGCTCTTTGGGTGAAAGTCCTGCCTTATAAACACCACGGCTATGTTGAACGGTGCAGCTGATCAATGGAGGATCAATGAGACGCCAACATGACCAAATCCTGGCATCATGGAAACACTGTCACCAGGCTTCACCCAGAAATAAACCAGCTTCATCAGCTACATGATCTGAGCCAGATCGTGCAAAGAGGGCAGAAACAAAGAAAGACTGTTCATTTCTCCCCTTTTTTCTTCCTTAATTGACATAAGTTATTTTCTTATCTTGTGTTTTAAAATTGTGTTGTACAGCACTTTGCTTGGCCCTTATGCTGGTTTTAAATGTGCTTTATAAATAAAGTATGTTATGGCATTTGCAGATCATTATGGTATAGCAGGAACTCCAACGATAAGCACAGCGAGAGGCAATTATTACCTCCATTATCTTTCCAGGCTTTTTTCTCCCTATAAGGCTGGTTTTAGTGAAATTGTTTTGTTTAAAAAAAAACTTCCATCCAATCCAATCTGAGCCTGATTTGAATTCAAAATTACGTTCTAACATGGTGACGTCTGGCAGAACTTCAATCTGGGCTTCTGCACCCTGTGAGGAATCTGGACGTTTCGAATGCACCGTCACACACTCTGTGTTTTATTGCTTTTTAATTCAGCAGAGACAGCAGCTTCAAACACACACTCACACACATCGCTGCAACATTCTGACCTATTTTCAGACGCCATAACAAACACTAGGATCCCAGAAGAAGCTGGGAGGAGATAAAACCTCTGCAGGATGGAAGTAAATCTGCAGGATGCAGCGTTGGCTCCCTTGTTTTGGTCTCCCTGAGACCCAGAAACACCTCCAGTACCACGCTCCACTCTGCAAACGGTAATCCATCTCTGACAGACGCTTCAAACCGTTTTCAGAAGGCAGCCTCTACACCGAGGGCAGAATAACAGATTAGCAACCCTAATTTGTCTTGAGGTTTTAATGGCTAAAATTATATGCAATCCTCCCCCATCTTCCATCAATCTAAGTGTTTCTGCGGTCGGTTTGATTTCACATTTATAGGCAGCCATGTGCTTCCAATTTCTCCCGAGGACTAATAAAGACCATTTGAGACAGGAGTGAGTTTGACTGGGTGATTTTTCTCTGTACGGTTGTGAGACGCTCCGGCCGGACGGCGGGGCCTCTGGATGTTTGACAGCTCCGGCAGGTTCACGTTTCACCCGAATGTGGATGGGGGGGCAAACAGGGAAGCACACAGAGCTGGATTCAATAAGTCCCATTAGGGTGAGGGGAGCAACGCCCGCTGCCGCTGTCAGGAGGAGTTAACGTGAAGCTGCGGTAGGTTTTTAATGAGCTCCATCCGAGCTTTGGGACTTCCTGTTAGAAAATCACTGGTTTCCGTTGGTTACACTAACCTGTAAACAACACGCCGTCCTGACGGAAATCAGAAGGAGTTCGTGAAGCTGAAAGTTAAGCTGATTAGTCTCAGACACTAAAAGTGCTATATATATATGGGATTTTGTAGAGTTACAACGTCAAAAAATAACAGCATTTGGGTAATTTGAGTTATTTAGCCTGTTATAAGAGGAAAAAAGGGGTTCGTTTTTCAAAGTCATATTTGCCTCCATGTTATTTATTCATTTATGAATGTCTCAGTTTCAAACTAAATATTTAGTTAGCAAGGTAAATATTTAGTTACAAATTCAATATTTAGCTAGCAAGCTAAACTGGCTAGCTTAATATTTATCTCAGATTAGCTAAATATTTAGCTCTGGGGTAAATGTCTAGTTCAAAGCTAAATATTAGTTTGCTAGCTAAATAGTTAGCTTCAAACTAAATATTTAGTCACTAAGTGAGTTGACAAGCTAAATATTCAGTCACTAAGTAAGTTGACAAGCTAAATATTTAGCTAGCCAGTTTAGCTTGCGAACTAAATAGTTAGCTGCAAACTAAATATTTAGTCACTAAGTAAGTTGACAAGCTAAATATTTAGCTAGCCAGTTTAGCTTGCGAACTAAATAGTTAGCTTCAAACTAAATATTTAGTCACTAAGTAAGTTGACAAGCTAAATATTTAGCTTGCCAATTTAGCTTGCAAGCTAAATAGTTAGCTTCAAACTAAATATTTAGTCAATAAGTTGACAAGCTAAATGTTTAGCTAGCCAGTTTAGCTTGTGAGCTAAATAATTAGCTTCAAACTAAATATTTAGTCACTAAGTAAATTGACAAGCTAAGTATTTAGCTAGCAAGTTTAGCTTGCAACCAGTGACGACATGTTTAGCCGCATGCTGTCATTCCATCAATGGTTGTCTAGGTGGTGTCCTGCAAACGATGTGGGCTACATTGATAACTGGAGAAAATTTTTGGGAAAACCTGTTCTGATCCGGAGAGATGGCATCCATCCCACTTTGGATGGAGCAGCTCTTCTTTCTAGGAATATGGCCGAATTTATTAGTCCTCCAAAACACTGACAACCCAGGGTCCAGACCAGGAAGCAGAGTCGTAGTTTAACCCACCTCTCTGCTGCTTCTGTACTGTTACCCACCCATTACCCCATAGAAACAGTGTCTTGCCCACGGCCAAAATTAAATGGATTAAAAGTTAAGCCAACAAAAGCAAATTATGGAAATCTCATAAAGATAAATACGACTTTGACTAAACAGAAAAATAAATCTATTAAATGTGGTTTATTAAATATAAGATCTCTCTCCTCTAAGACTTTGTTAGTAAATGACTTGATTTGTGATAATCACATTGATTTGCTTTGTCTCACAGAAACCTGGTTGCAGCGGGAGGATTATGTCAGTATAAATGAGTCAACTCCTTCCAGTCATTTAAATTTTCACATTCCTAGAAATACTGGGCGAGGGGGAGGAGTTGCAACCATTTTCCGTTCTGATTTACTAATTAGTCCCAGACCAATTGATAGCTACAGTTCTTTTGAACATCTAACCCTTAATTTTCCTCATCCAAGTTGCAAAACATTAAGACCATTTTTGTTTGTGGTTTTGTATCGTCCACCAGGCCCTTACTCTCAATTCTTGGATCAGATCTCACATTTTTTATCTGATTTAGTATTAAATACTGATAGGGTCATTATAGTGGGGGACTTTAATATTCATGTGGATACTGAAAGTGATAGCCTAAATGCAGCCTTTAATGCTATGTTAGACTCAATTGGCTTTACTCAAAAAGTACAGGGATCCACCCACTCGGGTAAACACACTTTGGACCTTGTACTGACATACGGTATTGAGTGTGAGGAAATAACAGTCCACCCACATAACCCGGTCCTGTCTGACCACTTCTTGATAACTTTTGAATTTACTTTAACTGACCATCTTAAATCTGAAAGAAAATGTCATTATAGTAGAGCTTTATCAGACAATGCTGCAACAATTTTTAAAGAATCTGTTCCATTCTTACTTTCCTCAGTGTCTCAGAGTAACACAGTGGATGGCAGCAATTCTATCTCTAACCCTTCAGAAATTGATGGTCTGGTTCACAGCGTTACGTCCTCATTGCGTTTGGCATTAGATAGTGTAGCCCCCTTAAAAAAGAAAGTGGCTAGCCATAGGAGGCTGACTCCTTGGTTCAACGCAGAGTTGCGTACTTTAAAGCAGAATACTAGGAAGTTGGAGAGAAAATGGCGCTCTACACACCTAGAGGATTCCTATTTAACCTGGAATAACAGTCTACTGCTGTATAAAAAGACCCTTCGACAAGCTAGAACAGCATATTTTTCATCATTTATAGAGGCGAATAAAAACAATCCTAGGTTTCTTTTTAGTACAGTTGCCAAACGTACACAGAGTCATAGCTCTGTTGAGCCAACTATTCCCCCAGCTCTTAGCAGTGATGATTTTATGGGATTCTTCATAAATAAAATTAATTCTATTAAAAATAAAATCATTGGCATCCTCCCAAACATGATTACTTCTTCCTCAGTAAATGAGGCAGCATCGGAAAGAACTGTAAAACCTCATTTGTGCTTAGGCTGTTTTGATTCAGTCGAGCTTTCGGAATTATCAAAAATATTAGCCTCATCTAAACCTTCAACTTGTATGTTGGACCCAATCTCAACCAAATTATTTAAAGAAGTGTTCCATTTGGTTCCTGGCCCCATTTTGGATATGATGAATCTATCCTTAGTAAACGGATACGTACCACAGGAATTTTTAATAGCTGTAATTAAACCTTTACTCAAGAAACCTTCCCTTGATCAAGATGACTTAGTGAATTACAGACCTATATCTAACCTTCCTTTCTTATCCAAAGTCCTTGAGAAAATTGTTGCTAATCACGTCTGTGAGCATCTAAACAGTAACGAGCTGTTTGAAGAGTTTCAGTCAGGTTTTAGAGCTCATCATAGCACTGAAACAGCACTGGTGAAGGTTACTAATGATATTCTCATGGCCTCAGATAATAGACTTTTGTCTGTTCTGGTTTTGTTAGATCTCAGTGCTGCTTTTGACACAGTCGATCATAATATTCTCTTAGAAAGGCTTGAACATGTTGCAGGGATCAAAGGAACAGCACTAGGCTGGTTTAAATCATATTTGTCTGATAGATTCCAGTTTGTTCATCTAAATGATAAATCTTCTTCACTCCCAAGGGTTACTTGTGGAGTTCCACAGGGTTCTGTCCTTGGACCAATTCTGTTCACCATATATATGCTCCCAATTGGTAGAATCATTAGACAGCATGGGATAAAATTTCCACAGCTATGCAGATGATACACAACTATATTTATCCATAAATCCTGATGAACCCAGTCAGTTAGGTAGATTACAGGCATGTCTGGAAGACATAAAAACATGGATGACCCTAAACTTTTTGCTTTTAAATTCTGACATGATAGAAGTTGCTGTCTTTGGACCAGAAGTTCTAAAAAAGAAACTGATTAGTCAATCACTTCATCTGGATGGCATTAAATTGGCCCCCAGTAATAACGTAAAGAACCTCTGCGTTATTTCTGACCAAGACTTGACATTTAAATCCCATATTAAACAGGTTTCTAGGATTTCCTTCTTTCACCTCCGGAATATTGCTAAAATTAGAAACATCCTGTCCAGGAGTGATGCTGAGAAACTAGTCCATGCATTTGTTACCTCAAGGCTGGACTACTGTAATTCTTTACTATAAGGTCGTCCACAAAATGCCATTAAAAGCCTTCAGTTGATCCAAAATGCGGCAGCAAGAGTTCTGATGAATATTAAAAAGAGAGATCACATTTCTCCTGTTTTAGCTTCCCTTCATTGGCTCCCTGTTAAATCCAGAATAGAATTTAACATCCTTCTTCTTACATACAAAGCCCTTAATAATCAGCTCCATCATCCATCAGAGATCTGATTGGTCCGTATGTTCCTAACAGAGCACTTTGCTCTCAGACTGCAGGTTTACTTGTAGTTCCTAGGATTTCTAAAAGTAGAATGGGAGGCAGATCTTTTAGTTATCAGGCTCCTCTCCTGTGGAACCAGCTCCCAGCTTTAGTCCGTGAGGCAGACACTCTGTTTACTTTTAAGGCCAGGCTTAAAACTTTCCTTTTTGATAAAGCTTATAGTTAGAGGGGCTAAGGTCATCCTGAGCTATCTCTGTAGTTATGCTGCTATAGGCTTAGACTGCTGGAGGACAGACTGACCAATTTTCTTCACTCTGCTACTTTTCTCTCCTACTACTGGCCCAACCTCACGCCAATGACTGACGCAATCTGCTGGGATTCCTTAAATAGGAAACTTTTTAACTGATTGGAATGTTTGTATAAATGTATTGAAATGACTTCTTGTTGTTAAGTGCCTTGAGATGACATCTGTTGTGAATTGGCGCTATATAAATAAAGTGAATTGAAATTGAATTGAATTGAATCAAGTTGACAAGCTAAATGTTTAGTTTGGAAAATTAACCCCAAAATTTTCCTTTATTACAGGCAAAATAATGCAAAACATTGTTGTTAACTTTTGACTGTGTAACTTTACAAACGGAGTTAACAGCCAAGCAGCCTACCTTCTAACATTTACTGGAATTAATTTACTCTTTAGAACAGAATAGAATAATACTTCACTTTCTCATATAGGGGAAATTCAGCTGTAACTGCATTAAAGTGACAGGTAATAGAAGCATTTAGATTCACGAAAATTCAAGAAAAGTATAAAACAGAATAAAGAATAATATATGTACAGTAAGGACAAAACTACAGAACCAAAGTACTGTGCAATAATTAAAAATAAAATAGCATACTCAAATTTGAATATGCAACTAAGTAGGATAGTTAAAAAATATTTACAAAATGTGTAGTTGTGCAATGAAAAGTAAGGGTGTTATTTACAAGAAGTTGAAAAAATATATAAACTGTGAAAAACAGATGTGCAAATAACAGCAGCAGAAATGTTACTTGAAGTTTATTTATTCATGATAGTATTTTGAAGATTTTCAGCGTTGGCCTAAATGATTAATAACTCAATATGAGGCTCTTGGGAGCATGCACCAGCTTCTCGAGCATGCATGAAAACATGCAACCCGTTAGAGCAGACGGTGGTAGGGTTCCACAGAGTTTCCTGCAAACCGAAATGTTCCCACATTTGGGACTGGGTCGGTCCATGTTCTCTCACCAAGAGGGAGCAAAATAACTCAGCAGTCCACAATAAATAAATCAATAGTGCATCAATGGTGGAGTTATGAAGTCCAGATGACTCCAGGTGTTATTTGTGTTTTACATTGTTTTAGAAGCTAAATTCATGATTCCTCTCCTCAGCAACATCCTCCAAGGCGTTACCAGGCCAGACGGATTACATTGTCCCTCAAGCAGGTTTTGGGTCTGACCCGGGCTCTCCTCCAAGTGAAAACCTCCAAAAGGGGGGCACCCCAGATGATGAATGAACCAACTCCACTCCATGGTTCATTAAGTCTGAAATAAGGGCTCCATTTAAAAAAAACAAACAACGTATAACCAGTGCGTCTTTGCATCAAGCGGCCTCATAAGCTGCTACTGAGCAAAACGAACTGATTCATGCATCATCAAGAACCAGAAGCTGAGAGGTCCAGCTGCAAGGAGGAAGACTTCAGGATGTCTAAAACTGTCCAGCAGGAATCAAAAGAGCGTTGCTACCAGTGCAGAGCTTGGTCAGGTCGGTTTAAAGCAGAAACAGGAAGCTGAAGACTTCTGAAGAGGAGCTGCAGCAAAAAATGGATCAATACACACTCCAAGAGCAATGTGTCCCAGCAGCGTGGTGATGGAGCTCCGTGTCACAAGGCTAACGTGGCTTAGAGATCACTGAGAACCTGTGGTCGGCTGCAGGAGGAGAATAAGAAACTAAAATCCAGAGGTTAACACCCAGCAGGTCAGAGAGAATCCCAGGTGTTGGGAAGAAGAGGGATGAACCCTGGGAATATTCTCCCTGCTGTATTTCAGTTTTCACAGAAACATGTAAAGTTAACAGCATCTGTGTTTCCGCCGGAGCCTTTCTGGCCTGTGCGGCACATAGAACATCCTCCAGAACACATAAAAAGCCTTCGTTTGCTCGCAGCTCTGCAGCAGATCAGCTGTAGTTCCCACAGGCGGCGTCAGGATTCCTCATCCTTCAGTACGACGCCTGTGTTTGGGTCGCCTCCCAGTCCGCCGTCTGCGTGTTTGCATTAAAGTCTGACTCATCTCTTCATCCCCACTGGGACCTTCAGAGCAAAACTTCAAAGAAAATCCCTGCAACTGGCCAGAACTCTGGCGTTCTGCTTCGAGTTTCATCCTGGAGCTGCGTGCTTTCGTCTGCATGGAGAACGCTGACCTCATCGTTCAACTGTCAAACATCTGATGCTGGTTCTGTTGGAGCGACGCAAAACATGGTCCAGAAGAATTGTATTCATTCCCCCTCAACCCTTTTTGCATTTGTCACATTAATGGAGTTTGTGTGAGAATGGCCTAGTCAAAGTCCAGAACTGAGAATCTGTTGAACCTGCAGGAGAACAAAGCTGGTGGAGATAAACCGCACAGAAGACCTGCAGCCAGAGGAGGTTCTTTAAAGCAACAGGGGGTACATATGAATACATATGCATACCAAACTTTATAGATTTTTATCATTAAAAAGCATGAAGCATTTTCCTTCCTCTGCCACAGTGAGGCGCTACTTTATTCTTCTCTGTCACAGAAAATACCAGCAAGACTCTCTGAAGCTTATGACTTGACTAAATGTGGAAAAGTTATAAAAAGGAGTGTGAATACTTTAGTAAGGTTCTGTAGGTACTGATTGGAGGCGTTCAGACTGCTGACGTTCTGCAGGGAACGAGGTGGAACAAGAACCAGATCCAGTTCTTCAAGAGGAAACACAGTTTTTGGATTAAACACAAGGTTCTGCCGTGGTTTCATATTTCCCATCATTTAATCTTTCTATGCGATACAACCCAAGCTTTTCCAGATTAATTCCACATTATCAGAACCAGCACCCTGTCATCTATAGTTCTGTATTCTCCTGACTGCAGCCAGAACCTTCTGAGTTACATCAGAGCCATAATACCCCTGGCAGTCCTCCCAGAACCCATTACCCCCGACATGGAAAGCAGAACCAGAACAAACGGAGCCTCGTGTCCTTGGACATTCAGACACACTTGATCCCAACCTCCTTAAACGCCGTCGTCTCGTTAGACTCGTTTTCTATCATCGCTGATGGAAAACAGCAGAAAGATGTGAAAATGTTTTCTATTTTCTTATATTTCAAAGGGGCCACGGCAGCCGAGATATTCAGAGATCAGGTGAGAACAAAAAGAAGCAGGGGTTCTGTTCTAGTGAAGCTGATAGAAAACAAATCTTCAATATGTGGTCATGATAAACAATCATAAATGATAAACAATCATTAGACAATCATTTTAATTCATATTCTGGACTATTTGTGCTACTTTGTTGGTGTACTGTGAGAAAAGCCCCCTGCAATTATATTTAAAAAAAATTCAGGTGAAAAATAAACGAAAAAAGAAACAAAAACTTACGTGAAAAAAGAAGAAGAAATACAGTGAAATCAAAGAAAAAAAAGTCACGTAAAATGAAACTTAAAGTGAAAAAAGGAAAGAAAAAAAAACTCCGGCATAAAAAAATTAAAACAAAAAAAACGTTGGTGAAGAAAAAAAAAATCCAGTGGAACAAATAAAGGGATTTCAATTCCAGTGAAATAAAGAGAAAAAATTCCAGTGAAAAAATATGAAAATAAGGGAAAAATCCAGTAAAATAAAAGAAAAGACGGGAAAACAGTCCAGTGGAAATAGATCCATTAAAAAAAAGTTATTACAAAAATCCAGTGGAACAAATAAAGGGATTTCAATTCCAGTGAAATAAAGAGAAAAAAATTCCAGTGAAAAAGTCAAAATAATTTTTAGTGAAAATTGTGTTTTACATTAACTATGGAAAATTTCATGATTAACATTTCTGAGGCCCAAGGAAGGAGGAGGAGCCCACAGCAAAAGCCCGGCAAAAACAAACAGACATGGTATGAAAACTATAAGTTACAGTCAAATAATTCTTAACAGAGAGAACCAGAACCTTCTGACGGAAACGTGTTTATTTTTATGTATCGACAATATTTTATGTAGAAGAGGAAAAGAAATATAGAGGCAGAAATATGAAGGAAGATAATGAGAGTGTGGGCGTGTCTCTCTGCACTCTGGGCTCTGATTGGACAGAAAACTGTAAGTCCTCTAAAAATGGGAGCTAAAAGGAGACAGAAATTCCTCCGTTTGGATGGAGAAACTGGCCATGAAGCCTGGTTGAATCCAGAAAGCTGATGGTTTTTTTTACCGGGTCAGAATCTGGAGTCAGGTCTGAGATTCTGAAAGAGATCAACAGATTTTAACAGATGAAGCCCAACTTTCTGTGAGGAGTTTAAACTTTGAGTGGTGGTTCTGGTGGAAGGGTCCGGATGAGGCGTGGAGCTCCACACCAGACCCAAACACCGAAACCAAAGAACAGCTGACCAGGAGAGGTTTGGTGAAGGTTTGTGTGTTCAGCGTTTTCGAACCAGAACCGATGATAGAGACAGAAAGTAAAAGAGTAAGAAAAACGGAATAATATTTTAGGATTAGATTAAAAACAGTCAGTCAGACCAGATGAAGGACCTCTGGGTTCCTGCAGGGTTCCTGTCTGCTGTCACTTTAATACGATGCATTAACACGTGTTGATTCTCAGAGCTCTTTTATACAACAAGCCGCAGTTACCGAATAAACGCACAGACATTTACACTCCAGTTCATAAAACACAGCTCATGGATGGACGTATAAACTACAGCCGCCCTGTTTGGGGGCATTAGAAAGCATGACTCAGCCTTCTGCAGTCATTAAATGTTAAAAACGGCGTGACCCCTGGGTTAAAGAGTCTGTTAAATATGTGAACATTTCTAAAACCTGTCAGTCTCATGATCACGTCCAGGTTTTTCTTTTCCGCCTGGTTTTACAGGAAGGCTCAAAGGCTTCCAGAAGGTGAGTCATGGGTTCTGCAAGGCGTCAACCAATCATTACCTCAGCTGGGTCCTTATTAGAGTTGACAAAGTTAAAAGGTGAAAGCCCACCTGCCTGCACATTATAGAAAAGTGGTTTGCAGAATTATGAGGGATTGAATGACTGGAACACAAAATATAGCAGAGTAGCTACTGTTGGCTACAGCTATTAGCTAAATCTCAGCTGCTCAAACACATCTCTATCAGGGTTTACTCCTACAGCGTTCATCCAGTGCTCTGCATCTCACATGAGCTCACTGGCTGTTTTTGATTGGCTCAGCACCCAGGGATCCACTTCCTTCGGGGGCGGCATGACAGCCCATAAAAAACCCCAACAGGTTTTCTGCTAATTCATTCCATTAAATGGTCAATATAAGCACTGTTAGAAATTATGGCTAAAAAAATAAAGTAAAACTAGAAAAAGCTGTTATTTGCATAACAGCTGTGTGAATGCTGTAATGCTGAATTTATTGGCCTGAAATTGTTGAAAATAATTTGAAATAGCTGAAATATGTAGGAAATATGTATAAAGTTGGACTGTAAAGTGCTTAAGATAGTTAAAATGGCTGCTTGGTCACATGGGCTAAAAGCTAACAATCTTTCCCACCATATTCTGTTTACTTTGTTGCAAAATAATAAAAGCTGAACGAGTGACAAGAATTTGTTTGAAGTCAGAAGAACTTCTGAAAACCAGAGTGCACCCTCTGAGCCGTTGCCGGGGCAACCCATTATAAAAAGCCTGAGAGCTGAAAAATGTGAATGTTTTTAATCGATCAAATCTCAAAATTGGTAAAAGTTATACACATTCTGAATAATACTGTAACAGCCCAATTTGCTGTGACTAAGTGTAAGTTTTAATCATGTTTCTAGATGAAAGTATGCAGGAGCTATTAAAGCTGAAAGAGGCGGAAGTTTATGTAGAAGTTTCAGGAATTGCCATTCATTTCAATGGTTCCAAAAAATCTGTAAAAATGATCAAAAACTTGAAAATGGTAGAAAATATGGACAAAAAAAATCATAGCAGGAATGTCCTGAATGAGCTGAACGTTATGATACCAGAAGGGCTGAAAGTATGCTGAAGTTATTAAACAGCGAAAACTGGCGGAATAAAGTGGAATAAATACATAATAATAATAAAGAGAAACAGAAACACAATAGTATGGATGCTTAACAGCATTCACACAATAAAAGAAAAAGGGAGAAAAGTCCATTAAAAGGAAGGCAAAATGTGAAAAAAGTCCTGTGGAAGTCTATTGGAAAAAAAGAAAAACAAATTACATAAAAAAGTCAACTGAAAAAAAGAAAAAACTTCTCCAGAGAAAGACGGAAAAAAGTGAACAAAAAATCTATAGACAGGAAAAAAAAATCAAGTGAAAAAGAAAATCCACAGAAAAAAGACAAACAACTCCACCGAAAAAAGAAAAGATTCTCTAGAGAAAAGAAAAGAAAAAAGGAAAAAGTCCAGGAAAAAGAAGGAAAAAATTGAAAAACATTTCAGTGAAAAAAGAAGAAAAGTCAACTGAGAAAAAGAAAAAATCCACAGAAAAAAAGACAAAGAAGTCCACTAAAAAAATTGAAAAAGCATCCAGTTAAAAGAAAAGAAAAGAAAGGAAGAAATTTTTTTATGTGAAATAAAAAAGTGAAAAAAGTCCAACAAAAAAAAGGGGAAAAAAATCTTGTAGAAAGGAAAAAAATCAAATGAAAAAAAAAAAATCCACAGAAAAAAAGACAAAGACTGAGAATTGATTTTATCCAGTTAAAAGAAAAGAAAAACCAACCCGGTGAAATAAAAAAGGAAAAAAGTCAATTGAAAAAAAAAAAAAAAATCCTGGTGGTAAAAAAAATAAAATAAAAAATCAGACAAAATAATAATAATAATGAAGTTGAAATTCGGTGCCAAATTAAAGGCCCATTTCACAGTTTCTAAAGGAATCTGAACTGCTCTCTGCTGCGTTGGCATTAGGAGCAGATTAGACTGAGACAAGCAGTGAAACCAGACTGAATGGTGCTGCTGTGGAAGTGAATCAGTGGATTAGGTGGAAATGTGTTTAGATCCTGCCTGGAGGGGAAAAACAACATCAGCAGTGAAATTACAGGGGAGACTCTGCAGAGGGAACCGTTTGGACTCAGGCATTGTCTCAGCTGCCACCTCATCTTTCCAAACACACCCAACCGGTGATTAGGAGCGAGCAGAGACAAGCCTGGACGCCTCTGACACACAGCCCAAGGCCAACATCACGAAAAACTACGTTCCAGAGCGCGATCCTCCTCACGACTTCACCACAAAACCTCGGTTATTAAAAGCTCCGTTAAAATGTTTCTTACCTGTTCGAACTCTCTGAGGCTGTGCATCTGGACCGGAGGGCCTTTCTCTGTTTCATCGCATGAGAAATCTGAGGCAGACAGAAGAAAACAAGCTGTAACTTACAACGTGGCGTCGGTCGGTTTCGATGGTTGCTTCTTTTGTCCTGGAGGTTCCAGCAGATATTTGGATGCCAGCTTCCAACTAGAGATTTTACTACTAAATGAAATAACAATGCATTCAGTATATCTTTATTTTTTAACAGGAAGATATCAGAAAGAAAATGACATTCCAGGCCTGAAATCTAGGTGTAGTGATGGACTCAGACCTGAACCTCCAGGGTCACATAAAGGTCAATAACAAGGTCAGCCTTCTATCACCTGAAGAACATTTATAGGATTAAAGGACTGATGTCGCAGCACGACCTAGAAAAACTCATCCATGCGTTTATCTTTAGTCGGATTGATTACTGCAACAGCGTCTTCACAGGTCTGCCTAAAAAGTCAATCAGACAGCTGCAGCTGATCCAGAATGCTGCTGCTCGTGTTCCTCACTAGAACCAGGAAAGTAGAGCACATCACCCCAGTTCTAAAGTCCTTACACTGGCTCCCTGTAGCTCAGAGAATAGACTTCTAAATACTTTTACTAGTTTATAAATCATTACATGGCTTAGCACCAAGGTATGTTGAAGATCTGTTGTTACTATAGCAACCCCCCCCCCCAGACCAATCAGGTCCTCTAATTCCAGTCGACTCAACATCCCTAGAATCAGAACCAAACATGGAGAAGCAGCTTTCAGTTTCTATGCTCCTCTAATCTGGAACAAACTTCCAGAAAGCTGCTGAAACACTGAGTTCCTTTAAATCACAACTAAAACCACATCTGTTTAGAGCTGCCTTTGAGTAATGTTTTTATAAATTATGTTTTGTGTGCTTCTTGCTTTATTGCTGTTTTTATTTTATATACTTTGTCTGTGTTCTACTGCAATTTTTATTTTACCACTTAATCATGTAAAGCACCTTGAATAACCTTGTGGTTTAAAGTGTTGATATACAAATAAAATCACCTTGCCTCTCCTCTGGTTGCCCATAGAAACCCGGATCAACTTTAAAACTCTGGAGTTTTAAAGTTCGGCCCCCTTGAACTTTTCCACATTTTGTCACATTACAGCCACAAACCTGAATCAGTTTTATTGGAATTCCAGGTGAAAGACCAAAACAAAGTGGTGTACACGTGAGAAGTGGAACGAAAATCATACATGATTCCAAACATTTTTTACAAATAAAGAACTGAAAAGTGGGGTGTGTGTAATTATTCAGCCCCCTTTGGTCTGAGTGCAGTCAGTTGCCCATAGACATTGCCTGATGAGTGCTAATGACTAAATAGAGGCACCTGTGTGTAATCTAATGTCAGTACAAATGCAGCTGCCCTGTGACGGCCTCAGAGGTTGTCTAAGAGAATGTTGGGAGCAACAACACCATGAAGTCCAAAGAACAACTATTAGTGGTGCACTGCACAAAGTTGGCCTTTATGGAAGAGTGGCAAGAAGAAAGCCATTGTTAAAGGAAATCCATAAGAAGTCCCGTTTGCAGTTTGCCACAAGCCATGAGGGGGACACAGCAAACATGTGGAAGAAGGTGCTCTGGTCAGATGAGACCAAAATGCAAAACTAACACTGCACATCACTCTGAACACACCATCCCCACTGTCAAAAATGGTGGTGGCAGCATCATGCTCTGGGGGTGCTTCTCTTTAGCAGGGACAGGGAAGCTGGTCAGAGTTGATGGGAAGATGGATGGAGCCAAATACAGGGCAATCTTGGAAGAAAACCTCTTGGAGTCTGCAAAAGACTTTAGACTGGGGCGGAGGTTCACCTTCCAGCAGGACAACGACCCTAAACATAAAGCCAGGGCAACAATGGAATGGTTTAAAACAAAACATATCCATGTGTTAGAATGGCCCAGTCAAAGTCCAGATCTAAATCCAATCGAGAATCTGTGTCAAGATCTGAAAGCTGCTGTTCACAAACGCTGTCCATCTAATCTGACTGAGCTGGAGCTGTTTTACAAAGAAGAATGGTCAAGAATTTCAGTCTCTAGATGTGCAAAGCTGGTAGAGACATACCCTAAAAGACTGGCAGCTGGAAGTGCAGCAAAAGGTGGTTCTACAAAGTATTGACTCAGGGGGCTGAATAATTACGCACACCCCACTTTTCACTTATTTATTTGTAAAAAATGTTTGGAATCATGTATGATTTTCGTTCCACTTCTCACGTGTTCACCACTTTGTTTTGGTCTTTCACCTGGAATTCCAATAAAATGGATTCATGTTTGTGGCTGTAATGTGACAAAATGTGGAAAAGTTCAAGGGGGCCGAATACTTTTGCAAGCCACTGTATTTAGTTTGTAAATGAAACTGTGACATTTATAAACTGCTGCAAATATGACTTTGAAAAATCAACCCCCACTTTTTTTATCTTCTACAGGTCAATCCTATTAATATAACTACAATTATTGCAGTTAATTTTTGACTGTAACATTACAAACGGCAGCTCATACAGATCGCATGGAGGTCGCATCAGTTTGGCAGGGTTTATACTTATGGCTGTTCTTTTAAATGGTAATAAAATCAAAATGCAGAGACATGGGTTTATAGTGACAGACGAGGCAGAACCGCAGCGCTGACCCACAGGTGGATGGATGCCAACACGGTTTCATTACGGGATGGGTTCTGATGAGATGGTTCTTTCCACTCATTCTGAACTTCATATCCATTTTGGGTTTTCAATGATTTATTTGAACCGTTTGGTTTCCAGCGTGGAACAACTCCAGAACCACAAAGATTTCTACAAACAGGAACTAGATGCACAGGTTAAACTTTACTGTGGGTTTTCTCTGATCCACAGAGGGTCATAATTATACATACAGGCTCAAATATACACACACCCTTTCCCCTCACACACACACACTGATATTCTGTCGAATTTCTGTCGACCAGACATCATTCTGCCTGATGTTCTGACCCGTATTCCTATGCAGAAATGCTCCGGAGTGCATTGAACTGCTCGGTTTCATCCTACAGAACCGCCATGATCCAACAGGGAGGCTTCAGGAAGATCATGACATAAGTTTACTGCTTCATCCATACCACAACCAGTTCTGATGTGTGTTTTGGGTCTTTGTTCTGCAGAACTTCCCAACCGGGTCCAAGGTCCAACCTTCCAGCTGTTGATCTAAAGGGAATCGAAAGAGTCCGGAGGCCGTCCTTGTTGATTATTTCACCCATCTTGTGCAACGCACCAGCACCGTTGGCAGAAAACAACACCCACAGCATGATGCTGCCACCACCGTGCTTGCCTGGGTTTGAACGGCCAACTTTTGGGAAGCTGCGAGCTTCCGTCCAGCTAGAAGGTGTCCGTTTGGGAGCAAGGCGATCTTCGGTGAGTCTCTTGGATCTTCCCGTTGTTCTGTCTGCTGGTCGATCCGATGAGCGCTGCCAAACGAACCCCGCTGATGCTGCAAAGAGGAACCAGCCGCTGCACCCAGTCATGATCACACATTCACAAACCTTCAGCTCCAACAAGTTTGGCAGGATTCATGCACACATTTCAGCCTGTATGTATAATTGTGAGAATATTCCCCACCCACCTGGTGGCTGTTCCTAGACCCAAACAGGTGTTTATGGAACAGGAGCAAGGAGGGAAAAAGGTTCCTACCCATCATAGGTCCAATGCTCCTCGGCCTGGCCCGTTTATCAGCAGCGCCGTGCCTGAAATCAGAGACATCGATCAGCCAGAATGTCCCAGAAGCCTCTTCAACCGAGCCGTTTCCTGCCTGTCGTTCCTGAAACGGAGGCAAATCCCTGCAGCCACCAGAGCCAGAAATGTTCCAGAGAGGCTGAGGGAAGCTGCAGGAGGGAAGACTGGACCGGCGCTGACCCGTCAGACAGATCAGGCTCTAACTCACATGCTGCTGGTGGATCCTGAGTCAGCGCATGCCTCAGGTCACACCGCCATCACTCACCAATGAAGACGCAGTAAACAAAGGCAGGAGAGGGAGGAAGCTCGTCCCCTCGGAGGAGTTTTCCTAAACTCTTCCCTTCTGGCAGGATCACAGGGATCCAGAGGAGACTCCAGGGCCCAGTGTGGTTCTTAAGAACCTCAGCAGTGGCTCCGGAGAACTTTAACAGAAATTAGCAAAGTTTCTTCTTCTTCTTCTACTGGTGTTGTTGTTGTTGTTCTTCTTCTTCTTGTTCTTCTTGTTGTGTTGTTGTTGTCATTCTTTTTCTTGTTGTTGTTGTTGTTGTTGTTGTTGTTCTTCTTCTTCTTCTACTTGTTGTGTTGTTGTTGTTCTTCTTCTTCTACTTGTGTTGTTGTTCTTGTTGTTGTTGTTGTTGTTCTTCTTCTTCTACTTGTTTTTGTTCTTCTTCTTCTTGTTCTTCTTCTTCTCATACTTGTTGTTGTTCTTCTTCTTCTTCTTCTTATACTTGTTCTTCTTCTTCTTCTTCTTCTTCTACTTGTTGTTGTTGTTGTTCTTCTTCTTCTTCTTCTTCTTCTTCTTTTTGTTGTGTTGTTGTTGTTGTTGTCATTCTTCTTCTTGTTGTTGTTGTTGTCTTTGTTCTTCTTCTTCTTCTTCTTCTACTTGTTGTGTTGTTGTTGTTCTTGTTGTTGTTGTTGTTGTTGTCTTTGTTCTTCTTCTTCTTCTTCTACTTGTTGTGTTGTTGTTGTCATTCTTCTTCTTGTTGTTGTTGTTGTCTTTGTTCTTCTTCTTCTTCTTCTACTTGTTGTGTTGTTGTTGTTCTTCTTGTTGTTGTTGTCTTTGTTCTTCTTCTTCTTCTTCTACTTGTTGTTGTTGTTGTTGTCATTCTTCTTCTTGTTGTTGTTGTTGTCTTTGTTCTTCTTCTTCTTCTTCTACTTGTTGTGTTGTTGTTGTTCTTCTTCTACTTGTGTTGTTGTTCTTGTTGTTGTTGTTCTTCTTCTACTTGTGTTGTTGTTCTTCTTGTTGTTGTTGTTCTTCTTCTTCTACTTGTTGTGTTGTTGTTGTTCTTCTTGTTCTTCTACTTGTTTTTGTTCTTCTTCTTCTTCTGTTCTTCTTCTTCTTGTTCTTGTTCTTCTTGTTCTTCTTCTTCTTATACTTGTTGTTCTTCTTCTTCTTCTTCTTCTTATACTTGTTCTTCTTCTTCTTCTCCTACTTGTTGTTGTTGTTCTTCTTCTACTTGTTATTGTTGTTCTTCTTCTTGTTGTGTCGTTCTTCTTCTTCTTCTTCTTCTTCTTCTTCTTCTTCTTCTTCTTCTAGCATAAATCACAGGTCTTTCTGAAGCCATCTTTATCGTGGTGTACCTCAGGGTTGTGCTCCAGGGCCCTTACTGACTGGATGTAATGTTTTCGTGCCTGTCTGTCTGTTAGCAAAATAACAAGAAAGTTATTTTTCAGGAAATCTTTACATTTTGGGGTTGATCCACCCGCCGACCAGCGGTGCTAACCTCCACTCCTCTCCCAGCCCCGCTTCGGTTGTAGCGTATGGACAGCAAATTAATCGAGCATGCGTGAATCTCCCCTCTCAGCTGGAAAAGCAAAGCTACAACACGAATACAGCCATCCGTGTCATTGACAGACATTGTATTGGAAAAGTACGAATTTGTTAAAAAAGTTAGAATTAGATAACAACATGGTGGGGGGGTGAGTGGCCCTGGTGGAGGTTGTCATAGTATAAAATATCTTCTCCCTTCCACCATAAGGACGAGCCTGAAGTCTTTATCTGCGTTTTTCATATTTTATTACAGCCAGATCACACCACACACAGATCATCTTAATGTTATCTCTTCACTGCGGGGTTAACCAAAACACTCCTCACTGCAGGTAGATCAGACAAGGTGAAAGGCCTCTTCACGGACTCTGATGATCTCTTATTACTATGCCATATTCCATAGATGCCTTTACTAATATGTAATTAATCAGTTAATTCACATAACCTTGAAATATTGCTGTAGAAAGGCCTGCGCTCTCTGAGTGCTTTTCTAATTACCTCCGCCAAGGAGGTTATGTTTTCACCAGGGTTTGTTTGTTAGTTTGTCTGTCTGTTAGCGACACAACTGAAAAACATATGGACAGATTTTTATATAATTTTCAGGAAATGTCCGCAGTGGGACCAGCAACCAGCGATCCGGATTTCTGGATTGTTTATGTTTTAACTAATTTGATGAACTGATATTTAATGTTTTCAGTTTTCTTTTATGCCACACTTTTTGATCTGTGTCTTGAATGGCGCTTTGTAAATAAAGTTTTAGATATTATTTTTTACTACTAACCGTAGCTGCTTTTATACTTTTAGTAATCATAGAAGATCATAGAAGATCCAGTCAATCCACAAAAACTATGAGATCAAAGTGAAGCAGACGTGCTAAACTACAAACCCGTCTATAATCGAGTCAGCACGTCGTCCTGATCCTGTCGGACCTTTTCTGGAGGCCTGAACAAATAAAAATAAATGTAAAACCACAATTCAAATGTCCTCATATTATGTCAGAATGAACCATTTCTATTTTGCTGAAGTTCAGAATAACAACAGATTGTTTCCATCCATCCATCGAGTCGTGGGGGCAGCAGCTTAAGCTGAGAGACCCAGACTTCTCTCTCTCCAGTCACATGGGTCACCTCCTCAGGAGGAATCCCAAGGCGCTCCCAGGCCAGCCGAGAGACATCGTCCCTCCAGCGTGTCCTGGGTCTTCCTCTGGGTCTCCTTCTGGTGGGACGTCCTCACCAGGGAGACCTCCAGGAGCCGCCTCAACCGACTCCTCTCGATGTGGAGGAGCAGCGGCTCTACTCTGAGCCCCTCCTGGATGACCAGGCTTCACCTCCTGTCTCTAAGGGAGAGCCCAGACGCCCTGAGGTGGAAGCTCATTTTGGCCGCTTGTATCCGTGATCCCGTTCTTTCGGTCACCACCCAGAGCTCGTGACCATAGATGAGGGTAGGAACGTAGATCGACCGGTAAATCGAGAGCTTCGCCTTTCAGCTCAGCTCTCTCTTCACCACGACAGACCGGTACAGCGCCCGCATCACTGCAGATGCCCCACCAATCCGTCTATTGATCTCCCGCTCCATTTTTCCCTCGTTTGTGAAGAACACCCCCCAGATACTTAAACTCGTCCCCGACCTGGAGAAGACACTCTACCCCACAGCAGGACGCTGCCACCGCCGTGCTTCCCAGTATGGATGGTGCTCTCCGTTTTTTTCCTTCAGATGTAACGATGGTCGCTATGACCAAACAGTTCAGTTTTACTCTCAGCAGACCACAGGACATGTAATCTGGCTTTTTTTATTCATTTTAGTCATGGCTTCTTCCTCTCTGAGCGGCCCTTCAGCCCATGTTGGTACAGGACTCGTTTCTCTGAGGATCATGGCTCTGTCTGACCGGCTTCGGCAGCGCCTTCACATGTTTAACTTTTGTTCCGGAGTTGATTCATACATTCATTCTGAACCGTATGATGGCTGGACATATCCGTGCTGTTTACGTTTGCATGCGGTTATTTCAATAGATGAATGTTTGAAAATTGACAGATGGTCCACAGTCCTCTTCCTGCTTCTCTCTCGATGTTTGAGGTGTCCCAATCAGAAGCTTGCAAGGTCATAGCATCCTCACCTGGGCTTTCCAAAATAGTTTAAAGGCATAGTAACATAAATAAATCTCTTGCTCACTAATTTGAGGTAATAAAGGGAGATATATTATGTTCATGACCTAAACTACGAAATGTGGAGTGATAGTTTGTTGCAGACAGTAAGATCATGGTTCGGTGTCTCTTTGATGTTTGTAAATATCTGGTTTCAGCTGTGAGAGATAAAACTTGAGCCGTCCTGGGACTAAACAGTAGACTTGTAGTCAAGACCGCCTAAACCCAAACCAAGACACTAGCAAGACCAGAGGGTATCGAGACCAAGACAAGACCAAGACCAAGACAGACCATGTCAAGAACAAGACCAAGACAGACCAAGTCGAGACCGGAGAAAAAAAAACCAGACTAGTGTTGAAGCTATGCAATGACTTGTATGAACAGCAGCATTCTAGAGTTCATCCAGAGTTTACATTCAATACATAGTAGATGGTATTACTTCCACTACAGGCAATACAGAGATGGACCATATCATGTGTGTGACTGAGCTCCCTGTAAATGTTTTTGCAGACTGGGTGAGATCAACTATGTGTAGCAATTGTATGATGGCTGTTACTGCACTAGACTTGCAGTCAAGACCGCCTAAACCTAGACCAAGACACTAACAACACCAGAGGGTATCGAGACCAAGGCCAAAGACCGTCAAGGCCGTGACAAGAACAAGACCACGTAAAAGTGATCTCGAGACATACATCACTACTAAACAGCTCCTTATTTGTAGCTCAGCGTGTAAAAAAGTGTTGAATCCAGATGATTTCTTTGACAGGATCAGACGTGACAGCCTGAGCCTCTGTCTAAATGGCCTGAAGAGGCTAAACATGTCAACAGTGAGCAGAGATAATGCAGCTGTTTGCTCTGGGGCCAGCCGGTAGCTGGTCGAAATGCAGGATGGCCACAGATTGGCCTCATTATGTAACTCTGCCACAAAGTCTGGATTCACTGCACAGAAAATACCCCTAGCTTTACCATCACACGTTCTGATTTATCTGCAGAAGCATCCTTACCGTCCCCTGTAAAGGTATCCACTCATGTCTCAGCAGGACCCCCCTCCCCACAGGATCTCCTCAGGTGAGTCTTCAGCAGACCCGGCTGCAGAACGGTTTTAAAGTGGGACGGCGACTCCTGTCCCCGGTTCAGGGTGACCACAGGCGGCCGGTCTGAGCGGAGCACCCAGGCAGAGCTTCCCTCTGACGTGGCAGCAGAGCAGCAGGGAGAGGAGGTGAGAGGCACCGGGGGAGCAAAGGTACAGAGGCTGCCTGGTTCAGCGTGAAAGAGCGATCTGTTTCAGCACGCCGCCTCGCTGGGTGTGTGTCTCTCTCCCTCTGTGTGTGTGTGCATTTATGCTTCACCAATTTTCCAGGTTACACACCAGCATTGTGAGACCGATGGGTTTACGCAACCGTTTCGTAATTTGTGATTTTTAAAGTCTAATGATTTTTTTTTTGTTTAGAAATAAAAAATTTAAACTTTATTAATTGATTAATAACAACTTTGTAACTCCTATTATTATATACATTTACTGTTTTTCAGCAACTTGACCTTTCTTTTAAATTTTCTCCTATACCGCATTGTGTGAAAACTTAAAGGCTGCACATTTATACGGCATCATAGCTGTATAAATGTGTCCTTATCTCCATGGGCATGTTGTGTGGTTGTATAAACCCAACTTGTCCCCATAAAACAACCATGATGTCAATTGATCATACAGTATAAACCTGTGAAATTTCAAATATGTAATAGTGTGTATAGTCCAAAATTAATTTCTATTTTTGAAGTGAGATTTGTCTTCTCTGGGTAACATAAAAATGTTTGACATGATGCAGAGAAAGATGATGTTCTTGTTTATCTATCCTATTTAGGACCTTCTCTGTTATATTCTCTAACCTTCTGAAGACCGATGGACCTTATAGGGACGAAAGCCCGGTCCTAATATGGTGGACCCCCTTTTTTAGGGTTAAAGGTTAGGCTTAGAGGTATGGTGTGAATTATGTTTTGGTTAAGGTTAGGAATAAACTGGTAATGGTTAGGGTTTGGGTTAGGCATAAATGCAGCTATTAAAATGAATGGAAGTAAATATAAAGTCCTAATATGGGTAGAAATACAGACTTGCGTGTGTGTCAACATGTGCACAAACCACACTAACGTCTCTCCAATAAATGAGACAGTCAGACTATTTACTTGTGGTTTAATTTAAATGCAGGGTGGTGCCCCCCCCCCCCCCTCCACCACAACACGACATGCACCTATTTGAGTCAATACCCCCCCCCTCCAGGTGTGTAAGGGACCTGTCTGAGCAGGTAAACACAGGAATGTCTCTCATCTCTGAGCTGCTTTATTTCGCTGCCAGTCGTCCAGGAGACGGATATGAAACGAATAAAAAAAGTCAAACAGAGTCGATTGTTCTGGAAAAAACAAAAACAAACAAACATGGCGACGGGATTCCAGAGCAGTAGTTCTGACTGGATCCAAACCGACAGGCGGCTCGGAATCAAACGGACCCAGGCAGGGTCTGAGTCACAAACGGGAACGTTTGTGGCTGCCTCCCCACATCTGAGCAACGAATTCACCTGAGAAACTGGGTGGGAAAGCTGCTCCGATAACAAAAAACCCTCAAAGCTGAGACGCTTCCTTTCATGCATGACTCAGCATCTTTTCTCTGCAGAGTCGCTGGGTTTAAAATCCACCAAAATTTCCCTTCACATTTATTTAGCTTTAACCTGAAAATGCTGAAGTTTCTCAGAGGAAACGCTTCGTTTTAACAAACCAAAGCTCAACGATCTTGTAAAGTTAAGTCTAGTTTAGACACATCAGGACCAACATCAATATAAAACTCTGCGTACATCAAAAACCCGTAGAGACTGGATATCTTCTTAATATGTCCCTCATTAATCACACAACCTGACAAACACCAATAAAAACGGTGCAGAAATCAATAGATAAGTGAAAGCTAGAAGGCAATGGGGTGCTGTTTGTAAAGTTACCAGCAATAAGGTGTGTATTATTGTATATTTCGCTAGCTAAATTTGCTAGCTAAATGTTTATCTTACTAGCTAAATTAGCTAGTTTAGCTGTTTAGCTTACTAGCTTAATGTTTAACGTTGAACTAAATATTTAGCTAGCTAAATTAGCTAGCTAAATATTTAGCTTGCTAGCTAAACGTTGAACGTTGAACTAAATATTTAGCTAGCTAAATTAGCTAGCTAAACGTTTAACTTTGAACTAAATATTTAGCTAGCTAAATGTTTAGCTTGCTAGCTAAACGTTTAACTTTGAACTAAATATTTAGCTAGCTAAATTAGCTAGCTAAATGTTTAGCTTGCTAGCTAAATATTTAGCTAGCAAGCTGAACTGGCTAGCTAAATATTTAACTTTGAACTAAACAGTTAGCTCACAGCTAAATGTTTAGCTAATATGCAAATTTACTTGCTTAGAAGAGGAAGTGGAGTACCAAAATAAAAGCTGGGTCTTGTGAACATCTTTATATACTGCTGGTGAGACTGAATGTCTCCTCTTCATCATTGTTTATTTTCCACCCAACATTTTAGCTTAAATCGCACGTTGAGCCGTTTTAACAGAAAAACAGACGTTTACCGATGGATTTACAGCAACAGTGATGCATCACCAGCAGGAGGAGTTTATTTTTATTTTGGTAGCCCACTTCTGCTAATCGGCAAGCAAATTAGCTTATTGGGTAAATATTTAGCTTTGAGGTAAATATTTACCTTGAAGCTAAATATTTAGCTAGCCAGTTTAGCTTGGTAGCTAAATATTTAGTTTCAAAGTAAATATTTAATTTTAAACTAAATATTTAGTTTTATACAATGACATTTATGAATGAATAAGCAACATGGATGTAAATATGACTTTGAAAAATTAACCCCAATTTTTCCTCTTTTGACAGGCTAAATAACCCAAATTATTGCTCCCCATAGAAAACCCCCCAGCTGTGAGAGCTAGAGTCATGATGCACCTTTAGTTTTATTCCTAGGAGCACAAAAGACATAAAGTAAAATCATGGATGACATGAAGCTTTAATTAGCTGGAGCTGGACGTCTCTGAACAGGAACGCCTGCAAGCATTCCTCATTCAGGACGGTGTGTTCGGTGAGGAACAGGAACATTCCTGCAGGCTCCCGGTCAGACATGAGGAACGTCTCCCCCTCCGTCTGCCTTGGAGCCGTTCACATACCTGCTCCACATTCCTGCTCCACATTCCTCACATTCAGGAATGACGAGGAGCTGCAGGACAGGAGGAGCTCAGTCAGGTCCAAACAGACATCGGAAACATCAGGCGTCCCGTTATGTAATCGGCCCAAGCTGCTGCTCAAAGACGTTTCAGCTAGACAGAGATGAGGGACGTTTTTGAGCCGCAAAGATCCATCGGCTCTGGGTTCAGGTTTAACAGAACCTCAGGTTCTGGATGCAGCTGGACGTATGAAACATCGGAGATGGTTTTTTTTAGATGCACGGCCATAAAATGGTTCCTTTTTAATTTAAAGTCAAGCAGTTCTGATGACTTTAAACTGAAAACCGTGTTCATGCTTCATGATGGGCTGTCCTACCATCACAAACACAAACATGTCCTGGACTTTAACTGGACCTGGGAGCTTTGTACGGATGAGCCTAAAGCTGAGCTGTCTGTATTTAACATTCCAGGTGGGTCTGGAATGGAAGTACGGCGGAGGATCAGTAATGCTGTGGGCCTGTTTCTCTTCTAAATCGTACACGGCATCATGAACTCTCTCATAAATCCGGACATTTTAAATTAGAATCTGTCAGAAAAGAGAAAAAGGATCATCTGTGGGTGTCATGATGAGGGTTGTGGCAGGACCAAAGTGCAGACAGGATCGTGGGAGATTCACAGAACGCATTTTATTAAAGCAAAATAATAATAATATTAACATGCAGACTCAGAGAAATAGACAGAGAAACTAGGGTGACCAGATTAGTCCCCCATTTTCATTACCTTTCACACGTCCCGGATTGTTATTAACAGTAAGACAGTCAGACGTAACCGACATGAGTTAAAATTGTCCTGGCGAAAAACTTGAAATCATCAGATGTGCATCTACGCTAATCTAGCAAATATATAGCTTTAAAAAATAATTATAAATAAAAATCTGTTTTAAAAAAAGGAGTTGCATCTATTTGCGTCTCCCCATTGATCTGCCTCTCACTACAGCACCCGTAAAAAAACCCAAAAACCTTACGCTTATTGCGAGCTTCGCTCTCGGCCCATAACTGGAGCTTTGCTTTTCCCCATAGCAGCATCAGAACTTCATAGACTTCAGCTAGAGGGAGATTTTTCAGCAGCAGAACAAACGAAACAAACTTAAAAACAATCTGAAAGAAACAAAAACTCCTGAGAGTTTGAATTAATTCTGGTATAATGTGGGTCAGACCTGCTGTGTTTAACCCTAAAGCGATTTTAATTCAGTGTGTCGTATTCAAAATGATTGTAGGTATTAATGATTGAACACTATTGTTTATATAAGCTTAAAAATATGTTATCAAGACTGCTGAGCAGGGGTGATCCAAAATGAAAGCAGAGCTGTAATACAAAGGGGGCGGGGCCCAGACTGAGTGAAAAGATTAGACTCACAACATGAATATCAAAGACTGATGTAAACATAAATACATAAAATACAGAAATAATTGTAACTAATTAAAGCTATATCTTTAAATGTCCAAATTTATCATTCATTAAAAATATGATCTACACAAGAAGTGACAACAATTAGAGCAGGATTAAAATCACTGAGCAATAAACGACTTTGATTGATTTATTGACTAAACAATTATTCACTGCAGCTCTAGAATGCAATAGATAGTGTATTTAAAACTAATTATTTCGACTAAATTTAAGGAGCAAAAATCTGAAAAAACACATTATACATGTAAGACAATACATATTAGTATTTGGCACTATTAAATAGATACAGATCTGCAGCACGCAACTACGTTGGCTACGCGTTTCCTATTGTTTCAACAATGTCCTGTCGGAGACATTCCCACGTCTGACGGTTCGACGGGCGTAGCTCACACGTTTTCACAAACATTGCAGTGGAAAATATGCAAATGTAAGAGGTCAGTACAATACCCACTATTATGGTATGGTATGTAATATATATAGAAAAGTGAAAGCTAGAAAGCTTTGGGGTGCCGTTTGTAAAGTTACCAGCAATAAGGTGAGTATTATTATATATTTCGCTAGGTAAATTTGTATGTGTGTGTATATATATATATATATTTATTTATTAGACCAGGGTGTATGGTGCCTCCACTTCACCTCCAAATGGCAAACAGGAGTAGCGATATTTCACAAAAGTGTTACTCAAGTAAAAGTAAAAAGTACAGTATAGGGAAAACTAGTCCTAAAGTAAAAATTATTTCAAAGTATTACTGAAGTAAATGTAACTAGATACTACCCACCTCTGTTACTAACTAGTAGGGATGTGTATTGGCAAGAATCTGGTGACAGGATATGTGTTATAATACTGGGGGGACGATACTATATATTGCGATACTATGATTAATACTATATATTGTGATTTTTAAAAACTGAATTTAACTGTAGAGAAACTGTCCCATCGTTCTAAACACTCCAACCTGTTTCAAACTTTAACACATTCAGTTTTATTACTAGATCTAGTTGATCGACTGGAACCAAGAAGGTGAAAAACGCCACAAAACTACCAGTCATAATTTTTTACTACAAAAAATGATTAATGGTTCCATTCAAACTCTAAAACATAAAATAAAAATCAATACATTCGTTTTGAATATAGATACAATATCGTGATATATCGGCATATCGATACTTTCTTACATCCCTAGTAACTACATACACTCCCTGGCCACTTTATTAGGCACACCTGTCCAGCTGCTCGTTAACACAAATTTCTAATCAGCCAATCACATGGCAGCAACTCAATGCATTTAGGCATGTAGACGTGGTCAAGACGATGTGCTGCAGTTCAAACTGAGCATCAGAATGGGGGAAGAAAGGTGATTTAAGTGACTTTGAACGTGGCATGGTTGTTGGTCTGAGTATTTCAGAAACTGCTGATCTACTGGGATTTTCACGCACAACCATCTCTAGGGTTTACAAAGAATGGTCCAAGAAAGGAAAATATCCAATGGCAGGCAGTTCTGTGGGCGAAAATAAAAATGCCTTGTTGATGCCAGAGGTCAGAGGAGAACGGCCAGACTGGTTGGAGCTGATAGAAAAGCAACAGTAACTCAAATAACCACTCGTTACAACCAAGGTATGCAGAAGAGCATCTCTGAACGCACAACATGACGAACCTTGAGGCAGATGGGCTACAGCAGCAGACGACCACACCGGGTGCCACTCCTGTTATCTAAGAACAGGAAACTGAGGCTACAATTCGCACACGCTCACCAAAATTGGACTGTATTGGATAAATGTTCCCTGGTCTGATGAGTCTCGATTTCTGCAGTGACATTCAGATGGTCGGGTCGGAATTTGGCGTTAACAACATGAAAGCATGGATCCATCCTGCCTTGTATCAACGGTTCAGGCTGCTGGTGGTGGTGTAACGGTGTGGGGGACATTTTCTTGGCACACTTTGGGTCCCTTAGTACCAATTGAGCATCGTTGCAACGCCACAGCCTACCTGAGTGTTGTTGCTGACCATGTCCATCCCTTTATGACCACAGTGTACCCATCTTCTGATGGCTACTTCCAGCAGGATAATGGGCCGTGTCATAAAGCTCCAATCATCTCAGACTGGTTTCTTGAACATGACAATGAGTTCACTGGACTCTAATGACCTCCTCAGTCACCAGATCTCAATCCAATAGATTCACCTTTGAATCTATGATGTGGGGGAACGGCAGATTCGCATCATGGATGTGCAGCCGACAAATCTGCAGCAACTGTGTGATGCTATCATGTCAATATGGAGCAAAATCTCAGAGGAGTGTTTCCAGTACCTTGTTGAATCTATGCCACGAAGGATTAAGGCAGTTCTGAAGGCAAAAGGGGGTCCAACCCGGAACTAGCAAGGTGTACCTAATGAAGTGGCCAGTGATTGTATGGTTACTTTAGTAACTTTTTGGAAAAAAATTACTTTTAGGAGAAGTTTTACTGCACCATACGTTTCACTTTTACTTGAATATTATTATGATTAATTATTGCTACTCTTACTCGGGTAAGGTTTCTGGATGCTCTACCCACTGTGAGTAACTATTGTAAGAAGAACCAACATGTTCTAACAAAAAATGCACCAGACACAGACATAGAGTTTATGTTCTGTTCTGGTTCTGGTTCTGTGGACGACTGTGGAACATCTGGAGATGATGATGCAAAGAAAGATTCTTCATAAAATCAAAAAAATTATGGACAACCCTGAATATCCTCTTGATGTGACTATCCTGCAACAACAGAGCGTCTTCAGTCGGAGGCTTCTTCAGCTTCGCTGCAACACAGACCGCTACAGGAAATCCTTCCTGCCCACAGCCATCATCATCTACAACAACTCCTTAAAGAATTAATTATATGAGCTACAACACTTAATGTCCCTCTGGGATCAACAAAGTGTTTTTGAATTTAAATTGAAGTGAATTGAATTGAGGTGAATGTTAAAGTGAGACCTCTTGTTCTTACCGAAGAGTTGTTCTGTTTTCTGGATGTCAAGAAGACGGTGAACACAATAGATTGCCACTGGAAGCCCCCTCCCTGGGCTGCCACCTTATCGTGGTGGAGGGGTTTGAGTGTCCCAATGATCCTAGGAGCTATGTTGTCGGGGGCTTTTGCTCCTGGTAGGGTCACCCATGGCAATTTGGTTCTAGGTGAGGGATCAGACAAAGTGCAGCCCAAAAGACCCCTATGATGGAAACGACAAATGGACTCAGTGTTCCCTCGCCCGGACGCGGGTCAGCGGGGCCCCCCTCTGGAGCCAGGCCTGGAGGTGGGGCACGTTGGCGAGCGCCTGGTGGCCGGGCCTTTACCCATGGGGCCCGGTCGGGCTTAGCCGAAGAGGTAACATGGGGCCCCCTTCCCATGAGCTCACCACCTGTGGGAGGGGCCATAGGGGTCGGGTGCTGTGCAGGATGGGCGGCGGCCAAAGGCGGGGACCTTGGCGGTCCGATCCTCGGCTGCAGAAGCTAGCTCTCGGGACGTGGAACGTCACCTCTCTGGTGGGGAAGGAGCCGGAGCTGGTGTGCGAGGTTGAGAGGTTCCGACTGGACATCGTCGGACTCACCTCGGCGCACGGCTCTGGCTCTGGAACCCGTCTCCTCGAGAGGGGTTGGACTCTCTTCCACTCTGGAGTTGCCCCCGCTGAGAGGCGCCGAGCTGGGGTGGGCATACTTGTTGCCCCCCATCTCGGCGCCTGTACGTTGGGGTTTACCCCGGTGAACGAGAGGGTAGCCTCCCTCCGCCTTCAGGTGGGGGGACGGGTCCTGACTGTTGTTTGTGCTTACGCGCCAAACAGCAGATAAGATTACCCACCCTTCTTGGAGTCTTTGGAGGGGGTGCTGGAGAGTGCTCCTCCTGGGGACTCCCTTGTTCTGCTGGGGGACTTCAACGCTCACGTGGGCAATGACAGTGAGACCTGGAGGGGTGTGGTTGGGCGGAATGGCCCCCCCGATCTAAACCCGAGTGGTGTCTTGTTATTGGACTTCTGTGCTCGTCATGGATTGTCCATAACAAACACCATGTTCAAGCATAAAGGTGTCCATATGTGCACTTGGCACCAGGACACCTTAGGCCGCAGCTCAATGATCGACTTGGTTGTCGTCTCATCTGATCTGCGGCCGCATGTTTTGGACACTCGGGTGAAGAGAGGGGCAGAGCTGTCCACTGACCACTACCTGGTGGTGAGTCGGCTCCGATGGTGGGGGAGGACGCCGGACAGACCTGGAAGGCCCAAACGTGTTGTAAGGGTCTGCTGGGAACGTCTGGCAGAGTCTCCTGTCAGAAGGAGCTTTAACTCACACCTCCGGCAGAACTTTGAACACGTCCCGGGGGAGGCGGGGGACATCGAGTCCGAGTGGACCATGTTCCGCGCCTCCATTGCCGAGGCGGCTGACCGAAGCTGTGGCCGTAAGGTGGTCGGTGCCTGTCGCGGCGGCAACCCCCGAACCCGCTGGTGGACACCGGCGGTAAGGGATGCTGTCAGGCTGAAGAAGGAGTCCTACCGGGTCTTTTTGGCTTGTGGGACCCCTGAAGCAGCTGATAGGTACCGACAGGCCAAGCGGGATGCGGCTCGGATGGTTGCTGAGGCAAAAACTCGGGCGTGCGAGGAGCTTGGAGAGACCATGGAAAACGACTTCCGTACGGCTTCGAAGCGATTCTGGTCCACCATCCGGCGTCTCAGGGGGGGAAAACGGTCTGCCACCAACACTGTTTACAGTGGGGATGGTGTGCTGCTGACCTCGACGCGGGACGTTTTGGGTCGGTGGATGGAATACTTCGAAGACCTCCTCAATCCCACCGGCACGCCTTCCAATCTGGAAGCAGGGTTTGGGGACTTGGGGTCGGGCTCTCCAATCTCTGGTGCTGAGGAACCGAGGTCGTTAAAAAGCTCCTCGGTGGCAAGGCTCCGGGGGTGGATGAGATTCGACCGGAGTTCCTCAAGGCTCTGGATGTTGTGGGCTGTGTTGGCTAACGCGGCTCTGCAATATTGCGTGGACATCGGGGGCAGTTCCCTTGGATTGGCAGACCGGGGTGGTGGTCCCCCTGTTTAAAAAGGGGGACCACAGGGTGTGTTCCAACTACAGGGGGATCACACTTCTGAGCCTCTCTGGTAAGGTCTATTCAGGGGTTCTGGAGAGGAGGGTCCGACAGATAGTCGAACCTCGGATCCAGGAGGAACAATGCGGTTTTCGTCCTGGCCGTGGAACACTGGACCAGCTCTACACCCTCAGCAGGGTCCTAGAGGGTGCGTGGGAGTTCGCCCAACCGGTCTACATGTGTTTTGTGGACTTGGAGAAGGCGTTCGACCGTGTCCCTCGGGGGGCCCTGTGGGGGGTGCTCCGGGAGTATGGGGTACCGGGCCCCTTGATACGGGCTGTTAGGTCCCTGTACGACCGGTGCCAGAGTTTGGTTCGCATTGCCGGCAGTAAGTCGGGCTTGTTTCCAGTGAGAGTTGGACTCCGCCAAGGTTGCCCTTTGTCACCGATCCTGTTCCTAACTTTTATGGACAGGATCTCTAGGCGCAGCCAAGGCGTTGAGGGGATCCGTTTTGGTGGCCTCGGGATCGGGTCTCTGCTTTTTGCAGATGATGTGGTCCTGTTGGCTTCATCGGAGCGTGATCTACAGCTTTCGCTGGAGCTGTTCGCAGCCGAGTGTGAAGCGGCTGGGATGAGAATCAGCACCTCCAAATCCGAGGCCATGGTCTTGAGCCGGAAAAGGGTGGGGTGCCTCCTCCGGGTCGGGGATGGGGTCCTTCCCCAAGTGGAGGAGTTTAAGTATCTGGGGGTCTTGTTCACGAATGAGGGAAAAATGGAGCGGGAGATCGATAGACGGATTGGTGGGGCATCTGCAGTTATGCGGGCGCTCTACCGGTCTGTCGTGGTGAAGAGAGAGCTGAGCCAAAAGGCGAAGCTCTCGATTTACCGGTCGATCTACGTTCCTACCCTCATCTATGGTCACGAACTCTGGGTGGTGACCGAAAGAACGAGATCACGGATACAAGCGGCTGAAATGAGTTTCCTCCGCAGAGTGTCTGGGCTCTCCCTTAGAGATAGGGTGAGAAGCTCAGTCATTCGGAGGGGGCTCAGAGTAGAGCCACTGCTTCTCCACATCGAGAGGAGTCAGTTGAGGTGGCTCGGGCATCTGGTCAGGATGCCTCCTGGACGCCTCCCTGGTGAGGTGTTTCAGGCACGTCCCACCGGGAGGAGGCCCAGGGGAAGGCCCAGGACACGCTGGAGGGACTATGTTTCTCGGCTGGCCTGGGAGCGCCTTGGGGTTCCTCCCGAGGAGCTGGAACAAGTGGCTGGAGAGAGGGAAGTCTGGGTCTCTTTGCTTAGGCTGCTGCCCCCGCGACCCAACCCCGGATAAGCGGAAGAAAATGGATGGCTGGATGGATGGAAGTAGGAAGTATTTTACCCTGTAACTATATATATATATATATATATATATATATATATATATATATATATATATATATATATATATATATATATATATATATATGTATAAGGGCTGTCAAATGATTAAAAATTAGAATCTAATTAATCACAGGGTAGCTGTAAATTAATCACGATTAATTAACATTTCCAAATATGACCGAAAAAGTAACATTTTTGATGTAAATAAAGGACTAAACCAGAAGCTGTTGCTCTTTTTTTAAGGAAGTACAGGAGAGATCCATGGAACTTTTGTTTTGAATTCCACAATCACATTTACACGTGGAACTTTTTACCTATTAATCTTTTAGCCAGTTGCTAAGGCAAACTAACTGGTTAACATTTTATGAATGTAAAGCTGACTGTTTCTCATTCAATTTTGGACAACCCTGAGCATCCTCTTCATGGGACTATCCTACAACAACGGTGTCTTCGGTCAGAGGCTTCTTCAGTTTTGCTGCGACACAGACTGCTACAGGAGATCATTCCTGCTTATAGCCATCAGGATCTACTATAGCTCCTTGAAAAATTTAATAATATGAGCTACAACAACACTTAATTTCTCTCTGAGAGGAATTACTTATTTTTTAATTGAAATTTTCTGACTGATAGAGGGATTATTTATTTATCAACACTGAACCTTTAAATTACTCCCTGGTTCCCACTGTTATTATTCGCAATTATCAAACAGTTGTCATACTGTTTACGTGACAACCAAGCACTGAAAGCAGCGCGGGTTGAATTGTGGGGTAAACAGGGCAGGTCATTCTGTGCATGCGTTAATTGCGTAAAAAAAATTAATGCCATTAATTCCACAAATTAATCGACCCACATTAATGCATTAATTTTTACAGCCCTAATATATATATATATATTGGTGTATTGGTGCACTTCAGTCAAGAAAAATAGGTACAAATGTGCATATGACCTTTTTTTTTAAAGTTTGATCAGGATTAAACAAAGAACCTTTTATTCCCCTTCCAATTCCTGAAATGAATTCGTTTTTTTTTTTTATGTTCTATAACTTTAAAAAGCTGAAAGTATATAACAGACTGGAGATTTGATTGGAATAGTACAAGCAGACATAGCCAGAGTAGAAAAAAATATAACCACTTGAAACAGTGTTGATTTTTTAGAAATCTTTAAAGTATACTTTCTCCATATTTCAGATTTAAACATATTTAAATCACTTTGAAGTAGTTATCATATTTCGAAAGCCTAGTTTCCCAGCTGTACTTGAATGCAGCATGGGCAGCTGTTAGGAAAATCCCTTCTAATCAACTGGGATTCCCCCCAACTCCTGTTTTATCCAGAATAAAGAGTTTGGACTGATTGGATGCTACTGGTAGCCATGTTGGACGTCAGCTGGTTTTTCTCTAGTATCAGTGATGCTTTCATTGTTTCAGGTTGAGTCATTCAGTTCAGTGCAGAGCGTCTTTTGGACCTTATTGCTGTTGAAAGATGCTGGGAGTCCTTTCTGTTTAGTTCTGGTGTCACTTTTTAAAGTTTCCCAGCAGAACGTTGCACTGCGCTTAGAGTTCTGCACATAAACATTCAGCATGTGTTCAGGTAGAAAACAGCTGGATTCATTCGGTATGAACCGACAGCGCCGTCCCGAAAAATACAAATAGATGCACCGTTGTACAATTTGTTTTTCATTTCAGTCTTTAAAATACCAAAATATGCACATAACATTATATCTTCTCCATCAGATGACATCATCAGTTACTCTGTACTTAAGCAGTCTTTATAGAAGATACTTATTTACTCGTACTTGAGTCATTTCTTGGACGGCTACTTTTTGTTTATACTTCGGGAAAAACATATTGAAGCAGTGCCACTCTTACTCGAGTACAATGTTTTGGATACTCGACCCACCTCTGGATGATCCACACATGGAGAACACCTGGAACGGAGGAGAACCTTCACAGGTAAGACCGACCTGACAGAATGTCTCAAGGAGCTGATAAACGACTCATCCAGGAGGTCCAGAAGAACCCAGAACAACATCTAAAGCTCTGCAGGCCTCACTGCCTCAGTCAAGGTCAGAGGTCATGATTCAACGATAATAGGGAGAAAAACATGGCCTCCGTGGGAGAGATCCAAGGCTGGAACCACTAATGACCCGTCTCACATTTAACCAAAAAGACACAAAGTGGACCTTTCTGGAAGGTATCGGTACCGCTCAATCTGGAGTAGAACCAAGAGCATTTCAGAAAAACAACAGTCAAGCATGGTGGTGGCAGTGTGATGGCCTGGGGTTGCTTTCCTGCTTCAGAACCTGGATGACTTGCCGTTATTGATGGATCCATGAATTCTTGACTCCAGCAGAAGGAGAAGGTCTGACCATCAGTTTAAGACGTTAACCTGTTAGCGTACATAAATCATTGGAAAGACCGTTATGATTCTACTCTGCTGGAGGTTTCTTCCTCTTAAAGGGGAGTTTTTCCTCTCCACTGTCGCTACATGCTTGCTCAGTATGAGGGATTGCTGCGGTTGGAAGTCTGTATCAACGATGCGCAACCTCAAGTCAACGACTCGATGCAATCTGCTGGGACTCCTTGCATAGAAAATCGTTAAACTGATTGGAATGATTGTATTGAAATGACTTTTCTTGTAAAGCGCTTTGAGATGAAGCATCTGTTGTGAATCGGCGCTATAGAAATAAACTGAATTGAATTGATTCCAATGATGAATCCAATCAAGGACAAAATCATAACACCATAAACGCTTTTATCAAACCACTCAGAAATGATAAGTAACGTCCAACTCACTGTTTTTCGGATGGAGCTAATCTGACAAAATTCATATCATTGACAGAACAGAGCCATCTTTTTACGACAACAACGGTCCTCCAATTATATAGTCCACAGTAAGATTTATGTCCATAATCTTCCACTGAAATCCTCCAAAATGTCCTTCATATGCGTCTATTTCTCACAAAGGTTTTCATTTTCAGCACGTTCTCTTTTTTCCAAAAGCATTTTGGTTAAAGGCTGCAGTGAATTTAAAGGGTTAAGCTCACAGATCTTGGGTTCTGTAGAAGAACAATGATCTAAAGCTCACCACCTAGTCCACATCCGGCCTAGTCAAAGTCTTGACTATGAAGAAATTCTGTGGCGTGACCTTAAGCAGGTAATTTCTGCTCGAATCCTCTCCAATGTGGAGAAATTTAAAATAATTCTGCGAAGCAGAGCGGGACACGACGCAGCTTCTAGGTTCCTTAGATCTAGAATAAACTAACTGAAAACCTGAGATGTGCAGAAACCGTTCAATCAGGACTGAAAACATGACTGTTTATAACAGCTAAAGATACTTTAAAGTAAAGATACATTTAAAGGGGACATATTATGCCTCTTTTTAAACAGGTTATAACAGGTCTATGATCTAGACAAAACATGGTATAGAAGCTCTTTGCACAAATTCCCTCTCACATAAAGCGATCTCACCAGCACTTTTATGCAAATTAGTGGTTAAAGACCACGCCCACCTATCTTGTTACCAGGCTGCGGGTTGCTTGCCACTCATGAGAAGGGCATGGAATTGGAATTTGTGGGCGGAGTTTGACATGTGAGGGGCGGAGTTTATCACTGTGGAGGACTGTTCCTGCCAAAATTGAATAAATAAATGTGGAAATAAATACATACATTTGGAAATACAATTGGAAGTCTGCAGTCTTTACCCAAAAATCATTTTAGTAAGTTTCAAATGTGTAAATAAACAAATTTGAAAATACTTTTTTTTTTACATACATTTCTTTATGTATTTTCTATTTTCTTTCCTCTTATATTTATTTATTTATTTTCAATTTTTCCAGGATTAGTCCTCCATATGCCACACATGAGAAAGGCATGGAATTGGAATAGGTGGGCGGAGTTTAGCAGATAGGGGCGGGGTTTGACAGGTGATGGGCGGTCATTTGAACATTCAGCTTGTTGTGACGTCACAATAAGACACTTTCTCAGCTTGTAGAAGCACAAGATTTCCGGCCACAAATGATGGATGGCTGGTTTTTCTCCATGTTTGGAGGGTTTTTAGAGGCAGCAGAGACCCAGATGGCGACACAAAAGGATGCATAAAATGTCCCCTTTAAATGCGCTTTTATCTCGTGGATGAATGATCCGATAAAGAAACAGTAAAAACGCCTTGAAGTGAATGAGAAGCACCCGTCTGTATCAGGTTGCATCAGGCCTCGGCTTTTCTTCCAGTAATCAGAGGGAGGATTCATCAGAGGAAGCATCTCTGGACCCTCTTAGATCTCCTGGACCTTTCTTCTCAGCGGCTGAACCTCTCAGCCTGAGGTTCTTGATCCAGAAATCTGTTCTTTCAGCTCCAAGCTCTCAGCAGCAGCTTCCTGCATTTGATGCGGTTTAGATGTCAAAATGATGACGGCTGCAGCTCATCTGCTCCTCTCTGAAATCGATCAGTCTGCTGACGAGACTGACAGATTGCAGCTGGATTCTCTTCCTTTTTTCCAGCAGAAACACAGTATATTTTTTTATTTATTTTTCATTATAATGCAAGCTAATAAAACTGTTTGCGTCTGATCTCTGTGTTCCTTCATGTCGGAGCATTCTGCCCGTCTGAGAAACCGTTCGTTTGTCATTCAGGAAACGTCAGAAACCCGAAACCCCATGACTTCACTGTGAAAGTCTCCGTCCTAAGAATGGATCTGAAGCTTTCCGCACAGATCTGTTTGGTTCAGTGGGAGCATTTGGCCTTTATTACCCAGCTGCATGTGTTTTCACTCACAGCGACTCAGCAGTCTGATGCATGTATTATTAATAAGCGTCATGACGACCCCCGGCCCCAAGGCTCGGGTTACTAAAGAGCGCTTTCTGCAAATGATCAATAACTCAGAGTGAAGCTCCAGTTCAGATTACATGAATCTAAACCCAGGCGCTTTTTCAGACAGGAAAGGAAGAAATACGGCGATATGAACAGAATTGACTTAAAGGAAAATTGCTTTAATTTAAACTGGAGGTAAAATCAGCATCTGAAAGCTTCCAGAGACCCGCTTTGGTCTTTCCGCTCTTCTGTGTTTCAAGACCTGAGCAAGAGGTCAAAGGTTGAACATGAGAAAAAAAAGATAGGACTTTCTGAGTCAATGAAAAATGATTATGAGATGTGAAAAATGAAAGATTCTGGCAGGGGGCAGAAAGTGTCGCTGCAAAAATGCAGATTCAGCATCCTGACAGAAAGCAGAAGGGGTCAGTTCTTCAGAAATTTGTTTTACTGAGAAGAATCTAATTAGTTCAGGGAGAAACAAACACATCGGATACAGAGAAAATGTCTGCGTTAGTGTTGGAAGGGTCAAAGCTCAGGCAGGGTTGGTTCTGTTCAGCATGCAGGACAGAAGAAGTTCTGGATGATCTGTGTGGAGTTATTTCTGGTGCAAACCTATTTATGTCTCGTAACTGGGAAGTCGAAGCCACAAAAGAAGATTCTGTAGCAGTTTCGTGGTTTTTATTTCCGTCTTTCACAAATACAAATACAAAATTCACCTCTTCAGTTTCTTAAGTAAAATAGACAAATTGCATTCTTTCAGTCACACTTTAATGTTTTTTTTTACATTTACAGTTTTGCCCCCAATTGATCCAAAACATACGGTGCAAATGAAAACATCCACATACCTGTGTATAAAGTAATAACTTGTGCATACTGTTTGTTGCTCACAGACACAAAGCTGCTGTAATAACATCTTCCCACAGAAACCTTTTAAATAACATTTTTTTAATTTGACACAGACACAAGTCAGTGAATGCAACAGCACAAAACAGTTGATGTGAGTCACAAAAACCGCTTTATAAGCCACGCCTTTTTTTCCCCCACGCTTCTCCTTTTGCTTTATTTGTAATGTGAAGTTAAACAATCCGTGACTGTTAATTTTGTTTTTTTTAAAGTGTGACTGAAAACTGAAAGAATGCAATCTGTGCATTCTACTTAAAAAATGGAAAAGGTGTAACTGTTATTTTGTATTTGTGAAAGACGGAACTAAAACTCAACAATCACAAAACTCCAACAGAATGTTCATTTTTTGACTTCGACTTCAGCTACAAGGCACAAATACTTTTTGCACTAGAGATATCTCCATAGATCCGGAACAACGCTGCACCTGCAGCTGCAACACCACAGATTTATCTCCGATTGATCGGATGGAGCTAACCTGCAGGATCTGCTGCTAAAATATAACTTTTCAGTTCCTTCAGAAAGAAAACTGGTTTTGACACTTCACTCCGGTCCCTACAGCTCACCATGGGCCCCATCTGGGGTTATCTCCAGATGCCACTTAGTAAGGTTTGACGTTTCCATGAAGAAATAATCACCTAAAAAAGAAATCATTTTTTAATGTCCATAAACTCTTGAATGCTCCATATTCAAGTTGTTGCTCCAGAAACCCCCCAAAATCTGTTGTCAGCCTAGTTTTCTGGACTCTTCCATCTTTACTAAACTGTAAAACCACCTAAATAAATAATAGTAAACAAATAAAAGTGAATATTTAATAGCTCATCCAAGATTAGCAAATAAATAAATACAGTAAACAAAAAAGAGAAATACTGAATAAATTATAGCAAATCAATAATAGTGAATAAATATTAGTAAATAAAAAACTGTGAATCAATAAAAGTGAACAAAAAAGAAAAATGTAAACAATTAAAAGTAGATAAATAAAATTGAATAGATAACGGAGAAACGATAAATAAATAATACAGAATAAATTATAGCAACAGTGACTGAATGAAAGTGAACAAAAAAGCAAAAATACTAAATAATTCATACTATATAGATAAAAAAGAATAAATAATAGCAAATCAATAAAAAATATTTAAAAAATAAATAAATGTCTAAATAAAAGTAAACAAAAAAGCAAAAATAATGACTAATTCATAGTATATACATGAAGCAGAATAAATCATAGCAAATCAATAAAAATATTTAAATAAATAAATAAGTATATAAATTAAAGTGTACAAAAAAGTGAATAAATAATAGTGAAATAGAAAAGCACTCAGAGAGCACAGACCTCCACCAGGACCACTCACCCCCCCAGATGTGGGTTTGAGTTTTAACTCATTTACAGGTAAAATAACCTCCAGAGCTGCTAAATGAGACGTTTTGGGATGTTTTAGCATGATCATCAGGCTTTCCTCTTTAACTATGTTGCACAGACAGTGACCTTTGCCCCCACTCTGGTGGCATCATTCCTCTCTGAAAGTAAAATCACCTTCAAAGTTATAGTTTATTTAGGCACTAAGGTTTGATTTTAAAGACGTTCAGATGTACCCTGAAGTAGAAAATATCTGAATAAGTGAGATTCAACATAAATAAATAAATACAGAATCAATAAAGCATGACTGGCTAAAATAGTAGCTGCATTTTGATGTTAAAAACATAGTTTTGCACAATAGAAAAGAACAAAAACTAGAACTAAGCAGTCAATGAATTGAGTCCTAATCAGAAGAGGTCCAAACAGACCCAAAGGCCTCATGGATACACATGTGTGGCTGGGAGGAGGCTACTGAGCGTGCTCCGTGGCCCAGATGATGCGAACACCTGATTTAAAAATCTCTATGGGATGAGCAGATTTATGCACAAGTTTTTCTGCTAAAAGCACGAAAACTGTGAGATAAAGAAATCAGCTAAATGTGCCCAGAGAGCAGCAGGTGAACCAAGCTGAGAGTAACTGAGGACGGAGAGAAGGTGACAGGAAGCCAGAGGGACAGATAACTCAGAGCACCGGCAGCACACACCTGGTTCTGTCAGAATAAAACAGGGAATAACTTCATGGCAATAATGTAAACAAAACAAAACTGAATGTAATCAGAAAGCAAACAAAAAGCCCCATCAGAGTGTGGCTCTTCCAGCTGGAACTCAGCTTAAAGTCCAATCAGGGCCCAACTGGGAACCACAGCTCCCACCTTAATAAGCACAGCCGTGACCCTCTGCTGCATTATCAGCTCAGAGCAATCGGCAACACAAACACAAACACACAGCGTGTCTGCAGGAACCTATTTATAGACCACATGTCTCTCTTTCCTCCCTCCACCCTGATGCAATCAGCTCCAGCTCAAACATGACGCTGAATTACCTCTCAGTTCCTCCAACGAGTCCCGTGTTGCAGCATCAGCCCCGTCTCCATCACCGTGTCCCGATCCGGCTCCAGGAGTCCGGATCCGTCCCTGAGCATCACCTCCGTCTGGAGGCAGAGGGATGCTGATGATGCTGCTGCTGATGCTGCTGCTGCTGCTGCTCAGAATCCACCGCCGGTGCTCCCGTTTCAGCTCATTGGCTGGTTCACATGAAGGCGACCCGCTCCTCTTCCTCCTCCTCCTCCTCCTCCTCCTCCTCCTCCTCCTCCTCCTCCTCCTCCTCTTCTTCTTCATCATCTCCCTCCGCCATGTAATACAGGGCAGAGCGGATTTACACGCATGAGATGTGCAGCCTGCCTCCCAGTGGTGCTCCGCACCCACGCATCAGGATGCTTTGGTTCATAAATAAATACGTCCCCAGTGTGGTCCACCTCAGATGAAGCCCAGAGAAGCTGTCTCCTAACGTACAGACGCACCGATTTGTAGATTTGGGCTGAAAACCGATATTTACCGATTTGTTTTAAATACATCCATACATACATACACATATATATATTTCCCTACATTCTAAACACCACAAAAAAACAACTTCAACGCTGATATCTGTTAGGGAATATTTCTATGTAATTGGGATGAAATTAATTAGTTACATTCTTTGTATGTGTTGTACATCTCCATGTCTCCTGATGACACACGGCCAATGGATACACTTTTTAACTGCATATTAGACATTAAATCCTGGATGGCAGAAAACTTTCTCCAGCTCAACCAGGACAAAACTAAAGTTTTAGTCATCGGTCCTGAGGCTCAGAGAGAGAAACTTTTACCAAAACTACAATCACTGTCTTTTAATCCTTCTTTACAAGTGAAGAACCTGGGCGTGATTTTTGACTCTGAGCTGACATTTATTCCTCACATAAAAAATATTACTAAAATAGGTTTTTATCAACTAAAGAACATCGCCAGAGTCCGCCCCATTCTCTCTCAGGCCAACACAGAGACACTGATGCTTTTATCTCCAGTAGAATTGATTACTGTAATGCCCTGCTTTCTGGTCTTCCCTAAAAAGAGTATATCAGGTTTACAACTACTACAAAATTCAGCAGCACGTGTCCTGACGAAGACCAGGAGGCGGGAGCACATTACACCGGTCTTAGAATCATTGCATGTTTTAGGTTCAGTTTTAAGGTTCTTTTAATGGTTTTTAAGTGTCTTAATGGTCTTGGACCTTCTGATCTTTCAGAACAGCTTTTACCATATAAACCTTGGCGGTCTCTGCGCTCCTGTGGCAGCCGTCTCCTTGTTAATCCAAAAGTCAGGGTTTATCTGGGGTCATTTTAATCTGTAAAGCTCTGCTATTTTGTATGAAAAGCGCTTTATAAATAAAGTTTGATTTGATCTAGGATAATCGGTCACGTGGGAAACAAACAGCACCTTCGGTATGTAATGTTTTCACAGCAATGTATCAGAGTGCTTAAAATGCAACTCATCCCCGAATCAACTTTTTGTTGCTGATAAACTGTATAAACGAGTGTCTTGTAGCACTATCTACATGTCTGGTCATTATTCTTTTTTGTATTTTAGTACATTTTAGTAAAAATGTAGATTCATTTCTTTACCAGAAACCGTTAGTGGAGCGCCCTCTTCAGGTTCAAACGTTACACTGCACTTGTATTTGAATCGGGCATCGCTACTGGCTCAGCGGGGGGAAACTGACGTCAGCCTTCCTGTCGCTGTGGAGTATAAAACAAGCCCCGTCTGGGCCACGCCTCGTTTACAGCTTTTATCAGGTTAGTGATTTGTTAGCTTAGCATTTAGTTAGATTCTTTAGCATAACCTTTTGAATTTTAGATTAGATCTTAGATTATTTAGTTTTAATTGCCTCGATTGTAGTTACAGTGTATTAGAGTAGTACAGACTTTAGTTGATAGTGTTAGATAAGTTGCATTTATTGTTCTATATCTATATGTGTGTAATTTTAGTGGTTACACCCACCTGCTGACATCTGCACATTACCTATGACAAAGGAATGAACTGATATCAGTAAATGGATAATGAAATCAGGGCTTAGAGTTATTTTTTTTGGTGCATTTTGATTTATACCTTGGGCACCTCTTTGCAACACACATTTTCTGTTGCAGACAATGAAGTACAGCGGCCACAGGTACACCTGTTGAGGCAGTCACACCATGTTACTCGAGATAATTTAGCTTTAGCTATGGCTAACAACAATGTGCTAATCAGAGATGGGCCCCATTATATGCCGCGAACCCCGCTGCAGGCTCGGCACCTGTTGCCCCGGGCAACTCATGAGCCATTGGCTCGAAACGATACGGCTCAGGGCCGCTCGCCAATGGTGGATTGAACTGACCATATCTGCACGCACAGCAGCCTCCTTTAAGAGGTTGGTTACAGTTAAGACATTTCTGTCTTACAGAACGTACTTTCACTTTGTACGTTTACATGCACTAAATCGAGCTTTTGGCAAAAATCGGACTAATAGCTTAAGCAGAATGGGAGCCTTTATCCCAGTTTACATGTTACTCAGAAAATCGGATTATTGAATGAAGTGTGTTCGCCTTTGCGACACTAGGTGGCGACATGCGGACTTTCGCGTTGGATTTTTACAGTTGGCAGAGATTCACACAGATAGTAAACAGATGCTGGCAGCGGTGAAGCAGACAGTAAAAGCAGGATGAGAACAATTAGCGAAGACAACATTTAGTACGTACTGTACTGTTTCATTGTGTTACATTCCTTCTGCTGTGTTGTTGTGTAGCGGTGTTGCCATTCCGCATTCTCGTCACTTCCAGTGAAAAACTGGGCTGAGGCGGGGTTGGAGTTTACATGCAGAGAACTTCAATTTACCAATTGAATTATCTGGGTGGGTCAGGTCGAGTTCTGCTCGACTTCAGACAGGACTGAGACAATAATTCCACTTTCTCTAACTGCATGCAAACGCACTGACTGTGGCCTAGTTTATGCTTGTTATGTTTGGATAAGACCGTGTGCTGAATGACTTTGGCCCTGATTTAGCAAAGGTTTGCGCTTGTTAAAACGTGCGCAAACCTTACAGCAGGCGCAAAAACGTGCAGCAGGTAATTTACTAAGCAGGCGCAGGGAGGATGAACCAGTTAAACCTGCAGCAAGATGCACGCAATTCCTTTAGCGCTTTTGCCCCGGATGAATATGCAACGTGGGCGTTTCCGTCAGAAAGTGCAAAATATTGGGAGGAGAACATGCTAATAAGTAGGCGTTCCACGCGCAGTGTGATTTATCAAACATGAAACTGTTTGCGCCGGCTGTTTTTGTAATATTTTTGCACAATTTGCACATAAGTTTATATTTTTGTCCAATTACAGAATTTTTTAATATTAAATCATATGCTATGATCTCAGAACAAATACTGAGATACTCAATACCTGAGTAGCTTTTTTATCAATTATTTTTTTACTCTTGAGTAATATTTTGATTACTACTTTTTAACTTTTATTTGAGTGAAAATACGTTGAAGTAGTGCTACTTTTACTTGAGTACAATTTTGGCTACTCTACCCACCTCTGACATATATTTGTTACTTATTTTACATACTTATCTTACGTACGTCACTTTACTTACTTATTGTCAAGTAATTATTGCAACATGGTTGTTCTGCATCAGAGTCATGCTAGAGTTGCTTCTTCTCAGGAAGACGCCCTGCTGTAACAGGCTTGATTCATAGCGACACGATCCTCTGCTTCATCACAGCTCAGAGGATCTGATCTAAACCTGTAGGAGGGGGTTCTTTGTGAGTTCCGGTGTTATTATTTTATATAAATCAACCTTGTGAAAAGGAAATTAAAAAAGCGCTATATGAAAAAGTCCCTGATGGGTCTGGCATTTCCTATGAAAACATGTCGCTATTAATAACCGAGTCAGACTGACTGATGCTGTAAAACAAGCAAAACTTTTTTGATAAATTTCATCCTCATTTATTTCACCTGCTGCAGTTTGTAAACTTTAACTAATCCATTAATAAAATATTAAATAAAAAGATCCAAGTAAACATTAAATGAAAACACAGACATGGACTAAAGTGTCTTTATTTTTTTGAGTAAATTGGATGATTATACTACATACAAGAAAATACAAAGGAGTCATTTTATAGATATTCCTATTGTAAATAAACATAAAGCAGAATTTGATCAACTAAATGATCCTAAACAGAATATAACACAAACTTTGGTCCTGAATGGTATGAGAAAGACATTTTCAAGAATATTTCAATGATCTTTTTCACCAACTGTGATGATATCTGTTCATCAACAGCGACAGAGATTTTATCCACAAAGAGGAAATGTTTCCTCCAAGTATTTCCCAATATTCCAGGATTTATTTATTTATTTTTTAATATAAATGACAAAGAACTTTTATGAATTGTGTAATTGTGTATATATTACCGTCGGTAAAAGCAGAGTTATTACTTGTAAAAATAAGACAATAACATATCAGTTATGATAATAACATATAAAAAAATTTACTATATAAAGTAAAAGTTTAACAGTATTTTAAAAATGTATTAAAGAGAGACATGGTGATGTTGGAAATCTATCAAGGCTTTATCAAAATCATCTCAGTAAACTATTTTAAATATGAAATCTCAATATTTAAATTTTTGTTTGTCCCAAACTGTTTTATTTTAGTCTTAATTTGTAATTACTATTTTAATTTTTTTTTTAAAAATTTTCTTTAAATGCAAAAAACTTACAAAATTGAGAGATTAAGAGATTTCAATTAAGGTATGATTAAACATGTTTTTTTAAAGCAATAGTGAAGAAAGAAAAAAAATCAAAAAACCCATGAAGAAATAGAAATTTTACTGATTCAAATGTTTTTTTTATTATTTTAATTTACATGGTATTTTGTGGTTTGTTTGTTTTTTGTAATCATTCATTTTATCTTGTTTCATTTTCTTATAAGATATAGAAAACATGTTTATATTTTTGATAAAATCCAGATTATGTATTTGATTAGGTTTTTTGTTGTTGCATGTTATGTCTATTCACGGGTAAAAAGTAAAAAAACAAAAACTATATATTGTAATTTAAGCAGATGAACAGTAAAACTACAAGAATCTCATTTATTGTGTCTACTGGACTCTATCAGTGTTTCAGATCAGGTGGAGCTTTGCAGAAGTTTCAGATAATCAATTTTAAGAAATGAAACAATATTTTCAACCTTCGATACCTTGCAGAGATAAATAAATCCTAACTAGATTAAAAATCCAATTTAATCCAATAAAACCAGATTAGCTTGATTAGGATTCTGATCCAGTTAAAAACATTCTGATTTAATTCAACTTTGATCATTTGGTCATTTAGTCATTATAAGGGAGAAACTTCAAAAAGGGATGCATTCTGGTTCTTGGACCGGACCACTTCCAACAGAACCGATGCTGAATTTCTGCCGATATTAACAATAAAAACGGTAAAGTGAGATGAAATCCTTCTTTGTGAGGACCCGAACTGACTCTGGATGAAGGCTTCTGGTGATTCCTGTGATCAGAGCTGACTGAGCGACTGGGAACCCGTCTCCCTCGTCTTCTTCTCGGCTGCCTCTGTGGTGTCTTCCGGGGACAAACGAAGAGCTTTCCTGCAGAAGTTCTTGAAGACCGGACTGGAGAAGTAGTAGACCACCGGATCCAGGGCGCTGTTCAGATAGGTCAGCGTGATGGAGATGTAGAAGGCGATGGCCAGCTCCTCTGATGCAGGACACACCTGGGTCCTGGAGAAGGATCGCGAGGCCTTTTTGGACTTGATCCAGATCATCAGCAGGGTGACGTTGCTGGGAAGGAAGCAAATGAAGAAGATGACCACGACAAGCGAGATGAAGCACAGAACCTTTTTGATCTTTGCGCTCTGGGCCAGCTGCCTCCTCCTCAGCTGCACCACCATGTGGACGGTGCAGTAAAGGATCACGAGCAGCGGGATGAAGAAGGAGGACAGGAACATGAACTCGTGCCAGGTCAGACTGTGCTGCGGGTCCACGTCCGTGTTGAAGCTCTCGCAGTAGCTGGTGTTGATGTGCTGCAGGGCGAAAACGGGAGCGTCCAACGAGATGGTGACGAGCCACATTCCCAGCGCTCCCAGCACGGCTTTCCCCACACTCAGAGAGTTGATGGGATGATGAGGATGCACCACACGCATGTACCTGTCCACAGCGATGGCCATCAGGAAGAAGGTGCTCCCGCTGCGGTTCATCACCAGCATGAAGAGGCAGACGTTGCAGAGCGCAGACCCAAACGTCCAGTTGAGACCGGAGAAGTAGTAGCTGGCCCTGAGCGGCAGCGCCATGTTCAGCAGGAAGTCGGCCATGGCCAGGTTGAAGAGGAACACCGTGCTGCTTTTCCAGGGCCTCAGGTGGAAGCAGAAGATCCACAGAGCCAGCCCGTTCCCAAGGAATCCCAAAACAAACTCAGTCAGGATGAGTGGAGGCAGAACGCTGATCAGAACGGTTCCGTTCAGGTTGCAGAGCATGTTGAAGGAGAACTTACCTCGGGCAGAACAAACCACAAAATGCCTGAAGTCACACCTCCAGAAACGGAGCCGCTCTGTGGCTTTTGTTTTCAGGAAGCTGCACACTTCTTCCTTTTCATCTCATCTCAAAATATTCACATTTTTGTCTATGTCATCTGCACAGCCCCAGCTTTTTACTTTTATCAGCAACTACTTCAGTTCCTGCAGTGAGACTTCAGGTTTCGGTCTGACTGCTGAACAGAGGGATATGCAGATTTATGTTTGGCTGCCTCCAGGGGAGAGGTGCGGCCATCATCACTTCATGCAGAACCTGCTGCTACGTCTGCTGCAGGTGAGAGATGTCCATCTCCGATCCTGAAGGACCGTCGTACTGCAAGGTTTAGAGGTGTCTCTGCTGAAGCACAGTGGATCCAAGTGGCCCTGTCATGTTTGCAGTATTGAGGACCCAAATGCAGCAAAGTAAATATGAAGGATTTAATAACAACAAAAAACAAGGAACAAAAACTCAGGAGGATCAAGGTGCAGCGACGGGACAACAAGAACCAGACTCCTTCCATCAATCTGGAAGGAGTTATGAGGCCGTCTCTACACAATCATAATGTGATTTACTTCTACCTTTTCATCTCCAGCGTCACATATTTAATCTCCTGTGAAAATTACAACTCAAACCGTTTATACAGAAAAAATATTTTACAGAAAAATATCTTATATTCTACCAGGGCCTGCAATGAATTTGCAGCTTTTTCACTGAAAAGATTAAAAAAATTAGACGGTCGGTTTGTACCGCAGCACCGAACAGACTACCAATTTTACACCCAACTAACACCAATGTAGAAAAAATGTCAGAATTACACGAATTAAACCAAAAAAACGTACAAGAAACCATTAACCAATTAAGCTCCTCCTCTTGCTGTCTTGATATCCTGCACACAGCTTTTCTTAAGAAAGTTTTCCCTGTCATTGGGTCAGATCTGATTAAAATAATGAACTCATCCCTCCTATCAGGTCTCTTACCCCAGGCTTTAAAACCAGCAGTTATTAAACCACTGCTAAAGAAGAAGAATCTGGACAACACGTTGACGCAGAACTACAGACCAATTTCTAATCTTCCATTCATCAGTAAAATTATTGAAAAAGCTTTTTCAGCAGTTACAGAAGGTACATGCAACGTTTCCCCCAAAATAAACGTAACAATAGCCTTTTTATTTGACCATTTCTGACTCAAACATCTCCTGATGAGCATACAGACACCTTGTCAGCTCACAGTGGGTGCACCTATAAGCCTGGATCCAATTTTTTCTATTTTCTGTCGGGTCGGATTTTCCCGCGCTGTCTGCGGATGTGACGTCAAGCGCGTTCATGTTAAATGTTTCAGATCACTCTGCCACCACCGCTAGTCAGCACTCGCAAGCGGTGCAATGGATTGTGCGAATACACAGAAGAGACCAAGGACAACTCTGACACCAACAGTAACTCCACATAAGACTAAAAAAGTTAAACCCCTGACAAGTGCCTGAAAAAGATAGAAGATTGACATTTTGTGACACGTTATCTTCATTTTATGTTATGATTTATAAAAACACTCACACTATTCTAAACAAACAGTGAAATATACAAACACTATTACTATATAACTCTGAAGCACTACTGTGCATTTTGTTGTGTCATATATATCGCAAAAAAACAATATATGTATTTGACTGTTTAAGTATTTGACCTTTGTAAACATAATGTTGACTTCTTTGCAGCGGATGACTTGTGAAGTGAGCACATACGAGCGCGCGCTGCGAGAGCGAGCAGAAAGGAAGAGCAGTTCCGTTTTTTGGCCACAGGTGTCAGTCGCCAGTTTAAATTTCAGAAAATTGCATGTAGCCCCTTTAAATTGCTTCCTAACAATGACTAACCGCTTTGATGTTTTTCAGTCTGGTTTCCGTGGTAACCACAGCACTGAGACTGCCCTCATCAAAGTATTCAATGACATCCGCGTAAATACAGACTGTGGTAGAACCACAGTGCTCGTTCTGTTGGACCTCAGTGTTGATTATGATATATTATTGAATGACTAGAGAGCTGGGTCGGACTCTCTGGTACACTACTTGGCTGGTTCGAGTCTTACCTAAAGAACAGGGACTTCTATGTTTCAATAGGAAACTTTTCATCAGAACAAACAGAAATCACATGTGGGGTGCCCCAGGGCTCCATCCTGGGGCCCCTTCTATTTAATATCTACATGCTCCCACTAGGCAAGATTATAGCAACCAATAACATTAGCTACCATAACTACGCAGATGATATTCATCCAAACCCTAAATCAATGCATTGACCAAATAAATGGATGGATGTGCCATAACTTTCTCCAGCTGAATAGAAACAAAACTGAAGTGATTACTTTTGGACCTAAAGAGGAACGATCAACAATCAGCACACAGCTTCAGTTAATCCAGCTAGAAACTACAGATCAGGCCTGAAATCTAGGTGTAGTAATGGACTCAGACCTGAACCTCCAGGGTCACATAAAGGTCAATAACAAGGTCAGCGTTCTATCACCTGAAGAACTTCTCTAGGATTAAAGGACTGATGTCGCAACAGGACCTAGAAAAACTCATCCATGCGTTTATCTTTAGTTGGATTGATTACTGCAACAGCGTCTTCACAGGTCTACCTAAAAAGTCAATTAGACAGCAGCAGCTGATCCACAACGCTGCTGCTCGTGTTCCTCACTAGAACCAGGAAAGTAGAGCACATTACCCCAGTTCTAAAGTCCTTACACTGGCTCCCTGTAGCTCAGAGAATAGACTTCTAAATACTTTTACGAGTTTATAAATCATTACATGGCTTAGCACCAAAGTATGATGAAGACTTGTTGTCATGGTACCAACCACCAAGACCACTCAGGTCCTCCAACTCTAGGCTACTAAACATCCCTAGACTCAGAACTAAACATGGAGAAGCAGCTTTCAGTTTCTATGCTCCTCTTATCTGGAACAAACTTCCAGACAACTGCAAAGCTGCTGAAACACTGAGTTCTTTTAGATCACAACTAAAAACTCATGTTTAGAGCTGCCTTTGAGTCATGTTTTGATGTATCATGTTTTTTATATGCTTCTTAATTTATTGCTGTTTTTACTTTATAAGCTTTGTCTGGTATTTTTATTTCACCTCTTAATCATGTAAAGCACCTTGAATCACCTTGTTGTTGAAAATGTTGCTATACAAATAAAATCACCTTGCCTAAGAATTACTTTTGCTTTTAATGTTGGGTTGAATGGACGTTATGAATGTCAGCATGGCGAATTGTTGTCGTTGAACTTTGAACTCTGAACTCTGATACTGTTCATAGTGTTGCTTTTTGTGTCAGCTGCAGTGTGATGGACAGAGGTGTCAAAAGTATACATTCAATACTCAAGTAGAAGTATAGATACTAGGGTTTAAAAAGACTTCTGTAGTAGTTGAAGTATTAAATGTTTTACTCAAGTAAAAGTAAACAAGTACTTGATTCAAAACTACTTAAGTATAAAAGTAAAAGTAATGGATTTAAAAAAATGACATTAAAGAATAAAGCTTAACCATTGTTGTTGTTTTTCTGTAGAAAGGCGGAGTGCGCAAGTCCAACATGGCCGTAGATGGCTGGCAGTGACATCATCGTTTTCAAAAGTCTCCGGCTTGCGTTTACATGACAACGAATCAGCCCGGCGTTTTCAGAACTCTCCACTCTGGAAGCCGTTTCCCAAAAGCTGCGTTTTCGCTCCCCCCGTTTTCCCGTTGTCGTGTAAACGAGAGGCCGAATCGGAGAGAAAAACCTCCGTTCTGCTGAAAAACGTCGTCGTGTAAACAGCCCCTAAGAATAGTGTCACCAAAAGTCTTACAGCCTCAGCACAGACGAGATTGTGCAGACCCCTGCAATCTCTAATGACCCCCTTGGGGCCCACAAACCTCATGTTGGGAACCACCGTTCTAGAGGCTGAATCCGCGCTGACGCACTGGAGACTGGAACTAAAAGCTCCACTTCAGCCAAAGATTTGAAATCAGGGAACATTTCTCTGATTCAAGTGATCAGAAGTCAGACAGACTCTCTGAACCCAGCTTCATATCGCTTCAGCAGCAGAAAATGTCGGAGCATGCGCTCTTTCACACGGGTGTTTGGCACGACACCGGGTTCTATGAAGCGCGTCTTTAACCAGCCGCACCGGTAACACTCACGTTCCAAAGCTTCTCGCTCTGAGATGATCCTCAGATGGCTTCATGGGAATCTTCTTCTTATAAATGTATTGATTCAGTTACTTGTACTCCGCGCTTCAACTCCAACCTAAAAATGTCCGCGCGTCTGCACCAAATGGTTGGGGTGTGATGGACTTGCTAAAAAACTCAAATGAAACTCATCAACATCTATAAAATGTTCAGTTCGGTTTGTTCGGTTGTCACTTTTTAGAATTTCCTGGAGGTGTGAGTAGTGTATGATTTAGTTAAACCAGATATTCAATCAATAATCACTGCACTAGTTTACTCTGGCATTCTTGTTGCTTAACTCTACATCTTTAAATGTCTTTTTTGTATCTGTTGTAACTTGCTTACATTTCGTACGTCTTGTTTAAACAGATTTTATGTCATAAAAAAACTTGAGACCAAATTTGTTTTTGCTTTTCAGTTGTTGTGAGAAAGATGTAAATGTATATATAAAAGCATGAAATGATTTCTGATTAAATTTTAGAGGAAACTGTCACATTCATCTTGAAACATTTCCAGTAGTGATGGGAATTCCAGCTTTTTTAGGAGAGCCGATGCTTAAGGCTCGGCTCACTAAAAACGGCATTTAACATTTTATTTCTTCAATTAATTTATCACCAAAAACACGTGTAAATGAATTACTAATCTACAAAAAAAAAATAGCATCAAATGTTTATTACTTATATGGCTTATTATATTCCCCATGGAATAGAGTGCTGGAAAAAAAATGTAAAGCACAAGAACAAAGTGATTGTATGTCAAATTAGTGCTGTCAAGACATAAAAAACTTTGAGATTAATTACTTATTATCTATAATTAATTAATCTCTTTTAATCGCACCTAATAATTGCTGAGAAATGCCCTCATCTTGAGGTATTTTTATTTAAATGCATTACATTATTGTGGCAGAACAAAAGATTTATTGTCCATTTCTGACACAGTGGTTGGGAAAACTGCTCATAATTGATCACCGCATAATTTGTACACAGTACTGACTTAAACAGCTTTATTAACTGAGCTTTAGTGGTTACGCTTGATGCATTCTCTACCAATCATGTAATAATACAGTGCAGGAGCTGTTTGATAGATTATGTTCATTCCCACGTTTCCTGAAGGCAACATGATAAAGGGGACGTCTTCAGCCTCCTGCTTCTGCTGCCACTCATGATTCCCCGCCCCTCTCTGTGTAGCCCCGCCCACCACGCCAAATAAGGCCAAAAGTTTGAACCTGAAAAACAGGAATCTGAAAGTGTAGAAGAAGGATCTGAAGCTGGAAGAAAAATCTGAAGCTGTAAAGAACTTTTTTGACTTTAATTAGAAAGATCTGAATCTGAAAAAATAGAATCTGAAACTGAAGGAAAAAAAATTCTTAAACTTGAAACAAAATACAATACTGAACATTTTAAATTAAAGTTTACTCAGAAAATTACAAAATAAAAATACCAAAGAAATTTTAATTAATATAAACCTTCAATACCATTTCCTTTTATTTTGAACCCGATTTTTGTTTTTCAATGTTCACAATCAAAACTTGACTTTCGTTTTCAGCTTACATATTTTTGGTTTAAAAAATGTCTTTCAGATACACAAAATCATGGCCCAGATTTAACTTCATAGTTCTAAGAGCTGTTAAAAATATTAAAATAAAATACAAATATTAAAATAAAATCTTATTCATAAAACTTACAATTTCTTCTTATGACTCACTATTGTAACATGATTTGTAAAAATAAGAATGAAAGTTTTATAAAATTCATACACATGTAAAAATACATTTCAGGATTGATTTTAACTTAAAAAAATATCAGTGAAAAAGTAAGAATTTCATTTTCAGCAGACCAGCTAAAATGTTATGTTAAGTCAACTTAATGTATTGGTGTAAAAACTTAATAAAACAAGTTGGGACAGCACTTAATTTATTTTTATTGACTGATCATTTTAAGTTCAATATAATTGCTAAAGACAGTTAAGTTTACTTGCTTATAGTTGTAACAATAGCTTTGATTAAGTGTTTCGAACTTGACAGTGATAGTCGATGTAATTTAATTTAATTTAATTTAACTGAGTGGAAGCAACAGGTAAACTAGACTCAAGTTCAGTCAGCAAATCCCTTTTTACAGTGTACATCAATACAAATATTAAAGCTAAACTATTAGAGCCCAGAGAAGTTGAGATTTTCATGTGGACAAATATTTCTGTGTCATAAGAATGAAAGAAAACATCAGCAGTGAAATCCTTTCTGGCTCCTGGAACACAGACACAGAGAACTACATTTAAAGCAGAAAACTATAGAAGAAGAGAACAGCAGAGCAGAGACACCAGAACCATGAACCCAGATCAACAATCAGGGAGGAGAGAGGAGAGAAACCTACTTGGGTTTACACAACTCTGCAGAGGAACCAGAACCAACACAGAGTCCAGCATGTAGCGTCTGAGTGAATGTGGTCTGGACTCTGTGGAGGAGAGTCATGGTTTCAGAGACGCTGTAGAAGGACAGAATACCTGCTCTGTGATCCAGGTACACTCCTACTCTGGAGGGAACTGGACCTGAGATGGAGGTCCAGATCTTGTTGTGAACAAAACTAGAACTGAAACAATCTAATGCCCAAGATTTGTCATTACGTCCAAATCCACATTCATCCCCTCTTCTGCTGATATTCTTGTAAGCGACTGATACAGAAACTCCTCCTCTCCACTCCACCTCCCAGTAACAACGTCCAGTCAGACTCTCTCTACTCAGAACCTGAAGCCAATCAGTGAATCTGTCTGGATGACTAGAATCACTCTGAGGTTTATTCATCCATGTCACCTTCTTGTTCCCCTCTGATAGTAGCAGATTTCTGTATGCTGTGTTTGGATCCATTGTGATTTCACATGAATATCTTAAGAACCCAGCTCTGCTCTTTGGTTCTGGTTCTGACAGTAGAAGGTCCACCTCAGAGAGCATCAGTGAGATGTTTGTCCATGTGTCTCTCAGGATGTCCTGTAGCTGATCTCTGAGCTCTGACACAGCTGCTGTCACGTCCTCAAAGTGTCTCAGAGGACGGATGTTGATGCTGGATGAGTGTGTAGACTCACTGAGTGCTGACAGTGAGGGGTAGTTGTGGAGAAACTGGTTGTGATCCTCTGTGTCTGAGAGCTGCTTCAGCTCAGCGTCTTTCCTCTTCAGCTCACTGATCTCCTGCTCCAGCTTCTCCTGAAGCTCTTTGACTCGACTCACTTCAGTTTCCTGCTGGGATCTGATCTGCTGCTTCACATCAGAGCTTCTTTTCTGGAGGAGACGGATCAGCTGAGTGAAGATCTTCTGGCTGTCCTCCACTGTTTTATCAGCAGACTGATTGATGGCCTCCACCTCCTGATGAAGCAGCTTCACATCTTCCTCTCTGTCCTGGATTCTCTGCTGGATTTCTCCTCGTCTCTCCTCCAGCTCTCTCTGCCTCTCGGTCCTTTCTGCTGCAGCTGAGATTGTGTCGTGGCCTTTATGTTCATCCATTAAACACATAATACAGATAGACTTCTGATCAGTGCGGCAGAACATCTTCATCACCTCATCATGACGAGAGCAGATGTTCTCCTGGAGGTTCTTGGACGGCTCCACCAGCTTGTGTTTCTTGAAAGGAGCTGAATCATAATGAGGCTGAAGGTGTTTCTCACAGTAAGAGGCCAGACAGACTAAACAGGACTTGGTGGCTTTCAGCCTCCTCCCAGTGCAGACATCACAGGCCACATCTTCAGGTCCAGCATAGCAGTGATCAGCAGGAGCAGTTTGGAGTCCAGTCTTCTTCAGCTGCTCCACTAAAGCTGCTAACATGGTGTTCTTCTGCAGGACAGGCCTCGGTATGAAGGTTTTCCTGCACTGAGGGCAGCTGTGGATTCCTCTCTGATCCTCTTCATCCCAGTGGATTTTAATACAGTTCATACAGTAGCTGTGTCCACAGGGAAGAGTCACCGGATCCTTCAGTAGATCCAGACAGATGGAACAGGAGAAGGTTTCTCTGTCCAGCTGCTCCATTTCTGCTCTCAGTCACACTGACTGTGTTAGTTTCATTTCCTGAGAACAGAAACTTATCAGAGCTCTGATCTACCAATCATGTGTCAGTGCAGAGAGGCTGCAGCCAATCAGCTTCTACCTTCAGCAGATATTGGCTCCGCCCAGCTTCAAACAGAGGGAGGAGCATCAGGCTCTGATTCCAGGAAGAGGAGGGCTCTTACAGTCATAAAGTTTCAGGTTTAATCGGCTCCACAACAGTTTCCTGTTCAAAACAACTGACTGAGTCTCCAAAACTCAGATCTCCACCATCTGATCTCTCCACAGCATCAGATCATGAAATAAAAGAATCGTTGCTGCTGAACAAACTGGATGTTTGGTAGCTCAGGGAAATCTGCTGCCTGTTTCCTAACTGCACTATAATGGCAGCAGGACACAGAGAGGTCAAAGGTCGCATCATATTCATAGCAGTTTATGAAGCTGTAAAACTTTTCCACGACTCCCAACAGACAGAGGAGCTGCTGGAGATCCTGAACTTTGACCTCCAGCAGAACTTTTCCAGCCTTATTGAGTTTAGGAATAAAACTCTGATTCAGCAGCAGAAGAACCAGGAAACTTTCTGGAGCTTCACTTTTACAAACTATCAGTATTTCCTTTTGGTGTTTCAAAAACACCATGGATGGTTTAGATCAGTGGTCACCAACTTTTTTTCCTTGAGGACCCCCTTTCCTTTGTCCAAGCCACGTCAAGTAGGATCAAACCTGTTCATTGTATTTCTCCTTCTGTTTGTCTGGGTAGAGATATGGGTCAGAACGAGTTAGAAATCATTCATTGTTGGTTTGATGTGCTTTGAAGTGCTGACACCGTGTGCTCACTAGCGTCACCACACGCTTGTGTTCTTGTAAGCTGTTTTATTTGCTGTGTGTTTTTGAATTGGTTTTTATCCTGAGTGAATCCCATTTTCTCTCTCTCTATTTCATCTTTTCTCTCTCTCCCACACTGATTATACTAAAAACGAACTCCATTGTTCTTTGCTCCTTTGTCAAAGCCGTAACTCCTACCCACGTGGAGGAGCTAGCACACGCCCTGTTGCTCAGCTCCAATGCTAGCTAAAGCGAACTCCATTCTTCTTTGTCCACCACGGGCCTTGTCTTTTGTTTGAGCTCCCTGGAGCGAGGGATTAACCCACCTCCCTTTTAGTATCCACATCTGCGCATGCCTTGGTTTCTACCTACGGGAAGAAACTCAAGAATTACTTCTGTTGTGACACGGAGTGAGCAAACTTTTGTCTGGTTTACATAACCATCAATAATTATCATCAAAAATGTAATATTAATGTAATTATTGATGAGGTTCAAGTTTAATCTATTAATATTCGGGGCACCACTTCTGTATTAGAAGACCAGACATCCAGTCTCTTCTTGAAGGTGTAAATTCACACGCTGTGGACATTCATTGTACGTGTTAAGCCAAGTAATCACAGACAACTTCTCTTTAAGCTAAGGGGAATTAATTAAGAAAATACATCAACCTTACAGTCAAACATTTTGTCTATAGTTCCCATCTATTTTAAAGCATGCAACTAACTACTACAGATCTTAGAAAACAATAATATGTGAAAATTAAACACAATTAACACGAAGTGGATCAGGGACAAACAGACGGCTCCCGCTTTCGCAGGGGAGGGGCGGTGAGGTGTGTTCGGAAAGTGTTGTATCTTCCTAAGAGAACAGAATGAATGTCCACACAGGAGGAACACAGTTTAGCTGTTTTTTACTAAACCATCAACAGCATGGCAGGATAAGGACATGAAAACATGACCTTCACTTCCTGGTTACCCTTCTTCTAAATGCAACCTTGAGCTCTGCTAATCTACATACGCCCACTGTATTTACAGTAAGCTTGTACTCTCCACACAGCCTTATAGTGTTAGGATTCTGTGGCTGTTTGTGCTCCGTCTCTCTGTTTTTTCCTCTCATCTGTTTCCTACAGGGGCGTGGCAGGCTGGAGCTACAGGTGCAGCTCATTGGAGCTAATCACACCAGCACTCAAAAGGGGAGCTGTGGCTGCAGACTGATGCCAGTCTGTTCTCGCTGTACTTGGCCGAATCTCTTCTGTGAACAAGTAAGAATTAATTCTCTTTCGAGTTTCTGGATCCCCCCCCCTCCTCGTCTCTCTTCTATAGACACCTCCTTACCTCAGGATCTGTCAAGTTTGGATGAACTTCGTCTTCAACGGTTCCTCTAGTCTGTCTCTGCTATGCTCCCATCTAGAATCAGCTCCTCCATCTCTGGAACTCCGCAGCTCACCTGCAGCCCCATCCGACAGATCATCATCAGATCCAAGTAAGGTCAACACTCACCTCTCATCAATATTCCTCTTTCTATCCATACTCACCTGCTCCGGACTCCTCTGGCTCCAACGTCAGCTTCATACTTACAACGGATTCATCAAACAACAGAATCCACCAACAGAATCACTCAGTCACAGAGTTCTACTTACCTCCTCCTCTGGCTCCGCGTCCACTTCTTCCTGTAAGAAAACCAAGATCCAAAACACCATTTACCAAATCTCTTGCTAACCATACTTACCTTCCCTTCAGTCCTGGTTTCCGGCCTTACAGGCAAGGCAAGGCAAGGCAAGGCAAGGCAAGGCAAGGCAAGGCAAGGCAAGGCAAGGCAAGGCAAGGCAAGGCAAGGCAAGGCAAGGCAAGGCAAAGCAAGGCAAGGCAATTTTATTTGCATAGCACACTTTCAACAGCAGGCTAAATCAAGGTGCAAAGAAACCCACAAAAAAACTGAAAAACAATGGAAACTAAAAGTAAAAGAAACACACATTACACATGATACACAATAAAGTAAGAGATCAATAAAGCAAGAGAGCATGAACACATTTCATACATATGACATCAATCATTTAATCAAAAGCAACTCTAAACAGATGGTTTTTAGTCTCGATTTAAAGCAGTTCAGAGTTTCAGCAGCTCTACACTCGTCAGGAAGTTTGTTCCAGATAAGGGGAGCATAGAAACTGAAAGCTGCTTCTCCATGTTTAGTTCTGAGTCTAGGGATGTTTAGTAGGCTAGAGTTGGAGGACCTGAGTGGTCTTGGTGGTTGGTACCATGACAACAGGTCTTCAACATACTTTGGTGCTAAGCCATTCAATGATTTTTAAACTAGTAAAAGTATTTAGAAGTCTATTCTCTGAGCTACAGGGAGCCAGTGTAAGGACTTTAGAACTGGGGTGATGTGCTCTACTTTCCTGGTTCTAGTGAGGAACACGAGCAGCAGCGTTCTGGATCAGCTGCTGCTGTCTGATTGACTTTTTAGGCAGACCTGTGAAGACGCTGTTACAGTAATCAATCCGACTAAAGATAAACGCATGGATGAGTTTTTCTAGGTCCTGTTTCAACATCAGTCCTTTAATCCTATAAATGTTCTTCAGGTGATAGAAGGCTGACCTTGTTATTGACCTTTATGTGACCCTGGAGGTTCAGGTCTGAGTCCATTACTACACCTAGATTTCAGGCCTGATCAGTAGTTTCTAGCTGGATTAACTGAAGCTGTGTGCTGAATGTTGATCGTTCCTCCTTGGGTCCAAAAATAATTACTTCAGTTTTGTTTCTATTCAGCTGGAGAAAGTTATGGCACATCCATCCATTTATTTGGTGAATGCATTTATTTAGGGTTGGAATGGGTTCAGAGTCACCTGGTGACATTTTAATGTAGAGCTGAGTATCATCTGCGTAGTTATGGTAGCTAATGTTATTGGTTGCTATAATCTTGCCTAGTGGGAGCATGTAGATATTAAATAAGAGGGGCCCCAGGATGGAGCCCTGGGGCACCCCACATGTGATTTCTGTTCGTTCTGATGAAAAGTTTCCTATTGAAACATAGAAGTCCCTGTTCTTTAGGTAAGACTCAAACCAGCCAAGTACTGTACCAGAGAGTCCGACCCAGCTCTCCAGTCGTTCCAATAAAATATCATGATCAACAGTGTCAAATGCTGCACTGAGGTCCAACAGAACCAGCACTGTGGTTCTACCACAGTCTGTATTTATGCGGATGTCATTGAATACTTTGACTAGGCAGTCTCAGTGCTGTGGTGAGCGCAGAAACCAGACTGAAAAACATCAAAACGGTTTGTCATTGTTATGAAGCCATTTAACTGCTGAAACAGCTTTTTCAATAATCTTACTGATGAATGGGAGATTAGAGATTGGCCTGTAGTTCTGCATTAACGTGTTGTCCAGATTCTTCTTCTTTAGCAGTGGTTTAATAACTGCTGTTTTTAAAGCCTGAGGGAAGACACCTGATAGCAGGGATGAGTTCACTATTTGAACAAGATCAGACCCAATAACAGGAAGAACTTTCTTTAGAAAAGCTGTGGGTAGGATATCAAGACAGCAGGAGGAGGAGCTTAATTGGATAATGATTTTTTCAAGGCTGTTCTGGTTTAATTCGTGGAATTCAGACATTTTCTCTACATTGTTGTTGATTGGGGATGGCACTGGTTGTGGGTTCGATATTGAGGTACAGATTGACCGTCTAATTGTTAGAATCTTTTCAGTGAAAAAGCTGCAAATTCATTGCAGGCCCTGGTAGAGTTAAGTTCAGGGGCTACTGTCAATAAAGGATTAGTTAGTCTTTCCACTGTTGCAAATAGAGTCCGTGCATTATTAATGTTTCTGTTGATGATTTCAGAAAAGAACGATTCCCTAGCTTCTTTTATAGTTAGCTGATATCTATTCAGTCTCTCTTTGTAGATCTCACAGTGAACCTGGAGTCGAGTTTTCCGCCATTTTCTCTCGGTTCGTCGACACTCACTACGTACCAGTGGATTACTTGCCCACGGAGACTTCTTTCTACCTGAGACTACTTTCACTTTAGTTGGAGCAATGGAATCCATGATGTCTGAGATTTTCGCAAGGAAATTATCTACTAGCTTATTTACTGAGTTTGAGTTGGGAGATGAGGGGGATGTGGTGGAAGGATAAATACGTTTAAAGGTTTCTACTGAACTGTCCCCTAGAAAACGCTTTTTTATAGTGGTCTTACTGTGGCTGGATAATTTAGCAGAGATGGTACTTTCAAAGAAAATACAGAAATGGTCGGATAATGCAATATTAATTACAGAGATGTTGGAAATATTTAAACCTTTGCTGATAATTAAGTCCAGAGTGTGTCCTTAATTGTGTGTTGTAAGTAATCTTTCCCCTCTCAGTTATCTCCTGTAATTGGTTGACGCTGAAACCTCCCATGTCTTAGAAAGAATAACAAAGAAACAACACCAAAACAAAACCCCTGTTTTCTCTTTCTTCTGATTTTTTTCCCGTTTGCTATTCTTATCAGTTAGGAGTGAGTCTCACCCAGAAGATGGGATGACATTCCCAGGTGGGAGGCAGGCCGAAAACAGGGATGGTCCCATGTCAGCTCTTCAATCAATCAATGAAACTTTATTTATAAAGCTCTTCTCATACAAACATTACAAAGTGCTTTACAGATTAAAAATGACCACACATAAACCACATTCCCATCCCTCCTCCACAGATTTAAAAGCATGATCACATTTATACCCCACTCCCCCCATGCGCACACACACTAAAGAGCAACATGAAAAAGGACATCAGACTGAGTACAGATGAGCCAGGTAAGGTAAGGAAACGCCATCAAAGGAGCCATCTGCACCGGCAGCTGCGCATCAACAGCAACAGCCGAGGCACTGACCAAGGGCGCCCAGAGGAGGCAAGGCCAAGACCCCCACCTCCACCCAAGCTCCACCTGGAGAGCAGCCGACCACCGCTCCCAGGGCAGAGGGCTCCCATAGAGGAAACACTCCAAGGAAGATTAAAATAACAGGTTAAAATATAAAAATAAACAGTGGATAAATATGATAAGACTAAGTTGTGAAAGACTAATGAAATATAAGCAAGAAAAACATAAAAAGCAATTAAAGACTATAATAAATAATAATAATTTAGGATAATATGGAGAGTCTTGAACATGCTCTTTTTTCTTCTTCTTTTTTTTCTTTTTTTAACATGTCCTGTCTGGCCGTGTGGCGCTCAGAATTGATGTCTGAGTACCAAGTTGAAGCCTAACTGATGTTGGGTCTCCGTTTTTCCACAAATGAACTGAACAGACTGTTGGACGACTGGAAGCCAGTTTCCCCAGATTGACTGAGCGGACCACATTTCCCAGCAATCCTAGCGGTGACCCCCAACACAGTCCTATTGGTCCGGCCAACAATGGTGACATTGGTGATGACACCACGGCCAAAGGGCTATAAAAAGGTGGTGGCGGCCATTTCAAATTGTTCTCAGTGGAACGTCTGCTACACAGAGGACGTCTCACGGGTGAAGATTCTCTTTTGTTCTGACTTGCTGGACCGGGGAGAACTCTCATTTCAACGCTTCGAAGTGCCCCTTTTGCTGTTTGTGTATCTAGCTTGGTGTTGGGTCCTGTGTGGCTGCAAGCATGGTGTGTGTGTGTGTGTGTTGGTGTGCATGGCCTCACCTTTTTCCTGTCACGGTGCTATGGGCAGACCCAGTGCCAGCTGTCTCCACTCTGGCCAATTTGGGAGGAGCTTTAAAAGAAGAGCGATCGGCTGGAGCAGACGCCAGATGGTTAAAACACTTTGTGTGGTAAACAGGCCGCTTCTTAGATCTAGTTCTAAGTGCTTTAATGTCAAAGACTTACATTCTCCCAAGTTTTCTTCCTCTATAGTTTCCTGGTTCCCTGGATCAGTCTGTCTTCCTGCTGCAGTCGGCAGCCCTGAGCGTCTCCTCCTCTTGGGCTGTACAGTCTTTTCCCGTCGCTCCTGGGTAAGGTCCTCTGGAGGTTTGCCAGCTTGGCCTTCATCTGCCTGTCCGCCCTCGTGCACCTGTCTCTCCTGGAATCCTAAGGAAAAGAGGAAATAGATTCCTGCTGCAGCTGCTCACCGCCATCCAACTCTCCCTTCCAGGACTGACCACTCACCTCCCAAGTAAGAGCAGAACTCACAGACACAACTTCCTGGCTGATCAAAGGCCATTGCCTTCACTCACCTGTCTCCTCCCTGCTTCTATGGCAGCTCCTGAGTTTTTCTGCTCCATTTCCCTGTGATTCCCCTTGCCTGGGAAACCTTCTCCCCTTTGAAGAGAAGAAATACATTATTATTCCAACTGCACTGCTTTTGTTGCTGAGTTCTTGTGTGTTCGCTCCAGAGTCCTTCCGAAACCATGACACTTGGGTTATATTCGAATTGTTCCAAGACAGTTCGTTACGACGTCGACCTCCAATTGGGACACGCGGTCCTAAAATCCTGCGTAGGACCTCCTTCAAAACAAAGTAGGACTGAACCGGTTCATTCAACGTAATCTTGTGTCTGGGCAGATAAATAGGGAAAATAGAGTTCTTAACGAGTTAGATCTCGTTCATTGTTGGTTTAAGGTGTTTTTAAGCCCTGAACCTGTTGGCTCATTTAGCGTCACCACACGCATAAGTTTGAGCTGTAATTGCTGTGTCTGAAACTGGTTTTTATCCTGAGTTTGGCTATGAGGTTGATCTATTTTCTTAATAAATTCCCTTAGCTTAAAGAGAAGTTGTCTGTGTTTAAATGGTGTATATCAATCAACTTAATTTATTAAGCACTTTTCATGCAATGAAATGGAGTTCAAAGTGCTATACAAAGTAAAAAAAATACCCTACATATATCCCCCCTCCTCACCCCCACCTCCTATAGACACACACAAGTTAAACATTTATCCCCCCCAATCATATCCCCATGTTCGTTCCAGAGCAACTCCCTGGGCTGCCACCTTATCGTGGTGGAGGGGTTTGAGTGTCCCAAAGATCCTAGGAGCTATGTTGTCGGGGGCTTTTGCTCCTGGTAGGGTCACCCATGGCAATTTGGTTCTAGGTGAGGGATCAGACAAAGTGCAGCCCAAAAGACCCCTATGATGAAAACGACAGATGGACTCAGTGTTCCCTCGCCCGGACGCGGGTCACCGGGGCCCCCCTCTGGAGCCAGGCCTGGAGGTGGGGCACGTTGGCGAGCGCCTGGTGGCCGGGCCTTTACCCATGGGGTCCGGTCGGGCTTAGCCCGAAGAGGTAACATGGGGCCCCCTTCCCATGAGCTCACCACCTGTGGGAGGGGCCATAGGGGTCGGGTGCTGTGCAGGATGGGCGGCGGCCAAAGGCGGGGACCTTGGCGGTCCGATCCTCGGCTGCAGAAGCTGGCTCTCGGGACGTGGAACGTCGCCTCTCTGGTGGGGAAGGAGCCGGAGCTGGTGTGCGAGGTTGAGAGGTTCCGACTGGACATCGTCGGACTCAACTCAGCGCACGGCTCTGGCTCTGGAACCCGTCTCCTCGAGAGGGGTTGGACTCTCTTCCACTCTGGGGTTGCCCCCGCTGAGAGGCGCCGAGCTGGGGTGGGCATACTTGTTGCCCCCCATCTCGGCGCCTGTACGTTGGGGTTTACCCCGGTGAACGAGAGGGTAGCCTCCCTCCGCCTTCGGGTGGGGGGACGGGTCCTGACTGTTGTTTGTGCTTACGCGCCAAACAGCAGATTAGATTACCCACCCTTCTTGGAGTCTTTGGAGGGGGTGCTGGAGAGTGTTCCTCCTGGGGACTCCCTTGTTCTGCTGGGGGACTTCAACGCTCACGTGGGCAATGACAGTGAGACCTGGAGGGGTGTGGTTGGGCGGAATGGCCCCCCCGATCTAAACCCGAGTGGTGTCTTGTTATTGGACTTCTGTGCTCGTCATGGATTGTCCATAACAAACACCATGTTCAAGCATAAAGGTGTCCATATGTGCACTTGGCACCAGGACACCTTAGGCCGCAGCTCAATGATCGACTTGGTTGTCGTCTCATCTGATCTGCGGCCGCATGTTTTGGACACTCGGGTGAAGAGAGGGGCAGAGCTGTCCACTGACCACTACCTGGTGGTGAGTCGGCTCCGATGGTGGGGGAGGACGCCGGACAGACCTGGAAGGCCCAAACGTGTTGTGAGGGTCTGCTGGGAACGTCTGGCAGAGTCTCCTGTCAGAAGGAGCTTTAACTCACACCTCCGGCAGAACTTTGAACACGTCCCGGGGGAGGCGGGGGACATCGAGTCCGAGTGGACCATGTTCCGCGCCTCCATTGCCGAGGCGGCTGACCGAAGCTGTGGCCGTAAGGTGGTCGGTGCCTGTCGCGGCGGCAACCCCCGAACCCGCTGGTGGACACCGGCGGTAAGGGATGCTGTCAGGCTGAAGAAGGAGTCCTACCGGGTCTTTTTGGCTTGTGGGACCCCTGAAGCAGCTGATAGGTACCGACAGGCCAAGCGGGATGCGGCTCGGATGGTTGCTGAGGCAAAAACTCGGGCGTGGGAGGAGTTTGGAGAGACCATGGAAAACGACTTCCGTACGGCTTCGAAGCGATTCTGGTCCACCATCCGGCGTCTCAGGGGGGGAAAGCGGTCTGCCACCAACACTGTTTACAGTGGGGATGGTGTGCTGCTGACCTCGACGCGGGACGTTTTGGGTCGGTGGATGGAATACTTCGAAGACCTCCTCAATCCCACCAGCACGCCTTCCAATCTGGAAGCAGGGTTTGGGGACTTGGGGTCGGGCTCTCCAATCTCTGGTGCTGAGGTCACCGAGGTCGTTAAAAAGCTCCTCGGTGGCAAGGCTCCGTGGGTGGATGAGATTCGACCGGAGTTCCTCAAGGCTCTGGATGTTGTGGGGCTGTGTTGGTTAACGCGGCTCTGCAATATTGCGTGGACATCGGGGGCAGTTCCCTTGGATTGGCAGACCGGGGTGGTGGTCCCCCTGTTTAAAAAGGGGGACCACAGGGTGTGTTCCAACGACAGGGGGATCACACTTCTGAGCCTCCCTGGTAAGGTCTATTCAGGGGTTCTGGAGAGGAGGGTCCGACGGATAGTCGAACCTCGGATCCAGGAGGAACAATGCGGTTTTCGTCCTGGCCGTTGGACACACTGGACCAGCTCTACACCCTCAGCAGGGTCCTGGAGGGTGCGTGGGAGTTCGCCCAACCGGTCTACATGTGTTTTGTGGACTTGGAGAAGGCGTTCGACCGTGTCCCTCGGGGGGCCCTGTGGGGGGTGCTCCGGGAGTATGGGGTACCGGGCCCCTTGATACGGGCTGTTAGGTCCCTGTACGACCGGTGCCAGAGTTTGGTTCGCATTGCCGGCAGTAAGTCGGGCTTGTTTCCAGTGAGAGTTGGACTCCGCCAAGGTTGCCCTTTGTCACCGATCCTGTTCCTAACTTTTATGGACAGGATCTCTAGGCGCAGCCAAGGCGTTGAGGGGATCCGTTTTGGTGGCCTCAGGATCGGGTCTCTGCTTTTTGCAGATGATGTGGTCCTGTTGGCTTCATCGGAGCGTGATCTACAGCTTTCGCTGGAGCTGTTCGCAGCCGAGTGTGAAGCGGCTGGGATGAGAATCAGCACCTCCAAATCCGAGGCCATGGTCTTGAGCCGGAAAAGGGTGGGGTGCCTCCTCCGGGTCGGGGATGGGGTCCTTCCCCAAGTGGAGGAGTTTAAGTATCTGGGGGTCTCCAAAATGGAGCGGGAGATCGATAGACGGATTGGTGGGGCATCTGCAGTTATGCGGGCGCTCTACCGGTCTGTCGTGGTGAAGAGAGAGCTGAGCCAAAAGGCGAAGCTCTCGATTTACCGGTCGATCTACGTTCCTACCCTCATCTATGGTCACGAACTCTGGGTGGTGACCGAAAGAACGAGATCACGGATACAAGCGGCTGAAATGAGTTTCCTCCGCAGAGTGTCTGGGCTCTCCCTTAGAGATAGGGTGAGAAGCTCAGTCATCCGGAGGGGGCTCAGAGTAGAGCCGCTGCTTCTCCACATCGAGAGGAGTCAGTTGAGGTGGCTCGGGCATCTGGTCAGGATGCCTCCTGGACGCCTCCCTGGTGAGGTGTTTCAGGCACGTCTCACCAGGAGGAGGCCTAGGGGAAGGCCCAGGACACGCTGGAGGGACTATGTTTCTCGGCTGGCCTGGGAGCGCCTTGGGGTTCCTCCCGAGGAGCTGGAACAAGTGGCTGGGGAGAGGGAAGTCTGGGTCTCTTTGCTTAGGCTGCTGCCCCCGCGACCCGACCCCGGATAAGCGGAAGAAAATGGATGGATGGATGGATATCCCCCCTCCTCACCCCCACCTCCTATAGACACACACAAGTTAAACATTTATCCCCCACTCCCCCCAATCATATCCCCATGTACGTTCCAGAGCAACTTGAATATGACATTAAAATACACAATAAAATGGGATCTAGAATGGACAATAAAATGGACGCAGGGCTGAGTACAGAAGAGCCAGGTTAGAACTGGAAACGCCATCGAGGGAGCCATCTGCACCGGCAGTAGCAGATCTACAGCAGCAGCCGAGGTTCCAACCCAGGGTGCTCAAAGGAGGCGGGTCCGGGACCCCACCTCCACCCAAGCACTACCCGGAAACCGCCAAGACAGCCACAGATAACCACCGCTCCCGATGCAGAGGGCTCCCACAGAGGAAACACTGGTAGTAAAATAAAATTAACGGGAAAAATACAAGGCCAAAAAGCAGTTAAAACATTAGGGCAGATAAATAGGCAATAGATAGTCTGTCACAAGCTCGGCTAAAAAGGTGAGTCTTGAGCCTGCTCTTAAAAACATCAACGTTCTCTGCGGCCCTTAGGTTCTCCAGCAGCCTGTTCCAGAGGTGAGGGCCATAATAACAGAAAGACGCCTCCCCATGAGTGTGAGTCCTGACTTTAGGGATGACAAGGAGACGGCTGCAGAGGAGCACAGAGACAGCGAAGGTTCATAAGGTAAAAGCATTTCAGAAAGATATAAAGGCCCAAGACCATTAAGACACTTAAAAACCATTAAAAGAACCTTAAAGTCGATCCTGAAATGTACGGGGAGCCAATGCAGTGATTTTAAGACCAGTGTAATGTGCTCCCGCCTCCTGGTCTTCGTCAGGACACGTGCTGCTGAATTTTGTAGTAGTTGTAAACCTGATATACTCTTTTTGGGAAGACCAGAAAGCAGGGCATTACAGTAATCAATTCTACTGGAGATAAAAGCATCAGTGTCTCCGTATTGGCCCGAGACAAAATGGGGCGGACTCTGGCGATGTTCTTTAGTTGATAAAAACCTATTTTAGTGATATTTTTTATGTGAGGGATAAAAGTCAGCTCAGATTCAAAAATCACGCCCAGGTTCTTCACTTGTAAAGAAGTATTAAAAGACAGTGATTGTAGTTTTGGTAAAAGTTTCTCTCTCTGAGCCTCAGGACCGATGACTAAAACTTCAGTTTTGTCCTGGTTGAGGAGCAGGTATCTAAACTTACCATAAAAATCCTGTCTGTGCATCTATTGGCCGTGTGTCATCAGGAGGCATGGAGATGTACAACTGTGTGTCATCAGCCTAACTGTGAAAGTTAACTCCATTTCTTCTGATATGAAGGTTAAAAAGCACTGGGCCTAAAATTGAACCCTGGGGGACACCACATGTAAATTGTGGACCTTAGAGGACGCTTGAAGCTCGGAGGCTAAAGAGAAGAAGGAAAAAAAAGTCCTCCCTGCACGCTGAGAGCATGTTGGGCGTCAATATTGCTGTGGTAGAAAAATAGGTTCTTCCTCTAAATAAAGATGATGCTGCAGTCCGTTAGGCGTTTTAGATATTTTATAAGTTGATTGGCCAGATTACAAGACAACCCTAGCATCCAGAACAGAGCCATGCTCAAACCTTCTCACACACCCTTATTCTTGTTCCTAATGATATGTGGCATATTGTAATCCAACATTATCTTCCTCAGTCCCTTCTAAGCAGACTTGATGTCTAGTCCCACGAAGTTAAATCACCTCACGCTGTAGGGTAGAAGGAACAAGGTCAGAGGTCGTCCTGCTCAAATCTGCTGCTCACTGGCGTCTGTTTATGCACTCTGATGATCTCTACATGAAATATTCACGAGATGCATTTACTAACAGGTAACTTATCAGTTAATTTACGTTACTTTGAAATATTCCCATCACACTAGCCCACCTTACAAATGTAACCAGCAGCCACCACCAATCCAGATGAATAACACTCATCCTTCAAAGCTGGCTAGAACAATCTGCCTGTTCATAATTTTATGATCTCTATAACCTGCAATAATTTCCGGATCAAGCTTTTCCGTTTTTGTTGGTAGCAGCCAAGGTGTTGCTTAAGTAAAGAAAGTTATTTAAAACAAAAAATAAGTACAATAGAATTCCTTTCAATTCTAATAAATCATAGAATTTTCTTTCCGCTCTTTAAATAATCAAAAAATGTTGTTTAAATGTGAGCTCAGCACCATGCTAATTTTTTCTTCCTTGTTTTGTTTTTTCAGATATTTTGTATTTGTGCTTGTTGGCCCTCACTGCTTCATTCCTGCTGTCACTGAACGTTTCACATGTTTGGAGGCCAGGCATGCCTGACTCAGGGAGAAGAAAGATGAATCATACTCTGGATAATAATAGATGTTCCACCATACAACACATATAATGAGCGGAGAGGGGAAAATAAAGATGAGGAGGATTTATTCCTCGTGGGGGAAGTCAGGCGTCAGCAACATTTCACGACGACCTCTCAAGGTGATGAAGAAAAGCAGAATCCAAACATTGATGATCCAGTTGTGCTGTTGAAAGACTCGGCAGATGTTTGATGATAAGTTCCTCATTAAACTATTATTGTGGTCCTGTTTTGAATCAGATAAAACTTTCATGTTGCCAAGTTGTTCTCAGTCATGGAAACCTGGGAGTGACAGGAGAACCGAACCGGCTCTGACGGAGCTGTTTTTAGGATAACCTTGAGCTTGGTTCAAATGATCCAGCTGGTCATTTACTAAAATTCACGTCTGTGTTTATGCAGCAAAGTGTGAACAGGAGCGTGATCCACAACAAAGTCATGTGGAATCCAAATTTGGACATTAAAGAGATGGTTTATCATTTTTGTTTACATTTGATAACAGAGATTACTTTTAAAACTTGCATGTTTTAACCATTTAGGTTGAAAATAATAATGAAAACCAAAGTTCGGATACGTAGGAAGCTTATTTTGTTATCACTGTCTTTTAATCCTTTTTTATAAGTGAAGAACCTGGGCGTGAATTTTGATTCTGAGCTGACTTTTATCCCTCACATTAAAAATATCACTAAAATAGGTTTTTATCAACTAAAGAACATTCCCAGAGTCCGCCCCATTCTCTCTCGGTCCAACACGGAGACACTGATGCTTTTATCTCCAGTAGGGTTGATTACTGTAATGCCCTGCTTTCTGGTCTTCCCAAAAAGAGTATATGGGTTTCCATAATAAAGAAGACTTGAGTCCCAGAAGGCATTTAAGTATTTAATACAAACATGTCTGGGCAGAACATGGAGGGGACAGAGTTACTCGTGCATCACCCTAACCAACCTCTCTAACTAACCGCTTAAATAGTATTCAGCAATCATTGTTTATCTCTGTAGACGTCTTCTCCATCCTTCACGCCCCGCCTCCAGAGTAACTGCTTCATGCGACTCATAGCAACGCATAAAGCAGCTCATCCGAAGGCCAGACTGTTATCTTACTGCCCCGGCGTCTGTCTCTCTGGTGACCTGACACATATATATCATCATTTTACACTAGATGCATTCACTAGACAGAGAATATACACTTAATTCCTAATTGCATAACAATTTTCCACCACAATTCCCTGCTTTTATTAACTTAATTAATACCATAAATATAAAGGAAAATTCTAAAGTGCTATCACAAATCTCCCTAAAAGGTTGGTAGGTTGATCAAAATAAAAGACAATGTTCAAAACACAAATTACAATCAGACATGAGACATGCTTGGCCATGGAATTAGCTCACAGTGACAAATATTAGATCCTTCCAGATGACTTTGCTGAGACTCCTGTGCATTGAGACCGAAAACCCACGGGGTCTTCTCACGCCATTTTCTTGTAGGCAAAATGGCGTCTCAACAGCCCCTCGCCCCAGAGGCGGCCATCCACAGGTCTCGTCATCGGTCAGGATGTTCTAGATAAAACACAGAATAAAGGAGAAATTATGTAGCATCTTGCAGTACACTTCAGAAGGTATTACATCAACACTAGGTGTTGAAACGTGTACGCTTCTCTTGAGCTGTTTGTTTGTTGCCGTGAAGTCAGCCTCCGCCAGCATCCAGTGACCCGTAGCCACCGATCAGTCCTTCCTCAGAAAGTTGAGAGTGGTCACCCCTCAGGAGGTCCTTTAGTGAGAACCTCCCCATGCGACCCTTGGGAGCTGAGCTAATTAGGTATTAGAGCATTGATGTTCAAACATAGGTGAGCCAATTCACAAAAGATGAATAGGATGATTATGACAAGTGATTAAGTGGAACCCACACCCTCGGAGTATGGTTTCAGATCAACCTGATGCAACTGTGTGCAAAAGCAATTCTAAACAACTCACAACCTGGTTAATGAGCCAAACCTCATCAACTGAAGCTAGATTACAATTAAGGTAAATGTCTCCAAATCAATCTGTACTAAATCCATGCCAAGAAAAAGACAACCAACCATTCCAACTCGTGAGAGTAAAAAATCCCAAGAATCAACTACTCCCAGCAAGAAGTAAAGAAGGTTTTCAGATCAAATTAAAACTTTTGTAAAGTTCCCAGACACAATATGTACTACAAGTCTGAACCCAAACAGAAATGGAATATGAAGTCAGACGTCAAGTCCAGGTAGTAAAAAAACCCTCATTAATTTATGACAGAGTTATGATTCACAAGAAACTCAATTACCTGCAAGTTACAATTCTCTTCATAATCCCTTAAAAATCTGTTCCAATTTCTATCAAATCCAATTCTCCCCCTTTTTTTTTAAGGCATCTTGCACATGCCTTAAAAAATCAAGAAACAAGGAAACAATAACTTCAACTGCTTCTCCAGTATCAAGAAAAGAAACATAGTAGGTTAAAGGTCATGCATAAGGCCTAACCTCAGAACCTGTGGATCCTGCTGCTGTCGCCGCTGAGGCAGCTTCAACCCCCAGATGATCATATCCCAATCATTTAGGTTCGCAATTAGGTTCTTATATTTGAATTACCTGTTGTTGAAAGTGTGCTATACAAATAAAATTGCCTTGCCTTGCAAAAACAAAACAAAATAATAAATTCCCCACATAGTTAGTTAATGTATTTAAGAATTTAGTCCTACTTGCATTAGCTACAACACTTCTTTTCCCTCTGGGATCAATAAAGTATTTTGAATTGAATTAGACAACTTCTTCAGACCCTGCTTTTCCAGAATCTAATCGATGTTACACTTAGTTAGAAGTTCAATTAACTAATACCTCCTGCTTTTTGTTAAAAAATGTTTTACTCAGGACACAGTTTATTTATCTAATATCTCTGCCGCTGTTATTTGCTCCTCTGTTTCTTACAGTTTATTCTCTGTTAACTCCTTGGGGAAAAAAATACATTTATTGTAAATGCACAATTTTAAACCCTGTACAACTGTAAAACATCTCTAATTTTCTATTTATCTCACGCAGTTGCACCTTCAAATTTGAGTATGCCACTCTAATAACAATAATGTCAAGTAACCTTTCTACCTGTACCTGATACTCTTACTTAAGAAAGAAACTTTTCTTCATTTCAGTTTCTGTGTAGGACTTGAGTTATACTTTATACTTTACCGAAGTAATTATCTATTTGCCTACTTTTTACCTCTACTCAGTACTTTAGACTGCTTATATTTTAAAATAAGCCTCGTTACTCCTGTCTCATTTAGTCTTTTATTAAAAGGAACACAAAAAAACCATCAAACATCAAAGAATGATACAACTGAATAGAATTTACTGCGGTTTGATAGTAGGTCTCACATTTATTATTCTGACACCCTGTTTTTATGCGATCTATAGCATATAATGCACACAGGTGTTAACTGAATATTTTCCACATTTCTCCCGTCTTTAGAACGGTGACAGAAATTCTGAATCTAGTTATCATTTGTCTTAATGAAGTAAACTAAAATTTAAAAATAGAAACCTAGTAATTTTAAAACCCCACTGTGTGTGTGTAGGTCACACCTGTTGGCTTAAAGATTGCACTAAATGCATCATTTTCACATATACCATACCACTTTATTTATATAGCACGTTTATACACAGCCGAGGCCAACCAAGGTGCTGTACAGAAGAACATCATGCAGCTGAAACAGGTAGCCTAGTGCATCCCAAATGCGTCCCTATTATTCAACATTTCAATCCTTATGGCCTTAAGTAAAAGTTGTCTTTTTTTTTTTTTTTTGGTCGATGTTAGGATCCGTGTCTCTGCTGGTGTTTCTGCTGTGTGTGTGTGTGTGTGTGTGTGTGTGCTCTCCTACCTTCTCTGCAGGGGCGTGGCTGATTGGTGACAGGTGCTGCTCGTTTAGGCTCATCATCTCCAGCTTCAAAAGAGGAACGGAGACTGCAAGCTGACGCCAGATGGTTCTCACTTCTAGCGTGGTAACACGGCCAGCCAATCTCTCCAGAATATTATTCTGTTTCTTCAGTGCCCTTATCCTTGCTGGTTTCCTCCCAGGTTCTGATCCAGACTCTCTGATCCTCTGAAGTTGGTTTCCTTTTCTGATCTCCGTTCCTACAGTGAAGCCTTCCGGGAACAACTTACCGATCGCTCTGGATTCCGTTACCTCCCCTGGTCTGCCTATTCTCCATCCTCCTGCCCGCTCCACCTGCTATCACACACCACCTAGCACCACATCAGCCTCCACTCACTTCCGGATTTGGCTCCTACGTATCTCCCTCCAGGATCGGACTTCTCCTTCACCCCGTGAGTAACTATCCACTCTCTGCCTCACAATATCGCCACACCCTCTCATATTTCCTTCTCTGCTGCAGTTCCTCCGTCTGCCACCGTGGACCCTTTTTCCCGGCAATCAACCAGAGACTTTCAGATCTGTTACAAATAAACATCTTTTATCATATCCAAAAAAAGTCTGGTTTTCGGAGTCTGGTGCTTGAGTCATTAAAACCCAGCAAACATGACAGTCGAGGTATGGCTAAAACTTTATTCTTTATCATTTAATGTTATAATCCTACATTTGTTTTATGCTTTCTACCTCCTCTGTGTGAATCTAAATTTATATACAGTCTATTATCTAAATGCTTCTACTATCCGTCACTTTGCTGCCGGTACAGCAGAAGTTCCCTTTTGTGGGAAAATAAAAGGATGATTCATGAAGTTAAGCATTACTGTATTTTAATTTGGAAAGCTCATGTTTGAAACAGGAAGTGGTGTTACTAACCCGGACTCGTTAACATCCAGGAAGTAACTGAAAATTCAAGACTAAACTTTCCGTCAAAAACAAGTGTTTAAGTTTCTATTTTTAGACTTCCAGCCGCAGAGAGCTATTAACGCTTCATCAGTGTCGGGATCTATGATTGTTTACAACCAGAGAATCGCAGCACATCGGTCGTAAGAAGCTTGTGACTCGGTTAGCTGATTAGCAACAAGAGAATCACATTAAACCTGCAACGGACTTTATTTCTGATCATTTTTACCACATTTTAGTTAATAACTTGCTGGCTAAGATTAACCCTAGAGTGTTTACCCGCATTGTTTCTATTCTCTTCTGTAAATTACTCAAAAGACTGAAATACTGTCATACTGCCACTCGGATTTGTATTAACTGGAGTTGGTGTTAATATGTCCGATTCTAACAGTGCGTTTTCCGTGTTATTTCTATTTACTGCTGAGTAGGCTACGTTTTATCAGAAGTATTAAACATAGAAACCATCATTCATCTAGTTTATAGCTGAATGGCATCGTTTCACATAGGATTTTAAAAGAGTTTTCAAGCTAAGGTTCCAGATTATTGGAAATGTGTTCGAGCAAATATGTTTTTTAAATGATGTAGGAATTTATTATCTAGCAAATCAATGAGTCATGTTTAGTGTTTTACCTGCTGTCTGACAAACTTCTTTATCTTATAACATGCAGGCTGGATGGTACGACTTAAACTTTATTTTCTAATTGATGCATTAGATGAAAAAAAATTTATCACAATTATAAACTATAGCAAGTGTTCAAGATAATATATATACTCAGCAAAAAAATAAACACCCTCTGACTTTCAACTGTTTATATTTTCAGTAAACTTAATGTGTAAATATTTGTATGAACACCAAGAGTCAACACCATAGGACAAACTAAAAATGATTCACAGACATGTGACTAACAGAAATAGAATAATGTGTCCTTGAATGAAGGGAGGCTCAAAATCAAAAGTACCAGTCAGTATCTGGTGTGGCCACCAGCTGCTTGAAGTAATGCAGTGCATCTCCTCATGGACTGGACCAGATTTGTCAGTTCTTGCTGTGAGATGTTACCCCACTCTTCCACCAAGGCACTTGCAAGTTCCTTGACATTTATCGGGGAATGGCCCTAGCCCTCACCCTGCGATCCAACAGGTCCCAGACGTGCTCAATGGGATTGAGATCCGGGCTCTTCGCTGGCCATGGCAGAACACTGACATTGCTGTCATGCAGAAACTCACTCACAGAACGAGCAGTATGGCTGGTGGCATTGTCCTCCTGGAGGATCATGTCCGGATGAGCATGCATAAAGGGTACCACATGAGGGAGGAGGATGTCTTCCCTGTACCGCAAGGCATTGAGATTGCCTGCAATGACAACAAGCTCAGTCCGATGGTGATCTGATATACCGCCCCAGACCATGACGGACCCCCCCACCTCCAAATCGATCCCGCTCCAGGGTACAGGCCTCGGTGTAACGCTCATTCCTTCCACGATAAACACGAATCCGTCCATCACCCCTGGTGAGACAAAACCGTGACTCATCAGTGAAGAACACTTTTTGCCACTCCTGTCTGGTCCAGTGAAGGTGGGTTTGTGCCCATAGGCGGCGTTGTTGCTGGTGATGTCTGGTAAGGACCTGCCTTACAACAGGCCTACAAGCCCTCAGTCCAGCCTCTCTCAGCCTATTGCGGACAGTCTGAGCACTGATGGAGGGATTGTGTGTTCCTGGTGTGACTCGGGCAGTTGTTTTGGTCATCCTGTACCGGTCATGCAGGTGTGATATTCGGATGTACCGATCCTGTGCAGGTGTTACACGTGGTCTTCCAATGCGAGGATGATCAGCTGTCTTTCCTGTCTCCCTCTAGCGCTGTCTTAGGCGTCTCACAGTGCGGCCATGGCAATGTATTGCCATAGCCACATCAGTCCTCATGCCTCCCTGCAGCATGCCTAATGCACGTTTACGCAGATGAGCAGGGACCCTGGGCATCTTTCTTTGGGTGTTTTTCACAGTCAGTAGACAAGTCTCTTTAGTGTCCTGCATTTTTAGAACTGTGACCTTAAATGCCTACTTTCTGTAAGCTGTTAAGGTCTTAATTAACATGCACCTGTGGATTGGTCGTTAATTGATTATGGTTAATTGAACATGGATGGAAAACATTGTTTAAACACTTTACAATGAAGATCTGCATAGTTAGTTGGATTTTTACAACATTGTTGAAATGCAAAGTCCTGAAAAATAGACTTTTTTTTGTTAGTTTATTTTTAAAAATTAAATCTGACTAATATGGACCAATCTAGATCGTAATAAGTCTCTGTCCTCCATTCATAATGCTTAAAAATTGGGAGTCCTTGGCTGACAGGAAGGTGCAGACTTTAATACAAAAGGGAGAGTCCAAAAGCAGTACGGGTCATACACGGGGAGGTCCGATTTCCAAGGGGTCCGAGGTCCTGAGGGCTTTAATCCAAGGTCAAAAAACAGGCAAGGTCCAAAACACTTAAGCACTTACTGGGAGGATCAGACAGAGGTCAGCAACAGGCAGGGTTCAGGCAACAAGACTGGAAGGTAAAACAGAGCAAGGGCTTGAAGGCTGTGACAGAGGCAACAGACAATCTCGCACTGAGCAGGCAGCAGCCAAGTGCTTAAGTAGAGAGTGGAGCAGGTGTTAGCAATCAGCCACTGCTGCAGGGGAGAGAGCAGGAGACCTGACAAGCAGTGCAAAACCATGACAGTACCCCCACCTCATGGGGTGGCTCTCGACAACCCCCTAGGCTGGTCCGGGTGAAGACGATGAAAATCTCGAACGAGATCCTTATCAAAAATGTGACGGGAGTGGACCTAGGACCTCTCCTCTGGACCATACCCCTTACAGTCCACCCGGTATTGGATGCCACGTCCCCAACGCCGGGAACGCAGAAGGCGACGAACCGCAAAAGCCGGAGCCCCATCAACGAGCTGGGAAGGAGTCTGGAAGGAGGGCACAACCTGGAGGACAGAACAGATTTGAGTTTGGAGACATGAAAACAGGATTGAACTCGAAGTGATGAAGGTAACCTCAGGCGGAGTGCAACTGGGTTCACGATCTTGGTGACTGGGAAAGGCCCGATAAAGCGGGGTGCCAGCGAGAAAATTGGTGGTTGATATCGAAAACTACATAGAAAGGGGATAACCTGGTTGCGCTGGATGGTAATCCATTACTGGCAAACTCCACCCAAGACAGGTTCTGGGACCACTTAATGGGCATGTCCATACCGAGGATGCGTAACTTGACCTCGACCTCCTGAATCATCCTTTCAGTCTGGCCTTCCGTCTGGGGATGGAAACCTGATGACAGGCTGACATTTATTCCCAGCTGAGAGCAAAACTCACCCCAGAACCGTGAGACAAACTGTGGCCCTCTGTCTGACACAATGTCACAAGGTATGCCGTGGAGATAAAAGACCTCCCGAGCCATAACTCCCGCAAGCTCAGATGCTGTTGGTAACTTGGGAAGGGGAATAAGGTGAGTCATCTTTGAGAATCTATCAACTACGGTAAGGTGGACAGAGTTACCTTGAGAAGGGGGTAGTCCGGTGACAAAATCCATCGAGATGTGAGACCAGGGACGACGCGGGATGGGAAGCGGCCTGAGGAGACCTGCTGGGGCATGTCAAGGGACTTTGACTCTGGCACAGGTAGTGCATGAACTCACAAACTCCCGTGTCCTTTCTCAGAGTGGGCCACCAGAAGCTTGACTGGACCACAGACAGGGTCTTGGAAATGCCTGGGTGACAAAATAGCTTGGAGAAATGGCAAAACTGTAGAACCTTGGAGACCAGATTATCTGGAACAAAAAGGAGATCTCTGGGACAATCTTCAGGAGGTGGTTGGTTACGATGAGCTCTTCTCACTAGCTTTTCAATTGTAGTGAGGGCTAACCTGGTCTTGAAGGGAAGGATGAAATCCTGTTCCTCAGGAGCATTAGACCGGACAGAAGACTGGTGCATCCTGGACAGAGCATCCGCCTAAATGTTTTTGCTCCCCGGCCTGTAAGACAAGGAGAAATTGAACCTACTGAAGAAGAGGGCCCACCTGGCTTGGCGGGGATTCAGTCGCTTAGCGGTCTTAAGGTACTCCAGATTTTTATGGTCTGTCCAAACAATAAATGGTTGTGGTGACCCCTCCAGCCAGTGCCTCCATTGTTCCAGACTAAGCTTGATGGCCAGAAGTTCCCTGTCTCCCACATCATAGTTTCTTTCGGAAGCAGAGAAGCGTCTGGAGAAGAATGCACATGGGTGCAACTTGGTGTCCTCAAACCGTTGAAACAGAACGGCTCCTACCCCTGAGTCTGAGGCATCCACTTCCAGCACAAAGGGGCTGTCAGGATCCGGGAAACGTAAAATTGGTGCAGAGGTGAACAGCTTCTTCAACCTTTGAAAAGCCTCCTTGGCTTCAGTAGTGTAGAAGAACTGTGACTTGGCGGAGGTAAGGTGGTGGAGGGGAGCCGCCACAGTACTGTAATTCCGAATAAAGTGGCGATAAAAATTGGCGAACCCAAGGAATCGCTGACGGTCCTTCACATTGGAGGGCTCTGGCCAATCCAGGACAGCAGCAACCTTAGAAGGGTCCATGCTCACTTTCCCTGGGGAAATCATAAGACCCAAGAAGGTTACGCTGGATCGGTGAAACTCGTACTTCTCAGCCTTCACAAAAAGGCTGTTTTGAAGGAGTCTGAGAAGTACATTGCGCATGTGTTTAATGTGAGATGGCAAATCCTTGGAATGTCATCAAGGTAAACGAACACTGACTTGTTGAGGAGATTTCTGAGAACGTCATTTACAAGGGCCTGAAAAACAACTGGGGCATTGGTAAGCCCAAAAGGCACTACCAGATACTCATAATGCCCTGAGGGGGTGTTAAAAGCTGTTTTCCATTCATCGCCCTCCCTAATACGAACCAGATGATAAGCGTTTCGTAAATCTATTTTTGTGAACAGGGAACTCCCCTGAAGTAAGTCAAAAGTTGTCGACATGAGAGGAAGGGGATACCTATTCTTGACCGTGATCTCATTAAGCCCTCGATAGTCGATACAGGGTCTAAGGGATTCGTCTTTCTTCCCAACAAAAAGAAACTAGCCCCAGCTGGAGACGAAGACTCCCTTATAAGGCCAGCCCTTAGAGAATCCGAGAGGTACTTTTCCATGGCGATAGCAAAAATCTTACGTGGCTTTGTTAATGGTTCCAACTCAAACTGAAGTCTTTGAGATAGAGAGGTATCGATGAAGTCTGCGTCTGCTCCATAATCTATGAACACCTGAACCTCGATAGATTCTGGAGAATTGACAAACCTTAAGCACCACTGGTCCTGAGGAGATTTCCCTGACCTGAAGATTGGTCTCAGTAAGGACCCCTCAGACCTTACTGAGCCTGTACTTTTAGTGGACAGGTAGAAACCCGATAATTCCTTTCACCACAATAGAAACAGTCCCTCTCTGAACCTCCTTAGCTTCTCCTGGGTCGACAACCTGGTTCGAAAACCTGGTTCTGCCAATCTGCATGGGTTCCTCGGGCGACTCTTGTTGAGATGGTAGTCCTGAGGACCTGATCTGGACTGGTGACACTGTCCTGGAATGAAGACAACTTGACCTCTCTCTCTCCTCCGCTCCCTGAGTCGTTGATCAATCCTTGTGGCCAGCTGTTCCAAACCCTTGAGGGTCTTTGGAGGGTCCCGAGCTGCCAGTTCATCCTTTATACGATCAGAGAGACCTTGGTAGAAGGCATCATGCAAGGCTTCATTATTCCAACGACAGCTAGACATTAGAGCATGGAAATCAATAATATACTCTGTCACAGGTCTCGTCCCTTGTTTCAGAGAAAATAATTTTCTGGCTGCCTCCCTCTCAGGATGAATGGGGTAAAAAACTCTCTAACTCATCCGAAAAGTCAGGAAAAGACCCACAAATGGCAGAATCACTCTCCCACAGCTTAGCTTTGCCAGACAACAGGGAGATAGTAAAAGCCACCTTGCCGCGATCTGTGGGAAAAGCAGAGGGTTGAAGTTCAAACAATAATGAACATTGAGTCAAAAAAGGCCTACACTGTTGAGGATCCCCATCAAAACGCTCAGGAGGGGGGGATCTTGGGCTCAAAGGAAGGATCTGCTCGTGGTCTGCCAGCAGGGGGAACAGAGGAGCCACCCTGAGCTCCAGGAGCTTTGAGGCTAGCTGCACAATCTCCTGTATGCTATGCTCTAGCCTCGAAATTGAATTCTCCACCTTCGCGCACCAATCAGAATTTGGCTGTGGGTCCATTCTGGCGGGATCGTACTGTCATAATCAGTAAATCGCTTGGTCAAGGCCAGAACCCAGAATTCAGGCAAAACACAGGTAACAGTTCACAAGAGTTTATTCAGGCTGGGTGAAGATGCAGGTGGCCAAGGTCCAATTGGGTAACGGCACAGGCGGTTGGTCTGGAAGGCAGAGATTAGTTAGCAATATGTCAGACTCAGGGGTAAAGACAGGAGATAGAGTAATTACCCCGCAGCAGAGGAAATCCACTTCGTTGAGTCCACAGAAGGAACCAAATGTGAGGCCCAGAGACCTAGAGGGTTTGGGGGGGGTCCTTGGCTGACAGGAAGGTGCAGACTTTAATACAAAAGGGAGAGTCCAAAAGCAGTCCGGATCATACACGGGGAGGTCCTGAGGCCTTTAATCCAAGGTCAAAAAACAGGCAAGGTCCAAAACACTTAAGCACTTACTGGGAAGATCAGACAGAGGTCAGCAACAGGCAGGGTTCAGGCAACAAGACCGGAAGGTAAAACAGAGCAAGGGCTTGAAGGCTGTGACAGAGGCAACAGACGATCTCGCACTGAGCAGGCAGCGGCCAAGTGCTTAAGTAGAGAGTGGAGCAGGTGTTAGCAATCAGCAATCAGCCACTGCTGCAGGGGAGAGAGCAGGAGACCTGACAAGCAGTGCAAAACCATGACAGTAGCAGCTCAGATTGTGTTAGCTCAGGTGTGCTGCTCACCTGAGCTCCACTGCCCCAGTAAAAACGGCTCTGACGACCATGACTGAACATTTGGTATTTTTCTACACTTCGTCTGTGAAACTACACTTCCTTTTCAGCATTTTAGCGGCACATTACAAACGTGCAGCGCAGCTCCTCATTTGTTTTGTGGGTAATGGCTGTTTTTAAAATGAGGTAAACCAGGTGCAATATGAGGGTAAACCTGGATATTTTATGATATCTAAAAAAGAAAATCCTGGACATAATTTTATGGCCAAAAAGGAGGACATGTTCGGGCAAAATAGGATGTATGGTCACCCTACATTTAAGGGCTTTTCACCCATTGTTTTTACCAATGTTTAATTATGTTTAAACAAGAAAAAACAACAACACACAAACTGGTAGTGGTCAGTGTCTACTTCATATTTTCTTGTCCTGGTCCTAGATTTTGTTAGAAGAAATCTTGAAAGCATTTAAGAACGGTATCTATAGCAATACATTCTTCTCAAATATTCTCACTTTCCATATACATTGCAGCAGAAAAACTTCAAAAGTGTAGAATGCCATTTACAGAATATGTATTTTCAAATGCATTAAAAAGCCATTCAAATCTTCTTTTATAAAAAATGCTGCGCTGAAAAATTCTCACAACAGGCCTGAAATAATTTAGGCTGTGATAAAAGCCAAGAGAGCTCCAACAAAACTGTGAAATCTATTGTTCAGGATATGATTTTTACCCCTGAACACCAAGTGATTGTATATTATTTGCTTTCTTAATTTGAAAAGTGATACGTCACTGTTGACGAACAATTACGTTTGTGTTGGATTTGCTTTTACTACAAGAAAGTAAAACAATTGTCTAAACAGTGTCCAACATTAGTAATTCAGTATGCTCATTCATTTGGAAACAAACAATTAAATTCCAACATTTCATGTTCTTATTAAGCTTTATTATTTATTACTATTTTAAAGAAAAACGGGTCTACAGAGTGTTTTTGCAGCTACAGGGGATCACACTTCTGAGCCTCCCTTGTAAGGTCTAAGAGAAAATGTTAGAATTTGAATTCCCTTCACCATAGCCCCAAATAAGCCAAATATATAAGCACCCCCCAAACTCAGGTACGCACAGGTAACCTCCCAAGCCACTTGTCCATACCTTTTTGGGTCGAACCTTGAACATGACTCCTCCCCTGTAGACAAAGTGGTCAGTCCATTCTAGAAAAAAAGCAAATATGAATGAGAACCAGCCTGATTTGCATTCTGGTTCAGTTGAAATTTAAAATTGCATTGGTTGTCATAAGCAAAATTCCAAACTCACAGGACCACTGTATTGTTATAATTGATGGGCCCTAAAAAGCATTTGAGGTATATTAATATTTACTTAAAACAGTGAGACGACTTCCCTTTTTTTACAAAGTCAGGTGCCTTTTATTAAGACCCACTTATATAACTTCCTGTGTTTACCCACCAGAGTGACAAAACCATCAGATTTCTAGGATCAAACCTTTCCTGACCTCTTGACCCTTATCCTGGAAGGAGACACAGAATACTTCACAGCTTCAGATCAATTCAGTCATTTTCCAAGCAAAATTTCTAATAAGGCCCACTAACTGCTCTGACGCTTGAATGTTCCCCAGATAAGATTAGTATTTACCTTATTTTCCATTTATTTAAGACCTAAGTAGCCTAAGGACCAGTCATCTTTATTTTAATGTTACCCAGCAGAAACCTAAAGTTTTTTTTGTTTTGTTTTTTTGTGTTCAAATTATAGCCTAAACAATGTTGTTTTACTGTTGCTGCTCAGAGCAAGGTCTTTTTTCTAGTCTCGCCATTTGTGATGTCAATAAGAGATTGTTTACATTAGCGCCTTGCTAGGGCGTAGAACTGGGTAGGGACGGTAGGGACACGTCCCCACCAATATTCAGCCTCTACTGTGTCGTCACTATTAATACAACCGCTGTCTGTAGTGTTTAGTCAATGATTATGGCACACACAGGGTTAAATGTCGCCGGTCTCTGCTAGAAATCCCGCCTCTAACCCAAATATTGCTTCCTGATTGGCTGTCCCCGCTGTCATTCCATCTGCTCAAATCCCAGAGCGGTAAAGCTTGTCGAACTGTTAAGGTCTCAAGCTACAACGGCTAGTTGGGCCGGATGAGAGGCATCTGCGAGTTGTCAACACGTTTGGCATTTGTTCTGCCCGTGTCACGTCGGCTAGATGTACTTTACTGGTGTCATTTACATTTTGTGTGTGTGTGTTGTAGGATTTGAAGGATGTCAAAGAAAAGAAAACTGGATATAAGACACTTCTTTAGGAGTCAAAGTGTAAGTTACTTAAAATTAGAATTAAATTAAAATAGAATATGCCAAAGAGATACACTTTTTAAAAGTTATTTTCTATTCTTATTCTCATTTATTCTTATTTTCATGTATTCGTGTAGAAAAGAGCAACTGTTTAAAAACATAAATAAAATTTATGGTGTAAATACGATAAAACTTCATATTCTAGATGATCATGTGATTTTATTTTGGGGGAATAAATTACACATAATAATAGTGTGAAAGTAAAGGCCTTTTTTGCTCAGGCAATAACTTTACCATCAAACTGATCATTCTATCCCTAATCTGTTCATCATGCATCAACATATTTTTGTTAGGTGACAGACAGCAGAGAGGCTGGAGGAGATGGAGAAGGAGAGACCAGAGGAGGTAGAGGAAGAGAGGCAGGAGTAGATGAAATGATAGAGGCTGGAGGAGGTAGAGAAGGAGAGCCTGGAGTAGATGAAATGATAGAGGCTGGAGGAGGTAGAGAAGGAGAGACCAGAGGAGGTAGAGAAGGAGAGCCTGGAGTAGATGAAATGATAGAGGCTGGAGGAGGTAGAGAAGGAGAGCCTGGAGTAGATGAAATGATAGAGGCTGGAGGAGGTAGAGAAGGAGAGCCTGGAGTAGATGAAATGATAGAGGCTGGAGGAGGTAGAGAAGGAGAGACCAGAGGAGGTAGAGGAAGAGAGGCAGGAGAAGATGAAATGATAGAGGCTGGAGGAGGTAGAGAAGGAGAGCCTGGAGTAGATGAAATGATAGAGGCTGGAGGAGGTAGAGAAGGAGAGACCAGAGGAGGTAGAGAAGGAGAGCCTGGAGTAGATGAAATGATAGAGGCTGGAGGAGGTAGAGAAGGAGAGACCAGAGGAGGTAGAGGAAGAGAGGCAGGAGTAGATGAAATGATAGAGGCTGGAGGAAGTAGAGAAGGAGAGACCAGAGGAGGTAGAGAAGGAGAGCCTGGAGTAGATTAAATGATAGAGGCTGGAGGAGGTAGAGAAGGAGAGCCTGGAGTAGATGAAATGATAGAGGCTGGAGGAGGTAGAGAAGGAGAGACCAGAGGAGGTAGAGAAGGAGAGCCTGGAGTAGATGAAATGATAGAGGCTGGAGGAGGTAGAGAAGGAGAGCCTGGAGTAGATGAAATGATAGAGGCTGGAGGAGGTAGAGAAGGAGAGCCTGGAGTAGATGAAATGATAGAGGCTGGAGGAGGTAGAGAAGGAGAGACCAGAGGAGGTAGAGGAAGAGAGGCAGGAGAAGATGAAATGATAGAGGCTGGAGGAGGTAGAGAAGGAGAGCCTGGAGTAGATGAAATGATAGAGGCTGGAGGAGGTAGAGAAGGAGAGACCAGAGGAGGTAGAGAAGGAGAGCCTGGAGTAGATGAAATGATAGAGGCTGGAGGAGGTAGAGAAGGAGAGACCAGAGGAGGTAGAGGAAGAGAGGCAGGAGTAGATAAAATGATAGAGGCTGGTGGAGGTAGAGAAGGAGAGACCAGAGGAGGTAGAGAAGGAGAGCCTGGAGTAGATTAAATGATAGAGGCTGGAGGAGGTAGAGAAGGAGAGACCAGAGGAGGTAGAGGAAGAGAGGCAGGAGAAGATGAAATGATAGAGGCTGGAGGAGGTAGAGAAGGAGAGACCAGAGGAGGTAGAGAAGGAGAGCCTGGAGTAGATGAAATGATAGAGGCTGGAGGAGGTAGAGAAGGAGAGACCAGAGGAGGTAGAGAAGGAGAGCCTGGAGTAGATGAAATGATAGAGGCTGGAGGAGGTAGAGAAGGAGAGTTTTCCCCTCTGCCCACTGGTCAGCCCGCATTCAACCCAGCGAAACTCATCGCAGTTCTACAATGGGATGTGTAACAATAACTGTGTGTGTGACATTCTGCATTATACCAAGTCATCAGACAAATGATCTTAATGCTCAAACACTCCAGTTATGGAAGAAGCAAACAAGAGTAAATAAAAGAGAAATAAACAAAACCACATAAATAAACCACAAATAAATTACGTAACTTTTAGATTTTCTTTCAGATTATCTAAATTCCTCCCCTGGGCCCATTAATACTTTTCTTTTTCTTTTTCTGTTGACATATTGGAGTGTCTGGAGGTGAAGTGTTGCTAGATTACAGACCCGATTGTCTGCCTGGGTACCCAGTATTGATGAAGGACGTCTCCCCCATCGCTTTCTAGGTTCCTGAAACAAAAGCCTAAAAAAAACCTTGGCGGAAAATAATCAATCAATTGAATTAATTGCCCACTTGTCCAACTGCCGTGCTCCCAGGTAAAACCCGGAGCAAAAACCGTTACTTTCTTTAACATTGATTATATAATTAACCATACAATTGTATATAAGTATATATATTATATTAATTAATCTATCAATCAACCGCGTGTAAGTAAATAAACACAAAACCGCTAGCAAATATTTCACCTCCTGAGAGTGCAAATAAAATTCTGTTATCAATATTTATTTAAAGGACTCAGTCTTACCAGGTTCTGTCTCAGGCGACAGCCGACAGAGACGCTTCAAGGCCTCCATCTCCCAAACAGATACTGGAGGTAAGAGGCTGGGAGAAACTTTCCCAGGACGCTAGCAACTCCCTTGACCCTGTCCCTGTCGGTCCATTCTGCTCGCTGAGGCTGCGTTGGGCGCCAAGTGTAATGGCAAATAAATAGTATCTCAGGGTTTCCATTATAAAGAAGACTTGAGTCCCAGAAGGCGTTTAAGTATTTAATTCAAACATGTCTGGCCAGACATGGAGGGGACAGAGTTACTCGTGCATCACCCTAACCAACCTTTCTAACTAACCGCCTAAATAGTATTCAGCAATCATTGTTTATCTCTGTAGACGTCTTCTCCAACCTTCACGCCCCGCCTCCAGAGTAACCGCTTCATGCGAGTCTCATATCAACGCATAAAGCAGCTCATCCGAAGGCCAGACTGTTATCTTACTGCCCCGGCGTCTGTCTCGCTGGTGACCTGACACATATATATCATCATTTTACACTAGATGCATTCACTAAACAGAGAATATACACTTAATTGCATAACAATTTTCCACCACACAGGTTTACAGCCTCTACAAGATTCAGCAGCACGTGTCCTGATGAAGACCAGGAGGCGGGAGCACATTACACCGGTCTTAAATTCATTGCATTGGCTCCCCGTACGTTTTAGGATAACTTTTAAGATTCTATTAATGGTTTTAAAGTGTCTTAATGGTCTTGGCCCTTCTTATCTTTCGGAAATGCTTTTACCATATGAACCATGGCGGTCTCTGCGCTCCTCTGCAGCCGTCTCCTTGTCATCCCTAAAGTCAGGACACACACTCATGGCGAGGCGTCTTTCTGTTATTATGTTCCTCACCTCTGGAACAGGCTGCTGGAGAACCTCAGAGAACGTTCATGTTTTTAAGAGCAGGCTCAAGAATCACCTTTTTCACATAGCTTTTAACTGATTATTATTTATTATAGTCTGTTTAATTGGTCTGCATGTGTTACTTCATAAATGTGATACTTATTCTCTGTTTATTTTAATATTTTAACCTGTTATTTTAATCTTCCTTCCAGTGTTTCCTCTATGGGAGCCCTCTGCCACGGCTGTAGCTGCCTGGGTGCTCCCCAGGTGGAGCTTGGGTGGAGGTGGGGGTCTCAGCCTTCCCTCCTCTGGGCGCCCTGGGTCGGTGCCTTGGCGGCTGCTGTTGATGCGCTGCTGTCGGTGCAGATGGCTCCCTTGATGGCATTTCCTTACCTGGCTCATCTGTTCTCAGTCCATTGTCCTTTTTACTGTTATTTGGGTTGGGGGGTATAACTATGATCATGCTTTTAAATCTGTGGGGGAGGGATGGGAACGTGTTTTTTGTGGGTTAATTTTAAATCTGTAAAGCACTTTGAACTGCAGTTTGTGTATGAAAAGCGCTTTATAAATAAAGTTTGAAGCTGTCCTGATTTGGTCGCACTTCAGATAATTGATGAGGTTGTAAAGCTCACGTCACAGAAGGAACCATCACACCCTCACCTTGAAACCAATGCATCAGCCATTGTTACTGTTAAAACAATGCACAACCAGCATAAACATGCCAGTTTCTAGTTTTAAGTTTGAACAGTTAACCTCTCTGGTTTTTTTTATATTAACATCCACACCTTGTTGTCTAAGCTTTCACATCTCACTGATTGCGCCAAAATGACAACACTGTTGTTGTTTTTTAGCTGGTGCGGTTCGCCTTCACACTGTTCTTTGTCTTTGGAAGACAATGAGTGTCCTGCACTCGTCTGTCATATTTATATGTTTTCGTCATCAGCCACCAACAGAACTACTGGGAATGCCGGGAAATGCGGTCTGCTCAGTCCATTTTGAGGAAAAATGAATCCCAACACATTCAAACGAGCGAGACTCTTTTTTTTGTTTTGTTTTTTGTTTTTTTTCCATTGCAAACATTTATTACATTTTTTTTAATAATGATGCAAACAACAGCAAGTCCCATCCATGTTGGAACAGCTCATTACTTAGTCATGAGGGAATGAAAGAGACACAAAGGGACAGGGACAGAATAAAGTATATTATGCACATTTCCATTGTTTCGTTAAAGAAAAAACAAACAAAAAAACCCAGAAGAACATGACAATCATCTCTAGTTGGTAATTTTGGCATCGTCCTCCCTCTCATAGAGTTAATGGTCTTTAAAAAATATCAAAAGAACAAGGCATCCATAATAGTTCCTGTTAATGGACATATTTCAAAGGATACCACTCAGAAATAGTGGTACATTTCATATATATAGTCCGTTTGTTAGAGGTGTCCTAGGCCCATCTGTCTCCACTGTGTTCACTAAATTCACCCTGTAAAAAGGTCTCACTTGCTGCATGACTTCCATATTGCCTAATTTTAACCACCGTCTTGCTTATTCCTCCCCTCATCTCTTATGGCAATGTTGTGATCAGCCGATTTATTGCAAAGTTTTAATTACTTTAAATATCTGTCTTTGCATCAGCCTACCTTTGTGATATCTACATAATTTTAATCAAACGTTGCCAGAGTTATTGTCGGGATCATTTCATATTTTAAATAAAGGCAAAAAAAAGTCACCCTTCTCTTTAGAATTACTGCCCAATGGTTCTTTTTAAAACTGACGATTTGGATCCATTCAGACCTGTCCTGCCTACAGGACAGAAGTCCGGAACAAACCTGTCAACTTCCACAAAGAGATATGGATCACCAAACGAGACTCTTTAAGCAAAACACTCCAGGGTCATAAAAACATTGATATTTTTAAAGATTCGGGAACAAATCTGAGTGAGCTCAAAGCTTCTAATGACTAATCTGAAAGTTCTGTCAAGGATATTTTTAGAGCAGTTATCGTGACCCAAAGGTCAGATCCGGTGCGTTGGTGCACCCTTCAAGGCAGATTTCATGTAATATTCAGCGTACCCTAACGTGTTAAGCAGTCAGCATTCATGTCAGCACATGAATCTGAACATGAACAGACTCCAACCTGATGGACCAGAATCACATCCAGGTGTCACTGCCGGGATTTATGAGTCCTGATCCAGAGGTTGTTCTGCTGGGAGCAAAAAAAAACAACCCGAACACGTTGGAGGCTCTTACTGGAAACTAGAAAAACAAAGCAACAAGTCATGCTGTGTCAGAGCCGGCTGTCTCCCAGCCGTGATTCACTAATCAGGTATTAGTTTAAACAGCGTTGTCGAATAAAGACAATACAAACATTTCCTCTCGGCGTGGAGCCCATCAGCCGCCCACCACTTATACTAAATGGATAATTGGGGGAAAAAATAAACTGTGGGGTCCACACGGTGCCGGCCAACTGGATCTGTGTGTTTGAACATGGGACAGAGTGCACTTAGCCACCAGCGGGGGGAAAATCGAAGGCAGATTTTCCACAGCAGGCGCAGCTCCAGATTGCTCGTTCTGGACGGAGAATTTGCTCTGGCACAAGATGTGACAATGAGATTCATTTCAGGGCACAAAGACGTGCGCTCACATACGCGCACACACACACACGTCACACTGAACCTCCAACTCAACCAAAACTATTAGAGAAAACTCAAAACGCCTTCAAAGGAGGAAAAGAAACATTCCTCTTAGCCTCAAGTTTTGACTCTGATCAAAAGGCTCAGACTGAATGTTCTCTTCTTACTCAGAACACACACACACAGTTGTATCCTTCATTCAGATGTGCACTTGCATGCACGGGGCTGCAACATGTGCCCACATTTATCCGATGCAATCCAAGCCTGCGCAGCGTCCTGTTTCTCTGAATAATCTGCTCCGACTGCAGGGGCCCCAGCAGAGGAACCTCCGGTGCCGGCTGACGGAGCAGCTTCTCTCTGATCATCTCACGCCAATCAGACGGCGCAGAATGCCGATGATTGAGGCATCGGACTGCCAATGGAACGCTGTAAATGCAGATATCTCACATGACGGTGGGCGGGCTAATCACTAGACGTGTAAATGGATTGATCCAACCACAGATGTCAGATTATTACGCTCAGTTACGCACCAGTAAGGGATCCTTTCAGTAGCGCGGCAAAACGCACGTCTAAAACCAAATACAACATGGAGGAAGCCGTGGAGCTTTGTTAGAGAACAGACAGTTATGATTCTTGTTTTTTTTGTTGTTTTTATATGTCATGGCTTGTCTGCATGTAGCCGTGGTGTCTCACAAAACGAAGATATTTGTCTACGGTTTTGGCCCGTCATCCACACGAAAAGGAAGATTTACGGCACCGAAAACAAATCCTTTTAAAAACTCCGGCCAAAGTGAAGATTCACGTTTTCTTTGTTTTAAGCGTTTTTGCGTGTGGACAGAAATAACCGGAGTTTTAGGCTCCGAAATGTCACTTTTCCGCGACAAAAATGCTCCGACATCACATGTGCGACCTGTGTTTACACTCAGAAAAAGCATTTATGCCTTCAGAGACGTGCTGGCATCATCGATTGTACAAGCGCTTTTTGTTTGCTTGTTTTTACAAGCTTAATTACTGCTCTATGTAGAAGTTAGAACATAGAAAGTTACTCTGAGTGGATAGGATTTGGAGGAACTACTGCCCCCTACAGGTTTGGCATGTCTACAAATGTGCTTACCATTGCACTTATGCGGTTAGGTGTGGATGGAGTTTTTTTTTAAACGAGATGGTGAGGATATTCGTTTTTTTCAAACCCTGGCTATGTGTGAACACTGTCTCATTCAGAGGCGTACAGTGATGTGTTCTGCATTCACCCTGCAGGGGGCGCATTTTCTGGAACACGTTTGGCAGCCCTTGACCTTTAGTCAGAAAAACATCTGCAATATACACATTTTTTGGTTTATTACTGACAGATTTGGTGGGGATAAAGGTAAAAGTTCTTTAGACCCACACTGTGTTTCAGGTCACCATGTCATCTTAAAGCCACTTTCAAAGCTTGCAATTTTAGAAAAATAAATAGGCGGACATAAAATTTGATCTTTTCTGGTGTATTCGAAATCATATTACTTGGTAACAATAGCACTTAGACATATTCTCACTGTTTTAGGGGAAACTGTTTTCTTTCCAAAGAGAACTCAGCCTTGTCTGTACTAAAGAACAGCTTTATTTTTAATTTGGGTTTGCGTCTTTAAAACATTTCTGGCGAACATCGCAGGAATATTAAGGGGCAAGTGGAAATATTCAAAATCACTGAATTAAAATAAAACTACATAAACTCACATGTAATTTACAAACCTCGTGTTGTCTAAATCTGTGTTGACATTTACATTAAATGATTAATGCAGTAGTTTTTAGTTTATTTTTTTAATGCATCCATGCAGACATTATTGCTGGGATTAAATGGTCCTTATTCTACCCGCTGTGCAGCTGTAAGCTCTAACAGTGTCCAGCAGGGGGAGTGAGACATCACATAATCTGTGGAGAAGTCCCTGCTCCAGCTCCTGCCCCTGTGATCAGAATGAACAATGGGGGGGAAATCCTGTGAAAAAAATCAATGAAACTTCTTCAGGTTTGTTTCTCAAATCTTTCAGGACTTTGTTACGTTTTTAATCTGACCTGATGCAGGAGTTCATCTGCAGCTGAGGGATGATTTAGTGTCAGAAGGCTCTGCTAGTTATCTCTGATTTTAAAAGCGTCTCGCTGCTTTCTTTAACTTCCCCAGGAAAGATGATCAGAGGGATTCATCCAGCAAAAAGAAAAGTTCTCTGCAGATCAGAAACGGCTTCCAGGATATCGAGGTCAAACATCCGGGATCAGATGGGAATGGTTCATGAGTCATGATGGCCTCTGAGCGATGATTATACAGCAGCATCCCGTCACTCGGCATAATGGCTGTTTTGGTTGTTTCAGAAAACGCTGAACCATCGAAGGCGGCTATTTTAACCCAACCAGAAGCGTTTCGGTTTCACTTGAATTTCCTTCCAGGGTAAAAATAAAAGTACGTCGGTCTCCATGTTCTGTGCAACATGAGAGAAGGCGACGTGTAATTTGAGGCCCTCGGAGATGGACTGAAACGTTAAGCCTCGCTCGCTGGAGTCTGTCATTTAGAGTTTTATCAGCGGCATGCAGGAAGCATCAGTCTGCAGAGACTTCTGCCGCCACATTCCCACCAATCAGAAAACATCTATAACTGCGCTCCAAAAATATTACAGGAAAATGTGGCCCAGTTAGTTAAATGATGGAATGTTGAGGGAATAATACAAAGTACAAAACCAGTAGTAGTAAATCAAGTGTACGTTTTTAACATTTGTCATTGAAAACACATTCAAAGGCCTGCGGATACCTTGGTCAGCAGGTGGCGCTGTTCTAAGCAGCGGGGGGGAAAACAAAAACAAAGCACTGGTGTGTGAAGGTGAAACAGAGGAAGATGAAAACAAGTCAGTGGCTACATGAAGGAGGGAGGTGGAGGTTCACTGAGCGTTCTGGACACACGAGCAGCTGATCTATGAAGCTGCGGCATGTTTGTTACCATGAAGGCCACGTATCTCAGCCATGCATGCAGCATGCAGTGGCAGCGGGGCGTTAATGCATGTCGGTGTTGCCCCATCGTGGAGAATTTGAAGCAGGACTGTCCGGGCTGGACTCACCGCTGCGTCCATGATGGACTCGGCGTTAGCAGCGCTGCAGACGAGTTACCGCAAAGCTTCTGGCTGTGCATCACGACCTGCTGCCTCTGCACTGCACCACAAAGTTCTGCACTACAGCGTACGTTTTAGGACGTCCTCTCGTCACACCAGAGGAAACAGAAGCATCGCTATTCGTTCATAAGGTTGTCATGTCCCAGACTGAAAGGCATCAGAATAAAAACGCCATAGGACCAGAGGTCGCGTTAACCGAATATTTTCCTCATTTTTTTTTTTTAGACAATGACAGAAAAGTGTGAAGGCCGTCCGTCATTTTGATAGATTAGTATTCACACCCTTAACCCCTTAGACGCGCTGACGTTTTCAACTTAACACACAGAGTCCAGGTAACTAGATCAAATAAAACAGATTCCCATCAGAGCATCATCTCAGACCTGGACACCGTACTCAATGCATCTCGCTAACCGGGAGCTAACGGCTCCTTCAGAGCGCGTTGCTGCACCGTACACAAACCGGAGTTGACGGATCGCTGTAACTTAACCACTGATGCAGAAGAAGCGCATGCTGTGAGATTTCCTCCCGCTTGGAGAGATTGCAGAGAAATGTTCCCTGATTTCCCAAACTTTTGGCTGAAGCGGCGCTCGTGATTCCGTTCTCCGGTGTGATTCAGCTTCCATTACGCAAAAGCAAGAACGCAGTTAAGCTCCAAATAATTGATACATGTGGCCTCTGTATTGCAAAACAACTTGGCTGGGATGTTACAACGACGCCACCTGCAGGACGGCTACTTCATTTCTTCTGAGGCCTTTCAGTCAGGGAGGTATGAAAACATTTTTAATGCACAGCGGGGGAAAAGGAATGAAAAAAGCGCTGTGTTTTTTTTCTGTGGTCTGATGTCTTAGGATGTCCTCAAATGTGCCCAGTCATTCACCATCCTGCCACCAACAACCGATCCGATCTATCCGCTCACCAGAAAATACCAGACCATGCACAACCACCCTAACCATCTTGCAGGAATCCCCTTTTTTTCCATATGATCAAACCTGCAGGAAGATGAAGGAGGGTGACGGGTGGATGGGGTAACCCGTCTACCTACGGCTCCTGGTGTTGAGTCAAAGCAGTGATGGTGTTTCCTCCTCCACAGCACGGTTGAAACCGACGGTGGGGCAGAACAGAGGACAAAGCCTCCTTGGGTTAACAACTTTACAGCAGAGACACTCGTGGTTGTCGTGATGTCGCTGGGCGGTGTGATCCTGATACCGACTGAGAGCCATCATCATGAACGTGCGTGGTAGGATTTTCACCCGCAGCTAAAGCAAGGGAATTCGCTGCAACCTGGTGACGTTGTGCAGGGCTGAGTGGGATGTGGAGACGGTAGAGAGGTCTTCCTTCACACTGATAGGAGGATTTATGAGTATTATTCATTTCAAAAGGTCTGTAGGGTCTGTCTGTATTCTATGCAGCAGTTATTGCGATTGACAGGTGCTACAAAAGTTTATTATTATGTGAAATTGAGGATTTTATCTCCAGATTCTAGTTTCCAGGTCTAAAAGCAGTTGGTACTGGTCTTTTTAATCTGATAAATAACAGCTGAGGTCCCCATGTGACACGAAAACCTCCCAGGTATAGTTCTGCAACTTCCTTACCGATCAAAGTAAAGTAAAGGCTTTTGTCCACAGAATGACCCCTGACCTTTAAAAAGGAGAAGTAGAAAACACAACAATGTTGAAGATCTTCTGTGGTTCTGAAACATAATAAAAAAAAAACATCAACATTTAGAGAAAGATGGAAGAGAACCAGAGTTTGTTTGAACGTGGACATCTTCTGCTCGTCTGCATTGTTGGCAGCAATAAATCGTTTTCAAACAGTCAAGCTGTAGCTCTGCGTTCAGGATTCTAGACCCGGTGCTGTTCCGTCTGTCTTTAAATGCAGATAAAACCATCTTCTCCACCACATCTGAGATGTTCCGTCAGCAGTTAAAGATCTCCTGGCTGGACGCCTGATCCCTGTCACCACGTCCCCGTCTTTATAGAGCACTTAAGTTGAATGCGTCCAATCACAGCGAGACGTTATTTAACGATCACACAGAAACTACAGAGTATTCAGCTGCAAAGTGACCCTAAGTCTCTGCCGTAAATCTCTGGGTTTGACGAGTAAACAGCGTTCCGGTTAACGTAGTCGGAAGAGTCGGGATTCCAATGTGGCGACACCCAGGTAGCCATAGTTGGTAGTACCTCTCACAGACATTCGTTACAAGCTGTACTGTCCATATGCAAACTCCGCTTTTACTTTGTTAAGTTCAGAGTTGCAGGTGCTACATGTAGCACTGATATTAGACGCACTCTCACTAGAAAAAACGGTGCGTTCCGTTTGCGGTCGGAACCAGAAAGGAAGGTTTTCTGCAACAAGCTGTTTTGGGTCGTCTGGAGACAGTTATCTGCAGGATTTTATGATGGTGCGTTCCGTTTTTAGTCGGAGCTTGGAAATTGCGACTTCCGAGTGGAAAAAAATGAACAGGAACGGCCCCTGAAGTCTGAGATTTATTCTTGCTCCGATTTTGACTTTCAATATGGCCGCTTACTGCATCAACAACAGTAAGCTGTGGTGGAAACATGTTTATTTCACAAAACACATCTGTAAGAGTTTGTCTAAAAGGAATGTTACATGTAGAGCCGGCAGCTCTAAACGAAACAAAACAAAAGAGGAAAGTAGAGCTTATAACGATGTTTATAGGAGGTACTAACAGCTATGGCTAACTGGGCATCGCCATATTGAAATCCCGACCTATCCGACTACGTTAACTTTGAACGCTGTTTGCTCGGGTGTGACGTCAAATCCAGCTCCGAGTCCCGACTTTCTAAGCAAATGGAACTCAGCAAAAATCTCAAGACGTTCCGAGCGGGAAGTCCGAAGTTCCGCTTGAAAGTCGGAATTCCCGTGTTCTGACTACAAATGGAACGCACCATAAAACTCTGCTAACCTGGCGACTACAGCCAGAAGAAGAAACACGCGACACCAACCCAACAAGGCTAACACAAAAGCGTTGTTCGGAGGTACTTTACCTCTGAGGCACACGGACAGCGAAGAAAAAGGGAACGCCGAGGGACGCCACATGCTAGCTTCACTAATGGTGCGTTCTGTTTGTAGTCGGAACTTGGATATTGCGAGTTGCAAAATTCAACCGGAACGCCCCCTTGAATTCAGACTTCCAAGACGGAAAGTTTGGGTTTTTCTCTGGCGTCAACTTCCAGTTCCAATATGGCCGCTCATTGCGTCGACAACAGTAAGCTGTGGTGTAAAACGTGTTTGTGTTACAGGACTGGAATGCTGTTTATTCGGGCGTGATGGGGAACCCAGCTCCCAGTTTCGAGGTAAATGGAAAGCACCAAAAATCTCAGACTTTCCCAGTGGGGAAGTCCGAAGTTCCACTCGGAAGTCGGAATTCCCGTGTTCTGACTACAAATGGAACGCACCATAAAACTCTGCTAACCTGGCGACTACAGCCAGAAGAAGAAACACGCGACACCAACCCAACAAGGCTAACACAAAAGCGTTGTTCGGAGGTACTTTACCTCTGAGGCACACGGACAGCGAAGAAAAAGGGAACGCCGAGGGACGCCACATGCTAGCTTCACTAATGGTGCGTTCTGTTTGTAGTCGGAACTTGGATATTGCGAGTTGCAAAATTCAACCGGAACGCCCCCTTGAATTCAGACTTCCAAGACGGAAAGTTTGGGTTTTTCTCTGGCGTCAACTTCCAGTTCCAATATGGCCGCTCATTGCGTCGACAACAGTAAGCTGTGGTGTAAAACGTGTTTGTGTTACAGGACTGGAATGCTGTTTATTCGGGCGTGATGGGGAACCCAGCTCCCAGTTTCGAGGTAAATGGAAAGCACCAAAAATCTCAGACTTTCCCAGTGGGGAAGTCCGAAGTTCCACTCGGAAGTCGGAATTCCCGTGTTCTGACTACAAATGGAACGCACCATAAAACTCTGCTAACCTGCCGACTACAGCCAGAAGAAGAAACACGCGACACTCTTTACCCAACAAGGCTAACACAAAAGCGTTGTTCGGAGGTACTTTCCCTCTGAGGCTGACGGACAGCAAAAAATAAGGGAACGCCGAAGTTCTATTTGTAATCGGAAATCGGATATTCCGAGATGCAAAACCCAACCGGAACGGCCCCTTGAATTCGGACTTCCAAGTCGGAAGGTCGGGGGTTTTTTCTGGCGCTGACGTCCAGTTCCAATATGGCCGCTCATTGCGTCGACAGCAGTAAGCTGTGGTGAAAAACGTGTTTGTTTTACAGGACTGGAACGCTGTTTACTCGGGCGTGATGGGGAACCCAGCTCTCAGTTTCGAGGTAAATGGAACGCACCAAAAATCTCAGACTTTCCCATTGGGAGGTCAGAATTTCCAAGCTCCGACCAGAAATGGAACACACCATAGTAAATTCCTGAAGATAACCGTCTCCAGACGACCTATAACAACTCGGTGCAGAAAATCCTTCCTTTCTGGGAAGAAGCGTTCGGATTTCCTGTAGATCCAGGTTCACCTTGAGAGTTCAGCCTGCAGGTAATTATCCAACGCATTGCTGCAGCGGGTCTGTGTTTGTGAAAATCGTGCAGTAATAGTGACTTAATCACACAAACAGTGCAGCCTCTGAGTCAACTGCACTTTGCGTGGAAACTCCACATCTCGGGAAACATTCTTTTGGTCGCTCGCTCCAACCGCACACTGTTAACAGCTGCGCAGTATTTCACTGCGCTCCAGAAACCGCTCATTAATGAGGCATTCGTGATCATGTGGCACTGACAGCGGGACAAAGATCACTACGGGCCCAGAGAGGAGGAGAACGCTCTCTTTCCCGTTCCCTCTGCATGCAGACTGCCCGCCCCGCCCTCACTCTCGCACTGTCTCCGCTGTAATGAGCTCCAGATGTGGCGGCGCTGCGAGGAGGAGGGGAGGGGGGGGTTGCTGCCTTGCATGTCATGTGCTCAGGCGAGGAGAGACGCTGTCCAAGGGGACGCTGTCAGCCCTGATGGAGTGGCTGGTTGGGCCCCCGGGGGCCACACGGTGGGGGGAGGAGAGAGGTCACAAAGATCCCCACATCTGGAATCACTTCAGGTCAGCCCGGGATCTGGCCGTGAAAGGTGAGACCGGGCGCCTGGCGGGGGAGATGGGGGTCTGACACTGGACATACCACAGTCAGGGATCAGTGGGCAGGAAAACAAGCCGCAGCCGGAGAAAAAAAAAAAGAAAAAAAGGCAGGAATATCCCCTTTTTTTAACGGCAGGAACAAACTTTAAGATGCATCATTTAGAAACAGCAACTTTCCCGCAGCTTAACACCAAACTTTACAGAAAGAAGCCAAGAAAGCCCCACATTTTCACTCCCACAGTCACAATAAAAGCAACAAAAAAAAGAAAAACTGAAAGACTTTATGTTTTATCTAAGAAAGTGCTCGAGTCAAAGGTTCCAGATAGAAGCCCAAAATTTAAGGCAATAAACTCAGCAGCTATTCTGAGAATAAACTAATTTAATCAAATGTAAGTGGGTAAAAAAAACAAACAAACATGCAGACCTCCGCTTTCCAAATGCCCAATTTAAGCAATTAAAAAAAAGCTCTATGATGTGGTGGATGTTTCTGACAGATTTAGAGTAAAACCATCATCAAGACACAACTATCAAATAAACTCTAACAGGATCAAACTGATGCAAAAACATGTAACTAACCATTTTAAATATGTAACATGCGTGGAGGAAAATATTAAAATCCCACTTTGACTCAGCTTTTTAAAATAGAACCGAAACAAGCTTCTCAAACAGACCTGACTATTATATTAACAGCTTATATGTCGGCTTAAAAACTGCTTCAACAGTTGAAAAGAAAAATGAATCTTTCCTTTTTTTTTATTCTGTGACTCGTTTTGAAAAGTTATTTTTGTCCCTGGTATTTTTCGCAATGTTTATGTTCTCTTGAATCTGTTTGAGAAAAAAAACAAAAACGATTTAACCGCCTTCAAACTGCCACAAACAATCAGTTTTACATGTTCAATTTAAGTTGTTTGAAAAAAAACAAACTCCACTTGCAGGGATGTTTTACACTTTTCCAAAAGATCATTTTCAGTCAGCTTATAAAAACAGCTTTAGAAAAACAAACACATTTTAAGTTCCATTACAACAGATCTAATTATGAATCAGTTCTGCTCCAAATCAACCAACTTTCAGTCCAGTGAAATCTGTGAATAATCCCATTTAAATGTGTTTCTGAGTTAAGACTCAAAAGTTTGTGAAATGACCAAACTCTGCCTTCATAATAGATCTAGTTATTTTAATGATGTGTCAACAAGAGCTGCAAAAATAAGAGATATGTCTGCTTTTAAACAGAAAAAAGGTTCATTTTTTAAAGATGCAATAACATTTATAGAAAAAACAGTTTAAGTTTTTTAAAATCTTGCTATCATCATAACTCTAGTATGATACTGTAGCCGCAACACGCTTAACTGCTTTCAAACGGCTAAAAAAGTAAATCTCAAAAACGATTTATTTAGATTTATGCCAAAAATGCAAAGTTGTACAAGTGAGTCATGTCATTTTAGAAAAAAATAACTGTTTTGATTGCTTCAAAAAGGCCAAATATAAGGAAGTAAATCAGAATATCTGACTTTGTGTCATTTATGTACGTTTTCTGATGACTGACCTTCAAACATAAAGGCTTCCATATGTTTCACCATCATGATGAATCTAAATAAGGAGCTTCAGCAAACCAGCACAATGATGACTAAACAAACAATCATAAAAACAGACGCATCTATTTATATGAAATGTGCAACTTCAGTTAGCAGCAATAAATCAGAGTCTTTAAGCATTTTTATTTAATTTGACGTCACGTTGAAAAGTTTTAAATCTGCTGCAAACAAGCCAGAAACAGTTTGAACCGTCTGTTTCTGTCATCTGACTGAAACTTCGCTTCAAGGTTTAATTGTAAGAGGGGGAAAAAAGCTTCTGATGGAGCGTAAAGTGACTTCACCAGAGAGATTTCCATTTACAACATGGATTCTTTAACAGAGTTTCACATTCTGGGGCTGAGTTTGTTCCAAAAAGGTCCTAAAAGTCTAAAAATAAGGAATCCAAATGAAACATTCTGCTGCTAATGGAGGTGTAAAAACGGTCAGGTTTCAGAATAAAAGGACCGCAGGCGTGAACAGTTCACGGTTTCATGGTCGACACTGGTTCTGATACTCTGTTGGAGTCAAACTAAACCCCCATGCACCAGAAGCGCTTTGGTTCTTTCTGAATCCCGCCGTTTGAGCCGGAGGACACGTGTTGGTCCGCGCCGAAGCGTTACGAAGGGGGTCGCGGAGAAGAAACGACAAGCCGCGGAGTCAAACGAGGCCCCGGGGCCCTTCCGCATTAAGGAGAGGACTTCCCTGCTCGTAAATTTTCTGTTTTTAAAGATGGAAACTTCAGGCTTTTCTAATCTGGGAAAGTAAACACTGAGAGACAGAAAAGCATGAGCACCTCGAGTTTTCCTCTGTTCTCTGGTTGTAAATCTCTCCTTTATGGGCCGAGCATGAGCCGCACGATCAGGTTTGCTTTCCAAACAGTTCCTGGCTATAAACAGACTTTATTTCACACAGTGTCAGAAGTGTGATTTAAGTTTGAGTGCATTGTAAAGAAAAAATCTGATTTCTGCTGCACAAATGTGACAAATCTTCCAGCTGGAACTCTCTTTGGGTTGCTTGAAATGCTTTTTTTATTCATATACAAGTTTCTGTTACAAATATAGTATATAAAAGAAAAATTATCTACTGGTTTGGATTCAGAAATACATTAACTTTATACTGGACTATATAACATGAAGGTCAGACTGCACTGAATCGGCTTCTCAGTGGTATAACATGGAAAGAAATGTGAAAAACAAAACAAAAAATCGAGTAAATGAGAGAAAAGTGTTTGGTTGGAGTCGATCCCACTCTGCTTTTATCCGCGATGTTTGAAAAAGGAGAAGGAAAAGGATATCGGGGGGATTCCACACGGTCCTTCCAAGAGTCTCCGTCTCTGATCGGACAATCGGTTCAAACTCGGATACATACGGCTTCCGGTCAGGATGTCTTTTAAAACACCAAGTTCAGAGAGTCTCAGGAGTCACCTCAGGTTAGAAACCTCGCCCTCCTCCAGAAAGAAACCAGAGAAGCCTTCACCGTCCGGGGGAAACGACGGCGTCCGTCCGTCCGTCCGTCCGTCCGTCCGTCCGTCCGTCCGCCTACGCTCAGTTGACCGTGGGCACCTGGTTCAAGCTGTACTCCTTGGCTTTGAGCCGCAGGTTGGCGATGCTGTTGGCCATGTTCATTCCCTGGGACGTGTTGGTGTTGGAGCAGGTGGGCGGGTAGGTGGCCATGGCACTGAGGAGGAGCAACACAACAACGATTAGCTTCAGTCGAAACACATCCTCCAGCCCAGACCATAATAACCAGCTCAACTCGGGGGAGACCGGGGCCGGTTGTTTGTTACAGCCACACTAGAGGGCGCTGTGGTTAGATGTTGATATCAAACATTTTATTTATCTGGTCGTGTTTCATCTTTTCATTTGAACTCACACAAATTATTTTTATAATAAAAGTTTGTAAGTTATTAGCTTTCAAAAAAACGATAATCGAAAATTAAAAGATGAGAGCTTTAATTTAAGCTAACATTTATTTAGCTAGCTAAAGCCATGTGTTAGCTAGCTAAAACAATTTTTGTCAAACGGTCACATCATGTGACTCTTGGCTTTTCGTACTTTGATATAAGACTAAATAGCTGTAATAATAGTTCAGAAAATCAACAATGTCCCAATACATTTGCATTCATTTTGAACTGCTTATTACAGCCCCACTAGAGGGCGCTGTGGTTTGATGTTGATATCAAACATTTTATTTATCTGGTCGTTTTTCATCTTTTCATTTGAACTCACACAAACTATTTTTTAAATAAATGTTTTGTAAGTTATTAGCTTTAAAAAAAAAAACGATAATCGAAAAGTCAAAGATGAGAGTTTTATCTTGAGCTAACATTTATTAAGCTAGCTCAAGCTAGCTAAACTTTTTTTTTTTGCAACGCAGTCGCATCATGTGACAGTTGGCTTTTCGTACTTTGACATTAGATTAAATGGTTAATTGAATAGTTCAGAAAATCAACAATGTCCCAATACATTTGCATTCATTTTGAACATTAGGAACAATGTTGGGTTAACTTTTTTCCATGTTTATATAAAATAAAACTAATTGTTTTTGTTCAAGGCTAACTTTTTCCAGCAATATGAATTCCCTTACTTTACCACTCACCAGAATAATAATATGACTTTGCTAAATCTAAGGGATTGAACACAAGGAACATTTATTTTCATTCATTCCTAAACCAATCTGGTTTTTGTCATTTTAATGGGGGGGGAACACAAACTAAAAAGTTAGACAATTTCATAAAATCTTAATTTTTAAACAAAACCCTCATTGACATTAACAGGGGCTTTTATGGTTAAAACATGCTTGTTTTGATTCAGTAAAATTACTGGCAGTTAGCAGATGATCCAAACATTTTACTCAAGTATGAGTAGCGATACTTCATAATCATATTACTCAAGTAAAAAGTATGGTGCGGTAAAACTACTGCTAAAAGTGTGTTTTCTTCAAAAGAAACTACTCAAAACATGTAAATAGTTACTACCCACCTCTGGTTCTGCTACACACATTCCAAGAATAATTTCCATATCACTTCACAGAACAGTGTCTTATTGAATAATAAAATGCATCAATAATTGATCTACAATCGTTGTGATTATGGGGAAACCCTGGTCTTTTCCCTGTCTGGAGTGAGCATCTAATTCCAGTCTTTAATGCTTGAATAGTGGCGTCTTTCAAAAGGTTCGTAATGTAATACTTTCTAGTTTAGAATTTGATGTTATTCTCTGTTTTTCAGTCTCCTTTTCTGAACCGTGGCTCCATTTTAGGTTAGCTCATTACAAAAGGAGGATCAAAGTTCCAGAATGGGTTTAAACCCAAACCCGTTTTCATTGAAAAGCTACTTTGGCATCACTTTGTTTTATTTTTATTTTATTCTTTTGCTATAACAAGCCGTTTAGTAAAATACAAAAAATACAAAACACAAAACAAAGTAAGTAAGTAAAAAAAAAAAAAAAAAAGGTTGGATCTGAGTTTGTTTAACCAAAATTTATGACCAAATTTCAGGCTGGATTTTAAAAGCTAAAGATGCAAATAAAAACTTTCGCTAAGAGAAGATAATCAGAAACAGTGTTGTAATTTTATCCTTACTGTACGTTAGAGTACCATTTTTAATAAAAGAAAATTCTTATTCTTTTGCTCTTTATCTTTTTTTCTTTTCCTTTCCTTTTTTTGGACAACTGTTCTCTCTGGTTTTAAATGCTGTGCAGCTGGAAGGATTTTTGCTGATACGTTGTTTTTCTTTTTTACTTTTGGACATTTGTTATGATGCATAACCATGGCAACAATGTGGTTTACAAATGGGAGCAGCTGATTAACATCACAAAAGCTCAAATAATACCTCAACTGCAGCCACAAAACCCTGATGAGTTGAAAAGGAGACGCCATGGACACAGAGCAGGGTCAAAGAGGAGAGAGAAAAGGAGGAAGTTCAAACTCCTCCATAATCCATTTTTAAAAATATTTTCTCCTGTGAATCTCCATGCTTTGATGGCCTGTCACTTTGCTGCTGTTACAGCTGAATTTTCCCTGCGTGGGGCAATAAAGGATTATTCTGTTCTGGTGTCTTTTGCACTCCCTCTGAACCCCACCTTGGCTTCGGATACCAAGCTTTCAGATAAAGTCAGCGCCTCAGAAGGCTCCTTTTATTTTTGTAAAAGTTACCCCCACAGCTGCGCATCAGTCCAAACCCGTCCTCGGGTGTTTGAAACACGACTGAGTTTCATAACAGAGGATTACTGTAAATCACCTCCAGTGTAACCACAGTTGCAAAACAAGCTGTACCCAGTAGAGCTCAGAGTCTCTATTTCATTACCTGATGCAGAGTAGCAGAGAGGGGTCACAGGGGTCAACGGTGGATTTAATACGCTTTGTTTTCACGTTATCACCTCGTCAGGATGGAGGACGAGGGATCCGTCTCCCGCCCTGATCATGCCGACAGAGCGCAGCGAAGAGAGAGGCGGCGAGGAAGTGTGTGTTTACATTAAAACCCAGTTAGCATGGAGGGGCAGCAGGTTATGAAGGAACGACGTGGGGGTCAGTAGTTCTGGACTTTCAATTCAATTCAGTTTATTTATATAGCGCCAATTCACAACAGATGTCATCTCAAGGCACTTAACAAGAAGTCATTTCAATACATTTATACAAACATTCCAGTCAGTTAAAAAGTTTCCTATTTAAGGAATCCCAGCAGATTGCGTCAGTCATTGGCGTGAGGTTGGGCCCCGTTGATGCAGACTTTCCAACCACAGCAATCCTTCAGCAATCCCTCATACTGAGCAAGCATGTAGCGACGGTGGAGAGGAAAAACTCCCCTTTAACAGGAAGAAACCTCCAACAGAACCAGGCTCAGTAGGAGCGGCCATCTGCCACGACCGTCTGGGGGTTTGAGAAGACAGAGCAGAAACACAGAAGGAACAGAAGATCTGATATAAGAGAACTTTCTATGTTACAGAAAGTAAAAAGTTGATAACAGGACACAGTGGATGTTCAGTTACTGGGAGGATCATCCCAGTCGATTGTAGCCAAGCAGGATACCATTCAGCTGGGACCTGTACTCTTTCACTTCACAGACGTAGAATAGCTTTCTAATTTCTGCCATATCCAGAAACCAATGGCTCCAGTCAAACAAGCTCAGAAGAAACTAAATCTGTCCAAACCACTAGAACCATCTGAGGATCTTTTTGGGACTTTGTGATAGACGAGACTTAAGAAGTGCATTAGTGTGAAGAAAATAAGTCAATTTATAATCAGAACCACCTTGAACTGCAGTTATGTATAAATATATACACTGAACAAAAATATTAAGGCAACAGTTTTGTTTTTGTACCCATTTTTCAAGAGCTGAACTGAAACATCCGAAACCTTTTCTATGTACACCAAAGATCCACTACTCTCAAATATTGTTCACAAATCTGTCTAAATCTGTCAGTGAGCGTGTCTGCTTTGCCAAGATAACCCACCCCACCTCACAGGTGTGACATATCAAGGTGCTGATTAGACAGCATGAATGTTGCACAGGGGTGCCTTAGACTGGCCACAATAAAAGGTCACATGGAAATGTATAGTTTTGCTTTACTGGGGGTGTCAGAAAATCAGTCAGTATCTGGTGTGGCCACCATTTGCCTCATGCAGTGCCACACATCTCTGTGGCATCGAGTTGATCAGGTTGTTGATTGTGGCCTGTGGAACGTTGGTCCACTCCTCTTCAATGGCTGTGAAGTTGCTGAATAGTGTTAGGAACTGGAACACGCTGTCGTATACGGTGATCCACAGCATCCCAAACATGCTCAATGGGTGACATGTCCGCTGAGTATGCTGGCCACGCAAGAGCTGAGATGTTTTCAGCTTCCAGGAACCGTGTACAGATCCATGCAGCATGGGGCCGTGCATTATCATGCTGCAACATGAGGTGATGGTCGTGGCACAACAATGGGCCTCAGGATCTCTTCACGGTGTCTCTGTGCATTCAAAATGCCGTCAATAAAATGCACCTGTGTCCGTCGTCCATAACATACGCCTGCCCATACCATAACTCCACCACCACCGCGGGCCACTCCATCAGCACACCGCTCACCCACACGACGCCACCAACGCTAACGGGAAAACCGGGATTCAGGTCCAGACCTCGATGAGGATGACGAGCATGCAGATGAGCTTCCATGAGACGGTTTCTGAAAGTTTGTGCAGAAAATGTTATGCAAACCGATTGTTGCAGCAGCTGTCCGGGTGGCTGGTCTCAGACGATCATGGAGGTGAACCTGCTGGATGTGGAGGTCCTGGGCCGGTGTGGTTACACGTGGTCTGCGGTTGTGAGGCCGGTTGGATGTTCTGCCAGATTCTCTGGAACGCCTTTGGAGACGGTTTATGGTGGAGAAATGAACAGCTCAAAGGGCAACAGCTCTGGTAGACATTCCTGCAGTCAGCATGCTGTGTGATCAAACTGCACATTTCAGAGTGGCCTTTTATTGTGGCCAGTCTAAAGCACACCCGTGTAATATTCATGCTGTCTAACCAGCAGCTTGATATGGTACAGCTGTAAGGTGGGATGGATTAAGCATTAGATTGTTTTTATGCAGCCAAAAAGTTGGTTTGATGGAAAAATAAGAAAATGATATGTCCAGAACTATTCATACCCCTCTCAGTAATCAACGGAGAAAAAAAAAAACTTCTTTGACATCACAGCAGTCAAACGCTTCTTTTAGTTGCTGATCAGGATTTTGCATGTCTCCTCTGGTATTTTGATGATTTGTCTTTGGAGATGAGCTCCATTAAAGAGGCCTCCCTGCCATCACCCTAATCTTTAGCTCCCTTCATGGATTCTCCATCAGATTCAAGTTAGGAATCTGGCCGGGCCACTCCAGAACGTCAATATTACTTTAAACCTAAAGCCGGCAGGGGTATGAATCATTTTGTGTCAAAGTGTATTAAAAATATTTCAGATTTTTGCAAAGGGGTTCTAGACCAGAAAAACAGCAACGACAAACTGTTTAGAAATGTAAATTTGATTTTGAATGCCCCCCCCCCCCACCTCCCCCCTCCTTATAGGGAGTAAGTGAAGTTATGGTTATGTTTATATCTTTGTCAAATTACTCTGTTAGAAAAAAGAAAACCCAGCCGTCTCACTCACAAACCTCCTCGTTGCAAACTTTTTTTTCGTTTTTCACATATTTAAGGCTCGGTCACAACGACTCTATGAACGATTGACCATTTTCTACGGCTTCCTTATGCAGTCTTATAGGATCCCAGGATTCGCAGCCCGTTCGTAAGATTGTGACCAGGTCAAATGTCTTGTCCAGGATTTTTAACGAATGCGGCACCAAAACCCGCAGTGCCTCCGTACAAATACCTTACCCCTGCTTTCCACAGAAAGCCTAAACGGCGCGTGACGTAATAGACGCGTTTTCCCCGCGAAAGCGTCCCATGCAGCTGGTCCTGGGTGATCACGAAATCACAGGAGAATTGCAATTGCTTAACTGATTGGGTAGTATGCAGAGAAAAAAATGGGATTCTATGTTAATAAGTATGATAAGCTCACCATCCACTCCCAAAAACAGTAAATGTTTCTGTGCATGCCTCCTTCTCCTTTTTCACGTTGTCCTGGCTAAAATGATCACTGGTATCAAACTGGGTTATTCTCCACTTCAAGCATTAACTTCTCGTCATCCGTGACGAAAACCAACAAATTACACCCACAGACTGACTGACTTCAACCGTAATGTCGCAGGCAATGAAGTTTGTTTTTTTTCCATAGTTAAGCAATCGGAAACTTGCATGTATATCTTACAGTATTTTGAAATTTTCCAGTTGCTCTGGTTTCCTGCCTGATCTGATCCAAACTGCTGAGATCGACGTGTTCTGGAAGCGCAGCGCCAAAAAAAACGACCCGATGCATGAATCTAGGAGGAGGGAGCGGCGACACAATGCTTCTGGGACCGAATCGCTTACGCTAATGCCGGTGGAAAGCAGGCATTAGGAGCAACTCAAGAACAACGCACAATGTTCTCGGATTATTTAGAGTGTGGAGATCATCGTTCCAGAATCCCATATTCCTACGGTGGCCGTAAGTATGCCCCAAGAACGCATTAAGTTGCGGGGTTCCTAGAGCATTCCTATGAACACGTTACAAACGGAGATTCGTTCATACGAATCCCCTCGCCCGGCATTCCTCAGGTGAAATAAAGGTGTTTGTAAGGCAGAAGTAGTTGCCGTTCTTAGGGGGGCGTATAAAACCTTCTGACTCATGGAACAGAGCCATTTAAAATGTTGTTTTTTTCCCCCCATAATACGGTAAACAGAGAAAGTCATAAGCATCGTTTTAGCCGGGGACATGATCCCAGCAACATTTATAAAGGACGGTTTTGTCTCCACCACTGATGCAGAATTTCTTACCAGCACAGATTAACACACACTTGTGCTCTCAGCACAATTTCCATATAATCAGTATAATCATTGAATATAATCTTAATAAATAATATTATACATTATGTAATATTATGTAATATGTAATTATGTAATAATTACATAATTAGTAATTAATTAATATGTCATATAATGTCATAATATTATGTTATAATTACATAATTAGTAATTAATTAATATGTCATATAATGTAATCATATTATGTAATATGTAATTAAATAACACGTAATTAATTAATATGTAATATTATCTAATATGTAATTATGTAATAATTACATAATTAGTAATTATGTCATATAATGTCATAATATTATGTAATATGTAATTATGTCATATTTACATAATTAGTAATTAATTAATATGTATTATTATGTAATATGTAAGTATGTAATAATTACATAATTAGTCATTAATATGTCATATAATGTCATCATATTATGTAATATGTAATTAAATAACACGTAATTAATTAATATGTAATATTATCTAATATGTAATTATGTAATAATTACATAATTAGTAATTATGTCATATAATGTCATAATATTATGTAATATGTAATTATGTTATATTTACATAATTAGTAATTAATTAATATGTATTATTATGTAATATGTAAGTATGTAATAATTACATAATTAGTCATTAATATGTCATATAATGTCATATTATGTCATATGTAATAATTACATAATTAATAATTAATTAAAATGTCATATAATGTCATAATATTATGTAATATGTAATTATGTAATAATTACATAATTAATAATCAATTAATGAATTAATATGCAATATTATGTAATAATATTATGTATTATGTAATATGTATAAACAGTATAATCATATCATAATTTCCATATAATCAGTATCCAAACTGACTGGTTATCTTATACAGTCATGTTTCTTTCTTCTGGGATGCTGCAGCATTCTTTGCAGAGGTTGACGCTACGTTCAATAAAGAGTTGCATTCAAAAGTGGGTACAGTATCAACAGGTAGCAGATGAACTCATATCTCTTTAATGCAAGGTGTTCTAATTTTGCAGCGTTACCTGCTCCATGCATGTATGCACAGATAGTGCAGGCCTGTGCATGCATCCACCAGGGGGCAAGGTGGGCATACACTGTGAGATTTTCAGCCCGTTTTCTCAGTCACGCGACAATTTCTTACAATCGTTTCGTCTTCAACGCCACATAAAAATGAAAATTGTTTCCCCAAGAATTTCTCCTTGCATATTGAATTTAAGGCTCGCTTGTTCCCTCTCTCTCAGGTATTTCTTAAAAACAAATGATGTTCTCATAATAATCTTTCTTTTTGATTGATTCAGTCACCTGTACTCTGAGCGTAAAGTTGAAAACGTCTGAACCAAGTGGTCAGGGATGTGAATTGTAAACTGTCAGAATGATGGACGCCCTTCAGATTTGTCCCTCACCGTTTTTTTTTTTAAACGGTTGAAGATGGAAAATAACGCGACCCCCCCGATCGAATATAAATTATATTACAATGAATTATTTCCCTTTTACTTCTCTGGAATGTTGCACAGCTGATATTTATGGGATGCAGAGATTGTTGTGCAGAAACAAGATATTGTCCCTAGCTTTAACAGTGTTCTCCATTCTTGAAAACATTTTTATTTATTTTTTTGTCTCACCCGTAACCCACCTGCGTTAAAGAAACTTTAAACCAGACCCATGAAATTAGATTTATGTATTTTTCCACCCGTGAAACAACTTCTACGCGGGTCGCCCGCGGGTGATCTGTCGTGTAGCAGGACTCTGAACTGTAGAAGAAGTTAAAGTTGAAGTTTCTGCGCACAGAACGGCGAGGGCTGCAAAGGAAACGCGTTTGTTTTTGCTGCGCATTCTTCTTCTGGGGCGAGGAACTTTTTTGTTGTTGTTGTTGTTGTGATGTGGATTATAGTGATCCTTCCCAGCCAACAGCCTTTAGTTTTCAGAGCCGTTTGAAAAACAAGATAAAACACGTCTGGCTTTCAACCTTTAATAACAACCTTTAAACACCTGTTAATACACCGCAATCCATATTGTAATGAAACGTGAACAGGATGAATAATATATATATAATTGTATATTATATTGGAGAACGCGTCTCGTACTTTCAGCAAAGGAATCAGCAACATTTGTTACTTTTGTTTCTGCAGCATTGAGACTCTTCCTGCTTCGTTTGTTTCTGCATATCAAGATATCTTAATTAGAAAACAGCATTTTATAACTGTTCTCTTTCAACGTTTCAGTTTTGTTCTTGTAGAAATAGTTTCTGAATCTCTGAGCTGAAGCTGATCTGCCTCCGTCAGTTTTTCTTTTTTTTCTGTCCAGACGGATCAGAGGAGATGAAGAGTCTTGAGAGGAGGTATGAGGAGTATGTTCAGGTAGCAGAGGAGGAGGAAATGAAACAATAACAGAGCGAGACGGCGCAGCGGTCTCAACGTAGCGCTTGAAGTATCAGCTTCAGCTTTTTCAACTTTCTGAAACGGGATGTTCTACAGGACGGACATGGAGATGTTCTGCAACAGATTTACAGAACAGAACATTTCCTGAAGCTTTTAATGCTCAACGTTTTTCTGACTCCTGCACCGGACCTTTATTCCCTGTAAGAAGCTTGATCCAAACCACAGAACTTTCTTTTATTACCTTCATACAGAACGTACTGCATGCGCCGTTTAACAGACGTCGGAAACCAAAACTGGCTCATGAATTTTTGGGTTATTTTCCCATTTCCCTCCAGACCTTCTGACCAAAGGAAATGTGTTTTATTTTTATTTTATTTTTGTCCCTATATGCTGATCGATTTGCAGGGGTTTATTAAATAACATTCACATGCATTCTTTATATTAAAATACACATTAATTTAGCAGCTCATTTAATTAGCAATAAAATATCTGTAGCCAAAAGCAATGATGATACTGTACTGCTCATTTTATTTAGCTTAAACAGCATTATGTTTACACAAAAAGGTGGAAGTCAAAGATCGTGTCACACCTAATTTAATCAGAGTGCATTTGAGAAATGAAACCAGTTCATCTTTCCAGATTTTTATGCTCAGGGATCAGGCTAACTGTCTTTAGCTGCTTTAGCAAGCTAATAGCAACGTCAAAAATAAAACCAGTGTTCCACAGTGGGGAAAAAAAGCTCATTATTTTCAAGATCAAAGCATGAAGAGAAACGATGAGATATTTTCCCACTCTGCAGAAAATGAAGACAAGGAATATTTCAGCTGTTCAAAAAATCTGCACTGTCAGCAGTTATCTTTTCCTCCAGCACGAGGAGACATGGAACGATATCTGATCTGATCTTCAGAGAGGAAGGGATGCTAACAAGCTGCCTTCATCCTGATCCGAGGATCACCTGTTCATAACGAACGTTCTACCTGGATCAGCTTCACTCTGCTGGACTTTTATTTATTCCGTCAAACAGGATCAGCAGCATGCAGATCAGTAGCGTTCGCTGTGTTTGACATGCTGGTGAATTATTTCAGCCGTATAGAAATATAATTTTGACCAAAACCAGTGACTGACGTGGTTGATGATGTGGGACTGATATTGTTTTGGACAAAATTGTATTTATGACCATTTATGCATTCAAACTCTGTATCAACATCCTTATTAACCCAAGTTATACAGCACTGTGTGTCAGACTGATTTAGTGACAAAAACGATCAAAAACGCAAATAATCTGCCGTAAAAGAAAAAAAGGGAGTTCATTTTCCAATCATATTTGCATCCATGTGATTTATTCACAAGCCTCCCAGTTTCAAACTAAAAAATTAGTTCACGAATAAAATATCTAGCTAACAAGATAAATATTAAATTAGCAAACTAAATGTTTAGCTGGCAAGCTAGATTGGGTAGCTAGATATATAGCTTCGGAGTAAATATTTTACCCAGAGCTAAATATTTGATGCTAATTCACTTGTAGAAGAATCGGAGGTGGACTATCAAAGTAAAAGCTGGGTGGCGTGAATCCTCTATATGACCTTCTGCTGTTGCTGTAAATCCATCGGTAAACGCTGTGAAAACGGCTCATCCTAAATTTTAATCTGAAAGGTCGGACGTGTCGGGACAGAAGTAAGCAAGGATAAAGAGGAGACACGGCTTTTATTTTGGTAGTCACTTCTGTTTATCGCCAAAAACATTTGCATATTAGCTAGATATTTAGCTCTGAGCTAAATGTTTAGTTAGCCAGTTTAGCTTGCTGGCTAAATATTTAGCTGATTGAAGTTAAATATTGTAGATTAAATATTTAGTTGACGAGCTAATCTGTTTTAGTTTGGTGCTAAATATTTAATTTATAAAAAAATAAATAGCATGGAGGCAAACATGACTATTTACTTCTCTTAAGATAAATAACCTAAATTATTGCTGTTAATTTTACAGACGGCCCCCTTAAAGAGGTCTTACGTTCATGCGACAGCTGAGTTG